>OU426993.1:15654977-15869779 GCA_911387935.1 Dolichovespula saxonica | reverse complement strand
AGAGAGAGAGAGAGAGAGAGAAGACTAACGGATTCTGGTTGTCGTCGCATCGTTTTCTTCCATGAGAAAACGGTGCTATCATCTTTCTTTCTGCAGGATGAATTGGATAATTATTGACATGATGAAATCAATAAAATAATTAAACGATAACTTCGAACAAGAAAAATATCTTCTACCGATTTCTCACATATCCGAAGGTGGACCGAAAATCAAGCGACATATATATATATATATATATATATATATATATATATATATCAGATGGTTTTCTTCGAAACCGTTAGAGATAACGAGGTGAATTTTTCTTTTCGAGATATCGAAAACAACATTTAATTTCTCTACCGGTAAACTTACAGAGAAAAAAAAAATAAAAAGGAAGCAAAAAATCTGAATCGATATCTCCGATAGATCTAATGAAAACAGCTCGTACACTGTATTTGGGCCACATATATATATATATATATATATATATATATACACACACACACACATACACACTGCGGACACATCTCTCTCGCTTTTCCCGTCCCTCGATCACGTTCTGCTCCCTCCTGTAACTGTCTTTAATGAATCTTTAATACGAGTAGCACGAGAGAAAAAAAGAGAGAGAGGAGAGAAAGAGAGAGAAGAGATGAGAGAAAGAGAGAAAGAGAGAGACGACTGCAAGACACCGGCGCACGAGGTTTATGAGAGCACAATGGCCCCACCCCCACCACCCCGTCGAAGCTCCGTCAATTTATGACCGCTTTTATCGAGGCCACTGCACTGCCTTCGTTTATTCGAGCGGGAAGAAGAACCGTAGGGATGCTGTGTACCGCGAGAGATGACGACGCGTTGTATATATCCCAGACCCCGCATCGCGCCAATTGGAAACACACCCTGACTCAACCCCTCGTCGTCACCACGTAACCTCTCCTCTCTCCCTCTCTTACTCTATCTCTCTCTTTCTCTTTCTGTCCAGTTCCACAGCTCTCTCTCTCTCTCTCTCTCTCTCTCTCTCTCTCTCTCTCTCTGCATCAATAATAGCCAGCCTATGTGCAGTGTCTCTCAACTCGATTTCGTCCATCGTTTTATCAAACAAAACACAATCGAATCAACGATGTTTAAAGGCGTATTTTAAAAAAGTAACAATGTCCGAGAATGCAATGATCACACGCATGCGTCTTCAGGTCTCTGTCTATCTATCTGTCTGTATGTGTGTGTGAGTGCGTGTGTGTACGCATTGCGATCGGACGAGGAAATGATGTTTCGTAATGTTTATTATTATCGTATCGATTATGAAATAACGTATCATTCCTTCCTTGTTATATTCGTTATAAATGATATATATATATATATATATATATAAAGAGAGAAAGAGATAGAGAATTCATTATACGTAGGCACTTCTCCATTCACGCCTTATCAAGAACT
Organism: Dolichovespula saxonica; assembly: GCA_911387935.1. NCBI lineage: Eukaryota > Metazoa > Arthropoda > Insecta > Hymenoptera > Vespidae > Dolichovespula > Dolichovespula saxonica. The sequence goes on along the minus strand of OU426993.1, from coordinate 15,868,366 downwards.
TGTGTATGAAAATAACGAGTAAAAATATAGAAGCATGCGCGCGCGTACATGTTATAAATTACATAAAGCTTTCGAATAAGCTACTAAGTAATAGTAATAGTATCATCTCGTTGTATTAAAAGTCGAACGTAATTTTCAAGTGAGATAAAGCGAATAATGGCTCTTCTTTGGCCGTTAGAACGATCATGATTAAGTATGTAGTTAAAGAGTGGACCGGTGAAGTATTATACCGTTGCACGTACGTACATATGTACATACATACATACATACATACATACATACATACGTACGAACGTACGGCGTACGTATATATAATACACATATATAGATATATACTCGTTATAAATGCCACTTAAAAACTTTAGATTTCTCTCAGCTAACCGACGCGACCTTCGGTGAACGAAGAGTGCTTTGCTCTTTCGATCACGTCCTACGCGAACGCAACAAAGAGCGCCTAGGTATAATCGAGAAACGTTTTCGAGAGGAAATCTTTGTATGTGTGTGCGTGTGTGTGTGCGTGCATGCGTGCGCGCGCGTGTACCACTCTCTTCTATCGTCGTCCGACGAGCATCATTCGATCCCAGTATCGACGACGATCTAACGCGGCTCTTTTTTACCTTCCCCCGGATAAAAACGAGAAAGCCACAAATGGAGTCCAGAGCAAAATGTTGGTGTGTCTTCTCTTTACTATTGCTGGATAAAAGAAAGTATGGGAAGAAGGCAGTGGGAGGGGAGGGGGAGTAAGAAAACAAAAAACGGTCGTTTCGTGACACTCGCCAATTCACGAAGTGTATATGTGAGCGGAGGGGAAGAGGGAAAATTAAGCCGCCTCCTCCGCGAACGTAATCTCCCTAGTTAAGAGATTAGTAAATAGAAAATCGCGGAACGGCATCGTAAATATTTGCCTACCACTGCGTCGAGACGATTGCAAACAGGGAAAGCGAGTATAAAAAGTGAGGGTAGGAAGGTTAAGCGAGCGAGAGAGAGAGAGAGAGAGAGAGAGAGAGAGAGAGAGAGAGAGAGAGAGAGAGAGAGAGAGAGAGAGAGAGAGAGAGAGAGAGAGAGATTCGTAATGCCGAAAGTGTTGCTTCCTTTCTTAATTGAATTTTACGATCGACTATGAGATTCGATCGAAGATTCGTTCTATTTTCCTATTGAATTCGATATCTGCTTCTCACGGTGTATACATATACATACATACATACGTAAGTACGTACGTACGTATACGTATTCATACAACGCGTATCATCTCGCGTGTGTCACTCCTTTGCACTCTTAGCAAGACGCCTTTTCTCGCCTTCCTCTCGCGTCAAAAGAGTTATCCGACGCGATCGAAGCAAGAGCGAAATAGAAAGAGGGAGAGAGAGAGAGAGAGAGAGAGGGAGAGAGAGAGAGAGAGAGAGAGAGAAAGGGGGAAAAAAACACAAAAAGAAAACACAAGTGCATATAAAGTGCATCATCGAACGTATCAATAATATACGATGTTTTCGAAAGATGAAGTTATCTATAATTATAATAAAAAAATTTCGAATAGAGAAAGAGAAAGAGAGAGAGAGAGAGAGAGAGAGAGAAAAAAAGTGATATTTTTTTTACCTCGTAAGACGAATGTCAACAAAGCCAACGGGACGGTGAATGTATGAGGCTCCATCGGGCACGGCGGGTGTCAGACTCCGACGCGTGTAAAATCTCTCCTCCTCTTCTCTCTCTTCCACCCCGTTATAATTTCTTTCACGCAATCTCTCCACATTCACACGATTGCCCCGTCCTGTCGATTGCGGTACACATTTCTCGTTAGAACGAGTGGACTCATCGTCCAACGCGTGTCAAAATCACTAATCTCGCGATATTAAACCTCACCATTGTCGCAAGACGAACGACGATCCGCTTCTGGCACGATCACGGCGGAACATGGCTAACGGACGTCTGTACACCTCCGCATTGCCTCGAGTCCACGGACGATCTGACCTAGCCGACGCCATTTTGTAGGACGAACAGCGATCGAAGCACCATGTGCCGGCACGCCACAAACGATGCGATCGCGCTATTTCACGCGCCGCTGTTAAATTTGAATTCCTCTTATTGCGTCTTTTCGTAGAACGTCAATTTTTCTTACAAACAAATTATTCTAAATTAAGTTGTACCTTCTCGATAATATTCTTGTAAAAATCGACTATACGTTATTTATTACTTATCCCTTGATTTTGTAGGAATACCACATTTATGTTCCTGTAAGTTCAAAGAAGAATAAGTTGAAAAGAAAATTCCCTTACGATCATAATTTTGTGATTTATGAATAAAACAGGTATTTTAGTTCGTTCTACGTCAATATGCCAAATGTTAGTTAAGGAAAATTATTTTTATGTAACATATAAATAACATTGAAATGCGTAGATGGCTGTCGAGTTGCGTTCAAATTCGTTCAGATGTACGAAACCTTCATGGCTACCGTAAGCGTCTTATAGTAATCTTAGGTTATGTTCAATGCGTCGAGAGAAAAAAGACAAATAAACGTTTATGTTGTCGTATCGTTTGATTTAATTTTTTTAAAGAAATATACGGTGAGTCGTGCTAAGAAAATATATTTTACGATAATGAATTTATTTCAAAGTTATTGTAGATGTTATAGTAACTAAGTATTGTTGTACAATGTTTCGAAATTTCGTTTCTTTCTGACTGTAATGATGTGTATAGAAGATATGTACACATTGTACCAATTGGTTTTGATTAATTTTATTTGTAATGAAATAATAGTTATTTAACAGGATTAATAATTTTATTAAAGGTATCATAACTCACTAAAATGTCAGGAGGAATGTTATATGGAGGGGATGAAATTGGAGCCTTGGTATTTGACTTAGGACATCATTCTTTACGAGTTGGATATGCTCAGGAGGATACGCCAAAGGCTGAAATACCAGCAGTCGTTGGTATTGGAGAAGATGCAAATAGTACAGCTACCAAAACAGAACCTATGGACATCGATGATAAAAAACCAGATAGCAATATTACTCAATCAGGGACCAAGTATTACATTGACACAACGATTCTTCATGTCCCACGTAAAAATATGGAAGTTGTAAGCTATATGAAGGACGGTATGATAGAAGATTGGGATCATTTCGAAAAAGTAATAGTCTTCTACGTTTGATACTATATATATTCTATAATTTTATATGCATATGAAATTATTTAACTTCAAGTCAATTATTTACTATTTAGGTATTGGATTATACATACTCTAAGGTTATTCAATCCGATGCAGAATATCATCCTGTATTATTTTCTGAATCCCCATGGAATGTGCGTAGTAAAAGAGAAAAATTAACTGAATTAATGTTTGAAAAATATAATGTACCAGCATATTTTCTTGTAAAAAATGCTGTACTAGCTGCATTTGCGAATGGCAGAGCAACTGGTATCGTTGTTGATAGTGGTGCAACTCATACTTCTGCTGTACCTGTACAAGATGGCTTTGTATTAACGCAAGCTATCGTAAAATCTCCTCTTGGTGGAGATTATATAAGCATGCAATGTAGACAATTTTTGCAGGTATAAAAATCCTTTTATTCCTTCTGAATATTATTAATTATGAAAAAAAAATGACTGTTCTCCTTAAATGAAAATAGGACAATGACATTGATTTGTCTCCCTCTTATATGGTGGGCAGTAAAGAAGTAGTAAAAGATCATGATAAACCACGATGGGTGAAAAAGAAGGGCTTACCTGAAGTTACTAAATCCTGGCATAACTACATGGTAAAGAAACTCATTCAGGATTTTCAAGCTACTGTATTACAAGTTTCAGAAACACCATACGATGAAAAAATAGTCTCTACAATACCATCTGTTCAATACGAATTTCCCACTGGTTATCATCAGGTAATTTTCTGAAATAAAATGATTCATTATTGAAACCGTTGTAATGAATTATGTGCTATTTTAGGATTTTGGAAGTGAACGATTCCGTATACCAGAAGCATTATTTGATCCTAGTATGGTTCAAATGCGTGGTGGAATGGTTGGCAATACTATGTTAGGTGTAGGTCATATTGTTACAACTAGTGTTGGCATGTGCGATGTAGATGTAAGACCGGCACTTTACGGTAGTGTAGTTGTTACTGGTGGTAATTCGTTTATACAGGTAAAATTGTCTTTATTAATAGATCATTGAGATATATCGCAGGGGAAAAAGTTCTTTGTATGATTTAATTTGAATTGTTTTTCGTCAAGGGTTTCCCCGAGCGTCTTAATAGAGATCTATCTATGAGAATACCATCCAGTATGAGATTGAAATTAATAAGTGCAAATGGTTGTGCGGAAAGAAGATTTGGAGCGTGGATTGGAGGTTCAATACTAGCTTCGATAGGTACGTTTCAACAAATGTGGATATCCAGTCAAGAATACGAAGAAAGTGGTAAAAATCAAGTGGAAAGAAAATGTCCATGAATTTGTATTACATGTAATTATTCATTTTTTCATAAAGTTGTATTTGTACAGTACGTTTTGCACAATTAATCCTAGCCATTGGTTAAAGATGTAAAAACAATGAAAATAGAGTTACTTCTTTTATTTATAACAAATACACGATGCATGTGCGAGAATTTTATAAATTTTAATGTATACAAAGTATATTAAAGTTTTTATAAAGACCTACCTTAAAAGGCTGTGTGGTTTACAATTAAATAGTATTTTCTACTCCACAGATCTTTTGCCTTTGTACTTTCTTTAAATATGAAAGAGTCTGCATTTCGATCAAAGTCAATTTTTATAATAGAGTATAATTATTTTTTTGCCCTGCATGTACCTTGCATGTAAATACAAGGCAGGTCTAGGAAATGGTACTATTAAGAAAACATGGTATTTTTAAGTGGTCGTAGATACCAGGAAATCATTAAACATTCTCAATATTTTTTATCTAAAGTCTCTCATATTGATTTGTTAATTTACTGACTTATTAGAATATAGGTTTGAAAAGGCTCTTGAAATAAGTATGAAATAATTATCGAAACACTTCTGAAAAAATAATTTTTCTTATGAGCCCTATTAGAGGGTGTATATACCAAATATTTTATTCATGATCAATGATCAAGTATTAATAATGATCACACATAAAAGTAGATCTTTCTATTTATCCTGTTTTAGCTTTTCTGCAGAACTATCTTTCTAGAATAAAAAAAACCTGTAATAATACTTTTGTGTATAAAGTATTAAAGATAAAATTTTATATCAAGTGATCTGTCAAACAATCTGCAGAATAAAATATTATTAACAATTTGTTCATGAAATGGATATTGAACATTATGTATCTATAAATAAGAAAATTTTAAAAATAGTTGGATTTTATCCAACAAATAAAGTGCGGAGTCTTTTCTGTATATTGTGCATGTTTCCTATAATTATACCACAAATAATAAAAATTTATCAAGACTGGAACGATTTAAGTATAGTTCTAGAAGTCAGGTCTGTATAAAGAGCAAATTTAAATTGATATATTTGAAAGAATTAAATTTAAGGGTTAATAAAATATTAAAAAAAAAAAAAAAAGAAAAATTGTTTATATCAATTAATATTATTGTTATATAGTTCAGTATTACTCATGATATTACTTGGTATGTTAAAAGCACTGGTATGCACTTTAAATAGTTCTAATGTGGAAATTCTTATTAATTTTTTATTAACGGATTTTTGGCAATCTGCAATAAATAATTCATTTTATAGAAACTTAGAAAAATATGCAACGTAAGTAACTAGGTATAAATAACTGATAAAAAATAATATTGCACAAATGAAAGATAAAAATTAGAATTAAATTTATATTCCATTTCTACAGACAAGCTAAAAAGATCACAAAAGGATATTTGTTTTTAATATTTAATGTCTTGCTAGTATTTTTCACATTACCATTGACTGATGTATTTATTCTGGAATATAAAGGAATCCTGGGAAATGATTCCAACCATTTTCCTTTTATAGCATTATATCCTGATTCTTTTTATAAATTCCCACTCTATGAGGTAAGTTTAATAAATTAAGACAAAATTATAATACCAAACATTATGGACAATTCTAATAAATTATATGTTTATACAATTAATAGATTGCTTACATCTCTCAGATGATAGCAACTTCTATTTGTGGTCTTCTTTTATTGGCAACAGATACTTTGATAGCTACAGCTGTAATCCACACATGTGGCCATTTTGTTATATTGCAAAAAAGTCTAAACAATTTAAATAAAACTTGTAATCTGGTATATTCTATATTATTTTAATGCGATATATTGAAAAATATTACATATACTGAAATTTAGCTTAAACAAAGTAATAATTATTTTAGGCGTATAAACTTCGATATCATCGAAAAAGCTCGAAAAAAATTATAAAAAATATAAAATATCAATTAATGCGTAATATTAAGTATCATCATATAATTCTTCGGTAATTAACATTTTATATAAATTTATACATGCACGTAAATACTGTTAAAACAAATTATTTTAGATTTTGCGAAATTATGGAAAAAAATTTTAGTCTAATATTACTTTTGCAAACTATATCTAGTAGTCTGATAATCTGCCTAGTAGGCATACAAGTTAGCACTGTAAGTATAAAAAAATTAATATATTATTTATAAAATATATATACTAATATTTTTACACATATTACAATTATTATACATTTGTAGAGTGGTTTAACAGATGGTACTAAATCAATGAAATATTTTTCTTATTTAATCATGGCACTATCTCAATTGTTATTGTTTTGTTTTCCTGGTGATCAACTGATCTATCAGGTAATAAAAAAAGCTTAAAAAAGTATATATTATTTTTACAAATGTCATTATATTATGTAACAGAGTTCTATGGTTAGCAAAACTGTATATTCTATTCAGTGGTATCAGACATCTGTACCAATAAAGCCTGAAGTATGTATGATGATATTACGGAGTCAGAAACCAAGTTACATAACAGCTGGAAAATTTTATGTGATGCATTTAGAAAATTTTAATGCGGTATAAATTTTCAAATACCTTTCTAATCTTCTTATAAAAGATCATAAAATATTTCTTTATACACACATTATTCAGCTTTGAAATTTGATCATCTAATGAACTTTTGCAAAATTTACAGATTTTGAATACCTCTCTTTCATATTTTATGGTTCTTAAGAATTTTAACACATAGGATAATAATGTATAAAAAGCCCTGTACATAATAACTCCACAGGTACTGTTAAATATTACATATATGCTCCCCATCCAAAATACATTTGGCAGAGATTATCTATATTCATAGCTTCTAAAATTAAATGATTAGTTTGTCCTTCAACGCTAAGGTTCAAAGCAATATTTTCTAATTTTTTTCCTTGAGAACGAACTAAACCTTTTAAACGTTGTTCAATGTTTTTTATATGTTCTACCGCCTAAAAAAAAAACAAAGAAAAGAAAAAAATTAATTATTTGCCCTTTATAATAATTAGTAATATTTTTAAGAAAGTATTTTAAAATACACATATCGTACCTTTTCATTAGTTTTCTCTCCAGCTTCTCCTATTTGATTCTTATTCCAACTAACTAATGGATCATATACAAAAGGAGTAAGTACACTTAATAACGTACTCGATTGTTGTCTTAAGACTCTCATAGTTATTTGGCAGGCACGTCTAAATGGACCTTCTACTTTTAACGGACCCATAGCATCGACCATATTGTGTGTTAAACGAAAAGGTACTCTTTCTGGCCAATCCAAAAGTTCACCCTAAAAATAGATATAGAAAATATATTTTGGAAAAATTCATCGAATAATATTCATTTTATGTATATATATATATGACACGATTATTTACCCGATTAAATAAACAACTGAAATCAACGTGAACACAATCACCACATTTGGAGTCAAATAATATATTTTCTCCGTGACGATCTCCAAGTCCAAGTATATATCCTACCATCGACATTACAGCAGTAGTTCTAATATATGCAGTGCGAGCTTCGTACCTATTAAAAAAAAAAAAAAAAGAAAAAATGCAATTGTAAGCACTAATTATGAAGAAAAGTACAATGAAGTTAAGCGAAATATAAGAAAAGATAATTGCGCTTTACCATCCATAAGGATCAGGAAATGTAAGACGAAACCAATCTCCGAGGACTGGAGGATGACGTGGTAACAATTTGTTGAGAAATACATATTTCTTCTTTTCTAATGGATCTTTTAAAGCTAAAACCACATATGAAATATTCAATTAAAATGTGTGTGTGTGTGTGCGTATAAATGTATATAAACATTATTTTTTGATTACTTACAACACAAAAAAGATTTTAATTCTCTATTTGTAATAGCTATACCCCTTTCTCTATATAAACCTACAACGATAGGACGAAAACCAACTAAATTGGGTACCCACTCAATAAAACCACACTCTTCATTTAGCGGTACAACACTCTGTTGATAATAATGAAAATTATGAATAATCATTATGCATAATTTCGATATAATACATTATACTTACATAGGTTCTTATATAAAGTCTTCTCTGTCGTGATTCTGGATCTTTTTGAAGATACTTATTTACAATATCATTAAATTCCATCAGTCTGAAATCTCTTCTTAAATCATCTTTCGGTTTGCACATAAAGAGATATTTTTTACCATCCGATCCTTTCAATTCAATACGGCGTGGTCTTTGAAGAGATTGCATAACAACTACCTTTTCCTCTATTCCTGCTATGTGGACACATTCTCTATATCCGAATAAATATAAAAAGTATTAATCAGTCTTTACATACGATCTTTACAACTTTACTTATACATAACGGTAAAATCTTTTCCTATGTTTCCTATGTTACTTACGAAGGAAATGGATGATGATGCTCGACAGAAGTATCTTTAGAAGGTAGAATTAATTGTCGAAATTTCGTTGCTGGAATTATAATCGGACTAAAATCTGTATTTGAAAACATTCGTGGTAAATTTCGTGATAATTGACTAACTGTTGTGTTTATTATTCCCTGTTAATCAATAAATAATATTTTATGTATGTGTGTGTGTGCGCGTGTGTTGTTATTATTATTATCATTATTATTATTATTACAAAATTATCTTAATATTAAATATCCTAAACTTACATCAGGTATATTTTTATTAGACAGCTCAATTAATTTTTCCCAAAGTTTATTAAAATCCTTGATAAGTTTAGTCATTTCTGATGTTTTCAATTGGGAATGATTTAAAATTTCTTGGCATCTTCTTTGTCGTATAGGATATGAAGACTATTTTGAAATGATATAATTTTTACATAAAAATAAAAATGATTTTTTAAAATAATAAGAAGAATTGTGATATAATTACATTAATAACTGAGGCCATCATCCATAAACAATGTTGTGGATACGCGGCGATTAATTTAACCAACAGAGTGCAAAGTGTTTTTTGAACTTCTACAGAAGGATGACAAATTCTAGAAACAAGTTGACTAAATGCCGTAAGCCACATAAATATAGGTAATCTTTCTTGATACGCATCTACAAAATAAATAAAAAAGACAAAAAATAAAATAATATTACGTCGCTACTATAATTTTTCTTATTATCAATTATTATCATCACCCATAATTTTGGTCATCTTTAATAAACAATCCTGACGTAACTTATCGTTCTCAGTTTGTCCATAAAGACTACTACGAGTAGCTACACGTGAAGCGAAGTCTAACCAAATGGTTAACATTTTAGGCATTGACTGATGAATGTATTTGCAACCATACTGAAGTGATTTTCCATAATAATTCATCATATGTACTTGTAATTCTCTAAAACAATAACATTTGACAATCATGAAATATGCCTATAGAAGATGATATATTGTGATCGCTGTGTTATCTTACCGTCCTTTTATGTCTTTTTCTTCATTGGACATTCTATTAACAACAGATTCGTAATATTGAGCACAAGCAAGCAAGCTTTTCTCCCATGCTCTCCAAACTTCAATAGCTTCCTTATAATTACAAATACTAACATCTGTATCGACATTAAGCGTTTCATCGTTATATTTAGCAAAGAGAAGTTTTGCCTGAAAACAATAATACATTATTGTGCAAAGGAATGAGATATAATATTTCTTTTGAGACATTATATTTTTATATGATAATGTATTAAAAGAAATATATATCTTTAATTCATTATTATTATTATTATTATTATTTTTTTGTTATAATGTAAAAACCTTGGCACATTGCTTTCTTTCTTCAACACATTCTCCTGGTGGCATTTGCTTATAAAAAGAAGATGGTTTGAAGCAATTTGAAAAACATCGTTTTAAAGTTGTGAAAGCTTCTTCTTGACATCCCTTTTGCCAATATAATTGAGCTTGTTCTATGTATAGTTCTTGAGATGGGCAAGAATCACCAGCAGACAAAATGTACATATATGACTGTTGATGTAAGCCAGCCCTAAAAAAGAAAAAAATAATGCTCGATATTAATGAAGAAATATGTAATATTTCGACGAAAAAAAAATATATATATTTGCGCTTATCAAATGAAATATACTTTCTAGCAATTTTTGCACTCTTCAACCAAATTTTGCCAATTTCTCGTTTAAGCTCTAGATTTTCTGTACCACTCGTTTTAGCCTGTAATTTTACAGCTAAATCTAATGTGGCTCTGCGCATACCAAGAACAAATTCTATTCCGCGTGATGTTCGTATAAGTTGACCACGTTTATCCCATTCATCCAATATCAATGGAACTTGTTTTACATCAGTCATCATTAAAGAAGCTGCTTTATCGAATTCATTAAGTACATGTAATCTAAAAAAAAAAAAAAAAAAACAAAAACAAAAAAGAAAGAAAAGAAATAAAAAAGAAAATAAAGACAAAAGAATAAAATAAAATGAAAAGGTTAAAAGATTTTATTAAAAGTCATATTTTGTTGCAATTAGATATTCAAATGACTTACTTCATAATACATGAATACGTTTGTTGATATCCCCCTGGACGTGAAGCAACTTCTAACAGCGATACCAACTTCTTTTTTATGATAGAAAAATCTGGCTTAATGCCTCGCTCAAAATCTTCCAACAACATGTCCTTTATATTCTTTTGCGATGCACTGTCGAGATGAGTGAATTGAGCAAGCCTCCAGAAAGGTTCATTATCAATTATCAATGGCTCCAGTTCAGGCCTATTATAATAAGAAAAAATATGATACATCTGTCAATTATATCATATATATTTCAATTTTATTACCTGCTGCTTAATACACCCTCTGTTATATTTTTTGCTGTAAAAGGCTGATCAAGACCCAAGTAACAATGGATCATACCTTGTAAATATTTAGATTTACAAACTTCCTCCTTTTGCGCGAGTCTTTCGTAGCATGTAGCTGCATCCTTTAAATTAAAATGAATATCATATAATATGCACGAACGTACGCACGCATACACTAAAATTAATTGTTATACCTGTAATTGTCCACTAACTTCATGTGCTAATACCAATTGTTGTAATGTGGGTGTTTGCTCTTGAGTTGCTAGAATACCAGAAACTCCATCTGGTTCATCAAGTTGGGCATATATTTTCTATAATAAAAAATACATAAATTATTATGTGCAATGACAATCTTTCGATTTGAAAAAATGCAATAATTAATTTACTGCAAGTAATCCTCCTTCTGTTGTTTCTGATAATCCTTTACCGCTAGAAGCCATATGTTGTTCCAAATACATTAAAGCACGATGATATTCGTGTGATTGATAGCAACCTTCTGCTATCACTAAAGTATCCAGTTCCGAACAGAATTCTGTTTCAATGAAAATATCAAATAATTTAATGTCATTTAAATTATGTAAATATATATACTTTGCTGTTATATTAAATCATTATTACTTTGTACTGAATTAAATTTTTCATCCTGAAATAATCTTCTTTCTCTAAGCCATCGTTGTAGATGATCCAATATTAAAAATACGATCTGAGAACAACGCGTACGTCTAGCTTCATCAGAAATTCGTTTATCATCTATTTTCGTACTATAGTCGTATCGAAGAGGCCTATAGTTAATAAGTTCTTGATCAAGAGTAGGCTGTATTCTAACATTAATTACAGCTAGCATTTCTTCTCTTAATTTTTTATGCGTTTCTTCTGATTCATTTGCAACTATGTAAGCTAATAGGAAAAATATATTCAATTATATAAATATATATATATATATATATATATATATATATATATAATAAACAATCACTAATATAAAGATATATCACACAACTCACAGACTATGTAAGGTAGAGCAAATATCATTGTTTTTATGTCGCGCTTGAATGCTGGTCTACAAGCATGCAACACGTTATTTAAGGTTTCATGGTTTATATTATTTGACATACTACATAGCCAATTATATGCCCACTTTCCCACAGATGATCCTGCTTCAGATCTATAAGAAATATTTTAATTATTTATTTTAGCTATAGAGTTATTTATCCGACAAAGACGTACCCATAAACAGGATGAGGAAATTCGGTAATGTCGTTTACAACCGTTATTTTATAATGAGACGTTAAAAAAGGAAAGATTATTTGTTGCATTCTTAAAGGCAGATTATTCCATAATCCACTGTTTTTACCGTCTGGTCTAATATCATATGCTTTTAATATTTCCTAAAAATATAATGCAAATTTCCGGATTAAAGTAGTCCATTAAGTATACGTTGTTTAATAATAATTTACATACCTGTATAGCAAGTGAAAAACAATCCATGCTCTGAGTGCTTTTTTGCATTTGAAAAGCACGAACATTTTCGAAAAGCATCGCACAAGCGAATTCTTCGTTCATGTCAAATATGAATTTACTATCTTCCCTGGAAATAATTCTTCGAGGAAGAAGACTTGGTTCGATAGCACCTAATTCCCCAAGACATTCTCCATATAAAATACGAATGTTATCATCCTTTTCTTGACATCCCATAAGTAAAGTATCTAAAAGCTTTGTAAGAGCAAAATTGATTGCCATCATTTGGTTTACTTATTTACTCAGTAATATTATAGAACTAGAAATTATCATACCTCAACAATTAATGGATGTACATCCGTATCGCTTAATATCATATTATTAAGTTCTATTCTATGTTCTGCCAAAAATTTTCGCAGATATACCAATGCCCTCATACGTACTTCATCCGTTTCGTGAATAATTCGTTTAAGCCATAATTTTAGATTTTTACCAAATCCGCATGGTCTAAAATTCAGAATGGGCTTTGTAAAAAAGTTGTTTCTTTTTTACTAAGTAAACAAATAAGTATATATTACTTACTGTGCATCTAAAATATGTTTCTTAACAATAGCTGATATTTGACTTGAAACTTTCATATCATCAATAAAAAACAATTCCGATATATAATTTGAAATGTTATTGTTTTCACGAAACAAAAATTGTAACATTTCATTTACTTGCGTAGAATAATTTTCTAATAGTGGTATTATAGAAACGCATATAGTTGGCAATAATGGGCCAAGACCTTCCATTGGCATACTAAATAATAAACATTTAAAAATTATTATTTAAATTGCAAATAATTATATCTGATTAACTGTTCATTAATTATTATAAACATACTTGCGAATAAAGGCATCCCATGCATTACATATTAAGGGTCCAAAGGTGGGTCTTTTGAATCCTACTGAAACGCGCAGTGTTGCTAAAATTTTATACCTAAGTGGTGCAACATGCTCTGCACCCATGTATCGTATTAATGTCGATAATGAAGCCAATGCACATTTTTGAGTATATTCATCCGATTTAGGACCAAGATTGACATCATATTTGACTAATATACCATGTAGTCTCAGTTTCAGGTAAGCAACCTATTGCAAAATAATAAATCATACATGTTATATAAAATAATACTCATTCATTTATTTAATAATATAAAAATAAGACTACTCACGATTCTTTCATGTGTACTAAAATCTGGTCTTGTAGTTCCATCATAGTCTGATATTATACGTAAAAAGCCAATAATTTTTTCAGGTGACTCATAAAATTTTAACATCAAATCTTCAAATATATTCTATTATTAATATGAAAATGAATATACATTAATGAAAACACATTCATGACATATATATTCATGAAAGAAGAATATTAATAATATTACAAAAGTATTTCTTACCAGAAAAGAATCCCTTGTTAATTCTGAAATGCTGATTTTAGTCAATTTTGATACATATTTTAAACATTCTATTCCAGTACTCAATGGCAGGCTTAGAAATGAATAACTGCAGATATGCTAAACACAATAGAGTATTTACATAAGTTTTATATCAGAGAATTTCTTAAAAAGATTTAAATATTTATGTTATATTTTACATACTGGAAAAAATTCTATCACCATTTGTTTCTCATCTACAGACAATAATTCGGCCATGTCTTGTAAAAGACAAATTACTTTTGGTGTTTGAAGTATAAGAGAAAGTAAGAAACATACTGCATGATGACCATCTTTCCTTAATAATTCACGTGATCCATGATACCCAACGCACTTAGCAACACGATGTATTGAAGTTGCGATATTATAAGAATTCTCAAGATAATTATGAACTGCTCGTTGCATTATTAACTGTAACAATTCATATAAATATTGTAATAAAAATTGAATGTATAGTAACTTATATTTTAATAATCTAATTACCGTGAGAAAATATTTTTTGTATCTAACGTATAGCATCTTTGGTGTTATATTAAGAAAAGAAGCAATATCTTGATAAACAACTACAGCAGAGGCCACATTTGCAGGTGATGAATTTGGATGAAGTATAGTAACAAAAAGTAAGTTCACAATTCTTCTTTCTGTCACGAATAATGGAACACTAAAATCATAATTATAAATTATTATTAATAGTAAAATCATGTTATACTTATTGATTTTTATAAGTACAAATTATATTTAGTTCTATACCATGCAAAGTTTCTTGCAGTATTAAGTAATGTATTATGTAAAGAATAATTGGAAGTATCTAGTGCAACGATTAATGTCTCAACCATAGCATTAATCACAAAATCCACGAATTGTTCTAATTCTGTTGGTATCCTATCTAATAAACATACTCCAGTTCTCTTCAATATTTCAATTCGAATATTTAATACTTGTCCTATTATTATGGCAAAGTTTGATCTTATTTCTACATTTTCATCTCGCATGTAAGGCAACCAAAGCTGTGCTATTATATTGCTGCTAAATGATTTCATATGCCTTGTAAAAGATATAAAGTTCTTCGATAAATACAAACGCACTCTAGCAGATTTCGATGTTAATAACTTGAAGTATTGACTCAACAGCTGATCATGTTGTTTCTCTATGAAACATGATTCTAAATATTCATCTTTCACAAAATTATTTACACTTTTAGTACAATATTTACATTCTGTATTGTTACTAATTATTTGTGATATATCTCTGAAAGAAAAAGATATCTATTTTATTTTAATATACAATAATATTATAATAACATAAGACAAAATTATATTATATTAATACCTGACTACATCGTAGCCACCTGATAAAAAACAAGCAATTGGACCTAATATTTTTGCTAAAGCCTCTTGAATACCTTCATTATTTGAGAATAAAGCAGGCTTTAAAATAAATTCAGAGATATCTTCCAATTGTATTTTTGATTTTTTCATTAATGTAATGCTGCTGCTGCACATTATAGAAATATATAATTACAAGAACAATGTATATTACGTATTTATATTTAAAATATATAAATTTATTTCTACATAAAATACTTACTTTATACCTATAATAGCCAGTCGACTTTCATTGTTTATGATAAATGTACGTATTAGATATAACCTATTTTCTTTTTTACCATGTCCACATATTGTCATGAAACATTTTGCTTTCATTTCATTATTAAGGGATTTGAGAGTCTCTATACCTCCTTGATTTATTTCTGCTGTTTCTTTAATATTCTTCATAAATGGCAGCGTTAGTATGGATTCAATCAAATCTTTGTTAGATTCATTATGAATCATTACACACATTATGCATTTCAAAATAATTTCTTTACATTCACGTTTACCAAAATTAAGTTCGTATATTAGTTTTTTTAATATAATATTTAGATCGTCTTTATATAAAATAACATTGATATTGTGTTCAACAATCCAGTGTTGCAACAGGGCAGAACCATGTAAAATGGAGAACACATCATTGTATCTATTGGTTCGCATGGCAGTATTTAATTCTTGTTTAAACAAAAACCATGCTTCACTGATTTCCTCTAAATTTACTTCATCAGTTATTGAATTTTTGTATCTCATTTCAAAGTAAATATAACACATAAAAACTGCAATAAACTCCTAAAAAATATACATATATACATGTAAAATCCATATCATATTTATAAAATATATTGTATTTTATTGATAATTTTACTAACCGGACAGTTCTGGCAATGTTCGATAAACTTTTTAGCTTTAAAAGGAGTACATGATCTTGGTTCTAAAATTAAATATTCTTTAATTTTCTGACAAATTTCTACTTTCAACGGTCTTAGTGATTCCGGTTCTATTTCAACCACTAATTGTACAAATAATAATAAATAAGTAACAATGTAAAGTAATGAGTAACAATATGTATTAAACTATATATATTCAAAATTAATAAAAACTCACCCATGAAATCATAGCCTAACAGATTAATTATTTCAAAGCACAAAGTATTAAGAATAGTTGATGGTACTAACATACGAGTAAGTTGTAACAACATTTTAATATACCGATTAAGACCCTCAATTGTCAATTGTCCAAAATTCATCCATGTTGGAATAGTTCTTACAATTTCAGTAGTATACATAATTAATGTTGATGCATACTTAAAAAACATATATTTTTTAGATTATAATGATACAAGACATATATGAATTCATATAGATATTAAATAATTAAAATTACATACTTGACTTGTTGAATTACAAAGTTCTATCAGTTGTGGAGAAAGTTCTAAGACATTCAATTTTATATCTGGAGCAGATTTTATGATAGTTTCTATAAAAATATTCCTAAGTTTTTCTTGATCCCATGTAGATATTCCTGATTTATTAATAATCTATATAGTAAAAATTCACATGAACATAAAAATATATAAAAATAAAGAGACTAATTTATTTATTATATGCGATATATTATAATATAAACTACCTCAAATATAGACTTCTGTATAGACGTAACAAAATTAAATTGTAAAGTTACTGGGTATGTTGAAAGATCTAAGTCTGGTATACAATTATTAATTGTCATAAAATTGCGAAGTATTATTTCATCATCTTCCTTAGCTTGTTCATAAAATCTGTTTAGTTCTGCATGAAGAATAAGTAGAAATAAAAGACAAACTATATAGTTATATAACTATAATCAAAATTATAAATAAATACCTTCAAGTATAGATATATATTTCATGCTTATCTTTGTAAATGTAATACTATGATGCGCCGATAATATTCTAAGCATACATGCTTGTACTTCTATACTCTTCATAAGGACATCGTTGCTTAATGGATTCCCTATTATATAAAACATTACTCCAAAAAGCCATGTTGTAAATGCTGGAAAATAAAATGATATAATAAAAACATAGTCAATATATTTCAAGTTAATAATACACACATACATATATATATTTAATTACCTTCATACTGTACATATAAGTTGTCGTCATATGGAATTACATTGTAAGGCGGAATTAAAACATTTCTTAAATTCAATGAACTTTTCAGAATTGATTCTAATAAAGAGCATAGAATTTGTTCGGCTGTTACACTTTTGTAATCTGAAAAGATTGTAGTCACTGGACAATGAATAAATTTCCATAATGATTCTGCAACACTATAAAATCATCAGTGTAAATACGGTTGTTTGATTTGTAAAAGGTTGTAAAAAGAAAAGTTTATTATTATTATATATTACTATTGCAAATAATTATAAATATATTACCTAGTATTCTCCTGATATTCCGGTAAACTATCATCTTCATCCATCGTACGTTATATTTCATTTTTATACGCAATAGTAATGAAATTAGGTTGCAATTTGTGTAAATTGCGATTAATCATTTCACGTAATTTTAAGATATCGAATTACACGTTAGGAACTTCATTATAATACAGTCTAAAAATTAATAAACTGACTTATAATTTTATAATATTCGGTACTTTTGTCGTAAATGAATAAGATTGAACAGGTTCGTTCGTTAGGAATGTTTTTCGCGGTTATTCAAAAATAATCGCACAGTAGCGACATCTGTAACATCATGTATCAAGATACACTTGAAAATGTGTATATACATATGATGTATGTACAATGTATGTATGTATGTATGATGTGTGTATATATATATATACATATACAAAAAATATTTTATTTACAGAATAAACACATATACAATATATATTTTCAGTTATGTTAATAAATTTATAATGTTTCGTCATTGTAATATTTTTTTCTCAACATTTAAATTTATCAATTTACGATTAAATATGTCCTACAAGTGAAATAAAAGAATGAAAAATAGTAAATTTTGTATTTATTAAGGATTGACAGTAACCGAATTTATTCTCTTCTCAAGGAGAATGTATTAGACACGAAGTATATAACATGTATATAAACTTTAGCGCGTTTAGAAAGCTTTTACTGTTGACAAGTTTAGGTCACTCGTTGCGGAGCTTAAAGCTGTTCTACTTTTAGTCGACAGGAGTACTTAACAGGAGTCTGATGTGAGCATTTTTTATCATTATTATGTATGTATGTATATATATATATATATATATATATATATATATATATATATATATATATCGTGTTAAATAAATTATATCTTTTTTTTTTCATACGTATGATCAGACCAATTGTTCATTGTCATTATTGTTAAGAAGGGAGAAGTTCCCCTCCAGATAGTAATTATTATTATATTACAACAACTAAGCGGTACGTGTTCTGATTTTTTATTACATCCGGCAGGGGGTTTCAGACGATAGAAAAATATTTCCTTCACGTGGAACTGACAGAAAGGCATATCGTCTACGATATAGTAGAAACACTTCTAATAAATATTCTATACTTGAATTTATATCTTTGAATTTTATTCACTTTCATTTAAGTTTCCTTTTTCTATTCGATAAATAAAGCCTGCCATTACTCGTTTCTTTAAATAATTGCACTTTTACCTTCGATACAGACATCGTTTTATCTATCATTAAGACTATTTACTGCGGTGTAGCGGTGTAAAATATAAATACAAAACGCCTAATGAATAGTTTTACTCTTCTCTTCCTTGATAATAGATGAAGGAAGGAAGGAAGGAAGGAAGGAAGGAAAAGGCGAGAGTTATTTTTCGCGTGCTTGAGTTCTATACACACCGGTAGAAGACTTCGTTCTCTTTGAAATCTTCATCCGTCCACTTATGCATATCTTCTTTTCTATTCTTTCATCCAGTATCATCGTATCTCTCGTCTGTACCCTCGCCGCGCTTGCCGATTTTAATCCTTCTCTCTTTCTCCCTTTTCTCCTCTTTATACTTCCCTCTCCTATTTTCCCTACGCATGATATATTTTTTCCTATCGATTCTACGGCGAACAATCGTTTCCATTTTTTTCAATGCCCCTTAAGGATTTAATTGGCTCTCGACTTCGAGCCATCGTTATTTCGCTCAAAAAACATCGAACAATTCTTTATTCGAGTTTGAAAGGATCGATTCTAGTTCTTCTCCTTTATCTCTTCCAAAAAAATTCGCTTTCATCTACAAGGATCCGCGATGATTTTAAGGAGAACATTTCGAATTTAAATTATAATCGAATTCGATCTTACAAATTATAATATTTTTATCCAATATCGAAAGAAATCTTTGGCAATATGATACGTAGCAATAAAGAAGAGTCACTCCAAAAGCTCGATAATATTACATCCCTTTTGTAGAAAATAAAATAAGTTCGAATTTTAATACCGTCCTATACTGAAAGTACCAGACAGTTTCGTTCATATATTTCGCTCTCTTACGAGGACGATGACCATACTCGAAACTATCAAGGTGTATTTAAGTTCGCCGCGTGTATTCGGAGGATGAAAGAGGAATGGTACGGGTACGACGATATGGACCCGGTTGCGGAGAAAAGCTAAGAGCCAGGAGTTTGCGCGAACAGATCAATACGCTTGCCCCCTGCACGTGGATTTGCCACTCTCCCTCCCTCGCTCTCTCCCACACAAGCATACACAATGCATATACATGTAATAGTACACTATCATCCTCCGTTCGACCCCTCGGACTTCTTATCCTCTTCTTTCTCTCTAAATTCACCCCCACCCTTTTCTCACTCATTCTTTCCCTCTCTCTTTCTCTCCCCCCCCTCTCTCTCTCTGTCTCCCTCTCTCACTCTATCTCTTTCTATCTCTCTCTTATTTCGTCTTTCGGTGATGCCGCACAGACAACTTCCTTCTCATTCATCTCGAATCGTTCCTGCATCTTTCCATCTTTTATTATTTTTCTTTTTTTCAGCACTTTTCGATCGTATTTCACAATGGTCCCAACTATCGTCATCGTCATCGTCATCATCTCGCTCTCTATATTTCCCTCTTTCTACTTATCTCTTCCGCCTATCATCTCTCTCCCACCCTATCAGCGCATCTCTCCCTCTCTCCCCCTCCCTTTCACTCTCCGTCTGTCTCTTTCTCTCTCTCTCTCTTTCTCTCTCTTACTCTCTTTACCGATCGTTCCCTCCCTTTCTACCAACATCTCTCCGTTCTGCTACCCCTTGGCGAGGTGGCGGTCCAGAGCGCAGAGCGCGTCAGCCGTGCGGGATGCTGAATCCGAAGGAGATTCAGTTGTACGCCTGGCTGCTCTGCCACTGTGCACTCTGTGCGCGTTTCATATCGTTCTTCTTTCTCTGAGTTGAAAGCTGTCAAACCTTAAACGACATATTTTTTTTTTTTCTTTTCTTTATCATCTCTTTTTCTCTCTCTCTCTCTCTCCCTCTCTCTCTCTCTCTCTTTCTCCCCCCTCTCTCTCTCTCTCTGTCCACCTTTATCTATCGCTCCATTTCTCCATCTTTTATTTCCTTTTTTCCTTCTTTCGTACTTCTCCTTTCTCCTTTTCTCACCGTCATCATTCCCAATTTCCTTTTTCCAAGTTTCCCCCGTAATCTCATCTCGTTGCATCGCATTCTCTTCCGGGGTTCATCTAGCCGACGGATCGAACGAGGAATGGACTTTTTGTGAAAGAAAGGCGTGTACCGAACATCCACGGTAAGTATTTATCATTTTAAATATTAATCCTTTTACGAAAAAGAAATCGCTCGGAAGAGCGTGGGTGTGCCGATGGACCTTGTCGCGAAGAGATCGCCAAGTTCGCGAGACTGTCAACAAAATGGTCCTCCTTCTCCTTCGAAACAATACTATATGTCCTCCTATATGCGATTTGATTTTTTCTTTTTCTTTTTTTTTTTTTTTTTTTAATCGTTTCAATAGTATTATCGTTTCGATAGAAACGTCGTAGCTCTGTCGGGATATGAAATGACAAAAAGTATCAATTTTGTTGAGATTAAGAAAAAAGACCTTGGCGTGACATTAAAAGCGTTACTTCGTTCGTATTCCGCTTAAGTGTAATCATTACACTTCAACTTAAGTGTAATCATCTAGTAAAGAGCATTTACCTTATCACAAATGTAGATATTATTCAAATGAACGATCTATTTGATTTTACTCCTTTTGTACTTAGCGTCTCAGACCTAATCCGCGAAGAGATAACATTACGCCTAATCTCGTAGTCGTAGGAATAATAATAAGCTCAAGAAACTCGCGTAGTTTCCTTTATTGAATGATACGATCGCATTTCTAATTTGTTAAATAAAAAACATATTAAAGGGAACTTATACTATAAGCGCTCTTTTTTTTGTTTTATCACGTCCCTTTTGATTGATGAACAAGCAAGCAATTGAGGATATCCTGCTTTAAGAATGTTAAACACGTTAGGATATCTATATATATATATTTTTTTTTTGTTGCATGTTTAGCAACGGTTAGTAGATAATTTGTCCTTTTGGTATTTATCAGAAAGGTCAAATAATTTATACCCTTTTTCATATCGGTTTCACCCTTTCACCTATGCGCGTCCATATAGGTTATTTAAAATTTAATTAAAATGTTATAATTATATATTCGAAAATTCAAAATTGAGTTGAACGATTACTAAATTGAAATTTGTCATAGCATTTTGTTTTTAGATAGAAATAATTCATTATTTATATCCTCGGATAACAAATATAAAATATTCGATATTGTTTATCGACAAGGATGTCGAGCAAAGTATTGGATAACTAATCAGTGCAGCCCGATCAAAGTTCGAACACGCTGCTGTTATTTATCAAAGAGCACGGATAACTGAGAATGTTCGTTCGCCTAGAAAGTGGAAATAAATAGCTTCGCCTGATTGGCGAAAGGGCAAAATGATGAATGTAAAAAAGGAGGCAGTATCGGTATCTTTTAGGATCAAAAGGAGCGAGGGAGCAAAGATCTACGAATAAAATGAGTAAAGGGATTCCCAACAAGTAGTAATAAAAAATAAATGGAAATAGAGGGATACAGGTGGAGCCGTCATTTGGATCGAAAGGACAAAGTGAACAAACATTAAATAGATTCGTACATAGTTCAATATTTGTATAGCCTCGCATTTCGTATTTCCCGCTTAAATATCGTATAAGGGTCTCGCGAATTGCCCTCGTTCGCGTCGTACTCGCAAACTCTATCCAGGGATATGTACAATGTACATAATGCACATACACACGCGCGCGCGTGTACGTATATCTATGCACGTACACCAAGAGACTAGCATCACACTGGCGTTGCATCTCGAGTGCCTGAAAAAGCCGTTTCGAACGAATTAATAATGCGGACGAAGAGGAGCTCTTTCGTTCTCTCTCTCTCTCTCTCTCTCTCTCTCTCTCTCTCTCTCTCTCTCTCTCTTTCTCTGGCCGTTGAAACGAACCGGCTGAACTTTACGTGAGTTCGTGGACCGCATAGGTCATGACCTGACGACCCATCCTGGACCGACATCTAGGCCATTCTTGAATTTTAATCCGTGCCGCAATTGCCACCGAGCTCGATTAGCCTCGGCATCGCAGAAAAGCGATAGAGGTGTACCGAGCTTTAACATCGTCCACATCCACACGTCGGTCCACTTGAATTTACCTCTTTCTCTCTCACTCTCTCTTTCTCTCCTTCCCTTCCTCTCTATCTCTCTCTCTCTCTCTCTCTTTCTCCTCATCTACTTCGACACGACAATATTATTTTCACCCTTCGGCTTAGAGCCCATTGAAATTTTACTTGGCCTCCTCTTTGATATCGATACCGGTACGAGAAAAAGTCAAACAATGCATTCACAAACAACATCAAACCAAAATACTCACGCATTTTTTCTTCTCTCCTAAATAAATCGAGTTCTCTTCGAGAAAAAATATTCTAGAAAAAAGAAAAGAAAAGGAAAAAAATACCCTCCCCCCCTCCTAGAAAATATGCGGATTGAATTTTATGCGAATATATTTGGGCCGTTCCACGGCTTAAAGAAATTCATTTTCATGGCTCGAACGTGGTGTACGACGAATGTTTATCTTTCATTTAACATGATCCGCCGAATAGGTGCGAACATCACTGAACCGAAGTCCCATGATGGTCCTGTTTAAATCCCATATAAGTTGGAATCTATTATTATATTCATATGCTTTTATGTTCGATAGAACGACGAATATGTCTATGTATGTATGCATGTATGTATGTATGCATGCATGCACGTATGTATGTACTTCTCATTTACTCAAATCCCATATACGATAATACAACGAAACTCTCTGACTCTCAGCCGAGAAGCTTAAATGCGTACCAGCTATAACGGAGATGATAGGATTAATTATATATGAACGGATAGGAAGGATCAATGCGAACTATGTAAGCTAGACTATAATGTCTTCCTATTCGTGAGATATTGGTAATAGTATCACGTATCTCCTCTACTTTCGAAGAATTTCACGCTTACCAATTATTGACATTGATTATTCAAATAAAAAGTTGAACGTTCGAAACGAGAAAAGAAAGAAAAAAAAATAAAGAAAAAAGAATATTATATCTGTATTCGAATGAGTAGATTGCTTGACATTAATTATCTATTAATTAATTAATAAGTGCATAGATCAAAGCGGAACGAAATAATACGTTAAGAGTTAATTTCCTGGTGAATGTAAATATATCACGAGCCAGACCGATAGCAAACATGACGATTGAATTTTTTATGGAGTACACACTTAATGAAGGCAAACAGATTTTTCTCTTTCCCTATATATATATATATATATATATATATATATATATATATATATATATATATATATATATATATATTTCTCTCTATCATGAAAAATAAACTTTCGAACACGTACAACGGGAATTTTTTTTTTCTTTTCCTTCTTTCTGATTACAGGCTACCGTCACGTCGGAGGGGAAGGGGGCGGAGAGAATAGGACACGAGGATGGGTGTCTATGTGATTGGTATAGTTGGCGTTATCGTGTTTTACGTGGCTGTACTCAGCGTTGGTATTTGGGCTGCGTTTGTAAAAAGAAAGAAAAGTCAACAGCAGCATGGCCAGAACGACATGATATTAGCGAATCGTCGATTAGGACCATTGCTTGGTGTCTTCACGCTCGTAGGTAGGTATGACGAGTGATTGGATAACGTGCTCTCTGAACTGTGATCCTGATATAGAAGCTCGGAATTGTCAACCAAATTTAATGAATATTCATATTCCTGCCTGACGAACAAACATATATACATATATACATATATACATATATACATATATACATATATACATATATACAAATATACATATATACATACATATATATATATATACACATATATATATGTACATAAACGTGTGTATGTGTGTGTAGATATATAAGAAAGGATTTAGGTAATATACAAACGTGCACATACTTGGGGAATAGGGTAGGTTCGTCTAAATTGGAAAACGATACCAGACGACAACCGTTCGACTCCTGGGAATCGGCTGACGAAGACACGTTCGCTTATCAGCCGTGAATTCTTTCTTTTATTTCCGTTCTAAAACGGGACGAGAGAGAAATTGACGGGCGTCATCGGAAAACTTTGCTTTCTCTAGCGAATTCGTTGTCACCCAGTTGGCCTATTTAAAAACGTGCGTTGTTATTCGCTTTACCCTCCACGTACAGTTTTATTCAGTTCACTTTACCAACTTCCATTCTCTTCACTGGTATCCTCTTGTTCCTCTCTCTCTCTCTCTCTCTCTCTCTCTTTCTCTCTCTTTCTATAGTTTTCCCTTTAGTTTCTCCTCCTCCCTTATTTCTCCTGCCCTTTCACGATGAAAATCATTTTGCGGCTTTTCCATCCCTCCATTACGGTAATGAACAGCCTCGGGAGACACAGAGAAACGCAGTGGCAAGTACGCTCTACGCTCGCGTATTCCCTTTATCTATCCGCTTCTCTCGTTGTTGAATGATGGGTAGACCAAGAAACGCGTTTGGTTGCGGTGTCCGTTACACCGTTTATTCACGGCACGATGTTCGCGGCCTCGTATTCATTGAGTATTCAATGCACTGAAAGAAGAGTTCGGTACGTTACAAGCAAAGGGAGCACGTTTAAAATTTTCTACAGCATATTAAACAAAAATGTCATCTTTCCTTTTGTTTTCCCCCCTTTGTTTTTCTCTTTCTTAATCCCTCTTCCATCCCTTTATCCTTCATAATTAAAGATTCTAAGTAATTCCACATCCTCTCCAAGTGTTCAATTCATCTTTATACTGAAATTTTGTTTTAAATCCTTTTCAACTCCAGGATGATCTCGTAAATTAATTATTATTTTTCTATTCCATCTAGCTACGTGGGTGGGTGGTGCATACGTGAACGGAACTGCTGAAGTCATGTACACGAAGGGTTTACTTTGGTGTCAGCCGCCAATTGGTTACAGTCTGAGTCTTCTCTTTGGTAGGTCCTCGAATATCGTTGAATAAAATTTTATCGACGTGCAACGATCGCATGTATTCAAGTGACAACTTCACAGGCGCTGTACTATTTGTGAGACCAATGAGAAAAGCCGAGTACGTGACGATGCTGGATCCTTTTCAAGAACGATATGGTGCCGGAGTTGGTGGGCTACTCTTCATTCCGGCACTATTTGGTGATTTGTTTTGGTGCGGAACGGTATTGAAGGCTTTAGGAAGTTCGTTGGTCGTCATTGCTGACGTTGATCCACACTTGAGCATTTGTGCATCGGCATTGTTAGCAGCCATGTTAGTACAGAAGAGTATGTTGCAAGGCATGCATAGTCGAATGTAGACGATTTGGATGAGCAAACTTTAATCGCCTGTTCGAGTCAGAAAGACACCACTTTTTATATATTGTTTTTTTTTTTTTTTTTTTTTTTTTTTGCAGATACACCGTATTCGGCGGACTCTATTCCGTAGCGTGTACAGACGCTCTCCAATTGGTCTGCATAGTTCTAGGACTGGCTATCACAGCACCGTTTTCCATATTCCATCCGGCAACATCGTTTGAAAAGAATTTATCGTCTAGGGAGTGGCTCGGCGAAATTAAAAACGAGGATCTAGCGACGTGGATCGATGGCATGCTTTTACTCGTATTCGGTGGGATACCATGGCAGGTAACCGATCGTGAATACGTATCAGATTATGTAGATTCAAAAAGATCACAGATATACGCTTTGTTCAGGGATACTTTCAACGAATACTGAGCTTTCGAAGCACGACCGTTGCAACAACGCTGTCGGTAGCCTCGATGTTCTTCTGTATAATACTCGCTGTACCTTGCGCTTTGATCGGTGTTGTGGCACGAGCAACGGACTGGACGATGATCGAGGGTCCGAACAAGACTCTGTCTTTCGATGCTAATGCTGCATTACCTCTCGTGTTGAGGTACTTGACTCCACCATGGGTTTCTTTCATAGGTGAGAATCAATATTTTATTAATGAAGAAATATTTCTTGCTTGGTTATTGATTATGACTTGGGGCAGGTCTTGGAGCGATCTCAGCTGCAATAATGTCTTCGGCAGACTCCAGCATACTCGCCAGCAGTACTATGTTTTCAAGGAATATTTATAGACTCACCCTTAGACCAAAGGTAAAAACATTTCGATCGGAACAAATGTATCCTGACCTCATTTATTTATTTATTTATTTTTTTTTTTTCTATAATAGGCATCCGAAAGAGAATTAAATTGGATACTACGTATCTCGGTGCTAATGGTCTCCGTTCTTTCGACTATTTTCGCCCTGAAAATTGACAGCATTTATTATCTTTCGTAAGTAATAAAAAAACGTTCGTATAGCTCTAGTATTCACATTTTGCTATGAATATTCAACCTTACAGGTATCTCTCCTCCGATCTTGTGTACGTCGTACTCTTCCCTCAGTTATTGGCGATCATCTATTGGCCTTCGTTAGTCGATACTTATGGATGCCTCGCGGGATACTTTGTTGCTGTGGTATTACGTGTCGGTGGTGAGTATCGTAGTCATTCGAGTGTACGCTCACGCTATGTACATCGTTAATTGCAAGTGCAAATGACCAGTATCTCACACGCGCTTGGATCCTTTAGGAGGAGAAGAGGGTTTGGGTATACCGGCACTGATCGAGTACCCATTTTACGACAAAGTGACCAGAACCCAGAAATTTCCCTTCCGGACAGCCGCGATGTTGTCGGCTCTCATCGTGCAGATCATCGCTAGCTTCTTCACGCGAAATCTTCTTGGAAAGGGCTATTTCCCACGTTGTTGCGACGTCCTTAGCGTTTATTCACCTGGAAAGACGAAAGACCAATCAGGGGTGATACAGAGTAACTCGGGCGCAGCTCTAATGGATTCCTCTTCAGTAAACGTACGAACAAGATTATATTCTAACGTTAACGATAAACGAATCTAGATGTCAATCGTCTAACTCCAATGATGACATTTATGTTTATAGAAATCATTGTCGGGTATAGATGCATGCGATGGTGTCAGTGGTTGCAATTATGAGCTTGACAGGTCTGGAGCTCTCAGTTTGAACGAGGATCCACGTTCTGAGCAACGTTGTTCCGAAAATAACGTTGCCGTCAGCGATTTTACAAACAATGAAACGATAAGGGGAAACACCGTTGCATCTGTCATACAAAGAACTAATCAAACTAGTCAAAGTTTTCACGGCATCCCAAGAAATTCAACCCAACCAATCTCATTGACTGGTAGGCACGTACAAACGGCAACTAATCAATACGTTCCAATACCGATCAACGAGGCCAATGCAACGTGTAGAGGTCAGATTCTTGGAGTGCGCAATCTTCGAGATTCATTAGGTCAAGTGCTCTTACCAGTCGACAACAATGTTTCTTCGTCTGTCGGTAATGACGTTGGAAATATCAATGCGATTCCATCGAATACTACAATACCAGCATCCATGTCAATCGTTTCACCATATAACAAGATATGTAATGAGAGCACAACGACGAATGATAAATTATCGCGAGACTGTGAGAGAACTGTCGACAGAAATCCGGTGGAATTTAATTTAAATGCTCAGGACAGCATGCTTACAAATGTTTGTGGTAAGAAGAACGTTAAGGGTGTCAAGTTGGTTGGTATGGATGGTGGAACTTTGAGAAGACCGTCGTTACAAGTAAGACATCGTTGTCTTTATATAACGTCGTCGCTCGCTTAGTATTATACAATAACGTCATAACTAATTAATTATTAATGGTGTAGGGTACATTCTCTCCGACACCATCCGTGGAACTGGTTCACATTCTGGATAGACGACAAAGTAGTGGATCTTACGGTCCAGGGTCTTTATCCCCAGTTCCAATGGGTATAGAAGCTTGTAAGACTCACGGTACTGCACCCGAAGGACACAGCGGGAACGAACATTGCAGAATAAAAAGAGGCATCGTCAGGCATCACAGGTAGTTAAAAGCGTTTGAATCGAGATCACCGTTTGATTTTTTGTTCTTTTTGTGACATGATAATAAAGAGATTTATTTTATGTTTTACAATAAACAATTATGTTTGGAATTATGTTGAAACACGTTTTTCCCTGATCCAACAGCTTACAGACATTGGAATTTTTAAGTTATACCAAAAGACATGAAATCTTTTTTGTTCACATTATCTCCTTGTTTTTTCCTTTTTAATCGCATGGTTCTCTCTTTCACGTTACCCTAACACATTTTTCGTAGCTTTAACGACACCGGAGATCGAGCTCTAACAACATTGGCCAGACAACCGACTTATCCTTCGATGCCGTTACGACCGGAGGACTGTCGTATGACCTTAGTGAAGAAGGACAAAAGAACGGGTACGATTGCTCGTCATTCCTCCGTGACGAATGAAAAGGAACTCGGTGGATGTACGACCACCGGTGTCGTCATCTGCAGCCCAAGTTACAGTATGTACGGTTCAGCCGTTAAGAACTCGAATTATTTTGTGACCGACGACGAAGCGGTCAGCAGATTTTAGAAGATAGGACGTCGAAGTGGAAAATTGAAGAGACTAAGAGAATCGATGACAATCGTAGCTATCTTTTCGTAGATGATAGGTCAGCTCCTTCGTACCTCTATATCTCAGTCCTAATTTTTTATTATTGATTTGTTCAGAAAATTTCTATGAAAAAGGTCATATCTATTCTTCTTTTTTCTCTTTTATATATACATAGATATACCCTATACAACACAACTTTCCGTTCCATTGTTCACGTTAGATCGACGTAGGTTATAGATGGAACAGATAGCTCGGCGTTTATAACACGGCTGACGAAGCTGACGACGAACATTTTTGTTCTAAAAGACATTAAGCGCACACGCGAAGGCAGGGTGGCTTACGCCATATAGTAGAGAGCACGTAACATGAGCATTTCTATTCGACAAATACGTACATGTAACAAATAATTCTAGGGTATAGGTGCGTTCATCCTTTTTTTTGTTCATTGTCAACGTATAAAAGCTAACAAAGACAATCTGATGATTAGAAAGATACCTACTATTCTAGATATTCATACAAGGAAATGCTTGTGTTCGTACAACTCGCAATAATTGTTACACATTTGTACATAACAATTTAATATTTATAATGATTACGAAAATGTCTACTTTCGCGTGCTCGATCTTGAAGCCCATATTCGTCCAATTTATAATTATACGATATTATTTCGAACAAGAAAACACGTAATCGCGTGTCGAACGTGCTTGCGAAAGGAGAGATGATCGTGAGAGATTGATTAAAAAATTTTCTTGTATAACTTATATACATTTGAATCGTTTAGAGTATCACTTAAGTTAAGTAGTTCAAATCGAAACTAGTCAGATCCTGTCCATTAATCACCACTATACACTTCTTAACTGATACATATATTACGTTTAAGATATTAATAGGACTGGAGTTTCTATGTCCTTTAGTTTTCGATATC
The DNA here is from genome assembly GCA_911387935.1 of Dolichovespula saxonica. NCBI lineage: Eukaryota > Metazoa > Arthropoda > Insecta > Hymenoptera > Vespidae > Dolichovespula > Dolichovespula saxonica. The sequence continues at coordinate 15,837,846 of OU426993.1, read as the reverse complement.
CATCCTATTTCAGACTGAAACAAATGAATTTTATACAAAAAAAGAAAAAAATGGAAAAGAAGAGAGAAATGAATGAGGAGGAAAACCGAATATCTTTTTAGCAAAAGGCCCTTTTAGAAGCATACATAAAATACTTGTCGTTAGTAGGGAACAGAGAGACTATCTTTTTCTTTCTTTATCTCTCTCTCTCTCTCTCTCTCTCTCTCTTTTGTGTCCAATTTCATCTGTATATAATATTATATTTAATTAGTATTTTATATTTCACACTTACCATATTACATACATAATAAAATTTTCACATACGTTCTTGCGGAAATTAAATATAACATAAGCAATAGATCATTAATCAATAAGAGTAGGTTATCGAGTAATAGCATACATATATATTATAAGAATAGCGTACTTACGCAATCTTAACGTTTTCACAATCGAATGGAAGATATGAGAGTTGATAAGCATAGTCATGAAGATGGGTAGCGTAAACTTCGTTTTATGAAAGATCATTTCTACATAATTATATCGAAAAGATAATTAGGTTGTTCTGCAAAAAAAAAAAAAAAAAAAAGAAAAAGAAAAAACAAAAGATGACGTTGCAAAACTTTTTTCATTCGTTTGTTTATTCGTTAATATACGTGAAATCGTAATTACTTTATCGTCGTTATTTTTTGGAGGGAGGGGGGGTATTTCTTTTTTTTTCATCTTCATTAACGAAGATTACGCCGCTTGTAAAAGAACGTCCAATACATTGGGTGCAAATTTATGATACTCTGACAACAAAAAATACGATATTTTTCCACCGATAAATCGTAAGGTCTGTAGGATTAATATTGTACAAGTAGATAGGAACGCGGATGTCCACGATAAATCGGTGTGATTATAACGTGGAAGTTAGATCGTCCCTTTATCGAACGATTGTCGCGAATGTAAATTAAGAATTAAGTATGTAGTATCTCGAAATATGTATTTAGAGTAAATGCTCCGATCCATTTGTGAAATTAGATACATTTTCTTTTATTTATTTTTTTAATTCGATCGATTTGTTTTGTTTTCCATTAATTGCCGATGATCGTATCGTTTGTTATTATTATTTACAGAATGCACAGTATATTATCCCTACCACATGATTCGTACTTAATTCGAAATAATGGAAGCACACATACACACACACGATATTTTTATTCACTTGTTTTTAAACTACATTTTAATGATAACCTCATTAATTCTTATTGTGATATTTTTGTTGCTTCATTGACGTTATAAACGAGCTTGTTTCATTACTTTTTTTCGTTAAAAAGTGATTGGAGCCAAGAATTTTCTGTACTTTTATAAGCAGCCAGGTTCGTATCCATACCCGTCAAATTAAAAGAGTGATACTCGCCTCTCGTATATATATATATATATATATACATAACAATTTGTAGTAAAGTAATAATAAGCGGAAAAAATCGTAATTAAGGTAGCAATTATTAATTAATAATATAGAGACTTAGGGGATGGATAAATACCTGATGAATATAACAACAACAAAAACAAAGATAAAATAATATTACGTTGATTTAGTTCTGTCGGACGTCGAAAAACCTATATCAGTATTATTCGATCGTAGAGAAGGATTCGTGAGTTAGAGATCGAATTCTGATGGGCGAATCCTTGTGAAAGACACCTCTTGTCTTTCATAGTATTACTTAATCCGTTAGAATAATATTATCAGTACACGTAGTACGGCGATCGTGTTGGCACAGATACATAATACGTTTTCGCTTTAAATCAAAATAACGAAACGATACTGCCTTTTTCTGTGAAAAAAAAAAAAAAAAAAAAAAAAAAACAAGGTGAGAAAACAAATTCGAAACAGAATTTTTTATTCTTTTTGTTTTCGATATTGTATGTACGAATATGGAGTGGCCGAGAACAGTAATCAATCTTAATGTTTTCCTAAAGTAGATATACGTATACATCCATATACGGTAGTTATATCTAAGTTCATTTATTCAATATTTATTTCCCTGAAACGACGAAATATATATATATATATATATATATATAACTACAATATGGAAAAGAAAGCCGAAAAAAAATGTTCTTTTGTACTTAGAATCATACGTACATAAATATATATGTACGTATAATATCGACTGAGACCGCGTCCTCCCCTATTTCTCGACTGTCAAATTCTAACGAAAAAAGAAATATTCCCGTCTTTTATAATAATAATAATAAAAAAAAAAAAAAAAAATTATGAAGAAGAAGAACTTTCTATACAAGTTTAAAATGAATTACTTGGTCTAGGATTACCAATTATTTTTCTACTTTTATCTATGACGCAATATAAAACGCATACAGATATAAATAGTACAATACACGATATATAAATACACGCTAATGGAAGTTGACAAAATAAAAAAAAGATAGTAAAATTAGTAGTTAAATATTATAATTAATAACATATAAGTACTCTATACATACATACATACATACATACATAAATACATACATACATAAATACATACATACATACATACATACATACATACATACATACATACATACATACATACATACATACACAACATACATACAGAAACGAGCTATATCCATATTCGGCTAATTTCACTTCTCAAATGAGTTATCATTTTGATTTCGATCATTTTATAAATTAAGAATGCTCCGTGAAAACGCACGTATTATCTAATTCATGAAATTAGTCAATAGTACGTTGTTTCTATGTAAAATAATTGTCGATATTAATTTTAGATATATGCGATCGCCGTACGTTATAAAAAAAAATAATAATAATAATAATATTAATAGTAATATAATAGTAATAATATTAATAATAATTATAATAATACTAATAATAATAATAATAAAATTAAAAATATATAGTCGTCGAAAAGGTTCGTGTACGAACGTTACGTAATAAAACAAAAAAAGAATAAATTAAAGACACGAGATAAATTAAGCCTTTCTAATGTCTCTCAGGTTTGTTTAATAATTTGATTTTACAGAACCATTTTCGTCGATGGATACATACAGACTGTAAACTTCGAATGATATCGGCTTATTTACATATGTATATGTGAAACATATACATATATTCTCTCCTTTTTACGTTTATTTCGATGATCTATAATGTATTATTTTTATGAATTTATATTATTATTTAAAATCTTATTGCAATACGATATCTCTCGAAGTTCGTTTTATGTACGATACACGTAAATATATTATATTATTTATATATACATATACATATGTGACATATATGACGCGTACATGCACACATACAAACATGTACACACACACACACACACCTAACATAAAACAGTATAGAAAAAAGTTTTGTTCGCGCACAAATTAAAAAAAAGAGAAAGACGAAGCGTCATTTTTTTTTTGTTTTCCTTAAGATTCAACTTTTATACTCGAAAATATCTTTTAAGTAAATGTTTCCACGTATAAAAGAACAACCCTCTTTTTATGGTCGTTTAAATCACTTGAACGAAAAAAAAGAAACAAGAAAGAATGCTTCGTTTTTACTATTATAATTTGTAAAATCCCATAAGGGAAAAAAACATTGAATTTGAATAACTTCAATGTATACATACAATATGTATTTATACATATATATATATGTGTGTGTGGGTGTATATGTATATATATTAGTTAATAAGTACTTACATACTAAAACCATATTTGCATATGACATTTAATATGTCGTGAAAACATTTAAATGTAATACGCAAATAAAGATTGTAACGTCTCTCTACGAAGAGATACACACATACACACATATTTTCGTTTTGTAAATCAGTATTAACACACGATGAAAACGTTGTGTTACGTGAATTACGTGCCAAAGCGTAGATTAAAGAAAATAAATAAAATTATATCTCTTACAATTAGATGCCTTCGTTGAATTGACCAGTGCGATCGATTAAATCATTTACTAATCGAAAGTTGGAAATGATTTACCGACGCATTGGTCGGTACATCGAATAACCGAATATAGTAATAAGCTCGCCTTAATTTGAATGCCGTATGAAAAAAGAGAATGCATCGTCGTTCTATAAAATCGTTGGAGAATATTGGATGAACAAAAATGAATTTTCTTCAGTTATTTTTTTTTTCTTTCTCTTTTCTTTTCTTCGTTCAACACTTTTTTCCGACGTTATTTCTCAAACAACGACTGAGCTTGCTCTTCGATCGTACGACACGATAAGAAAGATCAACCACACGCAACACACAAAGTTAGAATATATATATAATTAAAATTAGACGTAAGATCACACGTAGAGGTTTATATATATATATATATATATATATATATATATATATATATATATATATATCTTAATTTATTCTCGATACATCGATGAAAATATGTATATGTGAAATAAATGTGGTCAGTGCTACCATTTGAAAGAAACGCAAAAAAACGTGAATGAATAAATGGAAATGTCAGTAATAAAATATTTCTTACTATCGTAAGATAAAATTACCTACACAACATAGAGAAGTAATCGTTATTCTGCAAGTATTGTCCTAACGATATATGTGATCAAGAACTCGAATGAAGGCAAAATTTAATTTCCTTTCACGACTTATTTTATATTCGATTTATATCCCATTTACTTTAATCATTATAATTCGATAACATTCCGCGAACTTGTTATATTATCTTTTTCTATGTTGAGAATTCATTCTTTTTCTTTTATTGCAGCTGAAAAAAGAAAGAAAATAAATACCCTGCATCGAGTTCCTGACTCGCTCCTGAAGATAAAATCGTACGAAGTGCCGAATAAAGATAATTAGTGCAAATACCGAATAATAATAATAATTTCATACACACATATATATATATATACAATAATTAAAAAACATTGACTGGATGTTATTATACCTTTATTCGAAAACATTTTTACACGTCGTATGTAGTGTATATGTATATATATTACATATTACATATATGTGCGTATACATACATACATATATATATATATATATATATATATATATATATATATATATTTATGCATACTATATACGCATACTTATATAATACTTTTTCAAAGAAACAAGAGCGATTACTTTTGTATACTTTTTCTATCAGTTTATGACTATAAAATCGATAAAAATATTTGTAAGATTATATTACAAGTTTCTTTTCCTAGAGATTCGTAAAAAAAGGAACAATTAAAATAAAAGTTTTCTTAATAAACAAGTAAAAAATATTAAATAATACGAACTTATAAAATGAATAAATGGACTTATTAAACAATAGATTAAATACAAGATAGAGGAATGAAAATGTCTCTTTTATTTAGAAATGATAATACTTTCATTAAAAATTTTATATAAATTTTTAAAACTAAACAAATAAAAAACTACACAATTAAAAAAATTATTCGTCAATTAATGTCAATGATTAATTAAACAATTTCTTAAACGATTACATGCAGGATAATAATACCATGTTTTACTTCTTCGCGTATTTGCAAAGATATCATTTAAGCTTCAACTTCGAAATATACTTTAAAACAACAATGAGTCGTGCTTCAACTTATGACTATCCATATCGTTTGAACTGTAAAAACGTATGTTACAAATATTACAGAAAAAATTATGGTAAAGATTCAAGTGACATTCAAACTCTTCTATCGTTGAAAATTGTATAGTCTTTGGACAAAACCGGCATACATATAAAGAATGCATAAATTGAGAATTTCCTACATTTGTGCTAGGCTGATAATGAACATGTGATTGTTGAGAAGACATCACAGAGTGGAAATTTGAGACAACTGGCTGATGGAAAGTGGACATTTGCAATAGATTATTCGATTGTTTTTGCATACTAGTCCCATTATTTGTCAGATTATTATCTTGCTTAGAATATTGCGTTTGCATTATATTCAAATTTCCTACATTCATGGAAGGATGCTTGACATTAGAAGTATTATAATAATAATTATAACCAGATGATACTGGAAGACTAGAGGCTTCATTGTTCATATATGACTCTGTACTATTCTGTGATCTTATGTTTACAGGCAATACTTTGGCTGTTCTATTGCTATACGTATTATGAACTGCATTCTGTAGCTTTACTCTACTATGAGTATCATGCGGTTGTATTACCTGCAAATTTTGGTTAGGAAAATTATTTGCTAACTGTACATTACTTATCATGGATGTAGATGCAGTCTTACATAACACAGTATTATCACTCTGAGCCATATAAGTATTATTCATGTAACTATTAATCGAAGAATTCGTCACGATCGATGACGATGAAGCAATTAATGTGCTTTGATTTTGAGAGACATTTTGTGGTTGTGTTATTATCGATGGATCATATGTAGCAGCGTTAATTATTCTTGAATTCATTGAATATGAGTTTATAGTATCAGGGTTGATACTTGAATATAGTACATTAGCAATTTGTGATTGAGCTGTGTTAGAAGCCGTAAAACGTGTTGCTGATAATAATGATGATTGTAATATTGACATTGCACTTGCTGTTTGTGTTGAATATGATGCTGCTGTTTGTGCTGAATATGGTGCTAGAACTAATGTTGGTTTTTGTCCTGATTGTGATACTGGTATTGGCGTTGCTCCTTGTCCTGATTGTGATACTGGTATTGCTCTTTGTCCTGAATGCGATGCTGGTATTGGCGTTGCTCTTTGTCCTGATTGTGATACTGGTATTGTTCTTTGTCCTGATTGTGATACTGGTATTGCTCTTTGTCCTGATTGCGATGTTGGTATTGCTCTTTGTCCTGATTGTAATGCTGGTATTAGTGTTGCTTTAGGTGCTGATTGTTGTGCCGGTATTGGTAATGCACTTTGTGTTAGTGTTGGTGTTGCTCTTTGTGTTGGTATTAGTATTTGTCTTGATTGTGATATTGTTTTGTGTTCTAATTGTTGTGCCGGTATTGGTAATGCACTTTGTGTTAGTGTTGCTCTTTGTGTTGGTATTAGTATTTGTCTTGATTGTGGTATTGTATTGTGTTCTAATTGTTGTGCTGGTATTGATATAGCTCTTTGTTCTGATTGTGTTGTTGGTATTGATGTTGCTTTTTGTCCTAATTGTGGTGCTGGTATTTGCGTTGTTTTTTGTACTGGCGCTGAGAAAATAAAGTCCTCTTTCAGCCTCTCTGATTCATAACAAGGAACGTAAACCGCTTGTTTTTGAGTAGGTGAGTGATCTATGATGATCATTTTATAAGACTTCGAAGCAGCCGGTACAAAATTCTTTTTGACATTTAATTGTTCTGTAGTTGGATGTGGTTTGACGTTTAAATTCTCAGTTTGTTTTTGATTTAGCAAATCCACGGCCATAGATGAAGATGCTAGGATGTTGGTATTTCCATCTTGGTCATTTTTATTGTAAGAATTGTATGTCAACTTTTGGTCTATCAATTCTGAAATATTTTTTACACGCAAGTATTTCTTAGTCTCTACCGACTTTTCACTCGTTTTGGTAGAATTATTTGGTTGGAGGCTCGCCATCGGTTTTACAATTTCCTCAGAATTATTCTGGTTTTTCTCTGGGATTTTAGGTTCGGTCAGTATAACATCATCCTGTGTTTTCTTAATATTAATTTTTTCAGATGGCGGAGGATTCATATCAAAAACATCCTTCTTTTTCAAGTCAGGTGATATAACTATCACTGTGTTTTTGTCGTTTGAATCTTCTCTACTATCATATTTATCCAAACCATTACTTACGTTACAAGCAGTTGTTTTTTCCTTATCTTCCGATTTATTCATAAGAACAGATGGTCTATCGTTTCTCACAAAATAATTAATTTCGGTTGCTTTTGAGTCGTTAGTTCTCCTATTGCCGATAGATAAAAAACTACTTAATTCTTCATAAATAATACTTTGACAGTCACTCAAAGATATATCATTAATTTCAGTTTTTACGGGGTCTACTGATTTGGAATTTGTCGATGACTTCGATGAATCAATCGACTGATTGATCGTAACATTTTTGTTTTCAGGTACTTCGGGTATATTCTCATTTACAGGAGCTGCGCTATCGTTCGTCGATATTTCGTCAGTTGTTTGAGTAGAAATAGTCACAGATTCTATTAAATTAGGCTGTAATTCTGTCGAAAATATGATAGAAATTTCTTGTTCGTTTGAATCTTTGCATAAATTATTTGAGTGAACTGTGTTCAAATTTGGAGACTCCTCATTGTGAATACAAGTATGTTGATGTAAAGCTTTACTTGAGTCAAAAGTAAAATTACAAATTTTACAAGTAAAATCCATTTTTTGACAAGTCACTTGACAGGAAGGTTTATTTGCGTTTATTATTGATGTATCGCATTGCTTTGAATGTCCTAGGTATGCTTTCAGATTGGAGAAAATTATTTTGCATTGATTACACGTGAAACCCTCATGTACCATATTATGATCTTGCCAATGTATCATGAATTCCCTTAGGTTTTCGTAAACATTCGCACAAACATTACAAATATACTTTTTTTTTACATCCTTCGTTGACGAACAAATGTATTGCGAATTATTTTTGTGACTTGCAGTATGTTCTTCATACAAAGATTTTTGTGAAAATGTGAGATTGCAAATATTACAAAACAAACACAAATCCAATTCCGACTGAACACTTTGATCTTCATAATTATTTGCAGGCGTTATGCTAGGTAACTTTGAATCTGAGCTTTTTGTACAATATGACATATGGTTTTTTAATTGATTCTTCGAAAAGCATTGTGCATTACAAAAATTGCAAATGTGTTCTGTCACTATAAGATACTCGAATTGATCTGTAGTAATAATTGACCATTCCAAACTGGTCGAATCCACTACCGATAGTTTTGGAAAATTTGAAACTGAAGCTACATAACAAATATTTTTTACATGATTTAACCAATGTAGATTAAATAAAGAACCCATACCAATAAAACGTACCTTACAAATATGACAAAACAATTTGATACTATTAAAATTTTTTAAATGATTTTCCATATGTTCACGCATACCAATAAGAGAATACAATATTACTTGACAAACATTGCAATACAGTTTTGGTTCTCTACTAGTTAATCGTTTTGTGTTACACGAATATGTCTCCAAGTTTTCAAAATGGGCTTCAAAACATTCCCTGGTTTGAAATAAAATATTACAGATATTACAAAGTAAAATTAGTTCAATAGATGGTTTATCTTCAAATTCATTTTTGTGACACGCACAATATTTGATCGAATTTCTTTCATGAACTGTAGAAATTTTCTCTGATACTTGTTTATTAGTTTCTATTGTTAATATTTCCAAAGAATTTTCTACTTCTTTCGATTCATTTTCATTTAGTTTCATTTCTTCCACTGAAATAATTTGGTTCTCAGTATTTTCATCTTTCTTATTTTTCAGATCAGACTGCAATGATTCTTCCATCGTACTATCTACGAGTGATGTACTTGAAGATTCGTTGGTAGATGTTTGTGTTTTTTCATTTGAATTAGTAGTAATATTGCTATCACTTCCATTTTTCAATCCCTGTTTTCTTTTGGCAATTTCATATGCTGTTTGCAACTCTTTTTCAGTATGACCATAAATATGATTTGAGAGACTTATTATCGAATCAAAGACTTCTGAACAGACAGTACATTGAGTATTTTTATTATTGTATTGTAATAGTTTACGACGCGAACGCTTGTCTTTGTGTCGATTTTCATGATTAAATTTTTTTGTTTTAGTTTTAGAGATAGTAGAAATCGAGGGAATCGTCGAAATTGTTGACAATACTGAACCATTATTATCGTGTTCCTGTGAATTCGATTCTGTTATATCACCATCTATTGAAACCTCCAGGATATTCTCATTATCCTTAGACACATCCAATGTCGTATTATTTACACTATTTTTTCTTTTCTTCAAACATTTCTTTAAATGTGATTGAAGTGTTTTAAATTCTGTGAAAGATGAATCACAAGCGACACATTCATAACAAATAACATTATCTGATGTAGTAATGTTTGATTGAAGTGTATTAATTTCTTTTGTTTGCACATTTTTTGGTAAGTTTATATTACTAACATCCGTTATATTACTAACATCTGTTTCTGTTTTTTCATCACCACTAGAAATTATCTTTTCAGAATCATTATTTACTGAAGTTTCATTCAATAAACCAGTATCTTGTGTACTGTTCTCTACATCATGTAATATTGGTGATTCAGTTGAAATATCAATATTATCTACAGGTATACCCTTTGTAGCAGTCTCTTTTAAAACAGGGAGTATTGATTCTTTTATTGGGCTATTTACATTAGAATTTTCATCGATAATGGTAAGTGGTGAATCTTCTGTATCTTCTTCTAATATGTTTTCTTGATCTGTATCATTTTCTAATGTATTTTGTTTGTCTTTATCAATCTGAGTTTTTTTATCATTCTGTAGAATTGTTATATTTTCATAATCTATTACATTCGTCAGTTTTAATGTTTCATAACATTTTTTTGGAGAAATAATCTGTTCTGAAATCAGTGATGGTAATATCTGAGCTTCCTTTAATTCTGAATTTGGTTTTAATATTTCATTTGACACAGTTAATGAATTAACTTCTTTTAGAGAAGAATTTACAGGAACTTTATCTAGATGTCTTTGTAAATGTGTTTTTAATAATACTTTTGGCAAGATATTTTCATCCTGGATAATCTGTGGTGATTTTGATAAATTAGATATTTCTTCTCCTTCATTTATTGAAGTAGAAGTACATACTTCTGGATATTTTATGTTTTCTGTTAATTCAAACCATACGTTAGACTTTTCAGATGAACATGAAGATATCTCTGAAAATGTTTCTAAATTGTATACATTCTGTAAAATCTTTTTTGGAGAAGAAGAGTTTTGTTCCAATTGTATAATTGATGCATTTGATTGATTAGAATGTTTGGATAAAGGATATTTGGTCATTATATTATTTTCTTTTTCAGAAGGATTCAATTGTGCTAAAGCTTCGTCAATACATTCATCATTTGTACTACTAACATCACTATTATGAGCAAATACATTATTGGAATGATTAATGAAGTTTATTTTATAGTGATTAATATATTGTGTTGTTAATTGTGCTACTTTTAAAACTAAATTTTGTTCTTTAAGAGAAATTCCCAATTTTTCTAACTTTATTAAGACGACTCTTAGACTTTTAGACTGTTCATGTTTTGATGGTAAAATACATGAATTTAATCCAATTTCTGTGTTCATATTACTTTCACTATCTTTTGTAACATCTTCATGAGAATTATGTACAATCTTTGTAAGTAATGTATTTCTAGGAGAATCTTTCTCCTGTTTAATAAACTGTGAATTCTGAAACAAAAGAAATTGTTGCGCATACTTCTTTTTCCAGTTTATAATATATTCATTGTCATACACATTTTCTAGTTTAGTTAATACTACTTTTGAATCAGTAATGTTTGAATATGGATCATAAAGATTTGAGTTACTTATTGGAACTTCATTATCAGTTGTTTTTAAATGGTTTAAGAGTATAGTTTGTTCAAGATCTTTATGATGTACTTTGGATTTTTTCTTTCTTTTTCTTTGTTTTTTTACAGAATTCAATACATCATTAGATTCTTCATGGCACATATATTTTCTTTTATATTTCCATTTGCCTAAACATTTTTCATTTTTATCTACTTCTTTTATAGAAGGTAGTTCATCATTCATCTTTGGCAAAGAATGAACAGATACTGTATCATCATGTGCATAACTGTTTTGTTTACATATATTATTATCTATGATATTTACTGAAGAAATTACATGTTCTGGTGTTTTTCGAACTTTTTTTTTACTTATTAATTTATTCTTATCTACTTGATTCAATATTACTTGATTTGATAACATCATAACTGATTCCATTTTTTTTAACACATCTTCCTTGTTTATTCCTTGATCACTGTTCTTTACCTTATTATCCGATTCATCATCACCACAAATATTATTTGTTAAATTCAAAGAAGTATTTTTACGTTTATCATTTGTATCAAAAATATTATCAATACCATTATTTAATTGTGGCTTTCTTGTTTTTAATTTTCCTGATATAATATTAAACTGTTTATATTTGGATCGTAGACTTTTTATTTTATAGTTTATTTTAGATTTATATTGATTGTTTGTATTATACAAGTATTTATTAATTGTCTCTTGAGATAAACGTTGAATTACTACTGATACAGGCTTACATAAACTTTCTTGCAATCTTTTTATATTACTACTGCATTTTTGTATCTCTTCATGTTTTATAGAATACATAGTATTGGATAATGCAATAGCCCTATTCAAATGCTTTTTATCTTTCATTTTACGTTTGTTTATACTATTTTTCTTTGTAGTATTTTTTATAGAAAGCATGCTTCTTCTTTTACTGTCATTGTTCTTATTACCTACAATTAAATATATTAAACACTTTTATTACCTATTAGTTTAATTAATATTTTTTAAATGATATAACAGATCAACATATAAAAATTAAACTAAAATATTTTCTACTAACAAGATAAAAAATTATAAAGATAGTGTAAATTTGATTTGAACAAATAAGATCATAAAAAGATTATAAATAAAATGATGGAATATATTTTCAAATATTTAATTTTTTTTTTTTAATTTAATGAGAATTAATTTGCATAAGAAAGTATTATTTGTAATTAAAAATTTAACATAACCATGATTTGTAATAAATTTACCTTTCATGATTACAGGATATTCTTCAAAATGATGCAGAATTCACTACAATTACTTTTTTCAACTTAAAACGACAAGTTCATATTATTGTTTGTAAAATTACTTTTTCACTTATTACAATTCCTAATTAGAGATCACTTTAGGTTTTCAGCATGGAGGAATCCATTATTCATATGTTACGTCCCAGTGGAGGGGAGCAACGAAACAAAAAAAAAATAGTATTCTCTGAGTAGCTGATACGGTTTAGTCAAGATTTGCGTCCTCTACTCAAACCTCGCTAACTCCTGTCTTTTTGGCTCGTAACACGGGAGCAAGAGTCAGATATACTCGTTTTTATACTTTAAATTGACCAATTCACCTTTGGAGGTTCACTGTCGCCAATGAGCTCTTTCAAAACCTAGGAACTTACAGGGGTGTAAAAATTCCCTTTGATAATGGTTCGTGAGATTTGGTTATCATGATGACCAAGACGATGTCCAATGAGATGAGTTAGTATTAGCGCGAATTGAATGAATTTTTATAGTTGAAGTATGAAATTGAAATTCACATACGAAATTTATCAATAACAAAAATTTATTTGATAATACTGAAAATTTATTACACACACAGATTATAACAGAAATTTGTGATAGCAAACCGAAAACGCGTCTATAATGTATATTTTTGATTCCACACACGCAAACCTTACTATTATTTAACAAGAATGTATTTATTATAAAATTCCGTAACAATTACTCAGATTACTTGTAACTGCGGTTACTAAAGAACACAATGCTAAAAATATTCTAAGTTAATTTTCGTACTTAGAAAATTTTCCTTTATTTTATATAAAAGCTGCGGAGAACACGTCTGAACAGGCGGAGCGACGATAGTAGACTCTCTGTTCGCTGAATTTTTCCCTCATATATACAGCGTTCTCCTCGAAATTCCAAATAGTCCTTCGTCCTAATACTTATCCCGTTAATCCGACGATTAGTATGCGGAAGGTACGTATTATTAGTTCCCCTTTTACCGATTTATAATGGGTATTAAGAGCTGTCGACGTTACCGACAACAAACCATATTACTATACTAAAATAATCCTAAGTTCCTTTTGGCGGGAAAACACGCCGTTGATTGCAACGTGACACACATAAATCACTCGACCAGTTAGTGAATCTTTTTTGAAATTTTATAGGTACTTTCATCTACAGTTACGTTTGGCAGCACTGATAAAAATTTATTCGTTTGAAACAACTTCATCATTTGAAACACACATTAAGAAATCAGACTTGTAACATTTAAAAATAAAAATGTTTAACATAAATATTATGACATTGGATAATATATCGGAATGTTGGCTATACTGTATGAAATGAATAATGACGCGGCGCGACAATTTTGACGCGATACGGATCGGTAAATCTAAAGTATTTTTGTTTTTAGTGTGAACATTTTTTTAAGAATATAAACTTTTTATCATACACAATATTGGTGAGAACATTTTATTTTAAATGTCGTTTGATGCGGAATCATTTCTAAATAATGAAATGATACATGTTACTATGGCATAACCTAATAAATGGTTTGTATGCGAGTTATTTTAAAGTAGTGTGATATGAGGTGATTAATATACACACAACTACTCTTATTCTGTGATTGTATCCGTAATATGTGCATTCACGTGTATTGAAAAATTTGTTTTTATTTACTATTTTTATTTTATTGTGATGTTGAAACAGCATGAATCAAACGATACTGGTCTAAACAGTCATCATCTGAAAGAAAAAAGTTAATAAAACATATATCGACGATATAACATCTATCAATGAGAATATTTTCAACAAAATGAGTGAAACAGTTGTAACGAATGAAATTTCTGAGAGTAACGGTGGAACAGAACAACCGACCTACAATGGAGAAACTGAAGAACATGCCAGTAATTTTTTTTTATTTTAATTGCATTCAATAACTTATGTGTTTATTAAAACAAATTAACTAATATTTCAAATTATTATATACATCAGACAAATCACCAGGGAGTACAGAAGATAAGGCACCTGATTCATTATGCGATAATAATGTTAAAAAAAATACTGCCATCATAGGTACTGGAAATAGTAATGTCAATGTTACTAATAGAGCAAAAAAACGTAAAAAAACTCCAAGAGATGCCACAGCCCCAAAACAACCTCTTACTGGCTATTTTAGGTAATTTAATGTCAGTCACTTTTAGAAATATCATCAAAGGTTATTTACCTTATTTGCTGACTTATATAGATTCTTAAATGATCGGAGAGAAAAAGTAAGAAGTGACAATCCAACTTTATCATTTGCTGAGATCACAAAACTTCTTGCTTCAGAATGGAGTACATTACCAGCAGATCAAAAACAAGTTAGAATATTATTCTTTTGAACTTAAAAAAATTAAGCATGTAAAAAATTCATTTCACAAGCAAGATATTGTTTATAGCAATACTTAGATGCAGCTGAACAAGATAAAGAACGTTATAATCGTGAATTTAGTGATTATAAACAAACAGAGGCATACCGTATTTTTTCTGAGAAACAGTCTTCAGAGAAACATACTGAAAACAAAAAAGAACGGAATGGAACAGATATAAATACTGAACAAAATGTGAGTATTTACACCTACTAAAATTTTATGTAGTTATGATTGTATAGATATGTCTCAAAGATGAAAATAAGAGTTATATTTGTAACAAAAACTTAAAAAGTATTATTATCTAGGATGTGCAACAAGAAAAGGACAATGATTTCACAGGTTTTGATATTCCCATTTTTACAGAAGAATTTTTAGATCACAATAAAGGTAAATAGTATAGATTGAAGTATACATACATCACCAATGTATCTTAAAATATATAAATATTTGACTGCATCTATGTTGCGTATGCATCAATATCTTTTTAATGTTAACTAGCATGTGAAGCTGAATTAAGGCAATTAAGAAAAGCTACATCAGATTATGAAGCACAAAATGCTGTACTACAACGACATGTGGATAGTTTATATGCGGCTGTAAATCGTTTAGAATCTGAAACAAATCAACAACGTACAACAAATCAAGCATTACAACGCCATTTAGATTCTTTACGTGCACAATTAGCAGGGTGTTTTGCAACCATTCCTTTACCAGGTTGTTGTTTAATTAATCATTTCATTTGTATAATATTATGCTATAAAAAAAATATAGTAGAAGTGATTAATGACAATTAATGATTGTTACTAAATAAATTGTAGGTACACACGAAGGTGCAACGTTACAAAATATTGACAATTACGTTGAAAGGCTTGAGTCATTGTTAAGTAGTAATACTGAACAAGCATTACGTAATGCCGTTCGTAACGCCGTATCTCGGCTAGAATTAATTGGATGACGATCGCCCCCCCGCGCTACAACTACACCATTAAAACATCATCGTTCGAGACATTCGCATCGAAAATAGCTGAAAGAATTATACGAACAGAAAAAGTATATGTATTTCAGTTAATAATTTAGTTATTCCTTATAACTAATTTACATACTAAATTAAATTACTGTATATTATGTAAGAAACATTGTGTCGGTACTATAGTTCAC
Source organism: Dolichovespula saxonica (assembly GCA_911387935.1). NCBI lineage: Eukaryota > Metazoa > Arthropoda > Insecta > Hymenoptera > Vespidae > Dolichovespula > Dolichovespula saxonica. The sequence goes on along the minus strand of OU426993.1, from coordinate 15,821,540 downwards.
TTATTATTATGGAATCTTGCATACGATATTTGCCCATCTTTTTAGGCTGATTTTCTATCGCTAATATATGTAAACAATTATGTTCAGGCAGTTTTAAGTTACTTATTTTCATTATTTTAACATATTGTAATAATTGCTATATTTGAAAATGTAAGTTATTAGATTTATCTTATGTTTCAAAAAAAAAAAAAAAAGATATTAGAGTAACTATCTTTAAAATTGGTACAAAATTTAAATAGTTCTAATTGTACTACTTACTATTTATTAATAAATTTTCAATCTTATTACTGCTTATTTTCCATGTTCCGTACGAAATTTTGAAATTGGTTCCATATATATCTGAAAAAAAAAAAAAAATACATTTAATAGGGATATATTGAAATATAAGTCATATCACAGTATAGTGAAAAAATATGATTTCAATTTTTACCTTAAAGATGCAGCATTAGGACGTTTATATTTTTCAAGATCAATTATAATAGATTCAATTTGTGGAAGTAAAACCTTTATAACACCAATCTTTAAAGGTGCAATAGAACGCATAAATTCAAACAAAGACTGAGGATATGTTGTAAGATACCTCTGTATAATATCAGATAAGATGTTTATCAATTTTTCTCTGTAAATAAAAATGAAATTTGGGGTTATCATTTAATATAACTTTGTTATAATTAAATAATAGACTTATACCTTATAAAAGCATTCTCCCTGTAATAATGATTAGTGAAAATGCTGTTCATGAAATCAATACCATGATGTTTATGTGGATGATGATCATGGACTTTTAAATAAGAAGTAATGACATGAGGTACACAAATTGTTACTATTAGTTCTGTTACGTTAATTGGATACATTTTACCTCCTTTTAATAAAGTTTTCAAGAGTAATGATACCTACAAATTGAAGAGTTACGAATAATGTAATTAGGTAAGATCATTTAATTAATAGTCTTTTAGAAATTTTAATATATACATACCAAATGATTATGCTTATGCATATTATTTTCAGAAGATATTGTAAAGAACAATGTCATAAGCGTTTCAAAAAGAAGATGTGAAAAATCTGCTTTCGCATCTTGGAAACACTTCAGTAATGTATCAGATACTTTAAAATTTCCACTACTATCTTGTGTTATTAAAATCGAAATATATTGATCAAATAAGTTTCTAGTTAATACTTGTAATGAAATGTCACTTTTAATATTCAAAGATTCTAATCCAAGGATTATCATAGAAAATATTCTTTTACACAAGTTCTTGATGTAACATTGTGAAGATTGTTCCGTTGGAAGGGCAATTTTATGTAATAAAACCTTCAACATGCTGTTTGCCTGATTCTATATACAAACAGGATATTCATTTATAATTATATTTATTAATTAGAACATTACCAAGAATCACTAAAAAATTATAGTTTTTCAAACATATTTTTATACCTTCACATAAAACATAGGTGAAGAACACAGAATTAATGTTCCTACACATCTATAAATCCAAAAAGCAAGCTCCGTTTCTTGAGACTCTTCTGTTATAGATGAGAGTATCCATTTATCTAAATTATTGAAGTACGATCTGTATCTTATATCAAATTGAATTTTTTGTTGCTCATTCTAAAATATTATATATATATATATATTATTTTAGTAGTTAGAATACACAAATAATAATATTAACACAAATCTTACAATTAAATTACCTGTAGTGATTTTCGTTTTTTCATTGAAGACATTATAAATATTAATATAGCTTCTTTACTATTCTTGAATTCATTAAAATCCTGATTTGTGAGAAAAATTTCTCTAATTTCATTTAATTGAGCTATATAATTTTGTAAAATTTGTATTTCTGTCCAATTTTCATCATATCCCAAAATAGAACATTTCACCCATGCCTAGTATACAAATTAATCTTCAAATATTTAAAATAAATATTATATTTCAGACAAAAATATAATATAAAATAAAATTTTAAACTAACTTGTATAAGTATAAGATCAAGATTTTTAATCTCTTTCTTTAAATGTTGTATGTCTTCTTCCCCTTGAAGTATTAACATTAAATAATATCGTGTGATTCTAGAACAAATTTATAAATATTTTATATTTATTTAAAAAATATATATTATGATAATTTATATATATAAACAGAAACTAAAATTACCTTATATCCTTTACAATTAAAGATATTGCAAAATGTTGAAACAAGGATGCTGCAGAATGCTTGTACTTTTTTGCCAATCCTGGCTCTTTAAGAGCATTTAATGTAAAAGCAACTGCAAGTCTTGCAAGGTCATGATAATGATCTCCAATAAGTAATGGATCAAAAGCAAGTTGTCTTACTCTACAAGCAACGTTAGACCACAAAGCGTCCAGCATTTTAGAAACATGGTCTGTAAATGAATTTGAATTAATAAATGTATGTTATAATATAATTAAAACACGACGATATAAAAGAACATACCTAAATTATTATGGAACATTTTTAAATAATTGCATTTTTTGAAAATGCAGATCAAAATTTTAATTACAGTATGTACTCTATTTTTTGAACATTCTAATAAATAACGATCGATCCAACCACCGATAAATAAATGTTCACTTAATTCCAATGTTGTGTCAGATGAAAAGATAATGTCTAATATATCAACAAAATTTATCATCATGGAACGGGACGTTTCATCTTTATGACAACTTATGATATTTACCTATTATAGAAATGAATAAATATAATAAGTAATGAATATATTATATTATAAAATTTCAGCCATCTATTACCGTTTCTGTAATGTTATTTATTATATGGGTGAAATTCAGTCCAAGTTCGTTGAATAATAATAAGATAACTAATTTTCCTTTCCAAATTAAATTAGATTTCCTGGCATTTTCATTATTGAAATTGTGCACAGTTGGTAAAAGATCAAGCATTACTGTAGACTATAAAGAATCATAACATTTTGAATTATTAAAATATTAAAAATACAATGATAATAATAATAATAATAATAATAATAATAATAATAATAATAATAATAATAGTATTCTTCATAAAACTTACTACATTTAAAGTATCTGCAGTTACAGCTAATGTAAGAAACAGCGAAAGAAAATTATATAGACCTGTTTCAGAAAATTCTTGGACTTTACTTTTAGAAAATTTGGAATATATACGACCTTTAATTTGATTCCAATACTTTGTATCATTACTATCATAATTTTTTTTTAAAAAGGAGCCTACAAAAAATATATATTTTTTATATATAAAATAGATATATATACTGTAGAATTATATATATAATTATATTAAATATTTTTTACCTAATAATCTTAAAAACATTCCATAACTAGACTCTTTCGCTTGTTCAAAATTGCCATCAATTCTGTCCTTAATATGTTTAAATATATCCATGGGAGTTTTTCTATCATAAAAAAATTTTCTCAGATCTTTAAGGAACAAAATAAATCGAATATAATAATAAGATGTATAATAATGAAATTAGTGATATACTTTTCAAGAGATAAAGTCCAAGGACCAGATGTTTGTAATAAAAAAGGTTGATCTAATCTTTTATGGAAACAATCCCATAAGAGAGAAACGATTGGGATTCGTGATGGCCACCAATCTGTAATTAAGATACGTAATAATGGTATCATTACTTGCAATTCTTCATCTATTTCATCTCTTTCACCATCTTTTCCACCTTTAGAAACATAAGCTTTTAAAATTTTTTCAGCCTGTTCATAGTTAAAACGAATCTGTAAAAAAAAGTTAATGGATCAACAAATTATATTAAAGTATTTGTTTATACATATATATTGTACATATTTGCAAATTTATATACATTACCCGGGAACAATTAGTATGCAAATATATACCATCATTATTATAGCCATATAGAAGAGTAAAATGATATATGATCCAAATACAAAATAATTCAGGATTCTTGCAAGTAAGCAAAAAACAGTCTGTACCTTTATACCAATAAATCAAACTGTTCTGATGTTTGCTTTCATCTAACATAGTGTTTATACAAAAGTTTATATGATTCCAAAATGGCTAAAACCATATAAATGTGTTAATATATTAATATACAATATTTAATAATTAATATGTTATTATTGTATGATTAAAAAAATAATTACTGTAATTTGCATTCTATTTGCTAATTCATCAATAAAAATCTGAAGCATAAGCCATAGCTCTCGCATACAAGTACAACTGTATGGTGTTTTTTGACGTAAATCTGTTAGAGGAATCTAAGAAAATATAAATAGTGTATATCAATGTGACTTTTATACATCTGTTATATAAATTTTCTTACTCTTTCGAATATTTTACATGAAATATAAATAAGATCACTGATAATTAATCTATAAACATTTTCAATATCATCTATGCCAGCTTCTTCAGAATATTGCCAATGTACATTACGCATGTATATTAATGTTATATACAACCACCTTAAATCTAAATGAAGATGGTACAAATGAAATTCTGGTTGCACGCACTAAAATAAAGCAGCATAATATTAGTATATATCCAAAGAATATAACATTTCAAAATAATTACCTTATTGCCTAAATTGGATGCAGCATAATGAAATATAGATTCTGGAATATTTCTTAGTCTGTTAAGAAATCTTTTTATAGTAGAAAATAATGTATCTAAATCTTCTTCAATAGTAGGATTTATAATTCTTAATTTACAATAATCCCATTTTATACTGTAATAAAGAGAAAAGTTAAAATAATACAATAAAAACAAAAATTAATTCAAAAGAAACATTTACCTGTTCATGTACGTACGCACATATGAAATAAGTCGACATACTGTTTTTCTCATAGAAAAAAAATTTATGCTATTAGTTACGTCCAAAGTATGACCATAATTTTCGTATCTCTTGAATATCTTTAACTGCATTCTATTATAAAAAATATAATGTTATTATTACAAAAACAAACAAAGAAAAATAAATAACAAAATATTTGGTATCTTACTCCATGCATTTCACAAAGTGGTTAATATTTAATATGACAGTATTTGCAGGTACAATATTGTTGAAAAGTTCTATATCAGTAGCATAGAAAGGATATTCTCCTGATGGAAAAAATACTTTATCCAATTCCCCGCTTAACAAAAGACTTGTTTTATTTAATTGCCAATCATTCGAATTTACTTTTCCACAACAATTGAATGTTGTATCCAAATCCATTTTCTCTAAAAGAAATATATCGACGTAAGTACAAAAAACGATATGAAGTTTTATTTTGGTATAACTTTATAAAATTTGGATAGTGTATAAATTATTTTATATGTATATATATTTAAAATATGAATTTTATCTGTACAATTTATAAAATTTTCACTTCTAATACAATATTACATTATTCTTAAAAAGAAAGAAAGCACATAAATACTTTCATAATCAGGTTGTAGATTTTGGCGGTATTTGCATCAGCCATATTTATGCGTGATTTGCGCATGCGTAAAACTTCTTTCTAATCCTAGAATTTAACTTCTATCGTATTGTACTGTCAGTTTGTTCTACGTGGAAGTTGATCTAAACTTTAACATATATTAAACAAATATATAAAAATTAAAGGAATTAGTTAATTTATGTATTATTGTGATTTAAAATGAGTGAAAAAATCTTGACTTTAGAAGTTATAGAAAGTGATGGTGCGTGTCTTAAATGTTTCGTATTTTTGATTATTTACATTTCTATAACCCAATATGTTCGTTTATTTATTTTTTAGAATTCTTTAAACAATTCTTGAATGGTGATTTAAAGAATACAGAGATTGACAAAGTATTGTCAGTAGTTCAACAACTAAATAAATTAGGACAAGGTGAAGTGTTTATTCAATTGGTTCATTAAAATAAATCACCTTTATAACTATATTTTATAACTAAATAAATTTTAATGTTCTGACTTACTTATTTTTCAGCTATTGAAGTTTTACGATCTGAATTACAAAACCAAGTACTTGCAAATTATGAAGATCTATTATCGCAAGCAACATGGGTTGAAAAATTAGAAGATGTACTTTCAATAATGCAAACTCATGTACAAGTAAGTAGAAGAATAATAAAACTAATGTAAAATGAAATTTAAAAAGGACATTTTTTGTTAATTGAATATTGTTTTCCAGAATTTGTTATTAGCTGTAGAACGTTTACGTGGGAAAATAATAGAACCATTTAATAGAATTGAAACTCAAGCAATAGTACTGTCACGTCTTCATGAAACATCTGATCTTTTACGAAGAGTAGCAAGAATGCAACATTTATCCAAACGTTTAGGTTCACAAATGACAAATGTTATTCAAGGCCCAGATATAATAAAAGTAGCAAATAATTTACATGAACTTGGTACTTTAGATTTCAAATAATTTACTTTAATTTTCCTAATAAAAATAAATTACTATATATATTAATTCTATACAAATTTATATACAGAGCAATTAATGTCAGATACAGATTTAAATGGCTTAGATATAATTGCTGATGATCAACAAGCTGTTAAAGCTCATAGAGCAGTTGTGAAAAGAGTAGCTACTCATACATTAACTCAAGGTTTACAGACAATGGATAGAGTTAAGGTATGCAATAAAAAAAAAAAAAAAATACAAAAAAAAATTACTTTATAAATCATGATATTAACTATGAAATTTGTAATAAATAGGTCAGTACAGCTGTACAGGTATTTCAGAACTTAGGGATTGTAAATGAAGCAATAGAAATAACTATCGAAAATAATTTAGCAAATATCAAGAAAAATACCATAGAATCTTTTGATGTTCTCCTATCTAAAAGTCAAGATATAATAAAGAAAGTAGCTCCAGGTCGTGCTTCAACACCTACACCAGGAACGTCAGGAAATTTACGTACACGTATTTGGGAAAATCTTGAAAGACTTTTTCAAGACATTTTGTTTTCGCAGTGTATACAAGTAAAAACATAATTTAATTAGACTTAACATTATATATATTCATATACAGTAGTATTGAAGCAAATACTTCTTCATGTAGATTGAATTATTGCAAAAAACATTGCTGGAAAATCATGCAAAAGAATTCAATAACTTATCTGAAACATTTTGGCTGAAAGTTAATCAACTATTGAGTGAAGTACTTATTGCACGTGCACAAGGTAAAGGTTTCTCTTGGTTTTTATTTGTATTTAAATAATGTTATAATTATATTAAAATTTTCTAGAATCATCGCTTGTAAAACAGGCCTTGGAAGGAGAATATCCAAAATTCTTGCGATTATTTTTGGACTTAAGTAAGCGCTTGAAGGATAGATCACAAAGTTTTGGTACTTATAACATTAAGTATGTAATCGTGAACAATTATTCTAATCTGATAAAGTCAAATTTTTCTTTTGTAATGTACATGATAAACAATTAATTTTTTGTGTAGCCGTAATGTTTTATCATCATTTGAAAATGCGTACCTTTCTCGTTCTGTATCTCGTCTCTTGGATCCTGTACATACTATGTTCTGTGGGACAAATCTACCAAACCAAGATGAAATTGATACTTTAATTCGCACTGTAACAAAGTATGTAATTATATATAATTTGAATATTATTTTTTATCAAGAAACTTACTAATTAACTTTGTTCTTATATTTAGCGAACTGAGTGTTTCGCTTGTTGATGATTGTTTGTCCATTGTGGTGGCACGTAATGTGAGCAAATCTATACGTTTGTTTTGCTTAAAATGTGAACAAGGATTAATAACAGGTGGAGAAGCAAGCCAAGTTATTGATTCACCCACAGCTGGACAGCAGACCAATGTCACCTTAGCAAATTTATTACATTATCTTTCTAGTCAAATAAATCGTGTAATTGCCAACTTGTCATCTGGTTTACCAGTTGAAGGATCAACAATTATTTCATCAGCAATTAAGGAATCAGATGCATTAACAAAAAGTATACTTTCACCATTGTTAGCTTCCATCAGTGATGCAATCGAAAGTATTATTTTAACGATACATGATGACCCTGATTTTCGAGAGTGAGTTAAAATTATTTTCTCAATGCAACTTATATATTTAACTAAATTTAAATTTATCCTGTTTTTATAGTGCAAACAATCCTATTGGAAAAGATGTTTCTTGTTCATTATACATGCGTGAATTACAAGGTTTTATTTTAAGATCGGTAAATACGTTCCTTATCCCTTATAAAAATCAAGCAGTGGTCACTGAATGGTAAGAAGTTCTGTTATAATGTTATAATACAATACACTTCATTTTATTTCCTAATATTAGAATTTAATTTTTAAGTTGTAAGGCTGTAGCTTCAAGATGTATTGAATTATTTATGAGACATGCTTGTTTATTGAGGCCATTAACAGATTTTGGAAGAAAAAAATTAATTATGGATTTCACTCAGGTATGATAAAATAATATCATTACAAATATTATTTATATAAGAAGCCTGCTAAAATAAGAACATTGATTTATATTCAGATGGAGCTTGCTGTATCACCATTATGTGGTGGAGGTCAGTTAAGTTTGTTAGAACAACAACAATATAGGAGATTAAGAGCTTTAAAAGCATTAATATTACAAAAGCCAGAAGATATGGTACAAAAAGTTTTAGAAGATCCATCAGAAAATAGTGTACCGTCATCTCTTATCCTTTTACATTTATTTTCTGGTGCACCACCTGAATTATTATCTCCGCATCAGGTAAATTATTTAATTCTATAATCATCGTTTTATTCATTTTTAAGATAATTGGAAAAGTAATACAAATCTTTAAAAAATGTATATATTTTAATTTATAGAGTGCAGGTTGGTCTATCGGACGATTATCTCAATGGATGGATAGTCATCCAGAAGAAAAGGATAGAATAGCTCTCAGTAAGGGATCATTGGAACGTTATCAGTTAACTATACAACAAAATAATATTCCATCTTTCCATCCTTTATTTCCGTTAATGACAAAATTAGCTAATTTATATGATCATTAAGTAAAACTAATAATTTATTGAAGTAAGGTGAAAATGTAATTAAGATTTTATAAAAAATATGAAATTGATATTTCTATTGTACAAAAAACTATACATTTTAATAATATGAAGTAAAAAACAAATAATAATTATTGATTGCTTCTTCTCTACTTACTTATTGACAATAGTTTATTTATTAACTTGTTTTTTAATTAAATATATTCCACATGCTAATAATATACTCATTATAGGTTTAAAATAAGAATTTTTTGCTATTTTTGGACTGATGTGACATGGAGGATCGTTTAAAGATTTTTCTACGTCCATCTGTAATTTAAAAATTAACACGTTAATTATTACAATACTGTAAAATACATAATAAAATACATAAAATTTCTTTTTTTGTTTACTTTTTTTGCAAGAGTTTTTATTTGTAAAAGTTTTCTTTTTATATTTACAAGTTCCTTTTCAGTACTTTTAATTGCATTTATATATTCAGATATTTGTGTATCATTGACAAATATCTTTTCACAAGAATCATTATTTATATTTTTTTTTATATAATGAAAAGTAGAAGTCATAACTAAAAGTTGTTTAGCAATAATACCCATAAATGTAATCCCATTATAAAGTCTGAAAGAAAATAAATAATTTTTTAGTAATACCTATTATATAATTAAATTATTATAAATTTTAAACATACGTGTAAGTATTAGATGTACAAGTCATCCCTATGCTTCTAATTTCCCATGTTTTACAATGAAATTTATATAAATTATTTAAAAATCGATCTCTATGGATACTAATATCCATTTTTAAATTTATGAGATCTTCTTCAGTTAACTGTAAAAATGTTGGAAGCTCCATTCCTTCAAATAATTTAATATAATTTTCTAGTCCCATTCCTTGCAAAATATATGATATATCAGAATCAACAATGTGATCTTGGATAGGACACAATCTATAAAACATATCTTTCCATTCATATATTTCAGATGTTTCATATGTAATTGATATACCATTTTCACTGGGTAATAATGATGAGATCTAAAATATTTACTAGATGAATTAGTTTTTAAATAAGAAATTCTATATAATAATATACCTCGTCATATCCTTTTAAATCTGCCACATCTTTAGCACTCTCATTGTGATGATTTTTAATTGTGGCATCAGCTTGATTGTCCAGAAGTAATTTTACTATTTCAATAGCATTGCTTCGGACAGCAAAAATTAAAGCCTGAAGAAAGTATTAAACATAAAATTACTATTTTAAGTACTTATTTCATATGTTATTATTAGACATGATGATTAATTTCATTTATAATTATTACAAAACTTACAGTATGACCTTTATAATCGCCAGCATTAATATTTTTGGTATGTTTTATTAGTTCCCTCGCAACTTCTATATTATTGTTTTGACAAGCGTACATTAAAGCTGTCAGCTTACTAAAATATTACAATCTATCATATTTATATTTAATATTATTCTAATTATTATTACAAGTTTTGGGATAGTATATTTACTTATGATTATCAGATGCATCTACATTATTTGACGCTTCAATTAACAGAGATAAACAACCTAAATAATCTTCTCTTTTTCCTTTTTTACAAGAACATACTGCCATTAGTGGTGTAAATCCATCTAAATTATATAACAAGAATTAACTTATAATAAATAATGCAATAAAAAAAAAATCATTTAATACCTTTATGTAGATCAGCATTTGCTCCATGTGTCAAAAGATATTTAACAACTTCTACATTACAAGATAATGCAGCACGTAAAAGTAGAGTCAAACCGGAACTTACAACATTATTCACATCATGATCTAATTTAAACAGATAAAATGATTCATTAACATAAAATTCAAAAAAGTAAAAAGGAGAATACTCTGTAGAATTTAATTTGTAAGATAGAATCATTTCATTTAATATAGTCATTACCATTAAGATACTCTTCAATTATATCTAAATTTCCCTTTTCACATGCATCTAGCACACGATTTGCTTTGTATCCTTCTGTATTTTTTTTATCTTCATTAGATGTTTTGTTGCCTTCAAAGTATATCTCTGTATCCTATACATAAGAACATTTATAATGATTATAATAAATGATTACATTTATGACAATAAAGAATAATGGCTAAAATAATTGTTTATTATGTTAGTGTTAGTTATATATATGAATATTATAATATTAAAATTTTATATGTATATTTTTTTTTTTGAAATTTAAATTAAAAAAGTATTTGTTACCTCATTTAGAATATGAAATGTTTTCTTCTCCATTTCTTCGGTAGTAATAAGTACAGAAGCTTTTTTTGGCTATACTAATATTAATAAACATTCATTTGTTTTTAGTTTTTCCTATGAGGACATATTATTAAAAACCAAATAAAATAATGTACTTCGCACGATTCGATGAAATTCAAAACAACGTGTATACCTCTTCTCACCTATTACCCACAAGTAAATACGATTCTTTTTTGCTTAACTGATAGCGCCACTTATTTTTGGCGCCTTCGTGTTGTACTAACCCAGGTAATTTAAATGAACTTACACGTGCTCATTGTTATTTGATTATTCTTTAATGCTCGTTATACATACCGAAACTCTTTTCTATTTATTTCTTCTGATAAAATACAATTGATATCATATGAAAGTTAAAAAAATAATAAAATTTTTTATAATTATTCGACTATTGATTATTTAATTATAAATTTACTTTTGATATTGTTTTAATATTTTATATAAATAAACAGTCACTTCGAAGATCTACATTGATTTTGATCTCAAAATAATAGTATTGAAATATTTTTATCGATTAACTTTAAATAATTAGTTTTTATTGAACGTTTTTGTTGATGTTCATTAATGACATTTATAATTTTGTTTCATGTTTTACTCTAGCTTTAAAAAGTTGATTTGGTCGTAGAATACCATATAAGTTATTATGATGAGAATTATTAGATATTGCAATATCAGTAGAAGCATCACAATTATTACTAGATAAGTCTGTTCCGTCATTATTTTTTAGTGCATATTTCCGTTGCTGAGTTCTATCAGAACTACAATTGTGACCTTCCTTCATAACAACTTGTAATTCAGAATCTGTTTCTTCCTCATTATCTGCACTATCTACATCTCCTGAAAACAATGCAATATGCAACATTGAATAATATTCAGTTAAACAAATATATATACTAAAAATATATACTAACCATCAGAACTGTAAGTAGAAGGTAAATAAAATCTAGATGGTTGTACTTTACTAGTACCACCACATCGATCTTTATCTCTAAGCATATTAGTGGAGTGATAATATTTAAATTCCCGAGGAAGTGTATAACTTCTAGGCAATGATACTTGACTACCTTCCATATCGCTGATTTCACCTTCTTCACTTTCATCTTTGGAACTTTCTCCTTTTCCATTCCGGCTTTTATATAAATATTATTAAATATTAACACGAAATTTGACTGATTGCATATTTCTGTTATATTAATTTTAATATCAATGATAAATATTTCATACTTTACCTATGATTGAGATGACCAGGAGGTGTCCAATGAGCACAATGTATGGGAAGACATCTAGGTGCTAATAAAATTTCTGGTACATTTGTTTTCTCTCTTTGTGATACTTTCCATAAACTCGAGGAATGGGAATTAGAATGATACGGTGATACTGGTGGTGGTGGTAATAAACAATGCATTTTAACTGGTGGCCATGAGGTTAATGTGACACCTTCATCTCCATCAGACGCTAGTGAGGGTGATGTGAATAATATAGTGTTTGGAGAAGTATGTAACTTCTTGCTTGGCGGTGGTTGTTGATTTAATACTGATGGAGAAGATGAAAACGTAGATGGAGATGCTGACAGGGGTGGAAATAATTTTCCTTCTTTTATCTCTTCTTGTATAGCTTTCAGCTCACGAAGTTGTTGCTGTTTCTTTTGCCTTAATTTCTCTCGTATTAAATTTACGCTCAAAGAACTACTTGTCTCTGCTTCCGTTGTATTTTTCTGTATATTTGAATCATCACTCTGTTTCGAAGTGATGCTTGAATTATTCTTTGCCAAATATAGTAAAATACATTATTTTACATTACAATTTTACCTGTAAGACATTGGAAAATGATGCAGCTTTTTTCCAAAACGGTATTATTTGTTGGTGTCCATTGTTCCCATTAATCCACTGTTTAGTATCTTCACCTGCAGTAGTAGGAGTTACAGTAGATGTAGACTGATCTTGCGGAGGTGGTGGAGGTACAAATGTGGTAGGCTTTTTCTTTTTACGATTTGGATTTACTACCGCTGCATTAGCAAAACGACAATTAAATACACCAGGTATACCACTATTATTCAATTTAACTTTTCTTGTTGCTACATCTTTATCAATTTTTTTTTCCTTTACATAGTCTATATTCCTTTCTTCTGAATTATCCTACACAATTACAAGTTTAAAGAAAATAAAAGTATATATGTTTTATTGAATACTATTACATTATTAATAAGAATATTTTAATTTCTAATAAACCACAAACCTGGTTAGACATAATCGCAAGGTTTGAAGTAGTCATTCTACCACCAACTTCATATGTTAATCTTCTTATATGAAAGAATCTGTAAATATACATTAAGTGTTTTGCACAATTAAAGATAAAGTATTGATATTGTATTTTTTATCACAATGATCACAATATGTGATACATGCACAGGAACTGCTTCAAGCAAAAACACAAAAATTATATACATAAGAAAAAAAATATATATATACATCTATTTCTATGAAATGTGTGAAGGTTATTTAAATGATTAATGCATCTAAAACAAAAATTAATATATGTATATACATGCATTATGAATAAAATAGTATGGATGGAATTGATAAAAATATATAAGCCATTTGGATAAGCAAGATCACAATTTTTTGATTGATATATAGGTAGATTCAAACAAGTGCAGCAATTAATGATGTGATAAGGATTTTCTATAATTGTATACAGAGCATAAGTATTATAAATTTCTTCATAAAAAAAAAAAGTAAAATAAATTCTTTCTCAGACATAACAAACTGAAATAAATAAAAAACAAGGCAAAAATAAAACAGAAATAAAACTAATTATAAACATAACAGTGATAAAACAAAAAGATACAACAATATGCAAGTTTGTCAGTTATGAAACATACATATAAATTGCAAGAATAGTTTTATCACGATTTATAAAATAATAAATACTTTGCTCAAATATTCAGTGTCCTTTGCACATTCAACTTGCACCCATCCAAACCAAGAAAGAGTTATATCTAGAAAAAAGTAAAGAGAGTCTTAAACTCTATAGAAATCATGGAACAAAAACAAATTAGATCATGTATTATGTTTCATGATAGAGTTATTTTATCTTATTGTTAGTTCTTTCATTTTACCAAAGTAAATTAAATCGTATAAAGTATAATAATAAATGCTTACCTATAGTACAATGCCATAAAGAACATACCACAAAAAAATAATGCTACAAGTGTAAGTACTAAGTTTACTGGATTTGGTTGATGGAGATGAAGATCACTTCTATTTATGCCTACAGCCCATACTCCAGTAAGTAAACTGTTTTCCAATAACATTACGGTATAAAATATTACCTATGTAAACATTGTTTATAAGATACATATTTTTTGTTTCCTTACATAAAAAAAAACATGTTACTGTAATTGTACAATATAATTAAGTGCTTTCACTTACCATTTTTTGGCGATGATTGGTCTCATGTAGATTTACATACGCAAATATATAAACAAATGCCAACATAGAGGCCAAAATACTTTTTCTCATAAGTGGAAGACGCTCACCTACATGGAAGAGTCCATCAGGTGTGAGCAATAACCACGTTAACATAGAAAGCCAATGAAGTGCCATCACAATTAATAGCCATTGTCCACCATAAAGTGATGCATATACAACTAATGCTCCAACTCTTGCACTTACAGTTCCAAGGCGCCAAAATAATTGAGCTAATACACCTAACCATGTAAGTACCAAACGTTCTAGATTACGAAGGCGTGCTGCACCTTTACTAAAACTAGCTACTGCCCAACAAACACTCCATAAAGATAATCCAGCTGACACTGCTGTTAATTTTGTTAACTTTTCACTGTCCTTCACTTCACCACTTTTTATTTTTTCATTTTCTATACCTAAATTGTCATTAATTCCAATAGACAATAAATATAGTTGTAATAGTAACATGGGTGCTGCTTCGCAGAATGCATGTATAAGACGCAATACACACAACTCCCGCACCTGCATAAATGTCAATGTTATGTAGACACAAAACAATTAAACATTATTATATATTGTAATAATTTATAAATTATAATTGAAAAAATTTACCTCGTGTTTAACATAAGCTAAATCAACTGGAATAAACAATTTAAAATATCTCCAGAGTACTCCAGCTTGTGTTGTATGAAGTAATAATACACAACCCAAAGTCCAATTACCAGTCTTTTTACATGGGTTTACATTACAATCCCTGTTTGTATCATTATCTATTAATTTACCCCTTGCACCCCATAAATACCAACGTATGCTAACTATCTATAAACAAATAAAATAATAAATATAATATGATAATATTACACAATACCTTGTTTTTATTATATCGTTTATTTAATCATATACCTGGCAGGCAAGCAAAGATGTCATTATAAAAGTAATGCTTAAGGGAAAAACGGTAGGTTGTCCTACCGAATGATGAGCAAGTGCATAAACCATTGCAAAATCAAAAACAATGTCACAAAAATATGATGCAAGGGAAATTATATTAAACAAAACATCACATAGTGGTAAAAATTCGTTTTGTTGTTGTTGCCTATGCTGGGCCATAATGGTTTTGTGACACCCATTTGGATAACTCCTTTATCTTTTCCCGTTTTCATTAACTTGTTTTGTTTACCTAAAAGGTATAATACATGTTTATAATTACATTATCCAGAAACCATGTAAATAATTATTATAATAGGTATAACTGTACCTAATTGAAATTAAAACACATTGTGTTATAGGTTAGATAGGTATCACTTTTTTACTGCAAGTACAAACGTTTGAAGAAGTAACTTTCACGTTTCTAAAAATTCGATTCTAATTTTTATTTCATTATTTTATAGACAATAAGAACCATTATTAATTGGATTAAGAATATTAATTTGTTCTTTACAAATAGATAATAAATTTATAAGAAGTCACACTAGAGATGACTTCTTCGAAAATTACCCATCCTATATATTTCAGAAATTTTACGATAAATAATCTGCAAATATTTTAACTTGGAGAATACACGTTAAAATATTTCTATTTCTTGATATCGATACACTAAGAACTTGACGCTCGATATTGATATACTGTCAGAATTGACAGCACGTTTTATGAGAGCATCATTAACAATTATAAACGAGACGCTATATAAAAATAGCGACAATTAATTTCATAACCCACCGAGCATAGAAGTTGTATTTTGTTAATAGAAATGAAAAAGCGTGTCTATGAATCAATGCAGATTCTATAAGCGTTACTAACTCACCGCATTCTTTACGTATTACTGGCGAATAATCACAAAAATGAAAGTTTAAGGCTGTTCAATACCTCCGGTTTTATAATGATTTATGCCATCAATGAGAACTGACGTAATACTATACCGACTTTGATGAACAAGGTCTCATTTTAAAGACGAAGGTTTAATCTGGCAGATATCTTTTTCGAATTTTTGAAAAAGTTTTATTTAATTTAAAAAAAATCATATTAAAAAATGGTACTTTTTCAAGAATATTTTGTGCACGAATAAGAAGCTTTTTAAAAAATTCGAAAAAGCAAGATCCTAGATTAAACTTTCGTTTTTAACGTGAGATCTTGTTCATTAAAATTGGTCAAGAATTACACTTGTTATTATTGTTGGCTTAAATGCTGTTATCGACATTTTTTGCGAAGAGAAAGTTTTGTACTGTGGCGCCCCTCGAAATTTGTGACACAGAGAAGAAGTTCCTACTACCACTATTGATTTCCATATCACCATTGAATGAAATATATTTGCCCGTAATATATCTATATATTATAAACTATTATAATAGCTATCTTTGTGTACGTAAATAGTTGATGCTCAGATTTTTTGAACCATTCCAAACGCAAAGAAATGCGTTTCATACTGTTAGCACGGAGAAGCTACGACAAATTATTCGGTCACTCTTCGGAGACATGATTCTATGGCAAAAATAAGGAAATTCATGTCCAATGTCATAAATATTGTAACGCACAAGAAACTTGGTCTTGTGTAATATAAAAAAAATGCGTGTTCTTATTAATCTTGACGATTACCAAGTTAGTTTTATTTTTTATTCAGACGAGTACATATCAACCCTCTCTCTTTCTAAACATGAAAATTTATAAATTAATACTTTCGATAGTTCTATGATTATTTAAACAATATATAATGTACAAGGAGTACAATAAATTAATATTTAAACAATAGTACATTCACTTAAATATTACAAATAAGATAATGCGCGAGATACTTAAAATAATTTTTTAGAGAGGAAATTTTGAGAAGAAATGATAAATAGGGTAATTGAGGGAAAAGAGTTGTCATCTTGGATAGAGGAAAAAAAGATGTTCTTGGAAGATAGGGGTAAGAATCTAAAGGAGATGGTGGGTAGGAGAAGAAGAGTGGAGGCAGTATGTGACGGGTGGGAGCAGAGGGACAGAGAACTGCAAAAGGAGGAAAGGTAAAAAAGGATTAATTAGGGTGGCGAGATATAATAAATGGTATGGAGAGTTATTCGGCGAAGGGATGGGAGGAGAGTAGATGGAGAAGGGTTATAAGGTTTAAGATGAACAATGAGATGAGATGAGTAGGATGTATGGGGAAAATGAGGAGACATGGGAGCACGCGTTGGGTGAGTGTAGAGAGGAAGGGGAGAGCTAGAGGGGAAGGCGAGTGAAGGATTAGGGAATTGGAGAAAAAGGGGGAAGGCAGGGAAGGTGGTGGAGGAGGGAAAGTGTGTGAGTATGGTGTGAGTGTCGAATGTATGTGGAACTGGAAGCAGAGACGGTAGGTAGGAGGTAACTCACACCCTCTCCCTTTCTCTTTTTCTCTCTTTTTTTTTCGTTATGTCGTTTAGTTTAATTTAGTTAAGTTCGTATGTAAGATAGTGTAAGGTAATTGTAAGATAGTGTAAATTAATACGTTTATGTGTGTGGGAGTTAAATGTATGTGAGATGTTTTAAAAAGTTGGGTACGCTCCTCTGAAAAGCGCCTTCAATCACTGAGGAGAAAAGTATATATATCTGTC
Organism: Dolichovespula saxonica; assembly: GCA_911387935.1. Lineage (NCBI taxonomy): Eukaryota > Metazoa > Arthropoda > Insecta > Hymenoptera > Vespidae > Dolichovespula > Dolichovespula saxonica. The sequence continues at coordinate 15,803,232 of OU426993.1, read as the reverse complement.
TATTTATCTACTAAAAATAATTCTGATATGATTCCTATACCTCAAAATTTTATCTCGAGGTAGTTGGCCTGTTAATACCTTTATAATTACCGAGTAAGTTTTCTTTCACATTTCGACATGTGTATATCGGTATTCTCTCTTTGTAAACGCGAGAACTTAGAAATTAATACTTTCGGTTATTTAAATAATTTTTCGATTATTTAAGTAATCTTTAACGTACATGTAGTACAATGAATTATTATTTAAATAATCTTTAATGTACATGCAGTACAATGAATTATTATTTAAACAATCTTTAATGTACATGTAGTACAATGAATTATTATTTAAACAATCTTTAATGTACATGCAGTACAATGAATTATTATTTAAACAATAATACGTTCGCATAAACGTTAAAAAGATGGAAACGCGCGTTGGACTTAGAAAAGTAGTAATACAAAATTCAAAACACCAACGCCGAGCATGTGCAAACGAAATGACAGGTGCTGCTGGCAACAAGTTAATTTCATTGCAAATCAATATCAGGTGCCGTTAGCAACAGATTGGCGTCACTCCTGGCAAACTGATATTCATTTGACGTTTAGTCTAGTTGCAATACAGTATTTAAAGAGGTCTAGTGGTACTAAAATATTTAGTCTATTGTTTTATTTAGTCTAATCGACTAATAATCTGGTGCGCCTGTTTTTTGTTTTTTTAAACATATCTCTTGATAATGGCAGATGAAAGAGATGATGCTCGTATACGCGAATGTATAGATAATTTATCCAATATTTCTATTAAAAGTGAAGACTCAATAATTTCAAAAAAGAATACAGATAATTCAAAATATTCAAGTCATTCAGAAATACATATGCGAAAACATCGTCGGAAGATACTCTTGTTCAGTGATTCAGAAGAAATCGATAAAAATAAGGAGGGTGACTGGTTGGATTTTGATCCACCTAGAGATAATGACGTTTTCAAAGGTTCACTGGGACCAAATGTATTTCTTGATAAGAAAGATAAGATAGAAGATTTCGTCGGCATGTTTATTGGAGATGATTTATTTAAATTCATTGTTACAGAAACAAACAGATATTATAGACAATATATCAGTAAGTACAAATCTTACGATAAAACTGCTAAATGGTTCGATGTCACTGTACCCGAACTTAAACAGTGGCTTTCTCTAATAATTTGGATGGGTCTAACAAAAAAATCAAGTATAAATGATTATTGGTCCAAAGATCCTTTAATAGAAACTTCAACATTTTCTCAAACCATCACCCGTAATAGATTTGACCAGATATTAACTTTTCTACATTTTTCTGACAATGATAATATTCCTGACAATCCTGGTCAACTCTTCAAAATTCAACATATAATAAACTATTTTTCAAAAAAATTTAAAGAAAATTTCAAATCTGGGCAAAATATTTTCATTCATGAAAGCATGATACCATGGCGTGGAAAACTGAATATCAAAGTTTATAATCCTTGAAAAATCGCATCGTGCGGTATCCGTATCTGGATGCTATGCGATTCTACTACAGGATATATTTTGAGTTTTAAATTGAACTCTGGTGTTAAAGTGAGTTTGAATAGTACAATCTTAGAATTATTAGAACATTCTGCAGGAAAGTGGCATCATCTCTACATGAACAAATTTTATAATAGTGTAAAACTCTCGAAGATTTTACTTAAAAAGAAAATCAGAGTTTGTGGAGCAATACGACAGAATCAAGGATTCCCAAATAGTTTGAAATATAAAAGATTGAAAATTTTTGAAACTGCATTTAAACGGAAAGGAGAAATACTTTCACAAATGTGGAGATCATCGAAAAATAAAGATATAAAAATGATATCTACTATTCATAATGCCAAATTAGTTCATACCGGAAAGATTCATAGAAAAACTAATCGTCCAATACGAAAACCAGAATGTATAGTTGACTATAATCACCATATGAAAGGAGTGGTTCGACCTGATCAATATCTCCGCTTTTATCCTATGTACAAAAGAACTATAAAATGGACAACTAAAGTAGTATTTTACCTTATTAATTGTGCTTTATTTAATTCATTCAGAGTTTATAAATATTTCAATGTAAATTCTACTAAACCATTAAAATTTCATGATTTTTTAACAAAGTTATGTCATGCTTGGACTCAGAATAATTTAGCCAAACGTAATGAATATATCCCAACATTATCGAGTGATCTACATCATGGTTTAATTCAGAGGCTATCGAGTCAAATAAAGGATCACCAATTGGTTCTAATTTCTGAGACTAATAAACGTAAAAGAAGAAGGTGTCGTGAATGTCATGCAAATAAATTACAAAAAACCACCAATCTTATCTGTAAAATTTGTGAAGTTCCCTTACATTTAAAAGATTGCTTTGTGTTATATCATTTGAAGAGAAACATTAAATGAATATTCTATACATGTAACCCTGCGATTTGTGTAAAAAAAAATAAAAACTTGTATTATTATTGTATATATATTGTATATATATTGTAAAAATATATAAAACTTGTATAAAACCGTGTAAAAAGCTCCTTCAATCCCTTAGGAAGAGAAGAAAATATATATCTGTAATTTTAGATTAGTCATTAGTTAGATGTGAGATAGTAGTAAAGGTAGGCATAGGTGTTAGAATAGAAAATTGATGTATGGTGTGTGTGGTTGTAAGAGGTTTGGGTACGCTTCTCCAGAAAAGCGCCTTCAATCCCTTAGGAAGAGAAGAAAATATATATCTGTAATTTTTGATTAGTCATTAGTTAGATGTGAGATAGTAGTAAAGGTAGGCATAGGTGTTAGAATAGAAAATTGATGTATGGTTGTGTGTGGTTGTAAGAGGTTTGGGTACGCTTCTCCAGAAAAGCGCCTTCAATCCCTTAGGAAGAGAAGAAAATATATATCTGTAATTTTTGATTAGTCATTAGTTAGATGTGAGATAGTAGTAAAGGTAGGCATAGGTGTTAGAAAAGAAAATTGATGTATGGTGTGTGTGGTTGTAAGAGGTTTGGGTACGCTTCTCCAAAAAAGCGCCTTCAATCCCTTAGGAAGAGAAGAAAATATATATCTGTAATTTCAGATTAGTCATTAGTTAGATGTGAGATAGTAGTAAGGTAGGCATAGGTGTTAGAATAGAAAATTGATGTATGGTGTGTGTGGTTGTAAGAGGTTCTTGTACGCTCCTCTAGAAAAGCGCCTTCAATCCCTCAAGAAGAAAAGAAAATATATATCTGTAATTTTAGATTAGTCATTAGTTAGATGTGAGATAGTAAATGTAGGCATAGGTTTTACAATACAAAATTGATGTATGGTTGTGTGTGGTTGTAAGGTTCTTGTACGCTCCTCTAGAAAAGCGTCTTCAATCCCTCAAGAAGAAAAGAAAATATATATCTGTAATTTTAAATTAGTCATTAGTTAGATGTGAGATAGTAGTAATGTATGCATAGGTGTTAGAATAGAAAATTGATGTATGATTGTGTGTGGTTGTAAGAGGTTCGGGTACGCTCCTCCAGAAAAGCGCCTTCAATCTTTTATGGAGAGAATAAAATATCTATTTATCTATCTGTCTAGTTTATCCTTTAGAAAAGCGCCTTCAATTCTTTATGGAGAGAATAAAATATCTATGTATATATCTGTCTAGTTTATATTGTCACGTCGCCATCAACGACGTGTTTTCCACCAAAAGAAATTTGGTAATACTCTCGTATAGGTGGCGCGTCGCCATTAACGGCGTGTTTTCCCGCCAAGAGGAACTTAGGATTATTTTAGTATAGTAATATGGTTTGTTGTCGGTAACGTCGACAGTTCTTAATGCCCATTATAAATCGGTAAAAAGGGAACTATTAATACGTATCTTCCACATACTAATCGTCGGATTAACGGAATAAGGATTAGGTTAAAAGGTCCAAGACATCGTTGTCAAGTATGGCGCAACGATGTCCGGTAATAAAGTAAAAGAAAGTACATTCAGGAAATATAAATATTAAGACTAGTATTAAGAATATTCTAAAATATTATAAGGATTAACGGGATAAGGATTAAGATAAAGGGCTACTTGGAATTTCGAGGAGAACGCTGTCTACCCGAGGGAAAAGTTCAGCGAAAACCAGAGTCTACTACTGTTTCTCCGCCTGTTCAGACGTGTTCTCCGCAGCTCTAGAGAAAATAGTGAGTATGTATTTATTTCCCTTCTCAATTTGAGGTAGAGGACCCACTACGTCGAGTGCTACCTTATCGAAAGCCGACCCGGTGTATCAGTCAACACCATAGGTTATTTATTCTTAACCCGAACTAATTTCTTTAACTGGCAGTCTAAACAATTTTGAATGAAGGCCTGTATTTGGCTCTTCATGTTCTCCCAAAAATATCTTTCCCTAATCCTGTTGTATGTTTTGGTCACTCCCTTGTGACCTCCTGGTCCAAGGCTGACGAGTGATTCTCCCGTATTAAGTCCTCACGCTCGTCCTCATTTGGTATCTTGACTAAATTTTTGCAAATACAAATTACGCATTCTTCCGCGTCGAATAACTCACCTATCCTTTGCTGGATATGACTTCATGCTACGTTATCCAGCTTATTTTATTTAGAAATACTAATTGCCTGTAAACCTAGTTCCCTAGCTACCGATAAAAGCGATTCCAGAGCATCATTCAAAATTTCTTCGTCCAATACAATGTTTGAATTTTCCTTGATGACCAGTGAGATTCAATTCTTAGTGCCAAATTTTGTAACTTTTGCGCGACCTAGCGTTAAATCTTCGTAGTGGGGAAGCTTGCTCATGCTTTGCAACTGCTTAGCCCCTTCATCAACCGGATTTCCTTTCATAGTTATGAATATTGCTAAATTGTCCTTTCTCATGGTCAGTCTATCTCTTACTATTATCATGTTCTGTGAAATTTTGAATGCCTGCTCTTCCTGATTCTACCACCTATATGGCTGAGAAGCCAGTTCGAACGGATTTTCGGAGTCGGAATCTGAATCTGAATCGCTCCTATCGAGAACGGGTGAGTTACTCGCATTGATTCCCTCCGTCTCACGATGCACACCGCTTATGTCGCTATAATCATTTCTAAACCTATGTCCTTAAATAAATTACTTAGATCTATCGAGTCTTGGTTGTTCGTCCTTAACTCTCGGGAGTATAACAATTCGCTCGAAATACTAATGTCTAAACTTAATGATAACATATGAGCCGTGCCTGGTGGTTTTTGCGATAAAGCGTCTGCATTGGCATTAGCCGTTTCTGCTTTGTAAACAATTCTATAATTGTATTCGGCAAGTTTTAAGGCCCACTTAGTGAGACGCGACGTCGGGTCCTTATGCGATTTTAGCTCCCGTTCGTAAAGATACGGCTTAAAATAATGTACCGCATAAACTATGGCTAAAAGTTCCGTTTCAATAGTCGAATAATTCTTCTCCGCTACGTTGACTTCTCCGCTACGTTGACTTCTCCTCTACGTTGACTTCTCTGCTACGTTGACTTCTCCTCTACGTTGACTTCTCCTCTACGTTGACTTCTCCTCTACGTTGACTTCTCCTCTACGTTGACTTCTCCGCTACGTTGACTTCTCCTCTACGTTGACTTCTCCGCTACGTTGACTTCTCCGCTACGTTGACTTCTCCTCTACGTTGACCTCTCCGCTACGTTGACCTCTCCGCTACGTTGAGGAGTCTCGAGCAGTAGTGCTATAGGTAAGTCCTTTCCTATTTCCCCTTGGCTTAAGATCCCGCCTATTGCGTAACCTGACGCGTTTGTTGTAACATTAAATTCTTTGGTATAGTCTGGATATTGCAGTATAGGTTCTTTGCACAATGCATCACGAAGTGTCAAATGCTTCTTCCTGTGGCGCTTCCCATTTAAACACCACTTCCTTTTTTAACAGTTCCGTAAGGGGTTTTGCTATTTTGGAAAAACCCGGTATAAATCTCCTGTAATAGCCTGTAAGTCTTAAATATTGTCTTGTATTTTTCACTTTCTTCGGGCGCGGAAATTCTTTTACAACGTCCAGTTTCTTGGGGTCCGGTTTAACTTCGTCCTCCCCAATGATGTGCCCTGAATAAACCGCTTCACGTTTTAAGAACTCACACTTGTCCGGTTGGAGCTTCAAGTTGGCTGCTCTTAATCTTTCCATAAGTTTACTAAATTTAGTCTCATGTTCCTTCGACGATCTAGCATATAGTACTACATCGTCTAAATACACGAACATCTCTTCACCTTGTAGTCCGGAAAGCACTAAATCCATTAGTCCTTGAAACGTAGCGGGCGCGTTTTTTTAACCCGAATGGCATTCTTGCAAATTCGAAATGCCCATGCGAGGTTGAGAATGCCGTCTTGTGGCTATCTACCGGATGCATTTCGATCTGATGGAATCCTGATATCAGATCAAACGTTGAAAAATACTTTGCCGATCCTAACTGATCTAATATCTCGACTATGTTAGGGAGGGGATAAGCGTCCCCTATTGTCTTTTCATTTAAACCCCTATAGTCGATTACCATTTGGGGTTCCCTTCAGAGTCTGCCTCTTTCGGCACTACCCAGATAGGAGTTATACGGTGAAAGTGAAGGTCGTACGATGTCATCGTCTAATAGCTCCTGCGTTTGTTTATTAATTACGTCCGTGTGTACCGGCGGAAACCTATACTGTTTCACGTGTATTGGCATTTCATCTGTGATAAAGATTCGGTGAGTCAGCACGTGCGTGCTGCCCAGCTGTTCTCCTGGCAGATGAAAGCAATTGGCGTTGTCCTTGAGGAGTTCGGTTACACTCCTTCTCTCATCGTTCAAATGCTCGTTTTAAGAGGGGCTCCACTTGTGCCGCTCTCGTAGCCTTGTCTAAATTGGTCGTATCGGGTTCCTGTTTCGTTCCCTTAACGATATTTCCTCCCGCCGTGATGACCTTGACGCCGGTCTTCGCGTCAGAGTCTTCGATTGTGAAGTTCTATAATTTCAATGTGGGTATTATTATGTCTACGTCTTCTTCCGTGGTGTTAATTACTCTGAAGTAGGCCTTACCTTCAATATTTTTGACCAGAGCGTTCTCCATGTAGATCCCTGGTATTGATTCCAATAAGGGAAGGTAACCTTCATCCACTTCCTTATTTTCCATATGGCATTTAAACACAGCACTAGTCCTTGCTGGGACACGAGTAAGTTCCCTGTCAGCAAAAGGTATCTGCTCTCCTGCGACCTTGATGCACTGTTGTGAGTACATCACATCTCCTCCTATTTCCTTCAGGAAGGCGCTTCCCAAAATACCATCCTGGTCGATCAGGAAGGATCCTCCTACCAAATGGAAACGGATAAATTTCCCGAAGAGGTTTATACTTAGTGAGCCCTTCGGTGTTGATGTGGCTTTTCGTAATGCCACTTATCCTAATAGTATTTTACTTGTCGACCTTGTCTTTTGCCTTGATCAGTCCGGACTTTAATACATTTATTTCTGAGCCCGTATCCACCATAAATGTGCCGGTACTCTCGAGCTGGATGGTCGGGGCTTTAGTCATGGGTTTAAAATTTATTGTTGCGATGCGCCCTTGCGCGTCGACTGCGTGTCCTGATGAGGTGGAGCGTTCTTTAAAGCGACCCCACTCTTGTCGCAACCGGACGGGCCGCCTTTCGCATTTCCCGATTCACTTCCGCTTGAATCGCAGCGAATTCGATTTCTCCTAAGGTCGGAAGTCGGACTTCGTCTCTCCCGACGATTGTTCCTGGAAGACCCAGGTCTTCCTTCGTAGTCGTAAGAGTCGCACCGTTTTCCGGGATGTCTCTTCGATCTCGAATACGTACGTTGATCGGCGGGTGGGCAATCTCTACCCCCATGGTAAGGCCTTCGGCGACCCGCATCATTAATGTAGCGTTCATCCTGGCTACGGTGCTCACTGTCGTACTTTAATTTTCTACAATCCTTCAGGATATGCCCTATCCTTTTGCAGTAGTAACATGTCCTTGTGTCGCAAGGACTTGTGGATCTTGAGCCTAGAGGACGTTCCCTTCTCCATTCTTTCTCGTGAGGCGATGGAGGCCTTGCTGTCACCTCGGCAAATGTCGGCGGTCTTTTTCTGTTTCGACATTCCGAGTTCGCGTGACCAGGCTTCTTGCAGAAGGTGCAGGTACAGACCCTTTCTGCAGTGATAGCGCGTCCCAGATGGAGGGGTAGCAACGAAACAAAAAAAACTAGTATTCTCTGAGTAGCTGATACGGTTCGGTCAAGATTTGCGGCCTCTACTCAACCCTTGCTAACTCCTGTCTTTTTGGCTCGTAACACGGGAGCAAGAGTGAGATATACTCGTTTTTATACCTTAAATTGATCAATTCTCCTTTGGAGGTTCACTGTTGCCAATGAGCTCTTTCAAAACCTAGGAACATACAGGGGTGTAAAAATTCCCTTTGATGATGGTTCGTGAGATCTGGTTATCAATGATGACCAAGACGATGTCCAATGAGATGAGTTAGTATTAGCGCGAATTGAATGAATTTTTATAGTTGAAGTATGAAATTGAAATTCACGTACGAAATTTATCAATAACAAAAATTTATTTGATAATACTGAAAATTTACTACACACACAGATTATAACAGAAATTTGTGATAGCAAACCGAAAACGCGTCTATAATGTATATTTTTGATTCCACACACGCAAACCTTACTATTATTTAACGAGAATGTATTTATTATAAAATTCCTTAACAATTACTCAGATTACTTGTAACTGCGGTTACTAAAGAACACAGTGCTAAAAATATTCTAAGTTAATTTTCGTACTTAGAAAATTTTCCTTTATTTTATACAAGAGCTGCGGAGAACACGTCTGAACAGGCGGAGCGACGGTAGTAGACTCTCTGTTCGCTGAACTTTTCCCTCATATATACAGCGTTCTCCTCGAAATTCCAAGTGGCCCTTCGTCCTAATACTTATTCCGTTAATCCTTATAATATTTTAGAATATTCTTAATACTAGTCTTAATATTTATATTTCCTGAGTGTACTTTCTTTTACTTTATTACCGGACATCGTTGCGCCATACTTGACTACAATGTCTTGGACCCTTCATCCTAATCCTTATCCCGTTAATCCGACAATTAGTATGTGGAAGGTACGTATTAATAGTACCCTTTTTACCGATTTATAGTGGGCATTAAGAGAGTCGACGTTACCGACAACAAACCATATTACTATACTAAAATAATCCTAAGTTCCTCTTGGCGGGAAAACACGCCGTTGATGGCGACGCGCTAACTATACTAGAGTAGTACTAAATTTCTTTTAGTGAGAATCACGTCGATGACGGCGACGTGACATGTTACTGCATTGGCAGACCTGACTTGATCGAATGACGTCACAAATTCCTCTAGATGTTGAGTTGCATTCCAATCTTCTGCGATGTCACCAAGGATTTCTCATTGACTTTTGTTGACATCGTGGAAGATTGTTGTATAGTTATTATTCTCTACAATGATTTAAAAGATATTTATTATATAAAAGAAAATACAATAAATAATATATGTAAACTGGGTGTTACCAAATGATCATTATAATCCTGATATAGAGAGAAAATTAACTTTTCCTTTTATATATTATTTCATTTTATGATAATATGTATCAATTTATTAGAGTTACAAACAAAAAGTTGACACGTAAATTTTAATAAACGAAAATAAAAGGCTGTCTTGTCAAAATGTCAGGAGAAACGGATATTGTTGACAATCAAGTACAGTTACCTCAAGATCTTGGCGATGATGTTGTGCAAGAAGTGCTTAAAACTGGGATGGATCTCCGTCAATACTCTGAACAAATTGAGGAGGAATTAAAAGAGGTGGAAAATAAATCCATACAGGATTATATCAAGGAGAGTCAAAATATAGTGAATTTACATAATCAAATTACCGCGTGCGATAATATTCTAGAGGTTAAATTTAATTTTATTTTATCATGGAAACATATTTATATATGCTTCATTCTGTGAATTTTATTTATTCTTGCGTTACTTTAATAGAAGATGGAATCAATGCTTATGTGTTTCCAAAAAGATCTTGGAAGTATCAGCTCTGAGATTCTTTCATTACAAAGAAAGTCTGTTGCTATGAGCCAACAATTATCAAATAGACAATCGATACGGAAACCTTTAAGTCAATTCATCGAAAATATGACTGTCTCAGAAGCTCTTATAATGTAAAAAAATTATATTATTATTTATTATTAAGAGTATACTATTATGATTTAAGGTTATTTTATAATCCTTATTTTTCAGTGGAATTATGGACTGTTCTGTGATGGAAAAAGAATTTTTGACTCAATTACAGATATTGAACTATAAAATTAATTTTGTGAGAGAACAAAGCTCAAGAGCCAAGTCATGTATAGATGTAAAAGATATATTGGAAAAATTAAAAGTGAAAGCAATGACAAAGATTAGATCTTATTTAATAGAGCAAATTTATAGGTTTAGAAAGCCAATGGCAAATTATCAAATATTACAGAATAATATGCTGAAGTATAAGTTTTTCTATGAATTTATTTTGGCAAATGAAGATAATGTGGCAGATGAAATTCGTGAAGAATATATAGATACTATGAGTAAAATATATTACTCGTACTTCAAAGCATATTCATCTAAGTTAATGAAATTACAGGTAAAATTATCTTAATTTAAATTAAAATACAATAATAACTTTTAATACTGCCTTCTTTTCAGTTTGAAGAAAAACCAACGAAAGATGATTTAATGGGAATTGAAGATACAGCAAGACATAGTATATTTCATAAAACTACATTGAAACATAGAGGAACTGTTTTTTCTATAAATACTAGAGATGCAGTTCTTACCACAGAATTAGAAGCTTCGATCATTGTGCCACTTACAGCTTCTAACATTAGGGTTAGTTCTATTTGTTCAATGAAATTTTTAATAAATTATAAAATTTAACTTATTTTGTATTTTCAGTATCACTATGAAGCTCTATTTAGAAGTGAACAGTATGCAGTTGTTGACAATGCGTGTAGAGAATATTTATTTTTAACAGAATTTTTTAAAGTTTCTGGTAATGAAGCTATGAAAATTTTTAATAAGGTAAATTAATTTTTGGTAACAGAAAATTCTTATATACCACTGCATACATAATTGACAATGACTTTTAATCACTTGTTGCTTTTTAATAATAATGATTCTTACAGGTTATGGAGAAAACATTGAATCTTATGTCAAAGAATTTGCAATCATTTGTAGACGATTGTTATGATACAATAGCATTATTTCTATGCTTGCATTTAGTAATGCGTTATCAATTAACATGTCATAAAAGAGCTGTTCCAGCATTAGATGAATATTGGGCTAATTTGACAGATATTATACGGCCAAGGTAAACAATTACAATCTATTTAAATACAATGCTTTATAACATTAATTTATGTAATTTAATTTTTTTTTCAGATTTGATTTTATTTTTCGACAGAATATTCAAAGTATAAAAAATTGTGATCCGTTAAAATTTAGTAAAGAGACTGGTCCACATTACGTAAGTTCATGTAAATAAAGAAATTATTATTTTATCAAGAAAGGAGATAAATTAAAATAACATTATTTTAGATTACAAGGAGGTATGCTGAATTTAGTGCAGCGATGGTCAGTATACTCGAGGGATTTCCTTGCGAAGATACAACTCAATTATTGGCAGAACTTAGAGAAGTTGTTCAATTTTTTTTATTAAGAATGGCAGCTATTTTTTCTAACAGAATTGATCAATTAATTTTTCTTATCAATAATTATGATTTAGTGCTGAGTGTTCTAATGGTAAGGAAAAAAGAATATTAAAAAATTTTAATATTATATAGTAATTTGCTATTTTTTAACGAAATAAAAAAATGCATATTTTCATTACTTTTTAGGAAAGAACACGAGATAATTCTAAAGAAGCAGAAAGTTTTCGAGAACAATTAAATGCACGTTCTTCCGAATATGTCGAAGCAGTATTAAATCAATATTTCGGTGGTATTATTCAATTAATTAAGGAATCTGAAAATTTAATTGAAAAAAATCAAGATGAAGATTTGAAAAGACAAGACAGTGAAGCATTGACTCTTGTGCAATTATTTACAAATACCTGGAAATGTTCTTTAAAAGGTATCAATGATGAAATATTAAAATCATTTCCAAATCTAGTAATCGGAAATGCATTGGTTCAACGTGCAATGACTCAATTAGTGCAATATTATAATAGACTTCATAAAATATTACCACCAAACGCACGAGCGCAACTTACCAACATACATCATATAATGATAGAAGTTAAGAAGTACAAGACGAATTATTAGATCTGCAATGAATTCATATACTGACTAAAATATCAGTCATAAATGATCTGTGTGTTGTATTCCATTGTCGAATTAATAAGAAATGTGTATACAAATATTTAATGAAAAAAGTTCTGTACATTTATTTATAAAATAATAATCTTAAATCAATACACTCTTGTGTGATATATGCACAAACGCGTTACCTCTATTGGTTATATATTTATATAAAATGATATGTATATAATTATATCAACTGTTTTGTAATTATATCAAGTGCCTAAAACATTGGATAATCTGTGATCATGATCAATATTCTTTTTTATAAAAATTAAATTTTTATTATAAAATGAGTCGATACAATTATCGTTTCGCATATTTTCTTATACTATTATTTTTGTTAAATTAAGTAGCTGCCTTTATTGCCTGTTATAAATGAAGTGTTTTGTTCTAATACTTTTTAGAAGGCGAAGCTATAATGATGAATTTTTGTTTAGTATGCCCCTGATGATATGCTACATTTTGTACGTACATGTAAAAAATAATGCTCCTGATAGTAGGTTACATTTTTTACACGCGAGACATTAATGTTAACAAATGGCAAGAAATGTTTTTAATTCTCGTTTAAAGTTGCTTTCTTCATGGAATATAATTTGAAGAAACTTATGCTCGTAAAGGTTCATCAATAACTTCTTTTAAAGAGAATTACTGAACTAGTTTATACATACCATGGTTTACTTCGAATTCTCATGTTTTTTTTTTTGTATATACAAAACATAAATATTACCGATTTTTCCGAACTTTTCAGTTGCAATGAGAAAATATATTTACAAGACTCCATCGATGGCGTGTAAAACTCCATTTGTAGCTGGTATGTTGTGCGTCACTACATTTACTTCGTTTACTCGTACTCGACCTGTTATTGAATAATACGAAAAAATTTATAACACACACACACACACACACACACATATATACACACGCGCGCACGTAACGTTCGCAAATATAATATTAAACAATTACCTCCATTTTTATGAATATGAACTGGTGACTGAACACGCAATGTATCTTTTTGAAGATAATACCTCATACCAGCGGTATATAAGGTAGTAGGTATGATATGTCTTGATACTATAGCTTTTGCAGCAACTGGACCATCTTCTTCTGTCCAAACAGGTGTTCCATTTTTCGAAGCAGCTGAAGTAAAGGCAGAATCCGTAGGTGCGAAAACCGTAAATGTTTTGGGACCTAAAAGGATTTGCCATATTGATTTGAAAAATTGTAGTGGTTGAATAATAAAGATTCGATTAATTCATTGATTTACCTGCGAGCGTAGTGTCTAATCCAGAAGTGTATAACATTTTAAGGAACGTTGTAAATCTCCTTTCACGATCGGCTTGTAAAGTTTGTACCAAGTCACCAACGGGAAGTGGAAACATAACTCTATCAATCGCATGAGCTATACCTTGAGGAATCTCAATATCACGTTTATTTGGTGCCACTTTGGCTCCATTAATAGTAGTTACCTGCTTGCGTTGATGTAAAAGAAATATAACAAAAAAAGGATTTATATCTTTATAAACATTCACGTTACTTTAATGAATAATTTTTTGTATTACAATGACATTTCATTCTCGAAAGCCCCGTTTTGTGTAATGTCAATATTATTAAATACCTTTACGTCATTCCATTCATGATCATGCATTGCATATTCATTTACTCGCAATTGAGTTCCAGCGAGGCTTACACCAGTCATTTCATCTTGCAAAGAATCAATTCTGAATGCTCCAGGTATAACATGATGAAGAAGGAGCTAGAAAAATAAAAAAGATTTTATTTCGTTATCAATTGTTACGATATTAATTAAGAACAGACTCATACCCCGCTCAATAATCTTGGATTATCACGGAATTTTTGTTCCGCTTTTTCTGGTCCACCAAGTTGCACCAACAATGTTCTAAATGCTTTATCCGTTGGTACGAATATCGTATATGGACCTAAACAAACAATTGAGAGATGCGATGTGAATGTTAGAAAGTTCTTGTGAATTATAATATTCTTATTCACTTTCTACCTACCAGTTTCATTCAACACAGTATCTAATCCAGATTGTCTTAGATATTTGGCTATAGCGAAGAGTCCTTCCTTTCTTAACAATGTTGCAAGACTCTCTTGTACTTGATTTTTATTTACGTGTGATTCAATAGAAGGGATCGTAGTCCTTTCAATATCATCCTGATAAATAGGATTCTTGTTGTGCGTAACGGGTGGTCGTGTAGTACTTATTATCGACCTCGATGTTGGTGAAGTTTCGGAATGTTGTCTAGGAGTAAAGTGAGAAGAAAAGGATGACGTGGACGAGAAAGTAGTACTGATCGGGGGTGGATATGTCGTAATGATTTCGTTAACGGGCGCCATAGTTGGGACAAAATGACTCTTCGTTACTATAGACGCCCTTGTTGTTGTTGGTACATTCTGACTTTTCGATTTCGAATTTATGTCTGTTGCACCAACAGTGTTGTAGACGTGGCTGCTTAAACTAGAAGCAGATGTAACATAATTGTCTCCGGTTGAGGCCGAGTTTGAAGATACCGTGACGTAAGGGTAGTACTCTGATGTTCCTTTACTGTAAATGTTTATATAATTTAACTAAGAGAAATCTACCAAGATTGATTACGCTGTTCAACAAGAAAGAACTTTTTATCATGTAACACAAATCTGATTACTAATTGTACTCATTGATTAACAGAATTCCTATTGTACAGTGTTATTTATTATTTTTATTATACCTTCCACTGAGCCTAGAAGATGGAGTTGTATATCTTGCTGTAGTGGATTTAGATGTCGTAGGTACAATACTGACGGTTCGCGACGATGGTGATGATATTTTAGTCGATAAAAAATCAGTAATTTCCTCATTGGCTACTTCTTCAGACGAAGCCTTTGTAGGATTCGAAGAACTCGGCGGTAGTTTTAATTCACCTTTCTTAATCTTTTCCACGATAGATTCTACGTCAGTTCCTTCCTTATCTGTATTACCCTTGACACCCTGAACCTTATAACTACCGTCAGGCTGTTCTTCCAGCACCACAAACGTCACCTTTTTGGCAGGCAAGTTCTGAATAGGTGCTTTGCCTATTTCTTCTAATTTTCCATCACTCTTTTGTCGAATTATTTTAAAATCTGCACCAGGCGGAAGCACACCCTTTGTCAATTCATCGAAGATCACTTTAGGTGGTTTTATGGTGGTCGTAGTGGAAGATAAAATTTGTGTGGAAGTTCGAAGAGATGTAGAACTATCAGTAGGTACAATGGAGGACAAACCATTGGGAGCGTGTATAAGTTGAAGCTTTTTTCCATTTGGAAGAACCAAATCTCTAGTAGTTACGTTTCTAATATCGTCACTTTCAGATGTTTCGGATAATGCCGATTTCAGTTGTTTCAATAATAATTCCCTTTCCAAATTATCCGAAGATTCAGCGAGTTTGCTTTTCGCAGTAGTTTGTTTTGTTGGTGCCTCAGTTTGATAAATAATTTTTATTTCAGGATTTGGTTTACCTTGTTGTATAGCTTGCCTTCTGTGCTCTTCGATAAGGGAAGATAGATTTTCCGGAATAGTGGATGTTTCTTCTCGAATTTCCTCATGATGTTGTTCTTTGACGGTAACGAGTGGTCTTACGGTTGCTGGTATGCTAGTGGTCGTAGAATATTTTTTTTGATGACTAGCTATAGCCTTTAAAAAGAGTTCTGTTTCCGACGTTGTGATCTTTCTAGCCGCCTGAGACGTTAAAACAGTCGGTCCATTAGTTGTACTAACGAATGGAATCGTTGTTGTCGAAGGTTGAGACGAGGATGATGGCGGTGGAGGTGATGGCGATGAAGTCGTCGAAGTGAGTTGCCGGAGTTGTTGCAATTTCAACAATTCCTGCCTCCTTTTCAATTCCTGTTGCTCTAATATCAATTGTTGCCTTTGCTTTTGCAATTCTTCCAACTCTCGTTGCTTTTCCAAATAAGCTTGTAACTGAATAGTATGCTGTTCGCTGAAGAGAGGCTGCGAAAGATCCTGTTGAATATTTTGTATATTTTTCGGTAAGTTTTGATATTGATTATTGTACTGTTGTTGAAATTGTTGTTGTTGTTTGTTGGCTTGCTGATAATATTGCGCTTGAGGACCGTTAAAACCGTTCGAGTTCAATTGTTGAGCGATTTTTTGTTGTTGTTGCTGAATCAATTGCTGTACTTGCTGCTGCTGTTGAAGGAGCTGTTGAATTTGCTGTTGTTTAGTCCTATCGATCTTATATTTCGCCAAGGACGCATAAGGAGCACTGGACTGTGAACTCTCTTGGCCTGGCCGATGAAACCGTTGTTGATGTTGTTGAACATCACTGAGAATCTGGACTTGCTGGGAGGCCGAGAGTCGAGGACGAGAATCGAGAGGAGATGGATTCTGAAATGGAATATTGTCTCGAGTGATGAAACACGCAAGGACAATAGGATTTTATCATGAAAGACATCATTCAATTGAAAGTTCCGATCAGATCTAAATCGAAAAAGGTTAACGAGAACGTTTTCGTTAATGACAAATCAGACACTATTCATTAACTTCCGCCGATGCGCAGACCTCTCACTTTCACATAACAAGCCAGCCGTGGTGAGTGCGTACTCGTAAATCCGCTTAAGGTATTCTGGCGCAATCGCTCGATGATAGACACTCTACTGATCGGTAGAATTGCGGATTCCATCGGAACGGGATACGAGTCTTATGAGATCTAGTTACGAAGAATGTTACCGATCACCAATAGAGAAGTGTCTACTTTTTCACGCGACTTCTGAGAATAACGTTCGACTATTACCTACAACTAGATACTATCAAACACATAATCACTATCTGTATTGAATCAAACGCGATTGGTCAATTTTGATGAGAATTTCATCTATTTATAAATATAAATTAACGAGATTTAATCAAATCCATAAATTTATTATTTATAATCATACACGATAAAAAGAAAACTACGTGCAAAATCCATTGCTAATTATTTTGCTTTCGTTTTATCGCTCTTATAATTAATTGAAATTCATTTGAAGCATGCAACTCTCGTTGTCATCGAGAAGAAAGTCAATGATCCATCATTAAATAAATTCGACGTGCCCTCGATATTTCAGGCAAATCGGCAATTCATTTGCTTCGGGTTAATGCCCATCAGAAATTTCTCTTGAAGCGGCACCAGCAGCCTTCGGAATCGGTATCTCCTTCACCTTATTGACCAGAATCGGTAAGAGAAACTTCATCCGGGGGTCATCCAACACACTAGCACTTTCCGTTTCGCTGTCGTTAACCCTGGAATAGCTGAAGAATTCCTCCTAAATAAAGGAATTCGTATCTCGGCGAGGAAGCCTATCTCCTAAACGTTATGGGTGAAAGAAAGAAAGACAAAAAGAAAAGAAAAAAAAAGAAAGAAAAAAGAAAGAGAGAAAGAAAGAGAGAGAGAGAGAGAGAGAGAGAGAGAGAGAGAGAGAGAGAAAAAGAAAAGAGATAAAATTAAATTCACAAATAAAAAATAAATGAATTTTAATTCGAAGAAATTATATAAATCGTATACACAGTTTTCACATAAAGTCAGATAACACATTAAACGATATTTAAGGTTAATATGTAATTAAATGAATTTCATGTAAAAACTGTATATATTTTTACGTATAAAAATAATTTATAATTGATAAATTATAAAACCAATAAATTTATCGATTATGATAAGAAAAATAATTCAAGATAAGAAATAATTGAATATGAAAAAAATGACTCGACTTTTTTTTTTTCTTTAATATTCGACGGAGAATATAAGAGAATCATAAAGATTAGAAACTTTCCTCGTCATGGATCATTTGATGTCCTCTCTTTACTTTTTGCATTTTTATTATACGTTGTCGTGTATTCTCACGTGACTACAGGTGATTTCATTTTCTGGACGATTAAACAAATTGTATAACTTTTTTTTCTATTGGTGGACAATGTTTTTAACATTTTGTTGTTTTCGTCGATCTTATTTTAAATATCATTAAATATAGTTATGTATAGGGATGTTACGTTTCGTTATAACATAACTAAATGAATTAATAATATAGATATAACGGATATTTAATTGTATATTTTCCTCTACGATTTTACACGTTAAACCATAAGAAAGGTGAAAGTTATACTTGATGGAGAATTAACAGAAGAGAGCTAACACAAAAATACTGTTTTATAGAGGTCTATCATTTCACTTTCATAAATATTTAAAAGATTACGATCGTTCCTTAAAATTCAATGATTATATTTATTCGTCGGGTCGAAAGTTAGCAGTAAAAAGGATCTCACGACGTTCGATGTTTCTTTGTTAAAATGGGATTAACATGATGTGATTTGCATTTAGATATATTTCTTAATAAAATTTGTCACAGGAGAATCGTTAAATATTCTTCTTAAGTTTGACTTGCCTTTATAAAAATTCAATGATTAACACAACGATTAATCATGAAGTTTAATTACTCGCGTTAGGATAGGTCGAAAAGAAAGTGAAACGATGTAGTAATAACGCCTTACGTTCAAAGTAACATTGCGCATACATACGTGATTCTCGAGGTAATTTAAAAGATCATACTTCAAAGATTTTTTTTCTTTTCTTTAATACAGTTAATCTCATTATTGATTATATATGTCGATTGGAAGTTCTTACGAATGATATGAAATATGTAGAAAGCTTACCTATTTGCCATATTAGACATCATTTAATAATCCGACTTTTACTTCA
This sequence comes from Dolichovespula saxonica, assembly GCA_911387935.1. Taxonomy (NCBI): domain Eukaryota; kingdom Metazoa; phylum Arthropoda; class Insecta; order Hymenoptera; family Vespidae; genus Dolichovespula; species Dolichovespula saxonica. The sequence goes on along the minus strand of OU426993.1, from coordinate 15,784,146 downwards.
ATATAATAACAGATTAAATATAAAAAGACTTTTATACCATAAGAGATTGTATAGTCAACCAGTTTATGAAGATAGGCCCTATGTTGAAAATGTATTTCACCATTTATAATAGTTTCTTGTTACTTCCATTTCGTAACACTTTGACGTACAAATCTTTCCAGGATTAACGTGAAATCAGAATTAACTGTGCTTTATCACGTTACTCGGTGACTGCTAATTATGAAATAGATCAAGTTGGATAACCCCTTTAGATAACTTTTATAATCGATTCAAAGTTATCGGGGAGTATATTCCAACATCAGAGAGGAAAGGATAAATAAAGAAAAAAAGTAAATAAATAAACAAAAAAATAAAATAAAAAAAAACAAATTAGAACCGAAGTAACCGCTACATTTTCGTATTATTGATCTTGAAAATAATTATAACCGATGTTACATCGTGTAAAAGAGAATGACATAATGACAATTCGTTCAGAATGATATACCTAATAATTTTATTTTTTTTTTTCTAGATTTCATCCGACCCTGGACAAAGTTGTTCGCGACGAAGGTTTCTGGAGAAAGTGAGAGAGCACGTAGCATCCTTCACCTTCACCCATTGTACCGCTTATTCGCCTTGGGTCTCGCCCGGTGTTGCTACTACACGGAGAGAAGCAGAGGTATTCAGTAAGTTATTTTTTCTTTCTCTTTCTCTCTCTCTCTCTCTCTCTCCTTCTTTATTTTTTATTTTTAGCGAATCAATCAGGAAGATATGTATTTTACATTATTTCCTAGTGGACTTTTATACGCAGCTTTCTACCACGATTTTTGAGGACAATTTAGAAAGTCAGTTTTATCAACGCTTGTCTCTCTTAATCTAACGTACTCTTTCTTATTTCAGTACATACATCCAAATAAAAGAAAAAAAGAAAAGAAAAGAAAAGAGAAAGAGAAATTATCTAATTGACTAATTAGTTAAACAAAATTTGCATTGCCTGAATTGTTAGATTCGACATAGACTCAACGAGATGATCTGAAGTTTTCTAAATTCTAATTTTATTCTGGATACGCTCTGAATGGGATAAAATAAAATCATTAGAAGTATAAATAAAATAAATACAATAGAATACGACGTTAAATGGAAAAGCAAAACGAGGAAAATCTTTTTCCACGTTTTCATTTGGACTTTATATGGCGAGTAGTACGAAGACGATTTCTACTAAAGCATGCCTTACTACGTTTATTACGAAACGGCGCTAAGTATCCCTACCTATTCACATAATTAAGGTCGATCGAAATCGTGCTGCTACCTGGTAACGTCTCTACTGCTGCTTCTTTTCTTTATATTTTTCTTTTAATTTTTTTTTTTTTCTATCGAAGCTTGCTCTATCGTTACGTGAGCTTTATTACATATAGCGTTTTTATTATAAACTTATTACGTTTCCCTTACGGTAGAAAATTTTTAACAAGTTTTAAAAACGAAGAAAGTCGATTAGCTTTTTCTTGAATATATATGTATCTGTGATCAACAAGCAGGTTCATGCTATCTACTTCGGTCTCTTATCTTATGGCATTACTTAATAAATAGAAAATAAAGGAACAGTTATATCGTGTCGTGTAATGATGTCTATAAGCTTGTAAATGATGTAAGATATTCGTAACAAGAGTAATGAACGCCAACTTTCAAAGTAGTTTGTATGGAAATTCAGAAATTCTTGAAAACAGTATAGGAAACCATTTGTTATGGATATTAGATGGTATTAGATGGTACAACGTACGCTTCTGTTAAACATCCAGGAAGAAGAGGGAAGAGCGGAAGTTGTATCGATTGGATGGTCTTGATACTTCCGTTGACTCACACGGAATACACCTCACATCAAGCATATTAACTCCTATCTCCCTCTCTTTTTTTTTTCTTTTTTCTATATAAGAGAGTGAAAGGAAATTGATTTAGTGTGTACACGATTTAGATACATGTTATGTCAAACATTGCTCCGTTTCGGATATTAAGCGAGATTATTATAATAATACAGGGTGGGCCAAAATATCGTCAAGATAATATTGAAAATCAGTTACCCTTTATCGAGATTTTTTAGGTTTATCTTTGTTTAAACTGCGTAAAATATTAGTTTGTAAGTTTTTTACAATTTGAAAAAAAATATGCGTCTAAAAAATCTTGAAAAAAATTAATTGATTTTTAATATCATCTAAGAACTTTCGACTCGTTTTGTATTTCTATTTATACGCGGAAGTAAATTTATAAATATATAATACATATCATGTAGAACAGGAAGCAAATATTGCGTTCAATGACACAACGAAATCGATTTAAAACAACATACGAAAGTAGCCCGAAGCTGCGTTCACCCACTAAACGAGTAACTTTTGATCCCTTCCTACTTGAAACCTTTCTCTCTCTCTCTCTCTCTTTCCCTTTCTCTCTCTCTTTCTCTCTCCCTTTCTCTCTCCCTCTCTCTTTCTCTCTTTTTCTTTTTCTTCCTTTTCATTTTATATCTATCCTTGCCTTTCTCAATATCTGCACATACTTCCTACTTCACGGCATCTCCTTATAATTGCTAGATTTCTCTCCGACACCATACTAACATTACAGTAAAACAAATATCTAGCAATGAAGAACTTTTGAATTGCCATATATAAATTTTGTAGGATATTAAAAGATTAATAAGGGATAAGCGTTCCTTTTTAATCGAGGAAACGTGCTCTATCAATCGTGCGATAAGTGATAAAATATCTACGCTCCAGTCGGATATCAGAGTAAAAACTGGAATATTCAATATCGTTCATTAATTATTTTCTTCTACTAACTTTAAATGTCCACTATATAATTATTTCGTGTCATGCTTCAACGATTGTCCAAGTACTTATAGTATAATTATAAGAAAACAATGGTGGAGATTGCCGTACTGTAATTCTTCTAGGTGCACCTGAATCGTAGCACGAACGATATCAAGAAGAAGAGTGTCATCATTAAATTGCGTTTCCTTTTAACTTTCTAAGTTGTCACGAACGATCTCAAACGGGAACCCTTACGTACGTTTATTACGAACTTCGAAAATTGTTTACAAATTTATCTATTTATCTGTGACTGATACAGAGATTGACAAATATTATATATCGTATATGTATTATATTATATAAATAGTCGATGTATACCTGTTGAAGATGACCAAAGTCAGCACCCGGTAAAATCGTGAGATCAGCTTCAGCAATAACGAAGTCGTTCGATCGAAGGACGAATAAGGTCCACAGAAAGCACAATAGGTTCATTCTCTTCATCACGAATAATTGTTCTTATCGATCTTTTAAAAATCACACTCGTTAATATCAAATACACTCTATAAATTTTCTTTCGTGAAACTTTGACGTCCAGAATGTTAAGTAGCCTCACTTGTTTTCTCGTTCGTTCATCTACTATATTTTAACTCCTGCGAATCGATGGGAAACGATTATAGTTCAAACTAGGAGCACTTTTTAAACTTGGGGGAAAAAATAGACAAAAAAAAAACGAAAGAAATAAAAATGTTATAATATCATTACCATGCTAATAAGGAAAAAAAACAAATTATTTAAATAAAACATGCGTATTCTTCTTCGACAAATGATACCCTTCTTTCCTATTTCATAAGAAAAAAAAAAAAAAAAAATTACTGATTTGTTCGTTCGCGACACACGCTTATCTTTTCGGGCTCTTTCTTAAGAGCGGGAAAGTGAATCTCGGTTAATAATTTGGCACATCGCCGAGGACGAGCTCAGAACTGTTGGAGATCGGAAAACGTCCGAGAGTTTTACTTCTCCGAGGAGGAAAGAGTTCTTCAGGTCGGTCAGGTGGGAGACGGGCAGGTAGAATGGTGAACGTCGACCAAGGAACCCACTTCTTCGTTACGTATTTTCTTCTTACTTACGAAGGATGCTGGTGCTTCGTGAATAACGTTCAAGATATGCATGTAGTATCTACGAATCTAGCGACGCGTATAAAGTTAGAGTTGCGTGCATACTTATGGGTCATGGATATTTGATTGCCACATCATTGTAGATCAGTTGGCTTGTGCACTGACCCATGAACAGAATAAAATGCATGTTAGTAAATAAAATTAATATGTAGACAAGTTTGATATGGTTTGACATATAAAAAAATCTTTCATAAATTTGCAACATCGACAGGGCCCGAGCTGGGGTAGCCATAAAAATGATTTATTACAATGAGATGCATGAAAATAGATTACGAGACCGATTTGTCGCAATGATCGACTCTTTAATGGTGTTTTTCTATTCTCAATATCTCCTGGATTAAGTATAACGAATCCATTAAAATTTTTTTTCGTTCCGATGTACTTTCCATCTTACGTATATTCTTATCGAATTTCATGAAAATTTTTTTTTTGTTTTATTAAATTATTATACAACATACAGTCAAGACAGTAATTGACGATATCTTACCGGACTATCTCCCACGCCTACTTTCGTCGTTTTTCTAATATATACAAATATCAAAATGGGTTATAACAATATAAAATTGTGAATTACATCAAGCCACGATCGTTGAAAATGTTCGGTTACACCGGCCTCGAGACTTCCGGTTAAGAAGTGCAAAACGAAAGCATACAGAGCTGGATGCCTGCGAAAGTATCGGACGTTAGATTCCATTCACCGGCGAAGTGCCTCGCTGAACAATCTTACTTGCCAAGAAAAACGCTCACTTCGAGGATTGGAGAAAGAATCATAGAACTACATTTTTATATCGTAAAAAGTCAATATCCTTTTACAAAAACGATTGGATTTATGTTTTATGACTCTTTCTATATATTGCTAGGTCGTTTCTTAAGAAGACTCCTGTAATAATATAATCTTTTACTTATCTGGAATTATTCCTATTTCGGTATATATGTAGTATACAATATCACAGAAAAAAAAAAAAAAATCAATTTTATCTACATATTGCCGAAACACAATGCACTTTTTCTTTCGAATTTATACTTTTTGATTACCCAGCTTCCTTTTGTGATGTAGCCTCGGGCTGCGAAAATGGGTCCGGTCATCTTCCTTTCTCCTCTCTCCAATCGTACGATGAAAACAAGTTTCAAGCGAAACTCGAGGCACCATATGCCTAACGAAGAACAATTCTCATATGAAAGGGGATTCCCAGTATAAGAATACGCTATGTTCGAACAAAAGAAAAGTCAAATTATACGTCACATCATCGATCATAATATAATTAAAATAAATTAACAGTGCTTAGAATATATGCATGATTATAATTAACGTTTAACGTTGTTCATGTTCCTTTCGATTTTGTTATTCGTTTTCATACGTGAGGACGCGCGAAGTTTACTAACTTACTACACGTATAATCCCCGAGAATAGACGTTCTTTCTCGTGCGATATTTACTACTGGCGTACAATCTACTTTCTTTCTTCGCACGGTGAGACCGCTATTACTTTCTTTGGGATACGCAATTTCCGAGGAGCCGAACAGAAGAATTCCGTCTAGAGAATATAAATGTTCGTCTTTCCGTTGGTATAATGAAGATTTCGAGAGACAGTATATTTCTTTGTACTTCAGTAGATATCATTTCAACATGAACTTATAATGCAGAATCCTTTCGTTGGTGAAGGTATACATGCTTCCAGGAATATATCCTTTCTAGAGTACAAGCTCGCCAATTCTGTCCTAACAAAAAGAAAAGAAAAGAAAAGAAAAAAATAAGTAAAACAGGTAATAAGTAGAGTAATCGTAGCGATCTTATGACTACGATACTTTCTTGTACGTATTATAGGAAAATGATGAAAGAATTGAGAAAAGTTTATTATGCAAGCGAGCACAGTTTCAGGATGCCTATCAGAATCGAAACATCTTTTCTGATGCGAAAAGTATTGTATACGGATAGCATGTATGGGAAAAATGGCTTTCATCTCGAGTACGAATCTCGTTAAAAAGCGTTTCACTCGAATGAAAGAGGGCGGAAGTTGATTATAACAAGCTAACGACTATGCGACGTAAAAATAACTAATTGATAATTAAAAATTATTTTTCTCTGGTTGCTCTATTTATACATGAATCATTGGTAAAAATAATCAGAAAAAAATCTATTTATTATCATTTATTATTATTATTATTATTATTATTATTATTATTAGTATTATTATTATTGTTGTTATTATTATTATTATTATTATTATCATTATTATTATTATTATTATCATTATTATTATTATTATTATTATTATTATTATTATTATTATTATTATTATTATTATTATTATTATGATAATTATTATTATTATTACTGTTATTTTTAAATCGTTGGAATTTTGTGCCAATAATAAACAAAGAAACAAAACAAAAGAAGTCTAAACAACGAATGTCAATGAGCCGATTACGTAAGTGAATAATAATTCAGAAGGTAATAATTTTGTTGGAAACACGAGCGTTCTAATATCTGAGTTTCGTGTCCGACTCCCTGCGAATTTTCTCGGGGTAATCGTCAGATAATTTGCCGACGTGTCAGCAGTCATCGTGGCTACGTTGCATCGCGATAATAACGCGACGCAAAAGCGCGGGACTTTCCAATTATTTCCGCGCGGTTCGTGAACACCACGAAAATAATTTTAACGTTGAGAAAATAATTCTGATAATCTAAGGTTTCTCGCTTACTTCATTTTTTTTGCCCTTCAAAAGACCATTTCTCTTTCTTCCTTTATAAAGTAAAGGATATTATCAATTGTCCTTCATATATCATATGACTTGTTTTTTTACCAGATACAGACTGTCCTCTACTATTAAAAAATATACACATCGTAAATAACGTTAAAAAATTAATAGATATCAAAATAACTAAATTTATTTGATTCATTCCTTCGAAAGAATATTCCGTCATTTTTGATATCTTTCATCCTGCAAACGCCATCTTGTATTTCTCCATATAAATTCTTAAGCGTAATACGATTATATATTTACATATGATAATTAATTTAATGAATATACGTGATTTAGATAAAAAAAAGGGAATAATTCAGAAAGACTTCATGTCAGATATCTTTGGTGAAAAAATTAATTCGATGACTTTTCAAATGTTGTTTTAACTTCGAGTGAAATCAATGTGATCAATCGAACGATTGAATTTTACGTGTCTTTTATGAATATAAGAGCAATTGTACAGAGAGCTTCGTGATATTTGAGAGCTCGAGATGATTCGATTCTCGAACCTCGTGAGAATGCGTAATAGTACGAGTTTTCATATAAATTTTGAACGATTTATTCACCGCTAGATGTCAGTAGCAATACGAGCACCATCAATGTCTCGATATATCGAAACTCGATTAGCTTTGTCCTCCTTTTCGACAGTCCTATACCTCATCCGAAACCTTTTCTTTTCATCGCAGTTCAGAAAAGCCATACTTGAAGAAACCTGTAAATTATCTAACCTACATTCCAAGTAAAATTCCTTTCCACGTTTAGATCGCAAGGTTTTCAAGTAAATTACGTGAAACTGACATTTCAATGTTTATATAAATTTTTGATGTGACAGCTCCGTGGTGTACTGCTGTGGTCGACATTTGTTCGATAGTATCGAGCTCCTTTGGCAGCTCGAAAGTAAAATGGCACTCGATCGTAGATTAGAATGTTATTAGTCATTCGTTGTGTCGTGTTTATAAGTAAATATCAGCTGAATGTATAAAGCGAAACGAAGGGAGATTCCATGACGGCGTCTATCTGACGGATATTTTATAAGTAAGTCCAGCTGATAAGAATCTTACGAAAAATGGGCCTTTTCCCGAATTCGTCGCCTTTTGATGCTGACGTCGGTGAGTGAACAGCTAAATTCTAGCCTAGCCTTAATTCGTTTATGATCCAATGTTCTTAACAGGAGACTCATCGATTGAGAATGTGTCTCACTTTATTACGTTTCTCGAATACGTTGATATATCGTATCGATGATGCGTTATCATATGAAATTATTGAAAAATCAAAACTCTGTAATGACGGCATTAAGCGGTTGTTGACGTTTGACCTCTAATCGAGGCTTCAAAAGCGCATACGTTCCTGCAACGATTGCTTTATGACTCGCCTTTTATCGCAATCTATTTTTTACCGAGATTATGATACATTTTTGCGTATGTCAAAATACATCGGCTTCATTGAAATAAATAAAATGAGATATAAAACTTAATTTACATGAACATTATTTTCGTACTTCTTTTTTTCCCTTTTCTTTTCTTTTCTTTTTTTTTTTTTTCATACGTTGTATATTTTTTATATACTTATTTTAAATGGTTCTAACAGAGGATTAATATATCATTGTCTTATTAATATATTAATTATTGTAGACAATGGACATTAACATTTTCTTTTATATGTCTGTTTGCCACAGAGAAAGCAACGAATGAAAATAATACATCAGAAGATTGGGAGAAGATATTGGAAATCTGTGATCGAGTTGGTAATTCTTCTCAGAATGCCAAAGACTGCTTACGTTCTATTGTTAAAAGATTAAATTCTCAAGATCCACATATTGTTATACAAGCCATAACAGTTAGTACCTTATCATTTGTCTAAGTAAGGTATAATTATACTGAAATCATTATTTCAATTGTATCTTTTCATTTAGTTATTGGATGCATGCTCGAGCAATTGTGGAAAAACTTTCCATTTGGAAATAGCATCTAGAGACTTTGAAAATGATTTGAAAAAAATGATTAATCATTGTCAACCTAAGATTGTGGAAAAAATAAAAATACTTTTGAAAAAATGGGCTGAAGGAGATTTTAAAACAGATCCTCAACTTAATTTGATTCCAAGCTTATATAATAAACTTCGAAATGAAGGACTTGATTTTTCTAGCGTATCAGAGACAGTAAGTTGTAATTAATAATATTACAATTTTTTATTAATATTTGATAAGGAATCAATATCTTAGATATATCGACTATTATTTATTTACTTTTCATTTAAAGTTTTTGTTTGAGATTGATATATATTCATTTGTAAAAACTTTTAGCCAAAACGTTCCAGCATTTTAAGTAAAGATCCAAATGTAGTAACAAATTCTCAAGAAGAAGAAGATTTAGCAAAGGGTAATCATTTTGTAAATATAATAATAATTTAAATTATTATCTAAATAAAATAAACAACTAATGCTTATATTTATAAATAGCTATCGAGCTCTCACTGAAAGAAAATAAGCCTCAAGCGAGTTCTTCTCATGGTTCACCAGCATCCAAAAAAACCACTAGTTTATATCCAAGTGTAAATTCTGTGCTTACTACCTCGAGTACTTCAGAAGGCCGCAAGGTTCGAGCTCTTTATGATTTTGAGGCAGCTGAAGATAATGAACTAACATTCTTAACTGGAGAAATAAGTATGTTAATATTAAATAGATATATCTCTAGTTTTAAGTCATTTCATATTGTTGTTTGCTTATGATATACTATTAATCATATTTCAGTAAATATTTTGGATGATTCTGATCAGAATTGGTGGAAAGGTAGTAATCACAGAGGAGAAGGTCTTTTTCCTTCTAATTTTGTCACTGCAGATTTATCAGTGGAACCTGAACAGTTTACAAGTAAGTATAAGACTTACCAAAGCCCATGTTTATCTTATTAAATCAAATGCAATAAAAGTTTTATTACTTTTATACTTATTTACAGAGTTAGAACATAGTAATAAAAAATTAGTTCAGTTTGCTGAAGAAGTAGAGGTAAAAACACTAAAGAGAGAACTGGAAGTGATAGAAGTGGAAATAGATGAGAAAAAGATGGATAGACTTTTACATCTGTTACATGAAGCTGATCCACAGTGTGATAGTTCATCTGACCCTCAAGAAATGCTTGATTTAGAAGGTATAATAAATATAATACATAAGACAATTACAATTAACTATTATATATATATAATGTTAATATGCATGATGTGTTACCTTACAGAACAAGTTACCGCAATGGGTCCATTGATTGATGCAGCTCTAGAAAAAGTTGATAAACGACATGCTCAACTCACTCAATTGAGTTCTGATTTGGTAGAAGCTTTGAATATGTATCATACATTAATGCGGGAGCCTCCTCCTCCGGCACAATCTAATTACACAATGCCTAAAATGTCGTCACATATCTCTTATCCATTTCCTAATCAGGGACCACCACCACCATCTCCTCATGTAAGACTAATTAGAGCAAATATTTTCTTTATGTAATTAAATTAATATTTAATCATAACAACACTTTTTTATCCTTACTTTTAGATTTATAATGGAATGCCAACACCACATCAGGTACCTTTCTCAAATACAGGTGGACCTCCAGCTTCACATGAATACATGGGACCTTCTAGTATACCAAACATGGCATTACCACCTCATTTTCGTATACAAGCTGGTCCTCAGCCTCCAACAGGACATCCGCAAGGTCCACCAGTGCCTGAACAAACACATCCCTATCAACAACAGGGGTATGTGTATTTATGAATATGACCTTCTAAACATTTTTTGTGATCTTATGTGAAAGCATAGTAAGTGAGATTTTTTTGTTTTCAACGATTTATTAGAGCTTGAAAATGGTATTTTTGAAACATATGTTATCGACTACAAAGTGAAACCATCAACGTGCTCGTTTCCAACTAAAAGAATAAATCAATGGTGTGCAATCTTATGTAGCAGATTTCCGCCTCAAACTGGTCCTGTGCCAGCTCAATATGGTCCACCGGGATCGACAGGACCTTCGATTAACCATCAACCACAATATGCTCCATCGAGTGGGCAACGTATGATATAAGTAAAACTTACGCGTTGAAAATTCACATTCTACTCTAACTCATGCTGTACAATATTACGATATTATAATTATTTAAATAAAAATACCCGAAATAGCCAAAGAACATTGGTTTTTAATAAATGCTTTACGTTTGACTTTGTATTGAATTTGGTATTACGTAAGCTTATATTTGTAGATATACGCGACAGTGCATATATAAAAACGCGTAAGAACAAGTAATTTATTTAGTCTCTTCGAGCATTTTCATTTTAGATTGTAATTTTGGCTTTTTGATATACTTATGTATTGTGTTTGAATAACCTAATTCTTTAAAGCATTCCACATTTTAAATTTCATTATGTTTTATTATTTAAATAAACGTTAATGTTATAATTCGACACTGTGATATTTGGAAGAACATTTATTAGTTACAAAAGTGTTTTCGTAAATAAATGCTTGGAATTTTTATCACATAAAAGAATAATGTGAAATTAATAACTCTTAAAAACTGTGTTTCAGAAAATCTTTAGTAAAGATGTTGAATTAATTGATCGTAATGTCTTGTATACATGTGTTTACAACAGAAGTAACATTATATAAAAAAAATGACAGTTTATCAATTAAGTGCTGCTACTAAATCTTCTATATTTTGGGTTTTTATTCTCTTTCATATATTCTTTGTATATTGTGAGGATATGTTAAGAGATAACGTATTGCATCTTAGAAGCATTAAAAATAAATTATAAATGCAATGTTATTTACGCATTATTGGAAAGAAAATTTTCATAATTTGGTCTAGTCTTTTCATTGTACATATAATAAGATTAATTCCTATTAATGGTTAAATGAGTTGTGTCATAAACAAATTTTTATGGAATGTTGATACATTGTATTTGCATAATACTATTTTTACCGTCACGATTAAAAGCCTTATCTTTGTCAAAAAAAAAAAAAAAAATGAAGTAAAATACCATCCTTAAGATAGTACATCTTTTGTAGCTACGAATATAGATTATGTAATTAAACATATGAGTAAACTTGTTGACATTTCTGGCCATTTGACAAAACGTAGAACACATAGCTGTGATTGTGCAATATTTGTAAGAAATGCGAATTATACAAAATAGATGAAGAAAGCATAACAAGTAAAATAAAATATCACGTTATGAATAATTCTATAATAGAAGTATAAATACGTTTTATGTGAAATATATATATATATAAAAAAAAAAAAAAAAAACTATGACTTAAATTTAATGCAAGCGACAGAATATGTCGATATTTCGCAACGATCGTAGACCAAGCATGAAGTTTTACATACAGTGTTATTAAATAATCGTAAGTTTTGATAGATTTTCTGAAAAACAAATGTACACTGTATATTATATTTAATAGTTCCATTAAACTATCGTTATTTACGTTATAAACAAGAAAACTCGCATTGATTCGCATATGTATATCCATTAGACATAGTAAAAGATTAGAAATATTGAATAATTGTAAATTATGTAAATATAATGTAGTAGATCCTTCATGTACCACAATACTCAATATGTGTTAAATAGTGTTAATGTAATATTTTCTAATGAATAATCAGTTTTTAATCGTCTACAAATGAATATATTACAAATTAGGCACATGGTGTAACCGTTTGATAAAAAAAAGAAAGAAAAAAAATTTTAACGATATGCTTTCACTAATTTTGTATTGATAATTTTTTTATGATTTTGTAATTTTTTATCAGAAAATATATATTGTCCGTATACGATGAATGATTCTCTATTTAGACAAGAAAAGTTAGGTCGGCATTTTATTTAAAAGCAGTCATAATAAAAGCTTTGCTTTGTGAAATTTAAGAATAATTAATAAATTATTAGTATGCTTTGAGATCATATATATATATATATATATATATATATATATATATATTAATGAAAAATTATACGTTCCTGAGTATCTTCTTTATGATTAGCCTTTTTTATGATAATACCCTGTTTGAGTTATTCTTTATAAAGCTATAATCTATGTCGTTTATTAAAAGTTTCGTTTCAAGCCATTTGTACAGCATTCCTTAGCTAATTTACAGCAACGATTTTGCTAAGACTTCGTGCTAACTAATATACATATTGTATGTTAAATAATAACGATTGATGTATCGACAGGTAAAGGATTTATCTTTCTAGAGATTTTTATTAGATAGTTATCGACACATTATTGATGATTAGATTATATAATATCGCACCATAGAATATCAGCATATTGATCCGTAATAGATCGATCGAGTCTTTCTCATAACTATTTAACCGATAAGATCGTTGGAGTAACAAGAAGATTCCCTTGACAATGGCATTCCTGGATCAACAATGAACTAAACAGCCTTGAAACATTCGCACTCTAGATCCTAGATTCTACAATCTGCTTCATATGTGACTTAAAGATGACAAGAAAACATTTTTGTTTGCTATATCAAAGAGATGTAGAAATATCGTGCTCTTCGAAAGATGACACAATTTTAAAATTTGAATAAGTTTTCGATTTCTCAAAATAGTCGATAATTAACGAAAACTATCCCAAATTATTAGGCATCTCTTACATATGTATGCGTGTATATATATATATATATATATATATATACACACACGATCATGTAAAATCAACTTTTCTACCAAACTCGAAGTCAGGGTCGAATTTGATAGACACGGCATTTGTAAAACATTCTAATCAAAATAATTCACGAAATGAAATTTTTATATCAAGAGGCAGCGCTAGTTCGATCAAAACTTTTACTGCTCAACTATCTAGCTCAAGGATACCTTGAGATCGTCTCTGAATGATGATATGATGGTGATGATGGTGATGATGTTGGTGATGACGACAACGACGACGATGATAATGTGGACAGATGGTGATCGGGTTTGTCACAAGACACTGTCAATGTAACCTGTTTCGCGGGATGAACAAGAGAGAAACTGAGTATCTGAAATTTAACTTTTCGCATCATCGAAGATTCTCGATCTAATCATTTAAAAAAACATTGCTGTTAAGTTTAAAGCCGTACGTTCCGATGTAACGCATTTATCGAGTATCGTCCATCAAGGAAGGAACACATAATCGAGTTGTTACGTCGTGTCTACTTATATTCTTTCTTTTCCTTTTTTCTCTGTTTTTATTTTTATTTATTTACCTCTTTTTTTTTTAAGGAACAGTGACGTCGTAGTTACGAAAGGTGCAAATTCGACCAATCAAATTTAACGCTCTATCGAACATGACATTGACGATCCTCGAAAGGTCACCAAACTCGTAATCCTCGTGTTAAACCTTAATATGGTTTCTCACGTGGAGCCATTTAGAAATGGTTCAAGGTCAAACCTCGATATGGTTTTCTCTCTCTTCTTCGCAACATTTTGACGATATTACGTTTCTCGAAATTTTTCAGCAACCGACGAGCCGTTCTTTTTTTATTCTCTTTGAACGTCGACGGACTCGAAGCCATTCTATTATTTTTATCCTTCCTTTCTTTTCTTCTTTTTCTTTTTTCATTTTTAAATTGTAAGATCTTATCCATTTTAGTTTGAAACAAAGCCAAACACAATCTCTTCGTAGCTCTCGTTCGCGAAAGGCCGGTAAATATAAATTTACTATTTATGTCTATGTACCTCTCAATCCGTTCGGATGAGTTTCTTCGTAATAATCGTGTTTTTGTCCTTGTTCGTAGGCATCAGACTCTTATTGCGATCCGTGAAGAAGAAGCCACGGATAATAACCATACGAGAGACGCTTCGACCCATTTCTCGAGGTCGTCAGTTCCGAAGAAAGAGAAAGAAATAAAAGAAAGAAAGAACGTTTCTTCTCGCTCCTTGAATCCTTGCTCTTTTCCTCATAATCTCTCCCTCTTCTTTTCTTATTTCTTCTTCTTTGACTGTTTTAGGAGTTAAAGTTGCGAAGACTTCAAAAGAAGAATTGTGCTTGTAAATTCGTCATGACACTCGACGCAACATCTTTCTCTCGATAATACCGGTTAAAAACATAAAGAAGAAAGAAAAAGAGAAAATCGAAAGATTAATGCATGCCTTTAATCTCACGCGATTTTATTTTACACCCACGCGCTATTATAAAATCTTGCTGTTGTAAAATTCGACGTGGTTATTTGTATTTCCTTTTGAAAACAGCAAAGATCTAAGATTTGCTTTTTTTTCTCTCTCTTATTTTCTTCTTCGACGAAAGTCGTCGTTGCGGGTTAATCAAATAAAGGAAAAGCATCACGATCTTTGCTTAAACTAATGTCAGGGTTGTAAAATGTCTTCGATATCCATTTACTAATTATTTGTAGTTTCATCTTGTATGAGGAATGCAAAAGGCCAGTGTCATCTAATAAGGAACAATCATTCTCTTGTTTTTTTTTTTTCTTTCTTCATCTCTTCCTTTTCTTCGGATACGACGACTATGACGACACGAAAGGAAAAACTTGAAACTCATTGACTCTTATTTACTCTAGGCCCCACGAAACAGGTTGTTAACTTTCGCCCATTCGTAGATATCGAGGAGAAAGCAGATGTCATTTACACGCTTTTATTCGTACAATGATGAACAACACGAGTTCCCTATTGTTATTTATTTAAAGGGGAAAAAAAATCGAGGAAAGTTTTCAAACGACGGAGTATGATATTATATACTATATATGTACATATACATATGTTCGTCTAATATAATATATAGGTATGACCGACTTTAATATATCGGGATTATTTATGAATAAAAGGTAGCTTCGAAGAGCTTGATTCCAAAATTTCTGGATGGGTATCATCATTCTCTTAAAAGGGAAGGTAAAGCAACATTAGGTGAACTTTCGTAAGATCGTAGAGCAACGAATGGAACTGTGTTATCGAGATCCATCCTAGTAAAATTCGCACCATTATTCCGAGACAATGTTTATTGTTGTGACATGCCATTTTTAAGGATCGCAACTTTCGGTGCTTGAATAAAGCCGTTAAACTCTAGTGGAAATAATAAATAATAATAAAAAAAAAAAAAAATAGAAAAAAAGAATGAATTGTTTCAAAAGTACACGCAACGCACAAACGATAAAATTATTTCGTTGTGTCGTATGTAATAAAAAAATAAAAAAATAGAGAAGTAATATAAAGAAAAAAGAATAATAATGAAAATAAAAATACAACTTCACGGAGAATTGATAAGATTTTTAATATTTCAACACATTATATCGACTTTAACAACCTTGATTGTCTTTGATCAAATTTTGATCGCGCAAGATCGATACGTTCCCTCGCTTCCGCTCCGTCGAATTTTTCTCCAAGAATCAGCCTCCACCTCTTCGCAGTAATAATTCAGGATTCCGCAATACAAAACAACGCTCCAGGTATAACACGCTTCGGAGATTTTACAGATAAGTCAGTGAGATTAATTGCAGAATCGCGTGGTGTCATATGTCAACGGACACCTAGGCATTATGTTCCTTGCGTACTTCACGTTTCATTCGATTTTGTTAGCCTCTTCGGTAATAACATTGTACAAATGGTTCTCTTTTCTCTTCCGAACGTTTTATCATTCGTCCTTTTATTTTTATTTTTATTCTTGTTTTTTTTTTTCTTTCTTTCTTTTTTCACTAATAGGACTTCATTTCTTCTTTAATAGGTCTGTTTATTATTCATACGAATGTATCGAAAAGGATCGTTAATTGGCTAAAAAAGATCTATGAACTTCTTTTGATGTAATCAAAAAATAAATATGTAAATTTGAGAAACGATGTAAATTTAATAAAATATAGATACCTTTATTTTATTATTTTTTTAATGTTATGCATATATATATTTTTTATTATTATTATTATTTTTTTTTTTTTATAATCAGTCCAAAGATTATTCCAGCGAAGAGAGCTTTTTGAAAAAGACAGTTCACCAACGAGAATTCATTATACATATACAACTTTATCTCCTTCCCAGAGAATTATTACAAACGCTCGCACGAATCTTTCGAAACAATCTACTTTGCATTGTTTTCGAACGGACACAAAACATACGTTGTGCAAATTCCGTATACGGGGAAATAATTTACAGCTCTGACGACACACGGATTGTCAGGCTCGATATCGTTTCGTCTTTACCGATTATATGTCATAAACGGAAATATTTTATGTCGATGAGCAGAGTCAAAAAAAGAAAAAATATTATAAGACCCTTTCACGATCTTATTTGCATATTATTCGAGAATATTAAATTGTATTGAATGATGTTATCCTCCACGAGTAATTTCATTTGCATAAGATGTGGGTGACATTTAACGATCATTTTCTGAAATTTTCTTTCACCATCTTATACGAATAATCGTCCTTGAGAGATGAACCTTCTCTTCTCTTCGTTACATCCAAAAATGATTACAAGAACGCAACTGGACATTATTCATTTGAAAATAAATATATCGTATTCGCATCAAAAAGTTGCATCCTTTTCATTGCATCGCGTGTCTCGTTATATACATATGTTGTACGTATGTACGTACAAATAGGTTTACATTACTCAAAGAGAAACGATCTTTATCTCGCCACGATTCATTTATCATTATCATCCTGTAACGGAGATTCAGAAATCTTCTCCTGTTTAAAAATAAAAAAAAAAGAAGAAGAAAAAAAAAACAAAGTTAACATTTTCTCTAATAGAATTATGTGTGCGTGCATGAAGATTATAGAATAGAACCTTGAAAACTTCAAGGCCAGCTAGGATTTCAATATCTGTTTTCAAAACAAAGTAATATTTTTTCTAACGGAATCACTTACACGATGTTAGTATAATACAACCTTGACAACTTCGAGGTCAACCAAGATTCAAGATCATATTCTATGGGCCACGTATTTTTGCATTCCTCAAGTCTTACATAATTTCATTACACCCCTTGTTAACGCAAGAAAGTATTTTTTGTTTGTTTTTTTTCTCTCGCTTTCTTTAATTGCAAGAAAGAAAGAAAGAAAGAAAGAGAGAGAGAGAGAGAGAGAGAGAGAGAGAAGAAGGAACAAAAAAGTGAAATGTCATTCTTAAATAATTCTTTTTTTTTCGTGTCGATGAACTCAAATGACAAAGATTTGAGATAGTTGAGGATCCTTAAGAATCCGGTCTTCGTTTTCGTGTCGTTTGTTTCTTAAATTTTCGTATGTTATAAATAAAACAATAAAATAAAATAAAAAAAAATAAAATAAAATAAAGTGCAATCGTATGAAAAAAGTTCAGCGAAAAATCTCTTCAATACTCATTGCTCTTATTTTCGCTCTACATCCGCCTCCGCTGAAACTCTCTCAAACTACTCTCTCTTTCCTCTATCATCACCAATCTAATTCCATCTGCTCTAGCTCCGTTCTCCCGTTCTCTTTTCGCATTCCATCGATCTCCGCTTCGATCCTGTTCACATAATAGCTTTTAATTATCTCATTTATTAACACTTTTATATGCGTTATACCAGTTATATGTGCATTTACGAATTATTATCTCATTTATTTTAATACGACTGAAAACAAAATTTTTTGATAAAATATTTATATCTATTAATTATAATCATATATAAAATCTTTTGAATAAACTTTTCAATAAATATATCACGTATATATATGTCTGTGTGTGTGTATATTTACGTATATTACGTGTACACGTTTGTGCATTATCACAAGCTAAGGCGCATCACGAGTGCACGTAACAGGTTTCGAGAACTTACCAACCTTCCAACCGATAGTTATTGCATCGATATGTAAACGGTGTATCGGAGTGAGACGATATGCATTAGTGATTCCCTTGTGCAGTCATCGTCTGCGTACTCGTATCGAAAGTTTGCTAATCACAACGTATTTGCACAATTATCGAATTAACTTAAAGAAAAACAAAACGAAAAAAAATGAAAGAAAAAGGATAAACAAAGAAAAATAATTAATTATTTTTACGAGATAACTATTTCACGAGATCTAAATAATGAAATAAATTCTTTTTTCCTTTTTTTTTTATGCATCACTTCACACAATGAGATTCACATTATTCATACGATTCCTTTATTTTTTTTTTTTATTAAAATCGATGATATATATATATATGTATATATTTAAGTTAAACAAAGGTTGACATTTTTAAAAAAAAAAACATAGAAAAGTACAAATCAAGTTGCAACGTGGATGACATTGACTATCCCGTTCCTCGTCGGCACCTTCGTTGCCATGGTGAAAGTTAACGAGGCGCATCTTCAAGGTCACCGTCGAAGTAAAAGAAAAATAAGAAAAAGAGGATGAGTATAGATGGATGAGGATCCACGTGATCATTTTTAAAATTCGGTGGACCTGGTTGATGGTACATGGAGATATCTTATAGGAAAGAGTCCATAATATTAGTGAAAAAAATGTAATCGTTGGGTGCCTAGAGAAATAAGCTAGGAAAAAAGAGATAGGTAGATAGATAGATAGATAGATAGAGAGAGAGAGAAAGAGAGAGAAGATCGATATCTAAATTGCTCTAAGTGTTAATCACTCTATTGTGTATTTTTATTCGATAGACGTGAGCGTACGTGTCGTGCCTATGCGATTATGAGTGAAAATACGAGAGAGATAGAGATAGAGAGAGAAAGAGAGAGAGAGAGAGAGGGAGAAAAAAAAAATATATATATATATTACAACACGAGAGAAGCAATTACAAGCACGGATTTTCTTTATTTTTTTGTATTCGCTAAAACTGCGATATGGGTATCTATGAATTATGTACGTATGTATGAGAGAATGTTACTGGTATAATGATCGATAAAAATATCTAGTTATTGGAAAAACGACTTATATCATTTCTTACAGAAGACAGAAAAAAAAACAAAGACAAATAGAAAGAGAAATAAGTTAATCTAGGGAAAATTAATTGGATCAATTAAAATAAACTGAAGAAAAAAGAACTTGTCTAAAGAAACTGATTAGAGATTAAGTCATGATATGAATGTATATATATATATATATATATATATATATATATATATATATATATATATGTATATGTATATATGATCCATAACTAATAGGGACTAGGTCATAATATATATACATATATGATCTATACCATAATTGTCAGGATATTTCTTTCTTTTTCTTTTGTTTTTGTCTTAATGAATTAAATACAAAGAGGACGTATCACACGCGACTCGAATCTTTTTACGACTTCTTGGAGAGCCCCATCAAAACCTCGCGATTACACGGAAGGAACGTGTATTAGCACATAAAACAGGATAAAACGTGAATGGGCGCATGTTCTCTCCTTCTTCTTTTCTTTTCTTTTTTCTTTTTTAATTTTTCGCTTGTCTGTGAGCCAAAAGAAACAAATGGAAAGTTCTTCGCTCGTTTTTCCCATTCTTGGTTTGTTGGGATAATACTCTTTTAATGTAAGACACGTTAAATATTCCAACAATAGTGGTAATAGCTTTTAATGTTGTATCAATAGAAAAAAAAACATCTCTATCTTTCTATTATTATTATTATTATTATTATTATTATTATTAACTTTCAATGGGAATAGAAGAAACTCTAGGCGTCACTTTTAATACTATCGTTTAGAAAATCGGGAAAAATTACACAAAGAGGATGTGCTCGAGCACGCGAGTCGAGAGGTGCACACACATAGAAATTATTTATCGACAAAAGAATGTAAAAAAAGGATTGAAAAGAAGAGAGAGAAAGAGAGAGAGAGAGAGAAGGAAGAAGGGTGAAACGAATCGCTTGACCTTTGAAAATGAACAAAATCGAGTATACGAGTGGTTAACCCCTAATAACAGGTCTCTAATGATGAGCAAGATCGATTCAGACGTCGTCGCGTTGTGTTGGGTCCTTGCAATAACCAGGGTGGGATGAGCTCAGGGACTTGGTGGGGACCGTTTCTATATAATCGTCGGCGATGGGGCCCGTCTCTTCACATCCTATCAGTTACGTTTCTTTAACCGTCAACCTCTTGGCTTACCTTAAGGAAAAGAAAAAGGATCAAAAAAAATAAAAAATCAAAAACCAACGAGTGAGACAAGGTGAGTGTCGAAATGAACATCCGTTCTTCTTTTTTTTTCTTTTTTTTTTCTCTTTTCTTTTCTCTTGCTGCGTACAGTAGTGTCACACGAATGCGTTGAGCATGGAGGGTTTGCATTTTGTTCTTCTTCTTATATTATTGTATCTGACATTATCATTTTTTTTTATTTTTTACTATTTCTTCTTTTTTTTTTTATTATTTAAAACGATCGTCTTAACGCGTCGTAAAAAAAAGTGTTTGAAAATTTTCTAGAAATTTTTTCTGGACGTGAGTGATCGCTTCCTTAAAAGGCAATAAAGTATTTCACAATACAAAATGCAAAAAAAGAAAAAGAAAAAGAAGCTTTATCGATACTCGTTTAAGAGAAACATCCAATCGATCGCTAAGAGATTCGTATGTACGAAGGACGTTGCAGCTCTCACCGAGCTATGGCAATAAATTCTAAGGAAATAAATACGTTTTTTCTTTGCACAAACCTCCTATATCTTGAAATTCATATAACTTGAGAAAGATTCGAATTAACACTTTTTTTTATGTTTCGATTTCTCTCTCTCTCTCTCTCTCTCTCTCTCTCTCTCTCTTTCTTTTAATTCCGTCCTCTTCTATTTCAGATGATCCTGCTGCCACTGACCTTGGTATTGGTCCTCGCAGCGATCTGCAACGCAGAACCAGCGATTAACGAAGTTAGACCACACAGTAACAGGCCGGGAAGATTCTTATCTCTTCCGATTCCGCAAAAATGTTCGAACCGTAAGTGTTTTATGGCTTTTAAAAATTCTCCTTTCGGGACGAAACGAATTGTATCTTTTCAATATTTCGGACCCAAATTATGTAAGAATAATCATTCCTCGAACAGAGATCTCGATTTATATCATAGATATTTAAAGTTCCTATTTCGAACGAGTACGAAAACGATTTGAATTATTTTGTTATTACTTAATTGATCGATTTAAACGATATGAAAAAAAAAGAGAAGAAAACGGGGAAAGAAACAGATATAATGGGGAAAAAAAAGAAAGGAAAAAAAGTTAGGATAAAACTTCGAAGAAGGTTACTCTTTATTATCTGATAGCATCGCGCGTTTTAGCGACTTTAAGAAAACGAGGTTAAAGTACTGGCGAACGCGTTAAAGAGGCCTTTCGCATGCTTTGAAAGCAGACGAGATCGTTGGGGGCTCTTATGCAAGCAACACACCCGAGGTTTTACTTTAGAGATTCTCCGACCAGCGGTCAGTGACTTAAATTCTTCTTCGTAAATACTCGAATCCCGTTTGTAACATCTTTTTCGTTCTTAGCTTCGATCGATTCGAACGAATTTATTTATATATCGTATAAATACTTAGGTACCTGTCTAAAAATCATTCACGGGTACAAATATTGGTACGTAAATATATAGGTTAATATTAATATTTTACAAACTTATCGATCATACGACAATGTCAAATGAAACTAATTTGACGAGTACTCACATGTACGACACATATAAATACGTAATAAATACCAAAAAAAAAAAAAAATGAATCATCGCAATTGTCAAACTGTCACGTTAAACGAATGAATAAGATAAAAAGATAAATTCAATATTGATACCCAGTTACAAGAGAATACGGTTAATTATCGAAGAATTCCGTTAATCGATTTGTTCGATTCTTCTTAATAACATAACGGCGACTAATTGTCGATGACGTATGCAATACGGTACCTATCGTAATATTTCTAATTGATCGTTCGTATCTTTTTTTTTCTTCTTTTCTCTTTCCTTCTTCCTCTTCGATTTCTTCTGTAATTTTTTTGTTTTGTTTCCTTTTATTATTATTTTTCTAAAAATGTACTTAGGATATTACAAGGTACATCTCAACGACGTAAGATGTTTATAAAAAATGAAATATTATTTTGTTGCAATTCTCGTGACTATTGAATAATGCCAGATTCAATGATTCAACGATTTTATTGATGGACCGTAAAAAAAAAAAAAATAAAGAAAGAAAAAACATTGCTATTATCGTAAATACATCACCGTGTGAGGATAAAAATCGTAAAGCTGCTTTTTTGTGGTATAAATGGATATGGTAGATTGCGTCGATGATTCTTTCTAAAAGTCGAACGTTTAAAAGATTACATAATACATTCCCTTCTACAGTGCGGGATGATCAGGAAGTGAAATGTTCAGAAGTCACTGTCGTAAGAATCGGACTGTCGTAAGAAATGGGCGTTTCAAAGAAACTTTTTTCTTATTAAAAAAAAAATATATATATATATATATATGTTATGAGATTTTGAAGGATACGAATTGACATTAGAAACTAACGATTCGATTTTGAACTTTGTCATTTTATTCCGTAAACTTTTAAGAGAGTCTATCGTTTTGGTTTATAGTTCTATGATCGATATATGATCGATATATGATCGATATATGATCGATTTGTGATGAATCTATGATCGAAGTAGAAGAAGAGGATATATATATATATATATATATATATATATATATATATATATATATATATATATATATATATATATATATAGAAGAGATTGTTTCAAAACAGTCGTATTTTCACGGTATTTAATAACATGAATGGTACGAAAGAGAGTGTATCTTCTCTCGATCAAGATGATGCGATGATATTCTTATAAATCCACGATCGACGAACAAGTTAATGGACTCCTATACCTTCTCTCTCGCGGAATGTTTCATCGTCTCTTGAGAATATCAAGAATTACAAAGAAAGAGAAAGAGAGAAAAAAAATTAGAAAAAAAAAATATAATAATAATAATAAATAAATTAAGACCAAAAAAAAGGAATTGGAAAGGAACGAAAATCTCGTATACCTACATAAATGAGTTCGACATTATCTTTCATCTTGGATCTTACGTTATCATAGATCTATGATTAAATCCGACGATAGAAAATGTTCTCTTCGTTCGAACAAATTCAAATGCGATAGCAATCTTTTTTGTTTCCCCCTTTTTTTCTTTCTTTCTTTTTTCGAAACTTTTAATCCAAGAAAAAGTGGTCAAGTGTGTATCAGTTTAAAACGAGTTCTCGCGTATGAACGAACTTACACTTTCGATTTTCCTCGCGAAACGATGATCGTGTGCGTTGAGAGCCAAGAGAGGAAAGGAAGAGTCTACAGCTAAGAAAAACCGTTATTCACTTCACGAGCCGTGTCGACCCATTGACCTCCTGTGTACGAGAGAAAAATTTCACCATCGCGAGTGAGACTTAGCTGACTGAGTGCCGATTACGAGATTCTAGTCGAACGAAAAAAAAACTATATTCATTTTTTGGTTTTCTCTTTTTTTCTGTTTTTATTTTTCTGTTTCTTCTCTTTTATTTTTCCACATTTCCTATTTTTCTACTTTATTATTTTGAATATATATATAAATGAATTTTTATTCTTTACTATACGTGAACGTTTCATATTAACTCATTAACTTTATTTATCAAAAATATATTATACATTTTATACATATATATTTATATATCGAACAAGAATTGTTGATCGTTGACTATATATTCGTATATATAACATATATTTGACAAAAAAATATTTTTTAATAAATTATAAATTGAAAAATGATAAATTTCATGTAGTATTTTATATTATACACACACATATATATATATAAATATATGTAGATATATATAGATATATATGTATATACATATATAAATTTATACATTTATGTATATACACAAATGTATTTTATTTATCAATAATATATTTCGAGTAGACGAGAATAACGGTGATTCCAAAAGTGAATATGATTAAAAAAGAAAGGAAAAAAAGAGAAAGAAAAAATGAGATCGATATATGTCTCGAAATTAATGAAATCTACTTTCTCCACCGCAAATGGATATCAGACGTCATAAACACGTATAAAAAGAAGGATCGAATATTGTACCTCTCTCTCTCTCTCTCTCTCTCTCTCTCTCTCTCTCTCTCTCTCTCTCTTTCTCTCTCTAATGTTCCTTTTTAGCTTCATAACGACTACGTTCTCGATGATGCACATGAATGCATTTTTTCTGTAGACTTAACTAAAAGAAGTCTTGCATATTCTAGGAAAGATCTTGTTCGTCGATAATAAATGCATATCATTATCAAGTAACGGGAAATACAACTTGTTTTACAAACAAGTTCCGGATTTAGAATCTTTTTATTTTCGAATTAATTATGAAAAGGATGAGATAATAAGAAATATTCATCAACGCCGAAAGACATAAAATTCAATTCGAATTTTTCGAAAGTCAAACTTGATCTTTCGAAACGAAATCCTGTCAAAGTGTCAAGCATCCGTAAAAGAAGAAAAAGAAAAAGAAAAAGAAGAAGTAGAAGCAGAAGAAGTAGAAGTAGAATAAGAAGAAGAAGCAACGCGTCTTTGTATACGATTACACAATTATCGTCTGTAACAACGGCACTCACGAGCAAAACGATTATCGTTGCGAGTTCCTTGACACAGAGGGAGACAAGCGGACGTCTATAAAAGCGTATAAATATTTAATGAACGATGATATAACGATCGTAAATTGCGAATGTTCGAGGATATCGAGTTTGTTTCCTTTCTTCTTGAATTTTTTTCTTTTCTTATCTTTCCTTTTCTATTCTCATCATTACTCGTAGAAATAATCGTTAAAAATAATAATGATGATAATGATGATAATAATGATGATGATGATGATGATGATGATGATGATAATAATAACAATAATAATAGTAATAATAGTGATCCTTATCGCATATTTATCATACAATTTCTTTCTTCTAATTTTTCTTTTTATAATCATCGATGCAAACGCACTCTCTCAAATTTCGATTTGGATTTAATCGAAAGTAAGAAAGTTGCTCAAAGAGAAAACGAAAAGAAAGTAAATAATTTTAAGGTGTGCCTTGGTCGCCTTGGGAACACATCTCCGGTGTGCCTTGACAGTCGTAATTCTTGTTCCACTGTTCGTTAAATTTATACCGACATCGAGAATCACGACTCTGTCCTATGTCGTAACGCACCATCTGATGGACGGATCCTCTTCTCTTCTGTTTCTCCTTCTTCATCTTCTTCGTTCTTCGTATATAGCGCGAAAGGTGTGCGCAATCCTTCCACCATAGCGTCGATTTGAATTTGCACGGTCCTGCACTTTGCCTTTCTATCGCGAACAAGGATCATCGAATTTCTCGATAAACCAATGAATAAATATCACGTGTAATATGTGTGTTCTCAATTTCTTATTAGTTAAGAGTATTACGTGATTATATTATTACGTTAGAGCGGGTCGTTGCGTATGTGTTAAATCGTTTGACATCGAATAATGATTATTGATCTTGATTTCTTCTTATTCTCAATATATCTTTCCTTTCTATAAGAATTACACAGATTTGCAGACTCATCCTCGATTACGTCAGTCTATGAGGAATCCCCGTACGATTTCTCTTCGGGACTATTAGATTGATTCGATCAATGATTGCTTAATCATTTGAAAGAGTCATCCTACGTACGCGAAACGAATCAAAGAATCTAATCTTCATGAAATATTCTTTAGAAAATGATCATATGCATACATATTCGTATATCAGTTTATTCGAGTTATTCGTAAAAGATTATGTTTGCGTGTTGTCAAACAATACTATGCATGCTACGTTATATCACGTACGGGACGTCAACGTTACAATAGTTTAACCGCGGTCAATGTCTTGCTGAACACGTGCGCGAACTCGGAGTCTCGATCGACTACCGTGATATGTCGAGAAGAAGCACGAGAACATGAATTTGCAACATCTATGGAATTTCAATCCTATCTCTTATTCGTGATCTCAACGTCGAAACTGACACGATATTTCATTTCACTCTAAAGCCTCTCAGATAAATAATATATATATATATATATATATATATATATATATATATATATATATATATTATTTACCTGTTATATATACATATATATATATATATATATATATATATATATATGTATATATAATATAAAAAAATAATCTTGCGCGTGCACCTACAAACACACCGCGCGCACACATACACATACAAATGATTAAATTTAAAAGGCGATACCATTTTTCGTTATCATAATGTCATATAAATATAAAAATGTATGACACGATGTGTTTCTTGCGTAAAGATCAAATGTCAAAAGTTTACTATCGTTTGTCAAGAAAACAAGTCTTTTTATTTTTCTTTCTTTTCTCTCTCTCTCTTTCTTTCTTTATCTCTAACAACGCAAAAACTTTCACGTAACTCTGAAAGAAATATTCATAGATAATTGAATTACACAAGACAACGCACTTTTCTTAATGCATCGTGTCAAAGATTTTGTAGTTATCCACCTTAACTCTGATAATTGGCTGAACAATTGAAGAAAATTGCACGTGACCAGTTCGCCACGTACGAAGTATTCACAACAAAAGCATTCACCGTTTATATGGGGCGGTGATTCGATGCCGTATGCATCGTCACCATCATCATCATCATCATCATCACCATTATCATTATCATCATCATCATCATCATCATCATCATCATCACCCTCATCATCGCCACTATCATCATCATCCTCGTCGTCGTCGTCGTCTTCGTCTTTGTTGTTTTTGTCGTCGTCGTTGTACTTCGTCTTCTTCTTCGTATTCACTTTAGTCTTCGTTATTCGTTATTCGTTCTTCGTCTTCGTCTTCGTTCTTCATCTTCGTCGTGAACACCGTTGCTCTGGCGAAGAGGGTTTGTAATCGGCGGCGCGTCATTATCGTTCGCTTTAAATGTCAACGGTTTTATACTTTTTCTCGGTATTTATGCAGGTATGCCTCTCCCATCGACAATTTACGACGTGTGTTACATTATGAGTACCTAACGCCGTGTTACGAAACACCTGTGTATATTGGGATTCCGTGTTACAAGTGCTTCTTTCTCTATCTCTCTTTCTCTTTATCAAAATAACGCTTATCCATTTTGCATGTAAACTTCGATCCCTCTTAGTTACGTACGTATATAAATTTTCTTTATTATTTTTACAAAGCAAATATCCTTTATTTGGGATCCCGTATTACAAGTACTCCTATCTCTCTATCGCTCTTTCTTTTTATTAAAATAAACCTTATCCATTTTGCATGTAAACTTCGAGTCCTCTTACGTATATAAATTTTCTTTAGTATTTTCACCAAACAAATATCTTTTATTTGGGATTCCGGGTTACAAGAGCTTCTTTCTCTTTATCAAAACAACGTTTATCAATTTTGCGTGAAAGCTTCGAGCTCTCTTATGTACATATACATATACATATATATATATATATATATATATATATATATATATATATATATATATATATATATATACGTTCTTTTTATTATTTTTACGAGGCAAATATTTTTTTATTTGAAATTCCGTGTTACAAATGTTTCTTTCTCTATCTCCTTTTCTCTTTATTGAAATAACCCATATCGATTTTGCACGAAAGCTTCGAGCCCTTTTGTGTATATAAATTCTTCTTATTATCTTTACAAAACAAATATTTTTAATTTCAAAACAAACAATAGTTTCCCATTCACTGATTAATAATAATTAATATAAATATCTTGGATACTCTTCTCGTGCGTACATTAATCCTAATGCTTATGTGTATCTTTTTAGGACCTAAACAATTCAATTTCCGTGGTCACAACTACTTCTACAGCGGACATGTGCCCGCTCACGCTAATCAAAAAGTCGATTGGCTAGATGCTAGAAATATTTGCAGAGAATATTGTATGGATCTAGTATCTATGGAAACTCAAGAGGAGAACAATATGATCTTCAGACTTATACAACAGAGTGAGTATAATGTCTCGAAATAACAATCGGGATGGGCGATAATTATATACCTGCGACCTAATGAATCATATTTATCCTTCGTAGCTTGAATACGGATTCGTTTTCAAATGCAATTGGCACAATTTCTTCGTTCGTTTTTGTTGAGAGACAATTTTTTTTTTTCCAATGACAAGAAAAATCTATCCTACAGAAAGATCGTAAACAAAGTCATTGGTCGGTGGACGTTAAATTTAAATAAAGAAATATGTAAAGTTATGAAAATCATCAATGAGGTACTACATAAGAATTTCAATAACGGACAAGACGTGACACGATAACCTTAGAAAGTTCTACACAACGTATTCAAGCCACCGAAGAAAATGTCGTTAATAACGAAGCTCTCGGAGTTTTAAAATGATTTATACGCCCGTCGTAACTTTCATTCTCACCAGATACATCATTCTTGACGGCTTAAATATTTCGAAACAACCGACCTAACGACGTAACATGTTACATCGACTCAACCATTTAATGATTAACGAGAGAAGCTGCTTTAATTATTGATTGGCAACGAACAAATTTCTTAACTCTTACAAATATTCTAATATCTTTCTATCTCTCTCTTTCTGAACGTTTGTAAGATTAGAATATTATTTCATTAAATTGATGTCCCTCCTCGATTTCGAAAGTAAACAAGTAGATATCGCATAATTTTTCTATCTAAAATCTTCAAGCGAATCTCATACATGTGATGAGTATAACGTCGATCTTTCAAGGTGATGCGAAGAATCTTTAAGTGGGTTGAGGCTGCGATCTCATCTTTTTATGCAATAGTATTGTGCGGTTCTCGCGTCTCGATCTCTTTCGCACAATCAACGATTTCTTTCTTCAACGAATAAAACGAAAGATAAAGAAAGATAGAAAGAGAGAAATGTATTTATCAAACTCATTAACACCTTGCTACTTGTGATTTTTTTTTTTTTTTTTTATTTATTTTCAGACGATGTCCCGTATATTTGGACATCCGGTCGTCTTTGTGACTTCAAGGGTTGCGAAAATCGACGTGATTTGGAACCTAAATCATTGTACGGTTGGTTCTGGTCGGCAAATCGTGAAAAAATGGCACCAACCAATCAAATACCACCTGGCTGGGGCTTCAATCCTTGGTCCCAAACTGGACACAAGAAAGTTAGGCAGCCTGATAACGCGGAATTCGATATTAATGGTACCAACGAGTCCTGTTTGTCTGTACTTAACAACGTTTACAATGACGGCATCGCTTGGCATGATGTTGCTTGCTACCACGAGAAACCTTTCGTTTGCGAAGATTCCGAGGAGCTCCTCAATTATGTCGCAAATACCAACCGTGGTATCCGTCTGTGAGAGGTCTACGCCTCCACAGGCCAACGTGATATCACGACGGTCCTTCTCATCAGAGTCATCAACACCCACCCCTTTTTCCTTCTCTCTGCTTTTACATTGCAAACGAGACACGTAAACGTAATAAAATTTTCAATGAAACAGGTGTACAGATGATGAAACAATACGATTTCAATAATGCTAATATTTTCTTCGTGAAGAAACTCGTTCTCACTTAATTATTCTTAATTAGTCATATTGAAGTTTTTTCTCCCAGAAATATGGGAATTATTCATAACGCCGGTAGCAATTACGTGCTCTAATTATCTTCTATTGTCTGTGATAACAAAACGAGTATTAATTTTTAACATGATTAGACGAAACTTTGATTTTTTAATAAAAAAAATTGTATGTATTAACGTAACGTGTCTCGTCGTTGCAACTTTTTCCTTCCTTCTCATTATCCGATGAAGTTCAGCTATAACTCTTGCACTTCGTCCAATGTGTAATTATGATATTTCCGATAAAGTGTAATTCATTATGTACACGTATTTATTGATAGATATCTGGCTGACAGTTTCTGTACATTTATGAATAAATCGTAAACGTAGTTCTAGTAAGAAAGCTTTATTGTGTTTTGACCTTTCGTGTCTCGTTGCTGTTTTACAGAGAAAAAAAAAACGAAATAATGCCTATCCTATTTTTCATATTTTATTTATCGTTTCATTTGTAATAGTACATACACAACAATAGTATCAAAAGAAATTACTAGTTATTATACATTTGATTTATTCTAAGTAACATTCTCTCTTCCGTCGCTCGATTCTGAACAAGTGTTTAAACGAGCTTTAGAAGTGGATGGTTCAGCACTTATCTTTGTTTTCTTTTTTTTAAGTCTATTTTTTCTATGACCCGCTCCCCATTTTCGTTTTCGCGGAAGTGTTGTAGGATCTAAAAAATATATGTCGTACGTAAGAAATACATTTTTGAATTATAGTATCATCTCTCGCGGTAAAAAAAAAAAAAAAAGAAGAAAGAATTACTCACGATCTTCCGGTATATTCATTTTTTTTCTAAGAACAGCTCGAACTTGTTTATTAATTATTTCTCTGCACTGAACATCGAAACCACTTGGTAACCACCCCCTTTTCTCGTGACACCTTGTACCAGGCATAGGATCAGGAAGTTTTGCCAACATTTGTTGTACTTCGTCCACAAGAATATCACAATACTGAAAAAAAAAAAAAAAGAAAAAAATTTCTCCATTACAAATCTATTATGTTTGGAATAATAATTTTATATAAATAAATCTAATACAATAAAGACCTGATAAAACATCTGTCTCGAAGGAGGGACCATTCCTTCTCTATAAACATACATATTTTCATTCATTTCAGTTTCCTTCGTTTGATTTGGCTCCATACTTAAGTTTGGCGTAAGTATAGTGGTCTTTGATTTAGCTGCTGGGGCAGACTTATATGGTAACGTATATTCCGAATAATTTCTTTTACATTTTACTGTAGATCCCAATCCACCTACATGAAATATAAAAGATACGTAAACTTCCGGAGTTAATAGCGTAACTGCAAATTACAAAGAATTAGAAAAGAAAAAAATCTTTACGCATAGCTTTCAGTCTGTAATCCAAAGTTTGATATTTTCTAGCTGAAATATCTTTTCGAGGATCATAACCCAAACGAACCCACATAATTCTCCAAGGACCTGTCATAAAGTAATATGCTACGGAAGGTAACAATATCTTTAATTGTTCTCCTGTGAATTTTGTGTTATACATTATAGCATTTTTAGACCAAATCGGTCGTTCTTCGAACATCTGACGAATTTTTTCCAAATGTGTATTTTGTAGAAATTTCACTTTCATAGCAGTCTCAATACCATCCGGTGCTTTGGTTGGAACACCCTGAGTCGTAAAACAAATAAAATTGGCAAAGCCTGCTCTACGTTTTTTATTTTTCCCAATTATATTTTCTGGTAGTGAACTAGTTTCAGTTTTTGGGACATATTGTTGTACACTGTCCACTCTGCTGAACGCAGCTGGTGGTAAGAAATAAGGCACTTCATTTTTTAACCACGAAAAAGATGGAATTCCAGTAGGATATATTTTATCATATATACATTCCAATACTTTTGGATCTTTTTTACTTTTTGTCATGGTTAAATATTGAAAATCACATAAATCTAAAAACAAAAAATTGTACAAATGAAATTAAAATAATATAAAATAAAAATTAAAGATGGATATTTAGCATATTTTAGAATAAACTATATAAATAAAAATGCAGTTCTATAAATCTTGATAATATTATTAAAATACATACTGGTAAACTGAAATTCTGTATCAATCCTTCCTAATATTTTTAATTTTGGTAATTCATACTGTTCGTCTTGTGAAAGATCCTCATATTTATTACGATCAAAAGTTGGTGCAATATTTTTCTTGCCTTTAACCAAATTCTTGCCTGTATCTACTGATGTATCAGCTATTGTTTTAATAATTTCACTGGAAGATACTTTACTAGAACTTTCAGTGTTCGTTGATACATTACAGTTTTGTATTTTTTCAACTAGATCTATTACAACGTTATCTTTTTTTAAGTCCCCATGATTCTGCACGTCACTTTGGTTGCCTTTATTCTTTTGATTATCATCATTTAAAGACACATTTCTAAAATCATTCTTGATAGATTCCACATTTGTATTTGCCTCAGATATCTGGACATTTTTTTGTACTTCGTTAATCCTATTCTTTTTTACTCTGACTCTCAATAGAAATGCTGTTTTAGAATGTCTATCACCACATGTAGGTTTACTATATCCATCATCAGGTCTGAATCGCAATTCTAAACGTCTGTTGGGAGTATCTACCGCCTAGCAAAAATAGAATTATTAGCGAACTATCACACAAAGATTGAAATCTCATTTCAAATAAAATATATACCGTAGAAATTGCATTGATGCCACCTAATGTTTTGATTGCTTTGTCTGGATTAATTACGTTTCCTGGATATTTTATACATATAAATTTTCTATCAAATCTATGCCCTTCTGGTAAGACAGGACCAACGCTTTCACTTTCTTCTTGTTCTTCAATTCCACCTTGATTATCATTGTCTTTCTGTATAAGACATATTTTGTACATTAATAATTAAAATAAAATAATATTCATAAAAAGTATCTACAAATTATATTTACATTATCATCCTGATTATCTAAAAGTTCATCATAGGAGTCATCGTTTTTGATTTCGTCTATATAATTTCGAATGTCAAAATCCAAGTCTTTTTCATCGTCATTCTCTAATAATTCATCCTCACTAATCACATCCGGACTATTCATGATATCATACAATGATAAATAATTAAAAATCAAAAACGTTAAAACTCGGCCGAAAATTCGCCGCACGCACGGTTTTGAGGTTAAGTTGCCTCTTTCGTAAAGATATATGCGATAATGCGCAGCAGGTTACATTTTCCGTAGTATGAGAAATACCAGAGAATACCTTCCAAATTACTAACCAACATTGTAAATATTATTCTATGCAAATAATTAAATATAAATAAATAAAATGTATATATATATATATATATATATATATATATATATATATATAATTATTAAGCAATCTATCGTATTGTTGACGACTTATCGATTTCTAATCTATTTATCTATCGATTTCTATTCTTAATTGTTTTCATGTATTTTTATCAGATTGATCACATATATAACGTAAACGAATTCACGTCTCCTATTACTCTTACGCATGTGTCTACTCTTAATTAATACGTACACAGTTTCTCAGAATTCTTTTAACTTTATCCCTGCAGTAACTGTCGTCTAGACCATTATCGGTCTTCGCGGTTAATGAACTCTTCTGGCACAGACGCCATATTGGACTAAGTTTAAACCGCGAATTTTTTAACAGGAATCTTTCTCACTTATAAAGGAAGACTTTCGTTAAGAAAAATCTTAGGAACTCTGATTATAGTGAAAATATATACGTAACATAATAATATAATAATTTTTATTAACATAACGCGCCAAGAGGTATGTTAAAATTCCATCGCGATATTATCAAAAGACCGAACGTTTATTAGCGAACGGAACAAAACATCCTGGCATTGTCGTCAATGTCAAGGATAAC
This sequence comes from Dolichovespula saxonica, assembly GCA_911387935.1. Classification (NCBI taxonomy): domain Eukaryota; kingdom Metazoa; phylum Arthropoda; class Insecta; order Hymenoptera; family Vespidae; genus Dolichovespula; species Dolichovespula saxonica. The sequence goes on along the minus strand of OU426993.1, from coordinate 15,750,052 downwards.
TTTGTGTCGTTAAAGGTATGGCAAAGTAAGGAGCTACTAAATAGTTAGACGTTAAAGGGAAAGCAGTATTTCGAAACACGGTTGCTTTTACGTTATAAACGCGGAAAGTATTCGGCAACATCCTGCGTCTCGAACGTGTTGCCGTTTCCCGCGATAATTTCATGATAATATACATGATAACGAACGGTTCTAACGTATACGTATATGATGGAATCCAAACGAAGCAACGCACCAACAATAACTACGTCGTCCGTCGCCGTCGGAGCGACGGACCAACAACCGAGAACGATCGTCTCGTCGACGTCAACTTTGTCGCCTTTCTACCGATCTAACATGACGCCGGATAAACGAAGCTGCCATTCTATTGTTTATTGCCGAATTTGTCACGAAGGTATTGCTTTTTTTTTCTTATTATTATTTCTTATGTATTTATTTACTTACTTAGGTATTTATTTTTAATTTGTCTTGAGATCATTCCTTTATGATAAACTTTTATATCGGCATAAAGACAAAGGATCTATATGAGACTACTTATAATTTGTCTACTTAACGAGCATTGTAATCTTATCTTCATTGTCTCGATGAAAAAATTTTTGATATAGCAATAATCTTTTATCGATCATTATACTCACGATACATCTAACTTGACAAATCTAATCAAACTTTTTAATTTCTTTCTTTCTATTTTTCTAATGGTAAATCAACAATATCAAATATCCACATAGAAATAAATCCGAATCTTTTGTTATCAAGCAGACGACAGTATCGAAGAATTAATAGATCCATGCGATTGTACCGGTAGTTTAGGTTTGATACACGCAAGTTGTTTAGAAAAATGGTTATCCTCGTCTAACACTGATCACTGTGAAATCTGCAAGTATGCTTTTGTGATCGAGAAAAAGAAGAAACCTTTATGTCAGGTAATTCTTACATTTATCATCGATATATTTATAAAGATAAAATAATTTCGATCGATGAAAATTTTATTGAAAACCATGAAAAAATTGTTTAGTCGTGTTGCCAATGGTGGAGAAGTAAAACTGCTTACGGACCACAAGGAATCACGGGCGATGTGATCTGTTTGGTAGTACTCACGCCATTATGCGTAGTCGCTACTTATTTATGTGGAATTGGTGCGAGTGCATACACACGACTCGGTTTTTGGGAAGGTATTGGTCTCGCTGTACTTTGCTGTATGCTTGTCATTACATTCTTTTTATGGCTAATCATCACTATAAGGTAAATTCAAATAATAAAGTGAACTTCGAAATATTATTGAAATATTATTCTACATTGTTTTCATTTATAATTAACGTTGTACGTAATTATAAACATTGCTATGCATAATTATAGTATATTATATAATTATAAATAATGCATTGTTATATGCGATGAACATTGTATGCAATTGCAGATTTCATTGTATATCGTTGATACAATGGCGTAAACGAAATCCTGATGTGAAGCTAGTCGTGAAACATAAATCGCAAACGAATCATATAAAAGCTTATTGGATAACCAGTAATGATAGAAACAACGATAGATCTAATAACAATCCTTTCACATGCTTTCTCACCACTTTCGGAGACAACGACGATTCTCTTTACAATATACAACAACAGATGACATTCGTTTAAGCGTTTAAGTGAAATTTTTTCATTAAAAAAAAAAAAAAAGAAAGAAAAAGTAAGAAATAATCTCCAAACGATAGAGCAATATGTATAATCGCAAATGTAGTAAGGAAAGACTACAGAAGTTGCAAAAAAATGTGAGAACTCTTCCACGATATGAAATATTTTATGAAGAAACTATTTTTATCGAACTGTGATTTCTTTTTTATTCTTAAGAATGAATACAATGTTATCTTTCACTAAGGATCACGTCGATTTAAAGAGTAGAAAGATTTTTTTATTTGAATATAGAAGAATCGTGTTAATATAATTAACTAACCATATTAATATTTTTGGTTAATGAAAATCTTAGAAATGTCAGTACCTGATCGTATAAACGAAATGGTTTTCTTATAAAGCGAAGATTTCTTAACTATTGCTTTTTAATTAATACTGTTTTTTTTTTTATATTTATTTTAAAAATAAGAGTTTTTTATTAAACAATATACCAATACTATCCTATAGCATAACAAGAAAATATTCGTATATTTTTCTATCGAAACGATCTATAATTTGTATAAACCTAACCATATACCACGAAATATTTTCATGGAAATTATATACGTCATGATACCGAGGACGGTATAATAGATTTTTTTGTTTCATCTTTGACCTTTTTAACAATTCGCAATACTAGTTGGATATAATCACAGAACTTTCTTCCATTTCTAGTAAATGCTTACGCCTTTTAATACGCATTACGAATCGATCTTATATTTAACATGATTCATAATAGTTGATCTATAATAGTTTGATCGATTAGAAAAAAAATTTCTATCTTTTCTAAGAATATTTTAGATAAGAAATATTAACAAATGCTTCGTGTATCTCTTAACAATGAAGATGTCAATTTTTGCATAAGAAATAAAAAAGATGTCTTTAAAAAAAGAGAGAGAAATTAAATATTTGTTATTAGCTATACGAATTCTAAACGATTTAAAATGAATTATTGATAATGAAGTGCCATTAATATCTCTGATAAACCGATCAGTCTTTTACCTATCAGAAAAGACTTTTGTGATGATGAAAAAAAAAAATAGCGTCATTGAGAACAACGTTGCTGCCGACTTAGCTCGTCAAGCAAGAATTATGCATAGATATATGGGACAGAGACAGCTGTAAGCGAATTACAGTTTTAAATAATTTAACCTTAGAGACATTCCGCCGATATACGTGGTTATCATTGTCAGCGCCATTGGTTTCTCATCCATCGGCTAAGAACCAAGAAAGTTAGCATTTATCAGGGTCATTACTAAGGTCATCAGCTTCTTAAGAATCGTCAATATATGTTAATAGAATATGGCGACCATCGGTTGTTAAATGGCCTTACCATATACATATAGATATATCTGTACTTTGATTACTTCGACGAATTTTTTAAACATTTACTTTGAATCGATTCGCAAGAAACGAATTCATTTTAATTCCATATCTACGCTTTATTATTCGGTCGCATCAAATGATAATAAACAAAATTTCATTTGAAGATTCAACATATATATATATATATATATACACACATACACACATGCATATATTCATAAATAACTTTCGATATTCTTACGAACAATCGATACCGAACCGCTAAATGTTTCAAGCTACGTTATCCATTATTGAATATTTTATCCGTTCTAATAAAGGGTGTCTCCATCTTCTTCCTTTGTTATTCAATGTAGAAAACATACAAAAGGATAATCGAAGTTATACGACATCATATCGTTTAATATTTCGAGATATACCATTACGCATAATAATAATTCAACCGATTACCGTGAAATCCATCATTGTCAAATCATTACTAAACGATCGTGTACATCCTAATGTTATTTGAAACGAATCTTGAATGTGTATGATTGCATACTAAATACTAGAGTCATTTAACTCATTATCGAAATATCGATCATGTTCGAGTAGAAATTCATTTTTCTCGTCGAGTGAGGAAAGAAATTAAAAAAAAAAAAAATACGAGAACATTTACTTTACTTTTTTTATCCTAGAAAAATACATCGGACATCATCGAAATATTGATCATGTTCGATTAAAAATTCATTTTTCCCATAGAATCAGGAAAAAGATAAAAAATAAATATACTTTATTCTTTAATAAATTTACTGTATTTTTTTTCTAAAAATATATTGTCTTTTAATTTCTTTTCTTTTTGTCTCTCGAATAAAAGTTTCATTGACGAAAGCTTCCATAATCATCGAAACATTAAAGCACAAGGATAGTGAATTGTATTCGCTTGAATCTAAAGAATTCTAAGATTGTTTCCTCAAGGCTAAATTTAATTCTATGTATATATATATCTAACCTTCAAATTATTACACAAGGCACATTAATTTGTCTTATATTCAGCAATCGTTTTTCTAAGCTGTAACTCAATAAAGTGGGTTAAATTGTCTTTAGATAGGCAATCATAGATAATTAACATACATATGATGTGAGTTAGACTTTGTTACCGTATAATCCTTGATTTCAATAAATTCAAAATTCATTCGGCCACTTCGAAGGAAAAAAATTTACCTTGGCCCCCTTTCTTCGTATAATTTTTATAAAACTAAATTTATAGAAAGGACAAATGAAGAAACTGAAATACAATAACATAAACGGAAATTCAGAGAATTTAATTTGTTATAAGGAATAAAAGTGATCTACAAATATCATATTAAAATCCTTATGCTTTAATCATATAATAATTAATATTTTCACGTCATTCAGTCACATGTATATACGTAAATATGTATAAAAATCATAGATAAAAAGAAATTCAATAACAAGATCTCATTAACAATTTCAGTTAAATACCTAGACAGTTATAATAGATCTCTAGACTTTCGCGGTGAGCTTTGTTCGAGAATAGTCGCATGCCGGCGACAGGGAGAACTTGACATTGAACCCGTACACGCACGCATGCCTAACTATACTGAGAAACAGACACACATACATGCATACACACACACACACACACACAGATAGAGACAGAGGCAGAGAAAGAGAAAGAAAGAAAAAAGACCAAGATAGATACAGACGTTTAGAATGGGGATGTTCAAATACACACGAGCACTCCGAAAGCGCCGTCCATTAACGTAAGCATATGTAGAGTATGTATGTCAATGTATGTAAGTATGTACACATATGTATGCACAAGAGGGTAGGGTGAATACGATGAGAGCTTACAAGCGCTTGCGCGGTGTCCATGGCTACGACGCGAAGTGGCTTGTGACGACCTCTATTTGTACCGATGTAAAGTCGTGTTATGGTATTCGTTGAGAAAAAAGCTCTAGTGTGTGTGGTAATTTACCCTCGGTCATACTTGAAGCTCGGACATCAAGGAGAACGTTGAATATTTCTTAATCTCTGCTCCACGATTCACATGGATCCTTCCTAAGATCAAACTAGACCATTGGAATTTCGGTGTACTTTTAAAGCTCAACTGACATTCAGGGTCACGGATAACACATACACAATTTCTACCTATAACCAGTGGAAGAACGTGACGTAAAATCGAGCTGATTAAGCTTGTTTTGCAGGAAAAAAAGAATCGTTTTAAAATATTTCTTTCTTTCTTCATTTATCCATCCTTTTTATATTTTGTTACGTGTTTGAAGAGTGTCATCGATCGAGATCAAGAGAAAGTCTAATCACTATTTTTACATTAGTGATCCAAGACGAAGGTCAATCGTGAAAAATACAATGATCTTATTTCGACTATAAAGGAAATTTGTTTCGAAATCTACTACATGTGGATGGCACTGATTTTAAGTTACGTCCTGAGAAGCTTACTGAAGAAACTTCGTCAAATCGACTCAAAGGGTAGAGGAAATTTACGAATAGAAACGCCTCCTTCTTACGGACGTTTGTTCGTTAGTGGGAAAATTAAATTTCACGGTTGATCCAAGGAAATGTGTCTTTTTCTTTTCATTTTTGGATAATTATTCTAATGTTATCGAAAAAAAGAAAAACAAATGTCCTAAAAATAATTAAGAAAAAGTGGTAAACAAAATTAATAGGGTCGTATCAATTCCTTTTCCTTCAAAGGAACCTGATGACTTTGGTTATTTCTAATGTGAAATCCGCGAGATTCGTGAACGTTCAGAGTGTTTCGATTTTTTTTAAAGAAATCTCCACGTGTTGGGAGTATTTATTAACGAAGAGTGATCGCGTGTGCTGCAAGCATGTGAGTAAATGGCCGTGGAAGGATTAGTCGAACGACCTACTATGGGCATCTGCCTGGACACTGGTCAGTATTGTCACAACCTACATTTCAATCGTTTTTATCTCATCGACTCGTTTACAAAACATCTAAAAGAAATATATTTTTCCAAAGAATTTACATTTTACGGTAACTCTTTAATCGATTACTTTTCATCGATCAGTACATACGTTTTCAAATTTGCAATTATCTCATGTCTTTCTCTCAAGGAAACAGGAAGTTGCATATTGAAAATAAAAGATGCAACACAATGGTTGCACTTGACATTACATTTTTACTTTATGAACGCTCGCCACGTATCAATGAGAGTCTAACCTTCGACTTTTTAATTCCTATATGCATATTTTTAATTTCACTAATGTGAATACATACCTATTTATTTCGTTTTATTTTTTCATAAAAATGATAATTCATCATAGTAATAATTCATTTGATGTGTTCCCAATTAAAATTTATTTTAATACAAAAAAAAAAGAAAAAATGTACTGTCTGAAATTTACTTCCAATATTTCAACATCTTCGAACAAAATGATCCATCTTGGAGATCCCTTTATTCACATAAAATCGAATCTTTGTTTTCCGTTGTTCTTTCTTTTTCTTTTATTTATTTTTTTTTTTTTTATAATTTTCAACATCACAAATTGTACATTCTTCATATTATTTTCTAAGACGGTTATACGATGAAGAGAAAGTTCCACAGGTATGAGTCACCTTAAGGAATCAATATTGCAACTGGCCGAGTAACTTCCCTCCACGACACTTCTCATTAAAACATTGTCGCAACTGGTAAACACAAACATATCCACGTATTCCAGACAAAAATTGAGATATAGGATTCGCTGAGAACTCGACTTTCATGATTATCAATATCGAAATAATCATGCTTATAATATAATTAGCATTGTTCTAATTAATTGTTAATATAATTTAAAATGATAGAAAATATTAGGTCGATCGTGTGTCAAGGTAAATGTCAAAGAAAACAGACCTTCTTACGACCGCAAAGAAAATACCTAAACATTTTCTAATAAAACATACGTGTGACATAAAAATAGAGAGATAGAAAGTGAGAGAGAAGAAAAAAAGAGAGAGAGAGAGAGAGAGAGAGAGAAAGGAAGAGAGAGGGAAAGAGAGAGAACAATCAAGCAAAAAAATTTCATTAAAGTGATCGAGTCAACGACTTGAAAAAAAATTAATCAATCATCGATCTTAATCTAAATTGTTGTTCAGCTTTCTACATTCGTATGACCTAAGTAAAGAGTAACAAGTCACATAAACTAATCAATATTCTAACCATGATTTATTAAGGAAGACGATGACGTTAGATATTTCAATTTCCTTATGTGCTTTTCTATTCTTAAGACATTTACGTAATATTTCTTAAAACATTGGATTAAAATGAGAAATGATTATAACGATTAGGTATATCATAACGATATCATAATGTATCTTTATCGTTATTAATTTTTATATTATTATGATCATATCATAAAACATCATAATTATAATAAAATTAATGACATGAATTGTGATTAATAAAAGATCGTTCATTTACATCTATATACAAATTATCCATATTAAACTATTATTAATTAAAGGTGAAATAAAAAAATACAATAGTGAATTTGAAAAAAAAAAGAAAAAGAAAACACATCACACAAAAACAAGTTAAATAGAGAAGAATTGTGTAGCTGTAAGTATTGAATTTTCTATACTTCTGGGAAAATTATCTATGACTACTATAGTGTGAAAGATAGTAGGTACACGTTACAACTATAAATCGTTATTGTCATATACATAAAATATGATACGAGGGTAATAACATCTAACGCAAAGAATCGTCTATTCAATGTCGGATCTTCCGATAATGAAATTAAAGATGAAAAATATCGATATTGATAACGAAAGTTTGTCACATGATCCCACACATCAGAATATTTTATACTGCATTTTTTTTGTACTTATTTTCCTCTCGATTTATGAATGAAATCGTAGATATGAGGATGAGCTAGATGAGTAGATAGATGATGGACCAAAATTTCCTAGGTGTGACTAAAAAAAATTTTGTAACTAATTTTAAAAATCGATTACTTTTTCTTGAGATTTTTCGAATTAATTTTTTCCAGATTTGAAAAATTACAAACTTAAGAACTTTTTTACAATTTACCCTAAAAAGTCTCACAAAAGAGAGTAATTGATTTTTTGCAATCACTTAGGAACATTTGACCCGCCCTATACTTTCTATCGACTGGAAAAAAAAATATCTAACTTCTTAATAATTTTCAAATATCACATTTATGAAACGCTTGCAATCATAACATATTATAATAAGTTTTTAATTGCAATTTTTTTAAATACACTTATATAAAAATCAACAATTATTGCATATATTCGTACGAAAAGATTAATGAAACGAATAATATAGAAAATGAAATTACTTTTCATATAAAAGTTCAAAAGTTCACATAAAGATTGATTTCCTTTATTGATGAATTGATTTCAAAAAGTTTGTTACAACATAAGAATGTACTGACTTTAATAATTTTTTATTCATTTAACAACGGATATTAAGAAATTTATGTAACTTTTTGTAAAAAGAAATTTTTCAATGGATATTAGATTCTATCATATTTTTTTTATCGTTCTTGATATCCTTGAAAAGGATGCACGTTACCTTGAAGTTTTAATACGTCATATAATGTTTAATATCGATCATTCACGCATATGACGCATTCAATCTATACATTTACCGGCTTAATTTAGCGATAAAAACGAAAAAACATATAAGCCATTTTATATTTCATTGAGTAGGTCAGTTTAATTGTTAATTTATTGTTTAACAAAATTATCATTTTTTCTTTTCAATATTAATTCTTTTTTATACCACGTGTATGCATATAAACGACAACCAAGACGATAATTTGAAACATTTGTTGTTATACCTTTAATACTTCATTCATATATAATATTATCTATGTATGTGAATCTTTCAGTTTTTACAAAAAATACATTCATAAAATAAGAATAAAAATAAAAATTATTTCAATGACAATATCTATGTCTATTTCTTTTACGAGTCTATTTCTAGAGAGAAAAAAATAACATTTTGAAATAGTCGTTCATGGAAGAGTTGAAATATTGCGTATATCATGAAGAATGCAAATCAACGTTAAAAATAAAAGTTATTCTACGATTTATCATCGTTCGGTGGCGATGTTTTTGCAGAGCAACAAAATGGATCGCAGGTGCTCGAGGATCCCGATGCTCGAAGTACAGGAAGATGGCGAGGAGAAACTGGTTTGTTGGCGACCCCGCCTGATGGACGTTTCACGAAGCAAAACGTGGGTCCTGTTAAGTTCGAAATGCCGAAGATTCCGGTCATTTTTGTACTCGGTTAGTTTCGCGAATTATTTATCATTTTGCATTTAAACAACGTATCGATAAAAAAAAAATCGATCGTTTGTTTATCAGGCGGTCCAGGTAGTGGTAAGGTGACACACTGCGATAATCTGATGCAAGAGAGGAAGGGCATAACACACATCAACATGATGGACCTTCTTCAACAATATGCGCTTGGAAACGGTGAATGAAATTTACCGATTAGAAATAAATGATTAAGATTTTTTAATTAACATTTCGAACAAATATTCTCCTATAAATTTTCATTCTAAACCAGTTGTTTATTTCTAATTCGTTTTTCCTTCTTCTTTAACTCTTTTCCATCACAGATATGCAAGATTTCGGTCAACTAAGCAGTAAAACCGTATCGGAAGTTCTCATGCTCGAAATGAAAATGTCTCCAGAGGCCAAAGTTTTTCTCGTCAGTGGATATCCCCGAAATATGCGGGACGTAGTCGAATATGCCGAGAAGGTAAAATCTGTCTTCTCTTTTTGTCAATGATCTAAAAAGATAATAGATAAAAATGAATAATTTAATCGAGCTTAACGGTTATTGCTTTAGTATCTACCTGTCGATAGCAATATTTATTCTGTAACTTTCCTTACATATTGACCTATTGACCCAACTTATGGTTCTACTGTAAACCACTGTAATATATTCAAACAAGAACTTGTGTTGGTGATCAGTGAACTGTCCTATAGTAAACTAATTACCATTTAAGTGAGAACCTAACACTTGTTTGAAAGTCGAGCTCAACAAGTACTACTGAAAGTGATCAATCGAATGATATTATAAAAATTTCCTTTCTCTTAGTTCCCTTTGTTTTTTCTTTCGTTCTTTAAAAGAACTCATTTACCTTTCCTTCGTCGTAACACTCCTTACAAATGATTATATATCAGCAAGACAATTAAATCCGCAGATAAAAATCGTCAACGGTGTGATCCTCGTCTCATGGAGACAGGAAGTCCTCGAAAGACAAATCGATTTTGGAGCTCAGCTCGGTCACGTAATTATAGGATTAGCAAGAATGGAACTACATAATTTCTATAGAAACGTTATGCCTGTTGTAGAATACTTCGATCAGAGTGGAATGTTATATGAGGTAGGAAGATAAATAGGATAAATCAATCTGATTATTTTAGATAAAATCGAACAATTTTTTTCTTCCTTTTTTTTTCATGATTCGAAGGTAAACGGAGAACGAAATCCCAATGAAGTTTTCATTGATTTCCGAGAAGCTGTTATGAAAATTTTAGGATTACCGACTACAGATGAGGAAGAAAAGAAAATGGCTCAATCGTTAGAGGCAGAAGTAAGTGTACAAATAAAAGAAATAAATGAACAAATATGAAATATATCGAGAAGCGTATTGATTAAATAAACTTTTCGATACGATTTAAAAAGGTGAAGGTAGAAAGGAGAGAAGAACCAATTTCTAGAACACCAACGCCGAAAGATCATGTGGTTGTAGTCGAAATGACTGAACCACCTATTGATACAGATACAAAAGCATCTAAAACCGCGGTGAAACCTCGGAAAGGATTACCAACTTTTATATGGGTAATAGGTAAGAATATCTAATGGATTGATTTTATTTAAACAAAACGTATAATCTTTCTTAATATTTCAACAAATTTTTGTTTTCATTTTTTTTAAGGTGGGCCAGGTAGCAATAAAGCCGTACTGTGCAGTCACGCGGTTCAAAATATGCCAGGATGGGTTCATGTGAGTATCGGTGGATTATTAAGAGGAATGGCATCAACAAACACGACTGTTAGCGAGGCAATAGTAGCTGGTGAAATGGTATCCCAAGATATCGTAATGCCATTGGTCGAACAACAGGTTCTTTTGAATCGTGACACAGATGGTATAATCATCGATGGATATCCGAGAGATTTGAACCAGGTTCAAGAATTCGAGAACAAAGTAAAATTCTTTATAAAATTTATTAATTATTTGTTTCTACGAGTCAAATAATTCATTATTGAAATGATTTATTTCAGTTTGGGCAGGAACCACCGTTAGTATTATTGGACTGTTCGAAGCTTCAACTTGGTAAAGGGAAACTAGATGACAGTGTATCAGCTTTCAGAAAAAGATTGGAACTATTCCGAGAAATGTCATTGCCGATGTTGAAAACACTGGATAATGAGAACCGATTAGTAATCGTATGTGAAATGATCTAATAATATCCTATGTGATAATATTTTTAACAGAGATATTATTCTTCTTTTTCTTGTTTTGTCTTCTTTGATTAGATCGACGGTGACACGGACGTGCCAAGTGTAAAAGAGGACTTCTCGCAAGCTTTGTTTCAACTGATGCGACGTGCTCGACGAAAAGAGGAGGATAATCCACGTGGACCAGAATCGCCGAAGTCACAAGAAAATGATGACGATATAGACCCAAACTTACCAGTCCCCGGTGACATCAATGGGACCCAGGAAACAGAACAGCAGAGACGTAGTCATAATATAGCGAATGGTTTCGCTAGACATATGATTAACAACGGTGTATCTGATCAAGTGAGCAAGACGATAGATAAAGTGGAAAACTTAAATGGCGTCGTAGTTCAAGGTCAGATTACAGTGTTCTCTATCGAGACGAAACTTCTCATACGTTTGTTATAATTATAAAAAGATTTTCTAACCTAGTAAAAATGAAGGACAACGAATATATACATACATAATAATATATATGTAAATATATTTAACTTGTTGTTTACGTTAAATATTATACTTTCTTAGGTGTAACCAACATGACGAATGGCGTCCTCAACAATGCAAAGAAAATAAATCAAAATGGTGGAATCCGACAAAATGGTGGGATCCAACAAAATGGTGGGATCCGACAAAATGGAATAACCAATGGAACGACGCATATGTTACAAAATGGTGTGGCGCACTTGGCGAACGGAATAATTCCTGGTAACAATAAGGTAGCACCGAGTATACAAAATTATTTACCTAATAATACGAAGGATCCCTTGAGAAAAATGTACAACGAGGTTGAAGGATACCAAGAAAATCTCCATATATAACGTTACGAAGAATACGCGAAGAATATCGCCTAATTCCTAACGTAGTAAATAGATCTTTCTTTATCTATATGTATATATTTATTTCTTTTTATATATACTCGCATAAAATCACAAAGAAATTATCGAGAATTAAAATCCTATCGTATACGTGCCTTATAATAAAGTCTTATAGGTAAAATAATGCTATGAAATTCATTAGTACGTGGCTTTTTATACGCACTGATAATCTGTAAATAAGAATTAAATGAAGATAAATCCTCAGAAAAAAAAGAAAAATATTTATATTAACAATTCTTGCATGATTAATTATATTTAAAAATCGTCATAGTCTCATTTATGTTCCAGTAAATGAAAAAAAAAAAAACATATATCTACATACAATATTAATTACTTGTAATTTTACATAATGGCATTAAATCTTATAAGCTCGTATTATGTTTTAACTATCTTTTTATAGATTATCATTTAACGATTTTTCTATGCACTTTAAATGAAATAACTCCATATATTTATTAATATTATCTCGTATATTTATATTCGTATCGCACTTTTTATGAAAATATTTTCGTCAATCGATAACAGTTACACAGTCGAATAATCTTTATATCTTAGCGCGATAATTCCTGAGCGGTGATAAAGACGATAAAAGAATCATAAACTATAGGTATAATGATTGTAATAACACATATTATAAAACGAAAATTAATATATTATCGATAAAAATACGTCCTATTTACGACTTTTTTTAATATGGTCGTAAGGTTGAGTTAACTATGCGATGGTACAATAATAGTTTCATAAATATAATTGCATATTACATAGGTATTATTTTTTCGTAAAAGACACGTGTGACTGGTATCCCCAAGTGTGTCAAATTAATACTCATATACAAAAATACATAATTTGTTAAAAAAAAAAAAAAACAACAGGAAAAGAAAAAATAGAAGGAAAAAATAAATAGAAAAAATAATAATAAATATACATTAAATAAGAATGAATGCGTAAATATACATTGAAATATTAATAAGAATATAAAATATATAAACAAATCGATACAAAAATAAAAGAACTCTATTTTCATTGATCGATTTACATATCTATACATACATACACACACAGAGACACATTTTAAGAAATGTTAACTTATCGATGCCGACTACTTATATGAATTTCTGATAAACGAAGATCAACATTATTTTTTATATACCTCAGAAAGCCTATGTATTAATGAATGACTATATGAATCGAATTTCCGAATGATTTTCAACTTTTCAAATGAATTATATTACGGTTGTATATAGAAATAATTATAATAAAAATAAAAATAATAATAATAATAATAATAATAATATATTATAATAAAACGATAAACTAACAATAAGAATATACGATCTTCTATACGAACTTAATAAATCTTTCAAAATGTCGATTAGGTTTTTATCATAATATAATTCGTATCCGCAGGCGGATTTCTGTAATCGACATTTAATCCAAACGGTGTTTCCAGCAATAATGATCTATAGGAATGAATAATAATGAGAAAATAATCTAAGCGAATGAAAGATTATGAATAAAGTACAGAAAACATCTTTCTCAAATTGGCGCTAAAATCAAATCATAAGTTCATTTTAGTTTTTATATTTGTTAATATTATAATATATGACATTCGTCTATGATAAAGAATATCTCGGTATATTGCGAATATACATTGCGAATGAATACTATATTAATGACGAGTTAAACAAATATTTCAAGAAAAAATTAATATCCTTGTATATGCGAGACAGTATTAATGAAATGACGAACGATTATGTTATGTACAAGTCAATACATATTATGTACGAGTTAATATATATTATGTATGAGTTTATACAAATTACGTACGAGCAAATTATGTACGAGCCTATACATATTATGTACGAGTCTAAACATATTATGTACGAGTTTATATATACTATATATAGTCAAAATATTTGCAAATGTATTTATCTTTTACGGTCCATTATTTTTCTCCTTTTATGTATTTTTACATGAATCTTTTTACATCTACCTAATGAACTTATATAGTTCATGTACTAACGAGAAATCTTTTTAATATTTGCTAATACCGTTCAGATCATATTGTTAATATTTTGGACAAGTAGAAAGAAAATTGTGTTTAGTTGAATGTTGAATGTACTTATTCATTAGCATACAATAAACATGTACGTACGAACACCGCCATATACTAGATTTTTTTCTCACTTCTAAATAGGTCTTAATCCGAATGATGTTTTCTTCTTCCTGATATTCCATACTTAAGGCTATTCATCACCCTTAGTTTCATAATAATCCAGGCCAACAATAAGTCGAGACGTAATTTTTAACAAATTTTGTCTCATTTTAAAAATAAAGATTTAAGCTAGTACGAGACTTTTTTAAATCTCGAGAAAAGCTTTATTTTCTTTGAAATCATCATGTCAAAAATGTTCTTTTTTTCAAGAATAATTTATCCGTAAAAATAAAGTTTTTGCTCGCATGTAAGAAATGTCCTGCAGCAGTTAGTTTAGGTTGCTTTTTTGCCTTGAAAAGGAAGAGGCCTTTACAAACTCTGACTTAAGAGGGCAACTATAGGCTACTGAGTTATTTTCAAAGGTTTACCAAAACATTCCGTCTCCGGTCCCACTTTGCCGCTCGTACGCGGTCAAGATTATTTTATATTTTATACATTTTTATTATCAAAATCGAGTCATAAATATTTCTCATTTTTTCTTTTTTTAAAGTTCAATAAAAATAATAATTGTATTTTGATAAAATCAAGTTCTATTTTAAATTCATAGATACAAAATGTATAAAATATGGCAATTATGGGAGCCAATAAAAGAAATGAGGAAACAAGAAAGTGTACCAAAGTTCTACGTACGCTAATAGGATTATTTGACTATAAATTAGATAAAACTAGTCAATAAGCTATTTTAGTTTATTCAACGACGACGACGACGACTGTCGATGTGGTGTCGTCGGACCTATTCGGTCATCGTCGTTGGTCCTTTTCGGTCGACGTCATCGTCGTTAATAAACTAGTCAATAAATTATTTTAGTTTATTGATTTTCGTCATCAATAAACTAATCGCTTATCGTTTCGAATATATACTATCATTTTTATTCTGTAATGATTCAAATTGTTTATGGCATGTCGGGTAATTTCTTGTAGTCTCTTTCTTCGCTTTCATTGGTTGTCGAGATCCTCACTTCTATTGGTTAAAAATAGCGCATTGGTTAAAACTAACCAATTAGAACTCCTTTCAACAATGTTTTTCTAAATTTGTGTTTAATAACCTCTGATCACCTGTACTATAACTATTTATGAAAGCAGTCCTAATGACCGGTAAATCTGCGTTGACATTATTGATGATCTTTGGATTTTTAAGGAACTTTTATGTTCATAGTACTCGAACAATGAGTAATTTTACGGGAATACATTCTGTTGCTTATGTCACCGTTCCTGATAATTCAGTGGCTAAACAATTGGCACAGTAAGATATTTCTATAAAATTTGAAGTTAGCTTTATGTTTATCCTGTGAATAATTATAATAAAATTTAAAAAAAATTTTTTTTCTGTATCTACAGTGGATTGGTAAAGAATAAACTGGCTGCTTGTGTTAATATTATTCCTCAAATTACTTCGGTGTAAGCATTCATAAGATAGAATATCTATTTACACATATTAGAATATATATTTTGTATCTAAGAAAATTATTTATTAAATTTTTATTGATTAATTATATATAGGTATGAATGGGAAAATGAAATAAATGAGGATTCTGAACTTTTATTGGTAAGAATAATAAAAATGGTTATCTATATAAGCAAGTTATTATTCGGTAAGAATAATATATCATGTTTATCTAATTATTATATAGATGATAAAAACAAGGACAGATACAGTGGATGCTTTGACAGAATATGTTAAGTAAGTTAATGAGATAATACCTAATGTAGCATCAGAAAAAAATAAACTGATCTTTCTTTCATTTAGGAGTCATCATCCTTATAAAGTATGTGAAGTAATTACATTGCCTGTAAGTAAAACTTATTCAATTTCATTTTATTTATTGTCTATTTTACTTTACATAAATAAATATTTTTTTATTTTACATTTTTGTAAAATAAAATGAGGATTTATTAATACATCATTTAAATTAAAAATTTAATTCAGATACAAAATGGTAATGAACAATATCTAAAGTGGATCAGTGAAATAGTACCTCCTATGGATAAACGAAAAGAAAAAGACAATATTTAATCATTTTACCTATTTAATAATAAAATAATATAATATTACTATATATGAAATTATAAGAAATACGATAAATATATAAATAAATAAAATTATTATTATAAAAATAATGTAATACAATAAAGAATATTTGAATATGGAATGATTCCTGCAATATATAACAATCTAAGTTTGATTGTTAAATATTTTATATTGTAATAAAACATTGTTAGAACTATTTGATCAGTATTGATGATAACCATATTATCTACTACATGAATATGCTTATATATACCAAACAGAAGATATCAATAAAACAAAAACAAAAAGCTACAATGTCAATTGATTATCTTCCTATATTAATAACAATTATCTTACAAATAATATAAATGTAAATTCGTTTTAAAGTAATTTTACTATCAATCATTTAATTAAATGGTATTAGAAATAAATCATAAATAAAACTTTTCTAGAATCCCATTTTATTGTTATACTAAATAGTTCCAACTTTTTTAATTCTACAAGGCACACACATATTTTTAAGTAATTCATACCCAATGAAGTTAATTCAATAATTATTTTACAAGAATTTATTTTGAATTAAATCAGTGACACCTTCATAATGATTGTGTGATGCCAAATATATAATTGATCTTGTTTTGAAAATAATTGTAAAAATGTTTGCTTTGTCAAAACCTTCTCAATCTTTGCAGCATGTGTAATTATACTTTTAACATGATATACATAACTACCTTAGTATTTTGTAACCAATTCTACTAACAATATAATAATAATTTTGGCCTAATATCTCTCCAGATAAGACTTGTTGCTTTGGATCCACATGATACATTATATTCTATGGTATATAAAAGCAATAAATTTAATTATTTGTATCTGTGGCTTATATGCTCCATTATATTTTTTATACTTATGATGCTATCTGCCGACATTGTAACCTGGGTAAAGCATTAACAATGCAGAAGTAAGAGACTCGTTGATATCCATTTTATAATCCTTTTCCATATTATGACGACATGATGGACAATTGTGAACTCCAGATGAAAAACTTCGTTTTAGACAAGTAAGACAAATATTATGAGCACAAGGTGTAGTTATAGGATTATTAACGACTTCTAAACAACAAACACAAGTAAATCTGTGAAGAAAACATATGTTTTTATCATGTATTTAATTAACTAATTTACCAAGGCTTATATTATAAAGCAAACCTTTCTGAAACTCGTTGTAAAAAAGTGGTTTTTCCATTTGGTAAAGCTAAACGACATTCGTCCCAAATTTTTGCATTAGCAGTATCTTCATCTATGAATTTTATAAGTTTACTGTCCAATTTATAAATTTCACGTTTCTGTTTCTTCCTGGTTTGTACAGTCTCTTTAGAGCTTGGTAATTCTTCATTTTCCAATTCAATAACACGTTTTTTATTTGGCTGATTCTTTTTCATTGCTTCTAAATAACCATCAGGATATAATGGTTTTAAACCAAGTGCATTTATTCTTGCTTGACCTTCCCGAGTCCATGGAGCAGGAGCAGGATCATCCCTGCGTAATAGGTATCTCCATACACGGAAACCACTTTTACCCGTATCTGGGTAATATTTTACTACCTTATATATGCCATCATATCTATTCTCAAAATAATAAATGTATGATATTAGCATTCATATAAATGATTTGTACACTTAATATTCATGAATTGGTATATCTTAAAATATAAATAAGGAGAGAGGATTTGATATCATACATACCTATTACCTTCTTTTGGTGCATATTTGCTATGTTTTCCAAGTTTAAAATTGCGTACAACTCTTACAGGGATTCCACCTCTCCAATCCTCAGCTGTGGCTCCATTTACTGGATCAAGTTTAGCATTACAATTTACTGCTAAAGCTTTGTTCATCCTTGTTAATGTTTGATCACAACTTTGTTCGGCAGTCCTTTTATTTCCTATAATCATCATAGAAAATAATAGAAAATCCATATGTATTTATAAATCATCAAATATATACAATATATAGAAAATTTTTATACCAGATAAATCCCTGCCTCCAGAACCAGTATACATAAATTCATCACCATTATCAATATCGTCTTCGTAACCTCCAGATAAGACAATGGAGTATGCACAATCAGTTTCACGGCCATGTATTCCAGCTATATGTGGCCTGTGTACACCAACTTCAGAAACCTTTAGTAAAAAGATTAGAAAATTACAATATGTACGAACATATTGTAATAAAAATAATTCTACCTTGTAAGATATATGTGTATATATATGATGTATATGTATATATATATGAACCTGTACTCTGTAAATCCAACATGTACCAACTTCTACACCTGGTATAGGACCTCGATGATTTGGTGGAACTATACTACATTCTTTTGTTCTTCCTACGCAAGCCATTCCTTTTCCCCAATCTCTTTTATTACTACTTTCATTAGTATTAGTTTTCTTCTTGGACTGTTTCAATTTATCCCCTGCCTTGAACATATTAAATATTTTTACATAAAAATATTGTTTTATTTTTAATATAAATTAATATATAAAAGAACAATCACCTACTTTAACAATTTCATTTTCATCATTTTTACATTCAGGACAATACCAATAATCCTCTTCTGGTATTGATGTTAAAGGTGGATTTAAACAACGTAAATGATATGCAAAATTACATTCATCGCAAAGCAGTAGGTTATGTTCATCTTCTTTACCACCACAAATTCTGCATCCACATTCTTTACAATCTTCATTAGGATCATCCATACAGTTAGTGCAAGAAGCTGCAACACGTCTTCGTGTACCATTGCTTATATAGTTCTCTTCCTCTGATGTTCTTTCCGATAAAAGTTTTGGAGATTCTATGTTATATACTCCATCTTTGGGATTTATTTTATGGCCTTCAAGTTGATTATCTCTATACACACAAAAATATATGTATTAATATAAGTATCTAAATATATTAGGGAGATACAATTTATAAATAAAAATAATTAAAAGATCACCTGCCAATATATAAAGTTCCAGTCAACTCTTGTAATTTTCTTTTCTTTTCAATTTTTGATATTGTAAAGTCATACCAAAGCCCTATCTCTTTGGGCTCATCAACATTATGATTTACCATTACTTTTTGACCTATTTTCAAATCCTCAATAGGTATAAGTTTTCTAGCACGTGGTCTAATAGATGCTTCAGGTACATTAAATACAGGTGCATGATTGTCAAATTCCCATTGCATATTATAAATAATCTTTTCTTCTTGTTTAAATATGTTTTTTATAATTGCTTCAAACCAAGCTCCATGCACTTGATCAAGACAATCAACAGCATCTCCAGTTTTATAATATAAACTTTCCGCTTCTTCCAAATTTGGTTCGTCATTAACCTCTACTTCAGTATTTTCTTTGACTTTATTATTATTACTCTTATTATTACTACCTTCATTATCTTTATTATTTTTATCTTTATTATCTATATTATCTAGTTTTACTTTTACCATTAATTGTATAACATCATTTAAATTAATACTATAATCATATAATTTATAACCATTTTCTAATTGTTTGCCACGGAAAAACAGCCGTTGCATATCAACTTCTATTGATAATTCTTTTTCTATTTCACGCTAAAAATATAAAATAATGAAAGAAATTAATTTTAGATATAATTATACTTTTAATTTTATAATCTACTGTATATGTGTACATATCAAAAAATTAATATACAAAACAAACTACAAAAGTAATTTCTAACAATATAAACAAATGGTTGAAGATATAATACAAGATTGAAAGGAATATAAATTATTGCCAATAATGGTTTTATATAAAAAAGCTAATATGATAAGTGATAAGAATTCTCTTAAGATCACATTCTGGAGCATGAAATTATTAAACTTCAAATATTCATAACATTATGAAAACATTTTCATTTATTGTAATGATTTTAAAAATCATACCTTAAAATCTTCAACTTCAGTTAACTTAGAAATTGTTAATATCGCCTCCTGTTTACCATCCATTGTTCTTACTTTTACATACATCTTGATAAACTTAATTTTAGAAGTGTACGCAATATAACTATTATTTTAATTCGCTTGTCTAAACAGATCAATTTTCACGTGTTTAACTCCAATGAGATAGACCCTACTCTCACAAGCAGAACAATGATCATATCTCGATGGATCACTACTGTCAGCAAGATCACCACTTGTTGGCGTCTGGTACAACTAGATTTGGCGGGAAATCTTCATTGCAATGCACGACGGGGAAATCACGTGACGAAATTACGTTTACCATTAGTAGAGAAAAGGCGCATTTTCATCACAAAATATAATGAAAATTAAAGCAGTGTTCAGAATATTCAAGTAAACACAATCTATATAATTTAAAACATCCAAAATATTAATTCATACATATTATCAATTTTGATCGAATCTCTAAGATTGTCTAAGGATATTTATTTATTGTGTATCATATATTTACATTTAACTAAACTTGTACATAAGTATATATGTCATATTAAGAAATTAAATTAATAGCCTGAGAAGTGTTAATGCGCACGCGTGATACATTCTCATAACGTAAATATATAGAAATAGAACGATATTGACTCGTTAAATACCTTTGAATATATAATTTTATTTTTATATTTAATTTTCTTAGCAGATTAAAAAATATGTTATAATATTTATTGAAATATTAAAAAATAAATGATTATCAAATATTTTATCTTAATATAATAAAAAATGGCTAATTACTGTAGCAAGCTACAATAAAATATTAAAGAAAATTATAATCATATATTATATAGCATCTCTTCTCGCAAACATCAAGAAAATGGCCGCTACTACGCATCATTCTAGAACATCAGTGTGAGGTATCCGGCAGATGGCGCATTATTAACCGGAACAACATAGTTTCGAATTCGACGCAATAAAAACGATATAAACGATAATTATCAGAGTTTATTCATTAAAAAGAAAATAATTATCAAAGATAAATCAGTGAAATTTTCGTATTACGTGTCGATAAATTGTAAAAGCGTGTACTACATTTGACCAATGAGTATTTTCGAGCGATGCTGTGGCCATGTTTGTTTAGTTTCGAGGGGATGAAAAGTGAACACGAACGAAGCTTTTGAATGGGACTCGCGCGAGGGTGGATACATCATTAATTCTTCGACGTTTGACGTGTGTGTCCTTATAAATTGAAGGATATGGTAAGCAGTGGTATATTTGAAATTTATTTTGTGTAATTTCCCAAGGTCGAGAGATTTTCGCGGGAAATTTTTGGGTGATAGTGTCGTTTTGGGTACCGCCGCTACCGCCGACGCCACTACCGCGGCGCAGTATTGCACTTTCAAACTTTCGATCGATTCGTATGTTGCCAAGAAGAGTTCGTTAAGGGCGATGACCGACAGACATGTCTCCTTTATCGCATATTCTTTCGATACGTTTATCATACGGGAATTTCTAGGTGCGGAAATGCATTGATTATCTTGTTAAAATTGACAGAACGCAACCTTGCAGCACACCGCATATAAATCGATATATGCCTTCGCGTGAATATGTACTTACTTTGATTGTGTGTCAACGTATACATTTGAACGTATGTATGTGTATCACACCACACATACACACACATATATATATATATACGTTAGGTGTGTGCATACGCGCGACAAAATTCCAGAGACTTGGACGCTTCTTTTTTCGAACAATCAAATTCGTTTCCCGCGCAATTTCTAATCAATACAAACATACAAATAAACGAAAAATAGGAAGTGTCAATAATTGCATTCGATACATTAGAACACCTTGTTAATCGAATCTTTCTCGAACCGTGTTCCTCCGTCAAAGCCCCGTCTACCGGTGATCATTTTATATCTTTTAGACTCTGGCGGCTCGTCGAATTTCTACAAACTTTGACAAACAGTAAGATGATTAATTAAAGTTAGAAGACAATAATGAACAAAAATATAATTACTTTATATTTTTAACACATCTTAATATTAAAAGAATTAATCAGAAAATTATGTTTAATTGATACATTCTCTATTTAAAATAATTATTTTTTGTAAGTAAGAACTTTTTATATTTTGTACAGTGCTCAAGTGTATTATCAAGTTTTAAAAGAAGTTATCAAAATGTATATTTAACATTTATGAAGAACTTCATGGATGGTTAACAAAACATAGCTATTATCCAGAATGTTCTTGCTTGAGGCATTCTCTTTACTGAAGTATAAAGCTGTTTGCTAAAGATAGCATACTCCTGAATCAGTAATCGTACATGTAACCAGATGAATATTTTTAGTCAAAGCTTGTTTGCTGATTTGGTGCATGAATTAGATTTATAAAAAGCAGAGTAAGGATAACTGCTTGAACTTAGTTAATATTTCATAATTATTGATAACTATAATACATAAAGCATAAGAAATATAATTATTAATGATTTTATTACCAATCATTTTCCAAGTATACTAAATAATAAATTGTATTGTTTATTTTAGGACATTTAATTTTTCTTTTGAAATGTGGTTAAGAAGTGAACATGTGAGTAGAAGACTGCGCGGCCGTTTATACATAAGCGGTGTGTCAGGAAGTAAGACATCTACTGGCAGAGTGCAAGGAGTATCTGCAAGGAAAGTACCATTCATCTCTAGCAGTAATCATCGCATAAATACATTACGTAAATGCAGCAGATTAACTCGTTGGAGACATAGATCTCCAAACTTTTTAAAAGAGGTAAGTATGAAATTATTACATAAAATATTAATTTAGCTTAACATATGTGTAGTCACTTCACAATCTATGAATTAAAGTATCAATTCTTAATGTTTATCATTACCATTTTAAACACATTGTTATTTTCATGTGTTTATCATAAATGATCTTTGCAGGTCATTTATTCTTCACTATTTATTAACTCACAATTACTAACTAACCAACACTTAATGGTTAATGATTAATGTGTGACTGACAGATAGACAAGAATGTTAAGTAATTAAAAACATTCTTTCGCTGAAACATATAAAGAAAAACAAATTATTTAAAACTACAATTGAAGCCGTTTGGTTAATACGCGGACTAATAATCAGTATTCTCAAACAAGATTATTATCTTCGTAGGCTTGTAAAGAAAATGTTTTACATTTTGCCAAATCTTCGCCTAGTAGACGTGAGAGGGGCCCTCGTAGAAGAAAATGTATAAAGCGTTCCATGGTTACATCAACTCCTTTACATCGCACTACGCAAAAGGATATTATTCTTGTAAGTTATAATGAGGAAGACGTTTTTTATGATTTTTTTTTTATTTCGGATGCTATTTCTTTTTTGTTCTTTTCAATTACTTTCATTGATAATATGATATGGTATGTTTCTTACAGCCACCAAAAGAAACCGTAGAATCTAAAATTTCAGAAGAATCCAAGGAAAACTGGAATCTAGCTATTTTGTCACTTTATTCATCAAGTTTAAATACTGATTTGTTTTGTACATCAACACCATCGCAAGACTTTAAATTTTCAACTGCAGGAACATCATCATTGACTGATCTAATGCCTCCAGCATCTCTAGGATCTCATTTAGACCTTACATGTTTTCTTGATGACGAAGGAAATAGAAATACAGGTATAATAAATAGAAATTGATATTATATCTTATTTTTAATTTTTGTGATGCATAAATATAAATTTAAGTCTTCTCAATAATATTATTTATATTGCAGACATTCTGTCATTACATTACTCTGCGCTTTGTTTACCAAATGAAATATCTGAAGAAAATCATAGCTTAATGCACTCAACATCAATGTATAGCACTCGCAGTACATATTCATCTGAAAAATATTTTGGAAGTGGAAAGTATCCATTTATCAATAACAATGAGAACAATAGTAGTATATCAAAAAGTCAGTATACCATTGAAAATGATTCATCCAAATTTGAAGGAACTGTGGATTATTCCACTCCCAAATATAACACTTCTACAAGTGTATATGATATAGATTCTCATCATCCTTCTGACACAAATGGTAATATTAATATGAAATATGATGCTGAAGATATTGACGGTGAATATCATGACGCTGAGTATATGGAAGTTGGTAGTGAAGAGATAGTAGAAACTTGTGATGTCGAAAATATGGTTACTCAAGTTCAAGAGGAATGGGAGCCATTTGATCCGTATGTCTTCATCAAACATTTACCACCTTTGACTCCAGCAATGAGAGCCAGATGTCCGGCTTTACCTCTTAAAACACGAAGTAGTCCAGAATTTAGTTTAGTATTGGATTTGGTATGTATACCTGTGTTTTACAGATAATCAATTCTCAGATTATAATAAAAATAAAAATAATGATAATTTTTTTTATCGCAGGATGAAACTCTCGTACATTGTAGTTTGCAAGAATTATCTGATGCAGCATTTCAATTTCCAGTAGTTTTTCAAGATATAACATACACAGTGTTTGTTAGAACGCGACCATTTTTTCGTGAATTTTTAGAGCATGTATCATCGCTATATGAAGTAATACTCTTCACCGCAAGTAAACGAGTTTATGCAAACAAATTAATGAATCTTTTGGATCCAACAAGAAAATTAATTAAATATCGCTTATTCAGAGAACATTGTGTATGTGTTAATGGAAATTATATTAAAGATTTGTCTATACTTGGAAGAGATTTATCTAAAACTGTGATCATTGATAATAGCCCACAAGCATTCGGATATCAGGTAGGTTTTATTTTCTTTCTAACATTGTCTTCACATTCATATTAATTCAATTTTTGTTCTTTTTTATACAGTTAGAAAATGGCATCCCTATAGAAAGCTGGTTTGCTGACCGTTCAGATAATGAATTAATGAAGTTATTACCATTTTTAGAAAATTTAGTTAATTGGGTATGTTATGTCTTATCTATATTATTATGAATATAAATGTATTATGATACTTAATAATTATAAAAAATAAAATTATATCTTTTTTTTAGGGTGGAGATGTTAGACCACACATTAGAGAACAATTCCGATTGTTCAGTTTTTTACCACCAGATTAATTAAGGTACCATATTAAAATTTAATACTGACTGAAGTATAGGATCAAAAAAGAATCCTATTGTCAGTCTTCAGAGGTGCGTGAAAGCGTGTGTGCAATGTGTATATCCGTGGTGAAAAATGCAAACGATTATTCTATCGTTATTATACTCAATGCAATGTCTTAAGAGAGTGTGCCTGATGAAGAGTAGAACTAAATTCATAGACCCAAAAGGTCTAAAAACATTATTTGTTGTTTAAAGGATAATTGTTTCTCTACTGGAAGGAACACTTCAGAAAAAATTTATTGATATTTCACTAATTATCTTTATGCATAAATATAACAAATATTAGTGAATTACATTCAACAGTTTCATGCAACCTTAAGAGATAGTTCATGCTTTCCAATTCCGTAATGGAATCACTTTCGATCGTCTACCATTATATAGTAATACAAATACAACATAAATTTAAGAATATCTTCGAAGATTTCATGTCGCACGAGATTAAAAATTAATCGATTTTAACAATTAATTTCTTTAAGTATCAAGTCTGTGTTTTAATAAGTCAGTGATATCACACAACAACATTAGCATTACTAATTACAATCTTATGTAATGCTAGTTAACAAAGTTGGTTTTTATTTTATATATTTTTTTTTTTTTTTTTAATTTCATCACTTGAATATGTCTAACAATAACATAAATAATATTTAACACTTTATCTATATAATATTTTTCTGAAATAATATCTGATTTCTTGTATAATTTATAAATTTCCTAAATATTTGCATTATTTATAAAAATTAGTTCCTCTCGGTGATAATATTCCATAAAAATAGTTTTTATAGATAATATATTTTATTAAAATTTAACCAATTTCTGGACATATGAATTTTATATTTCAAAGAATATGCATTTCTTTTTATTATTTTTACATTATAAAATATTATATTTTCCTTATATACGAAATATTTCCTAAAAATATGATGTAATAATGTTACATCAATTTGTTTTATTCATTACTTGTTAATCTAGTAAATCACGTAATTTATAAAAGTTAGTAAAGAGCACTAATTATACAGAGAAAATTCGAAATTATATTTATGAGCATGGGGGAAAAGAGAATATGTAGTATAAAATTTCTTTTTTTTTTTTTCGCTAAGTAAAATAATAGTATAAATAAATTTCAACAATCAAAATAAGCAAAGTTATACTTCATTAGCTTTAAATATTATTATTCTTTAATAATATGCCAGCTTCTCTTTTCTCCTTTATTCCTTTTTGAATTAATAGCATTACAACAATAAATAGTGTCATTTATTTTTCATATACATATACTTTTCATAGTAAATATGAGTTTTCTAAAAGTTTAGAAGCACATAAATATACACGAATAAATCTCCAAACTTTTTCTGACTTCCAAATATACAATTATATTTCTTTTCTTTGCATTTAAAACTTATAAGTATATATAAGTATATACTTCTAATTAAAGTAGTTGCACATGAATTTGCAGTACATATGCAAAAAGGTGGAGAAAAAATTATAGAGTACAATATTCAGACGAATGATGAGCTATCAAATATGTGTACCTTAAGTACAAAATGTTAATTATACTAAAAATATTTGGCAGTAGTTGTTTAAAGATGAGAGTAATTCGTATTCACAAATTTAGTAAAAGCTTCTATGGGAACATTTTGAAATAGTTTTACTATAAATGTATTTTATTAAGCTTAAGTCATTATGGAAATCATTGTTGTTTTAATATGAAAAAAATATAAACTTGGAGATGATTTGCTTATAAATATATAGAAAAATAACACATACTCATCATAGTTACATGAAAAATATGATCTCAGCCCTGATATCTTAATAAAATGAAAATCTTTCGTTGATTACATTGTTACAATAAAGTATTATAGCCTGAAGATTGTTTGAATACATTATGTATAAGAATATATTAGTAATTATATAATTATATGTATGTGTGTGTGTGTAATATAATTATATAATTATACATGATAGATAAATGCAGGTTTATAAAATCGTATGTAATTTATAATCTGTATCAAAAAAAAAAAAAATTAACTAAGATAATACATAACATTATAACAAGAAATGTATTGTCTTGGAAATTTTTATGATTTCCACGAAAACCACACGCACATGGTTGGCATCAAATTTTAAATTGCAATAAATTTTAAATCATGTTATTATAACATATGCTTACCATATGCATGTATTAACATCTCATATACATTAAAATTTGTATATTCTTTCATTATCAATTGTTACATATTTTTTGAGTTATTCTATACAAACATGTATACCAATATTAACTACCTGTAAAACAGTACATTCAGCCAGTAATGTTAGAAAATAATTGTGAGAATCTTTAATGCTAATGCATAATAAAATTTTAGAAAATGTCATACTCAAATAATCGTGATATATGAATTAATTTGTGCAAAACCTTGATTTTTCTAAATATACCATATTTTACTATTTATCCAGAATAATGGAATGATGGTACGTATTATGGATTTATTCTGAAAATTCTTCTTGTCAACTCAATTCAATTTTTATGAACAAAAAAGCACTCATTCGAAAGATAGAGCATAAACACACAAGATTGTCTTTAACGAATTTTGAAAAAATATTATTTTCTTTACATAAAACGTTTTTAAAAAATGATTATTTTTAAAAGTAATTTTCATGCAAAAGGATTATTTTTAAATTTATTTAAAAAAATAAATTAAAAAATTTACGTATTCATCTTTTATCTTTTGAATGATTCCTTAATCATCATAATCGAATAAGAATTACAAGGAGGAGAATTTTTTGCGGAATCCCTGTTTTTGAATGTTTTCATTGAAAATATAAAGGTGCAGTAGTGCCTTTTGGCGTTCGTGTGAAATAATCGAACTCTTTCCCCCTCTAAGCATCTACACGACATGGACGTACATTATTTATATGTATTTGTGTAACTGACTTATCGTGGAAAGATTTAAAAATGCATATGTATTTTTAGGTACATCTCTTCTTTAATAACACTTGAAACATTTTGTTTATGCGTTTATATAGATACATAACAACACTTTACATTAATAAAGGTTAATATGTTATAACAATATATACGTTAAATAAATATTTGCATAAAAAGGAATTGAACAAATTTTTAAAATTTTGTGATATAAGATATAAAAATACACATTGTTCATATTACACAGAGAGTCAATTAAAACTATGGTGGATTAATCTAAGTGAAATCGAGCATATATTATTCATTGTGCCAGATCATTTATACAATTATTATATCAAAAATGAATAATAATATATAATATTAACCATAAATAGATATTTTCATTATATTTTTTATATTAAATGTCATTATATACCATTATGCTATTCTAACATAAATTTTTCTTAACAATATCTGATTCCAACAAATTGATTATATATATCTTTGAGAAAAAATGGATATATATCAATATATAATTCGTGCTCAATAAAACATAACTACATATACAAGAATAACAGAAACGCTGGACACAAGAAACATGTATCTAATCATTAATGAATGTTAATTATTATACATGTTTACTACACAGGTAAGTGACACAAATATTGAATATACATAATATTTATTTTAAAAATATTCTCAAAATGGAAACTCCATAAAAAAATGAATAAAATTAAATATGAGATACAAATATTTCAACTTTGCAGATAAATATTACTCTAAGATATTAATTATATTGTCTCATTGAATAATTAGTTATTAATAATATTATTTCAAATTCTTTTATCTTTATTAAATCTTAAAGAAAAAGAAAAAAGAAATCAGTTAGATATTAATGTATTTACAAAGTATTTGGATAATAATTAAGTACTTGATAATAATAAAATAATTATAATAACAGATAAAAGAATTTGATATAATAAATTGTATATTATTTATAAGAATCACTACTTTATATATTAACAAACTATATAGTAGAGTCTTATAATGGTTGTGATTTATGTATTATCATATACATGTCTACATGTGAAATGATTTAAAGTAGAGTTGACTAGATAAATATTAATTTGTAAAATAAATTATGTGAAAAAAACAAAATATTTCATCTTTGTTGGAAAATAATTATATTACTCTGTTCTGTTATTTAAAAACACGTTTAACAGATGCACATTGTATTTCAGCTAAAAACACAGTAACAGACACAATAATGTACAACTTCAAATAATAATAACCTGTAATTTGTCAATGATTTGTCAATGATTGAAAATACCAGAATAAAAACAATTTTCTATTTAGAATCATAACATTATTATCATCTGTTTACATTCATTATTATCAACAAAATTACGACTGGTATATATGATGCAAATATGTTTATACACTTATTATTGGAACAAGTAGCATGAATATTATGCACAGGTACATGGAAAATAACTCTTTCATCTTTTTAACATAAGAACAGAGTATTACTATAATCAATGTTTTAATAATACCCAAAAGAAACTTTTCGCCGAATGTTAAAAAACACCTTGTATAAGTTTTTATATACTCTTGCAATAATTGCAAATCTCCTTAGATGTGTCACCTATCTCTTGCCTCCAACGTTTTGTTAATCTATTTGACTGCTAATGTTTGTAGAGAAAAAATGCTGAAAAATGTTATATTTGTTATAAGCTATCTATCTATTTTCTAAGTATTATTTTGCATTCAACACTAAAATATTATGTCTTATTAATAATTATATTCAGTTATCTTGTTAACAATAACAGTATGTGATCTATCATATTATCTTTTAACTCGAACTTCAAGTATGTTGATACTGATTTTTTTTTCTTTATTTGGTAATTCTCTTGTAATTATTGATATAATTATAAATGTTCATACAACATGAAAATACATATATATACGTCGACGTATTTATTGTATATTGCAAATATTTCTACTAATATTTTCATCTTTAGTAGCATCTGTTGCATAACATAGGAACTTGATTGTGCTATAATCAGTATAACTCAATTCAATATACTTGAAGTCCGAGTACAACCTTGTCTAATCATCCGAACGCTGAAAATACCTATTTTCGATGCGTTTGCAGAGATTCACGAGTGTTGGGAAATTCTTGACAATATTCGCCAGTACGTTGTTTGGAAGAGGTGTTGTAATAATTGTAAAAATATGACCAAAGACGAGGGCATCCAATTCATTTGGATTTCTACATGATCAATTAAATAATTTTTAACATTATTGTAGAAATAATACTTAAGAATATTATTAATATAATAATAAAATTAATAAATAAAATTTATAGACACATTAGGTTTTAAAAATAAATGCATATATTTACATGCAAATTTCCATGCATTATTTTAGTATCTTATAAAATTAATAATTTGGGAAGAAAGTCTATGAATAATATTTATAAAATGAATGAATCTTCTGACAATGGTGGAAGAGATTCAGGAGAATCTGAGTTATACCACAAAGAATTTTCTGATGGTTTTTCTATTACTTCAAATTCTTTTATAATGGAATCATCTTCAAGTGTGTCTTCTTTGCTTTGGTCTAACTTTTGATTAAAGTAGATACTATTGATTTTATAAGCATGGTCCATAAGTCGAGGGAATATGTGGATAATTGTGTTAATTTCTTGTGTGGATGGAAGGAAACGGAAATTGGTAAGAGCATGTATATGGCCATATACCAAGGCATCAAGTTCTGTAGGCCTTACAAGTTATATGTAAATATTATAATTTTGTTACTTATTTATATAAAGAAAAAAATGGGATTATACTTTTAGCATACATGTTAAAACTACTTACTTGTCACCAAAAAAGAAGTTCCTCCCATTCAATCGTTCTGATAATATTACACAACAATTTTCAACTTCGTTAGAGACTTCTTTTAAAGTCCTATTATACCAACCAAGTACGGTAAGCCTTTTTATAACTTGTTTTCTCTTTTGCCAATTCAGGTAATGATTAAGAGGCCAGGGATAAACACTTCCATGTCTTTGTTTAGTTACTTCTTCTAATGTTGTTTGATCAACCCAACAAATATAAAGTTCTGCGTTCACAAACACATTATTGACTAATGAAATGTAAGCTTTCATATCTGATTTATCTACAGGTTTCAAATGGTTGGATAAACTTGTCCCTTTGTTTGAAATAAAGGATACTATGTTATCAAACTCAGATAGTACAAATGCACCACATTTAATAAACGGCAAAGAACCATTTGGTGACATATATTCGGCATCTCTTCTTGACTTTATTTGAAACTCCAAATTACACATTTTGAGAAAAGCTTGAACAGCAAGACAGTTAGCATTATCTGGCAATAATATTTGTTCTACTTCAAATGGTCTATATAATTGTATCAATTGAGGCCATGGTTCCTGAGCTGTAAATAAAGATACCAAATATACTAATGTTAGCAATAAACATTATTATAATGTACCAGTATATAAAATGTTTCAATCGAAAGTTATAAAAAAAGACGACACTAAGAAAAATTTACTATACGAAATATAAGATGGGCTATTTGTACCATAAAGTGAGGTTAGATTCTAATAATTTAATCGAAATAATAAATATAAAAGTTTTAGAAAACAATCTGAAAAAATCACCTCCAAGCTCTAAATTAATTACATCTGCTGTCAGTTCACCAGGCATATTGAAGTAAAATATAGTAAATTTACTTGAATTATACTTTATATTAATTTACTTATGAAATCAAGACACAGAAGTGCATAAAGCATACAGATCTATGTGATCAAATAGAGAAATATACTTTATCGAAAAAATAACTCAAGTAAGCCCTTTTAACAATCACAAACTGAATAATATTAAGTTTTAATATCATATCGTTTGATAATATATACACGTAATATATCAAATATATTTATAAGGTAAATAGATCAGTTTCCAATATGAATTTCGTTAATAAAATTAATCAATATTTAGGAACAATCGTGTTCTAAAATAATTTTTAAATTACTAACAATAATTATATGAAGAACAAAATAGCGATTTTCTATATATATCTATATATTTCTTTTTATTTACTAACCATGAATGTTGGTATTTTGTCCAGGACAAATTGCAGTACATACGAAAGTAGCCATCAAAGAATTATCCTAAAATTGAAAATATTCTTGGCTCTCATTAAATATAAATTAACACTTAATATTTTGTTTTTAACTTGAATAGTATAAACCTTAAGAATTGAGCCGTTTATTTTGAAAGTGGCCTAACTCCGTTTTTCAATTTTTTGCCGGTCACCATGGTTACATGAACAATTTCATGTCATATATCAGCGAAGCATTTCAGGGTGCTCATGTTCCGAACAAATTCGCTATATTTTTTACACATAAGTTTTCATAATCACTTCACTAACTGAACCGTGTAGTTTGAAAGTGGCCTAACTCCATTTCTACTTACATCAAGATATTTGCTATTGATAATGTCGGAAAGCAGTGATGATGGTAATTTCAATTAATTAATATTTACAAGTTAACCCCATTTTTTGGACAATTGCGTTAGTTGAAGAATCTGTAGGTTTAATTAATATAAAACTTAAAATTTAATATTAAATTTTAGAAATTATTTCACCCATGGGGAAAAACAGAACAAGACTATTTAGTTCAGATAGTGAAGAAGAAATAGTAACTAATAACCTAAACCTAAATCGAAAAAGAAACAGAATTATACAACAATATTCGTCTTCAGAGGATGAAGATCCGAATAATAATGGAGAAAAGACTGATGCATCATACATCCAAAAAGTGCGGAAGATTAAACGGAATTCAGGAAAAAGATATTGCACTCAAACCGGAAATATTGTTCCCGAAAAAATTTTCGAAAACAAAGATTGTGGTTGTCGGAACGCTTGCACAAAAAATTTCAATGTAGAAGAAAGAAAGAATATTTTTGAGAAGTTTTGGGGTTTGGCAGATTTTAATAAACAAAATGTACTACTTCACGAAGCTGTTGAGCGCAAAATTGTGGAACGAAGACGTCCAACAAACGGAAAAGGTTCTCCAAGAAATTATAGTTTTAGATATTTGTTAACTTCTAGAAACGGAAAAATTCCTGTCTGTAAAAAATTCTTTTTGGATACTTTTAAAGTAAGCGAAGGACGCTTAAAACGAGTACTAAACTCTGTAAATGTGGGCAATGATTTACGAGGGAGGATGGTCGGATCTTCAAGACAATTATCCGACGAAGGGAAAAAGCACGTTCAAAACCATATTAAAAGTTTCCCTAATTTTGAATCCCATTATACCAGATCTCATAATCCTAATAGAAAATATCTACATCCTAATCTAACTCTCAGGAAAATGTTTAATTTATATGAGCTTTATTGCGAGGAAAATGGAATAAAAGCCGTTAATGAGTGGACTTATAGGAAAATATTTAAAAAAGATTTTGATTTACATTTCCACCAACCGCGTAAAGATACATGCCAGAAATGCGACTTATTAAACATCAAAATTAAAGCGTCGAATAATGATGATGAAAAGAATAAACTCACCGAAGAACACGATGTGCATTTAAAACTAGCAGAATCAGCTAGAAATTCACTAAAACAAGATCAGGAGCAAGTATCACGTAATTCGGATTATTATTTTGCTTTCTCGTTCAACTTGCAAAAAGCTTTGCCGTATCCCAAGCTGACTACCTCAGTAGCATATTACAAACGCAATATGTATATTCTAAATTTTGGTATACACAATTTTCACAACGATAATGTTCACATGTACCTTTGGGATGAAACTATTGCATCCAGAGGTGCTCAAGAAGTTGTTTCATGCATCTTAAAACATATTAAAAGTTTAAGAAATGAAAGACACATAATAGCATACAGTGACATGTGCACCGGGCAAAATAGAAACATTAAAGTAGCTTTAATGTGGTTAAAAATTGTGCAAACTTTGGAAAATAATGTAGAAGTCATCGATCACAAATTTTTAATATCAGGACATTCGTTTTTACCAAATGATAGAGATTTTGGCGTAGTAGAAATGGCATTAAAAAAAAATAATTTACTGTACGTTCCCCAAGATTATTATAAGATTATTAAAAAGTGTCGGAAAGGTAATAATTTTATTATAAATGAAATGAGACAGGAAGATTTTGTATCAACAAAATTATTAGAAGACGCAATTTTTAGAAGGGCAAAGAATTCTGATGGAGAATCTGTAAACTGGTTAAGAATATGTTGGATGCGTTTTGTCAGAAATGAACCATATAAAATTTTCTATAAGACATCAATGAATGACAATGAAAATTTTAAAGTCCTGAATTTATTACCACGCCGGGGTAGACCAAGAAAATTCGAAAATATTGTATTGACACCATTGTATAATAATATTAGACAAATTACAACAGCAAAATTTAAAGACATGATTGACCTATTGCGATACATACCACCAGAACATCATGACTACTTCAAATCCCTTTCACACGCACAAAATGTAGACGAATAGTAAATTGTTTTGTAATAAATTTATGTTTGTAATTTTTTATGTTCTGTAATTAAAAAATGTTTTGAATCGCATAAATTATGTTTCTGAAGTGTTTTCAACATATGTAAAATAAATTCAGTATTGTTTTTTTTCAATTTGAAACATCTTACATTATGTTGAATGGACTTGGGCATCTTCAAATTTAAAAATGAATCTGGTTGTTAATTTTGAAAGTGGCCCAACTCCATTCTTGATAAGAAAACGCACGTTATTCACTTAATAATTGCCACTATTTTAACAGGAACTATAATTTCAACATCTTTAGATGCGCTTAAGCAGTATGACTCATTAGTATCCTATACGTATATTTTTAAATTCATTGAAACGCAAAAATTTAAATATCTCGATTTTAAGAAAAATGGAGTTAGGCCACTTTCAAAATAAGCGGCTCAATTATGTTTGCATATTAATAAATAACGATCGCAATATCCGTGTTCGTAACAATTTTTTGTTGTCTTCTATTGATATTTTTTCAAATACGTCATACGCAAATATACAGTATATTGTAAATTATATATATGTAAAGATCATGTAGATAAATCTTTTCTAAATAATTTACATTTTTTAAATTTTCACGTATCTTGTCAAAAAAAAAAAAAAAAATTCAAATTTAAAAACCGGAATATACTACGTTAGTCAAATATTTGTATTTTCTTTTTTTTTAATGGTTGAATGACGTAATAACATCAATACTGTTTGTACTATGAAAAATAAGTATGCCGTCTCATTAATTAGTATCATTAACAATAAAACGATTCAAAGAAACAATTAGAAAAAGGAATAATGATTGGTACAATGTATGTATCTAAATTCCAATTATTTTTTTAACTTATTCAGCTGTTTTAGTACAATAAAAAAACAAATATAATTTTTTTTGTTATACCATATATTTTTATTAAATTGTCAGTTTTCAAATATTACAATATTTAATTTGTAAAGAATTAATAAAATATATAAAATATAGTTATTAAATATAAATGTATACTATAATGTTCATTATTCATTTCTATTCATTAAATATCCTTTATCTTTTCATTAATTAATATGTTATTCTATTTCTTTAGTTCTTTCATATCTAAAATTTAATAGATCATATAAAAAGAAATTCATATCGACATCTTGCAGAACCCAAATGTAGTTCTACGACAGCCTGGAGGACAGCTTCTTGTAGGTGCACTAATTATTACAAAAGATACAATATCAGATATGCATTCCAGTTGAAAATTAATTTCATTGACACCTATTACACCAGGTGCACAAGGACTACCAATTGTTTTAAGAGCATAACATGTATTGTTGTATTTAACCAAACCATATTCTAAACATGGATTCTTAACACATTGTGGAACTGTTTCTCCTTCAGGAAGAAATAAATAATGTTGTGAAGGACAAGGTCCTTGTCTATAAGCTTCATAACACGAATCATTTAAAGGAACATATAAAAATCTTGGTCTACAATCGCATACCTAAGCAACATTGTTTCTATACTAGAATAAACAAGCATATTGTTTGGACAATAATCCGGTATTGATACAGGAATACGTTCTGTTATCTTAACATAAAAATGATATATATTTTTCATCTCACAATATAACAAATTTCTTGTACATAAAATGCATTTTGTATAATAACACACACCATTGGTTTATTTCCACTCACATGAGATAATTCCTCATCATTTGGAAATACAATATCTTGACACAAAATGAAGCAAGTACATGTTAAGAATGCATATAATATAATTGCGCTTTTTCTATAGTAAGTTTCAATGATCTTAATGAAGTGCAACTAGTTAGATAAACCGAATATACAAGGTTCATTTATAAGAGATACACTAGCGCTATTTTCTTTTATCTTTTTTCTTTAATGGAGGCTTAACGATGTGGTACTTTAATCAGAAAGATCGCGTAAAAATTTTTTAAATCAATGACATTTTCTTTTTTAATATTTTAATATAATATAATAAATAACTAATCAACTTTTATATGCCTTTTTATGAAATGATACATATAAACAAAATATATGTTGAAATAATAAAATAACAATTTTATTTTCTTGATATATAATTATAATTGTTAAGTAAAAGATTTTCATTTTGTAAATATTTACTATATACTCTAAATGTAGTAGATATTGGGAAAGCAATAAGATTAAAATATACTATATAGATCATAGTTGATTTTAATTTTATGTACCTAAGTATGTAAAGTTTTTATCTCATTTGTATATGTACGTACATAAACATATATATATATATATATATATATATGAATTTTTTCATAGCAAGAAATTTAATGATTTTATTATTTATGGATAGGATTTAATTCATATTAATCAACATATCTTTGTAAATACAATGAAAGAAAGATATGTCACATTCAATTTTACCGCCTTTTTTAAACAGCAAACGACGATTGTTTTACTATTAATATTTATTATTCTAATGTTTTTCTATATAGCAAAATCTAATTTGATATAACTTAATTTATAAGACAAAATGCATCAATATTGAAAATTTTAACATATTATTAATAAATTTTGAAATTAAATATATTTCCTGAATAAACCGGAAACGAAGTGGTGAGAATTGTGCGAGTCGTACTGCGCTGTGAGAATAGTTGTCTTTTCCTTTCAAACAAACCAAGATGTCGAAGAGAGGTAAGTTTCTTCGTGAGAAGAATGAAAATCCAATGAAATCATTTGTAAAAGTACACATCGGTAGAAATAAAAACAAACGATGAGTGCCAATTTAACGGAAATATTTTGTGATATTAGAAGTTCTTGCGTGAATTGTATTTTTGTTGAAGAAAAACGATCTTGGGGAAGGAACGAGTGTCGTGTAGTTGTTTATCAATGTCTGAATTTAACGTAAGATTTTTATTCTTCAAGGACGTGGTGGTTCAGCTGGAGCTAAGTTTAGGATATCACTGGGTTTGCCAGTTGGTGCTGTCATCAATTGTGCAGACAATACCGGTATGTTATAAATGATTATTTTTTAAGTTATACATCTTAACCTCAAAACTCAGTTATGTGTATCCATCGTT
Organism: Dolichovespula saxonica; assembly: GCA_911387935.1. Lineage (NCBI taxonomy): Eukaryota > Metazoa > Arthropoda > Insecta > Hymenoptera > Vespidae > Dolichovespula > Dolichovespula saxonica. The sequence continues at coordinate 15,711,824 of OU426993.1, read as the reverse complement.
TGCAACACATGGTGAATCATTTCTATTATTATGCTGTATATCCTATACAACTTGCCAAATTTAAACAAAAATATGGTAATTTTTATATTCGTGGAAAAATATTCACAGAGAACTAAACCTCATTCATTATTTTGTAACACATAGAATCACACATAAATAACAAAAGTATACGTTAAATATATTGTATCTGTCTGAAATTTTTTATTTAAAATTAAATAATTAAAATAAATAAAAAATTTATAAGTGCAAAGCCTTTATTACAAGTTTGTTGTAGGTGCCAAAAATCTCTATGTCATAGCAGTTCAAGGAATTAAAGGTAGATTGAATCGTCTACCAGCTGCTGGATCAGGAGATATGATTGTTGCTACTGTGAAAAAAGGAAAACCTGAACTTAGGAAGAAGGGTAAACTTTCAGATATACATATAAATTTTATAGATTTTAATAAATATTTTATACTTTTTTTATGAAATTTTGTTTTATAAACAACTTTTATCTTTAATTTGTATATATTTTATATATATTCATACATGCAACATACTTTAAATTGTAAATAATATTTATATTGTTAAAAACTTTAACAACTACTGAATGTAATTACAGTTATGCCTGCAGTAGTCATACGTCAGCGGAAACCATTTAGAAGGAAGGATGGTGTATTTATATACTTTGAAGATAACGCTGGAGTTATAGTGAATAATAAAGGTGAAATGAAAGGATCAGCTATTACTGGACCTGTTGCGAAAGAATGTGCAGATTTATGGCCAAGAATTGCATCCAACGCTAGCAGTATCGCATAAAACATTCTGTATAAATCTATTATCCTTAATAAAATAAATTTGGACATTTGTCCTGAAAATCGTTTTATGATATTATTTCCATGCTTTTCTATTAAATATAATAATTTTATAAAGTTGAATATATATGTTTAGAATGTAAAAGTATAAATGATTAAGATTTTATTAACTAACGAAGTAACAAGAAAGAGGTTCGAGTCCATAATTTACATAGAACAGAAAGTCGTCAGCGATTGGTCAATTCTAAAAATTGTATATGTGAAGCAAGCATTTCTATTGGCACATGCAGAATAGTAATCGTGCTAGTATGATAACCTTATCTTTCTAATTACAATATTATATATATATATATATATATATATATATATATATATATATATATATATATATTATATAAAGCTCAGGATATGATTGAAAATATTTTATTATCGCCTACGTTTCCTCTTTGTAATTTTTATTATGTCTCGTTTCGCGTGCGCAATGAGTAACCGTTTTAACGTGTACGCATTTTTATTAGTCGCGCATACAAGCAATCAATAAATGCGTCCTAATACATTTCCAGAGCTAAAGCAGATTAAGCTGAGGAAATTCGAAGGTTGCTTTAAATTAAGCGATCAAAAAACAATCGCATTGTAACATAGGGAAAGATCGAAGAACGAGAAAGTAGAGTCAAGAGTGTACTGATAGTGAGACGAAGAAAGAGAGAAAAGGAGGTGGTGGCAGTACTGTAGTGGGTAGTGTGGTGGTGGTGGTGTTTGCCCTGACCGACTGGTTATTCTATATACCTAACTAGTACGCCTTCGGACTCCGCTAGCTTTCCGTGTGCTACGGGAAGGGTGCGTGTCGGTCACGATTAACATATGCCATTCCGTAGCGGGAATTTTGTCTCCAGCCTACGGATAGTAGAGGTAAAGCTTTACGATAAGAGAATAAAAAGAGAAGAGGGAAGAACAAACGGCATGCTTTCCTCAAGCAATGTACACGCAAAGTGGTAATAACGCGCGCGCGAGACGCGCGACTCGAGTAAATCAAGAGAGTAGTACGAACAAAAGTTGTGACCCCACGCTCGGCTAGTGCTCCTTATACTTTTTCACCTATTTTAAAGGCAAGCAGCTTGGAGACTGTCGTTTTTCTAACCTAAATTCGATCATTCGTGTCGTACGATGAAATCGCGTTCGATGCGATGTCGATGCTGATATCAATGCCGGTACCGGTGTCGCCGGTATTTTATCGAACTCGGCTTCCCTATTCGAAGAAGGTGGAGAAAAAGAGAGGGCAAGAGTGCGCTCGCGCGAGTATTCTCCTTTCTCTCTCTTTCTTTCCATGCCGTTTTTTTGACAGCTAAAAATACAATTTTTGATGGACCAACCGACCGAGTGAGCGACTATTTCGGTGACGATGAAAACGCAATTCGTCTACCTACGCACTTTCATTTTCTATCTTTCTTGTTATTATTCTTACTTTAATTTCAGTTCGAAAAGAAAACTCTTTTCTTCCATTGGCATGCCATCATTTAGGCGCTACTCGTCTCTTATGCTATTTTGTAGATACTATATTTACTCAAATAGTCGAACGACCGTACCGATTGAGATTAAGAAGCACGTTGTTTATACTCTGTGAATTTTGAGTAACGCTTAACATTTTTTATGAATGTTCTTTTACAGAAATCACACGACCCGATATGATATTAATTTATTTCATAAATAAATGTTCTTCGATTAAGTTTTAAAAACACATTTTATTACGAATACGTAATAAATGTTTTTTCAATTAATAATTCGCACGCTTTTTTTTATCTTAGTCGCTACGTACATTTTATGGAATTTATTATTTTTTTTTCTCTTCTTTTTTAATAATAAATAGAAGCAGTAAAATTTGTCTTTTCTTTTTTTTTTATTCAAAGCTATAAAAGAGAAACATATAGAAAAATTAACAAAGAAATATTGTTTGCTTTTGATTGGTTTTTCAATGAAGTAAATAAATTTTTTAAAGTTAGGTGCTTCTTATTAAAGCATAATGAATATTGTGAATTTTTTATCTAATAACTCATTGTATAAAGTCTATAATTACTATATTTAATACCTAATTTCTTTATTATGTTTGTTACATAATCTAGCGTGTACTAAAGTATTTTTAATAAAAATTACTATTTACAGAGAAAATTTGTTTTGAGCATACTATTTTTGCTACTATTACATTTCTCTTACCATTATTAGATTTCCTCATCAAATTTGGGATTAATCATTATTTAAATTTAGATCAACCAGCAGCACTTTTCTTTAATTGTTTTTAGCCTGACTACAAATGCATGTTTGTCTTTGCAAAAATATTATATATTACATTTGTATGTATTTGTTGTGTTTTTTACTTAATTACAAATTAATATTCTTTTTGAAATAATATTTAAAGAATAAGCAAGTACAATTTTTGAAAGTATTTTTTCAGTGTACTAAATAACTTTATATCTGTATGTATTATTTGCTTTAGTATATATCTCATTTGATCTAGATAGATACTTCATATTATTTTTTTTTAATACAATCTCTCAGTTAATGTTTGGATGTAATTATTATGTTATTTCTTTTTATTTTTATTTAATCCACATCTCATTGAAAGTTTAGTATTTATTGTAAATATTTAAAAAAATCAAATTATTTTTTACAGTAAAATTATATTGTTTGTAGAAAGACAAGAAATGATAAATTTAGTGATGAAAAAATCAATTATTGTTATATATATATATATATTCTTTTTCTGAATATTTTTGCAGATACTTCAATATGTCTCATCACTTTGTTACTGTATGTGTAGTATGTGTATTATGTGCTGCACATACTCCATGCTCAGCGCACACTGACTTCAAAATAGCAGATGCAAACTCCTATGATATTGCAAATCAAGAAAATATACCTAATTCTAAGAACCAACTATTAACGTCTGAATTAAGATCAAAGCAATTAATGCAACTTAAAGATCACTTAAAGATAAAAGCAAATACATTGGATCAAGTAAAACATGATATTAAAAAATACATCGATATGCAAGAAATTAATAAGAGTAAACAAGTAATTACTAAAGTTGTCCCAGTCGCTGTTGAAAAATCGTATTCAGAAAAGAGAGTTTTGGAAAAAAAAAAGATCATTAAAGATAATCAAGAACCACATAAGAACGACACAAACATATTGAAAAATGATTTGGAAGTTTTAGAAAGACTTGGACAAATTGAACTAATGATTCATGAAAAACAAGGATTCACATATTTTAGTAACGATCATACTACAGATTCTAGGCTTAGAAAAAGAAGAAGTATAGATGTCAATGAAAAATACTTCATGAAAAAAATTTTTGAAGCTTATGGTGATGGTAAAAGTATGACAATGGAGGGTTTTGAAAAGCTGTTAAGGAAATTAGGTTTATTAACACTTTTGACTGATATCTCTAAATTAGAGGGTCACAACATGGGAATTAATCGATCCGAAAATCAATTAGGCAAGTATTACACAAAAATACATGTTACAGTAACTACATACAAAAAATGAAACACAAGATAAGGAACAGTAGTTTTTTGAGTAATCCTTTGGCAACTTGTTTCAAGATTAAGTTGGGTATTCATTTTAATTAATTGCCAATCGTTATGACAATAAACCTGTCCATCATAATAATAGTATGGTTTGAATGTCCATCTAAATATGACTGTAATTTGGTAATATATATACATATATGTACACACAAACACACACATATATATATGATCTATTGATGATAACAATGATCTTGATTAAGCTTACAAATGCTTATTTCATGATGATTTGGTTTAATAATTTGAATATATGTCCAATTGACCTAATAAGTCACTTATTGATTTCATTGACCTGCCTGTTAGATCTTTGCCGAAATGTATTCACAGTAAGCCATAAATTGAACTACATAACTGAAACTATAAAATAGTAAATAATTATGACTAAAATATTTTAAAAATAATATAAGTAAATGAGAGTTATTTACATATAAAACAATATTTATGATTTGAAATATGATATGAAAATAAAATTTAATACTTTTTCTAGCATCAGCAAAGTGCTAGTAATAATATATTATCATATGTTTATGTAATTTCATACTATACTGCATTTTGATCTTACTAGGTCATCCATGTTTTCCATTGTAAGACATTTTTCTTATTAATTTAAGAACCTTGAGCACGTAAACAACATTTTGTTTTTTAATCTAATTAAAACTTTTATTGTAAAATAAAAATATGTATTTACATTATTTTATTAATTCAGTTTATTTAAAATATATTTTAGAGAGTAAAACTCTGCAACACAATGGCCTACATGATAAGAATGGAATTAATAAAGAAAGGGTAAATATACTATAATATTAAGGATTTTTCATAAAATATAATTATAGTATTGCATGTACTTTACATCTCCAGAAATATTATACTGCATGAAAACAATATACAATTACATTATTTCAGTGCTTAAGCAGTAAAGAGTTGCTAAATACGGTTGCACAAGGTAGCCCATATAATTCAAAAAATAATGATACAACACTACCAAGCTGGCTTTTTGAACGTGTTTGTCCAGTTCTTATTTATCAGTTAGCAGGAGAATCAAGTTTAGAAAGAACTGGATGTGTTCTAGTACCAGAAAGTTACAAAGATGTTACAGATGATATTGATTATCATTCAGAAGAAATAACTCGTAACATGTTTCAAGGTATATAACAATATTTTCATATTACATTGTCTTATTGCAATAAGAAAATTTCTTTTAATTTTATATGTTGTGATTTTAATGTGATGAAGACGATAATTTTTTAATAACAAATTACAAAGATATGCTGTTTTAATTTTTAGTGTGGTTGTACTCAACGATTAGCATTTTAATTATTAGTCTTTGTGGACTGCTTGGTGTAGCAGTAATACCTGTAATGGGAAAAATTTATTATCATCAATTATTACAATTCTTAGTTGCTCTTGCTGTGGGAACATTATGTGGTGATGCTCTTATACATTTGTTACCACATGTAAGCCTTTATTTTTGCATAATTAAACAAAATAAGACAAATTGGTAATTATAATATAAAAATTTAAAAAATTATTGAAAACGTTTATTAGGCAATGATGTCACCAATGGCACATAATCATGAACACAATCAGCTTCATGAAAGTCCTTTTATAACAAATCACGAAGAACTACATAATCTAAATATGTGGAAGGGTTTTGTAGCTATGATTGGTCTAGTGTTGTTCTTTTTTACTGAGAAAGCTTTAACAGTGTTAGCAGAATGGAGAAAACATCGTCAACGTCGTAACAAAGTAAATATAATAATATAATACTTACAACAAAGTTTTGTAGTAATAGTTATATCAAAATGTTAAGAACACCTATATATAATTGTGTGTGTGTATAGAATGTAAAATGCAAATACAAAATCTATTTTCAGTTACCATCACGCGTGAGAGTTATGATGGAATCTGATGGTCCTAACAGTAATGTTGTTGGCGAAAAACTCTGTAAACATAAATATTCTTCATATCCATATTGTTATGGTGAAATTACTACAGAGACACAAGGCATGTTGTCTGATAATTTAAGTAAAACATTAAATCATAGTTCTAATACTTCAAACAATATTTTATAAGAAATTTTGTTATAGATAATCATCATAATCGACAACATAAGCAAGATAAACCACCTGTTATCGATGAAGAAAAACCATTAACAGCAAACTGTAATTCTGTATCAAAAATGATGACAAGTGATATTGAGAAAAAAACAACTGATGATTGGAGGTTGGATGATTCCATTGTAAATAATGCAAAAAAGAGTACAGATGGTGCTGATATACCTTTAAATGAATCTGAAAGTTATACTGTTATCATACGCGAGCATGAGACTAAACATCATGGCCATACACATTCTCATGGTAAGATACATTTAGTTGAAGTAAATTTTATTATCTTTATATTGTAACTATATTTTTATATATATGTCTTAATTCTGTAATAGACCAATATGTGTATTATTTAAGGTCATGTACATTCTGCACCAGAGTCAATGTCAAGTGTTGCTTGGATGGTAGTAATGGGAGATGGCCTACATAATTTTACAGATGGCATGGCCATAGGTGCAGCTTTTGCAGCAAACATAGCAGGTGGATTTTCTACAGCTATTGCCGTTTTTTGTCATGAGTTACCTCACGAATTAGGTAAATTGAAATAAAAAATAAACAATAGATTATAAACAAGTATTCTAAACAATAATAAAAATAATATGAATTTTATAAATAGGTGATTTCGCAGTATTGTTAAAAGCAGGTATGAGTGCTAAACAAGCAGTTTTTTATAATCTTTTATCATCGGTGCTATGCTTATTTGGTATGATAGTTGGTGTGTTATTGGGCAGTACACCAGCAGCAACCAATTGGATATTTTCTGCTGCTGCTGGTATGTTTATATATATAGCTTTAGTAGATATGGTAAGTATTTAAATAATATTATAATATTTTCTTAAAGATAAATTTTATTCATTGTTATAATAATTCTAGATACCAGAATTATCTTCGAGTCATTCTGCAGAACGCAGTTCACACTGGCAATGTATATTACAAGCATTAGGATTATCATTGGGTCTTGGTATCATGCTAATTATTGCACTTTATGAACATGATCTTAAACATATATTTAATGATTGAATTATATATATATTGGAAGTATTTTTGAAAAATGGTAAGTTCCCAATATTCTTTACGATTAATAAAAATTTTTATATATTTTTTACCTTTGCAGCACATTTACCAATGAAGTTCGTTATTTATAATAAAGGAGTCTCTTGTATTGATAACTATAAAACTATAGATAAAATAATACAGAAGGTATGAAGATATCAAGATGAATATTGCAGCACTAAGAGAATAACTAAATAACTAGAAAATTTAGTTAATTTAAACACAACGACAATATTTAAAGTATACTTACAAAATCAAGTATTCAAAGTATACTTCTAATTATTGAAATACTGTTCTTATAGAGAATGTATTGATGAAACCTTATTTTCAGTAATTAGATAAAGAACTTTATAATATATTACCTAGTTCTTTTATCTGTTACTTTGATATTAAATAAAGTGATTATATATAATTGCTGCTATAAATTACATGATACGTTCGCTTATGTGTTAAAAAATATCGCGTGTTTAAATTAATATTAAGTATATAATATTGAATGAAAATTGCCTTAGAATTAACACTTGCCATGTTATATGAATAAACTGCAAGCACATAAAAAAATATTAATGTTAAAGTAATTATTCATTAAACATTAAATGCTTTTTAGATTTATTTGTGAACACTTTTTATTGAAAAATTCACTTTTACTCAATTTACGGCTTTTTTTTATACAAGAAATTAGTTATTGTCAATAAAAAAAAATACATTTACTTTGTCTAAAGTATTAGGCGATATATTTAATCTGTTTCAGATATAAGTTGAATATCTATTGACGTGCATCATTTTATATAGTTTAAAATCTTGATAATTTTTCTAATTTAAGTCTACTATAAGTAATTTGTAGAAACCTATAGCAGCAATTACATAAAAATATTTAGTTAAGATGGCTTCCATTATTTTGTAAGTAATCTGATACTTAAATCAGAAGTTAGTTTAAACATTTATGAAGTAAGATAGATATTTAAAAGTCGCTTATAAATTAAGATAAGTTATAATTTAAATAATACTTTTTAAATCAATATATTATTCGATATTATATAAATTTCTATTTTTTAAGAAATTATCTTTTCTACGTATTAATTATACAGAGACAAATAGACACAATTGCAATTGTATTTACTTATGGTATCACAATAACACTGGATATTTATCATCATGCCTATCATTGCACTTCAATAAAAATGTTCAGGTGTTTCATGTAAGATTTATATACTTAAAGATTCCTAATTTCAAATGTTTACATTATGTATACTTATCAAATGATATTTAAGAATAGAATTAATTTTGTTATGAACATATATAAAACTTGAACAAAATAGAATTCAATTATCCAATTGATTTTAAAATAATATTATTACATATATTCATAATTAAAAAATCGTTTATCTATTCAATTCCAATGTAATCATCTTCATTTATATGTATTTCAGTATCAGAAAATAATTTTATTTCCATTATACTGGTGCTCATATATATCATTATTAACATATTCTTATGTGTAAGATTGTTTTAATAAATAAAAATAAAATTGGCTTTAGCCATAATAGATTATCAGTGATACAAACAATTAAGTATGAGAATTGTAGCATAAATAATGGAATTAAATAACGATGAAATAAATAAATTAAAATGTTTTAGAAGAATTTCTACTTCGTGAAGGTATCATTCTAGATCACATTTATTTATTAAGTTTTGTTCAAATGTACCAGAGGAAAAAAACTGTATTACTATATCAGAAAATGTGTAGCATTATTATTTATCTATCTTCAAATAAAGGAAAAATTATGATACTGGAAACATAATATTTTGATAGATTCATGGTATATCTGAATTTCACGAAGAGCAGAATTTTATATGTACTCACATTAATCGTATATTAAGAATCGAATAGTTATTTATCTTTATATAGAAATAAAAAAAGAAAAGAAAGCTAGTTATGATAATTTATATCTACAGGTGATTAATTATTTGAAACAACAAAAAACCTGTAACAATAAATATAAACATTTAAAGATAAACTTAATATATCTTATTGTATACATATTTTACTTTAAAAATATGCCTTTTTGTTACTTTAATAACTTTAAATATCCCACCAGTAAAAGTAGAAAAAAACTTTCAATCACTTTCAGTGTGAGATTAATTGAAAGTTAACGTTACTATGCAAATTTTACTTAAATTCGAGAAGGTATAAATGTGCCACAATGTTATTTTATAATTACCATTAGTAGATATATAATTAAATATATAACTATCATAAAATTATACTTAAAATTTCAATGATACACATGTATAACGTATATATACTTCTCATTTATGTTTATTACTTGTTTATAAACATGTATACCATTGAAAAATATCACACATTACATGTATCTATCAACGCTGTAAGGTTTAGCAATTAAATAAATTTAAGCACATATTGTATGCGGTCATAATTGCTGTGATACTACCTTTATTGTATAGTACTATTTGTATATGAAATATGCATGTGTGTAAACTTATGCTTTTGTATTTCACTTTCAAGTATGATTTTACTAATATTATTGGTATTTTTATTTTTAAGAAATAATTTTTTATTAAATACTTAATTAACGGTATATTTAAAATATTTATTTACCAAAAATAATTCCTCATAAAATTATTATTTTGATAATAATAGATAGTATTGATAATAAACTAAATATCTAGAAGTATTCATGTATAAGTTTAATACAAAATTATTACAAGAGAGTATGTAAGTTTTATAGATAATGTATAGTATGTTTCATGGAATTGCCCTAATGATTTATATACAAACAATGATTAAATAAGTTGTAATTGATATACTTAAATTTTGCAGATACTGTGCAAAATAAAAAAATTGATAAAATAAGGTACCTTCTATCTTACATGTCTTATAATAAAATCAAATTGATTTTATATGAAATGTAAAATAAATTAGATTTGTAATGCACATTTGCAATAATTTATTATCGTACTTACTAATTATATACACTTGTTAAGATTATACTTATTAATATAAATATGTACAAACTTAGCAGTGAATATAAACTACATTCACTCCTAGTAAAACAAATGATTGAAATTGAAACATAAGAGCTTATTCGGTTCTATATAAATGAAATTATGCTGTTAATTATAAAGATTAAACCCAAATATATACTTAATATGAATGTTAATTAATACAATAATAACTCCAAATTAATATAAAAACTCATGTCACATTGAAACTAGTTCATCCTTGTCACTCATTTGAGCTGATAAACTAAATGCTGTATCAGTACTAGCTTCACTGTTCAAACTTTCATTGAAGGTTGGTTTCATGTGACTAGTATCATTCATTTCTCTCATTAATCCAGCCATATCATCATCTGGATCTATTTCTTGAGTTTCACCAACTACATCAATTTCCATGGATTGATTATCAATCATTGATAGTTCTTGTGTAGTGGATTTTTCTTCTTCGAACTATAAAGAAAAATATTTTTTATGAGAAAAGTATAAATTGTAATAAATACACTGCTAGAGAATGTCAATATCAATTTATAATATAAACTTACTTTCATTGGTTCTAATTTACATTGTTGTGGTAAGTTCATATGGAATATACAATTGGAATCAAATATAACTGGTATAGGCTCATGACATTCAATGTCAGCATGTATTGCACCACAAGCTTTAAATAAAACTTGATGCTGGTCCTGGAAAATAAAAGTAAATGATTCTTTTTTCATTATTTTATTATTATAATTACGATTTATTAACTAAAATGAAGAATAAAATAATACCTTAAGAATATGTTTACGACAGTGTTTAGCAGAAGGAAGTGTTCTTTCGCCACATTTTACACCACCTTCTGTAAATATACATTTGGATATATTTGGTGGCTTGTGCGTAGGTCCCTCTGATACCTAAAATATTTGCATTATAGTAAATCTTTGCATAATAGTAAATTCCATAAAACATTAACACTATTGCTTTATTAGAAATATTTTATTTACCTGTGCTCGACGCTCTAAAGATTTCCTATAAAGTACAGCTTCTATACCACTACGTCTGTGATACCGATTTAATGCTTTTAATTTTTCATATATCTTTTTCTCCCTTGCTGTGTCTTTAGGTTGATCATGTATACTACCTATATATATAATTAATATTTCATTTAATTTTTCAGCATTGTATACTTGTAATCAAAATATGAAACTTTAGAAAATTTTTCATTGTCATTTACTTACACACAGTTTCTTTTTCTTTTTTCAAAGCATGTAAATATTTTCGTCTCCTCTCTTTTAATGTATATTGTAATCTCCTAAACTGATCTATGTAAAGTGACTGAAGACGGATTAATTTTTCTCTTGCGATATAAATTACCTCCTCTGCAGTAAATATTCCAGCATGCCTTAAAAAATTAATACTAATGATTCAATAGGTAGATAGTATCTTATTCTTTGCACAAAGCAACTACTAGGAAATGATAGAAAATAAAAAAAACAGTAATCAGCTATAGTTTTTTAAAAATTGTATAAAAAATGAATTAAGATGTTTAATATTTTATATATACATATATACACACATACGTATATTGATAGGTGATGGCACAAGCTGAAGCATGCTAGCGTGCATAGTATAATATATCTTGTAAAGAGATTGATACTCAAACATACCAACATAAACTTACTTCAATGGATCTTCTTGTGGGCTATGTAAACTTTCATTATCACTGTCATCAAGACAAGCATTTTTTAAAGTATCACTTACTGTCGTAGGTTCAACATCACTATCTGAGGAGCTAGCATAATCTAAAATGTCACACCCACTTGCATTCACTTTATAAGCATCAATCTCATCTAAAAATAAGAATTCATTATTTATTATATATTAGATACAATTCAATTTATAACATAAAATAGTTATTTCAATATAAAGGAAAAACATTCAAGTATATACATACTAAAAGGATCTAATGCTTTAATTTTATTTTCTTCATCTTCAGTATCCTCTGTACTTGAATCAGTTGCCTTTACATAGTGATTCAAATTTAATAGTAATATTTCAGGTGTTTGTGGTAATGAATGACGTGATGTTGATTTAATACGAGCAATTTGTGCTTTCCTAGTATGTTCTATACAGTATCTATTGAAAAAACTTCATTTCAACATTTTTTTAAATTAATGATAACTACAATACCTAATGTTATTACATAAAACAAACTTACGAAGTATCTCTTTTATCAAGTTTAGGTGCAGGATTCTGACATTTTCTCCCATTTGAATTATATATGAAAGCACATTGTTTAAAAGGAGCATTTTGATCTTCAAGAATGTGCCTTAAACAGTATGAATATCCTTCATGGCAAGGTTGTAAACATTCAAATGATGCATACAAACATTTACGTGTTTGAGTAGAAGGTTTTGTATTAATCGATGAAAGAGCTGTAGACATTGTAGATTTTGGAATCCGAAACATAACTAGTTCTGAAATTATTCCAATTAAAAATAAACATAAGTTAGATGAAATCTTAAATTAAGTTTGGATTGAGTCAATAATATCTCTAATTCAAATTCTCTAATATAAATGCTGAATTGAATTTTAGCGCCATAATGCAATATAAAGATGGCGTTTAACATACGGGCTCAGTAGAACAAGGTATTAAAAATGTGCATACACAACTATTTCACAATATGATATACTAGACTGTTGATCCTCTAAGCTATACGGGTATAACATAAGACATACTTTTTTAACGATCACTTTAATTAATAAATGACAGTAAATGGTCTTTGACAAACACACGCGTTCGGAGTGAGAATTTGTCGCCATTTTGTATAAGACGTTGAATGAAATTTCACTGATCTACACACGAATATGAACAGAATAATGCGAATAAATAAATACTTTTCACAGTGATATATAAGCACCAGTGAAACGAGAAATCGGTATACTTTCGTTTCGTCTACACGCTTACCGCGATTTGTCACGTTAGACTTTCGCGGTAGAGCAAGTTGACGTCAGAAAATGGTTCGGTAATTTTCCAAGTCCAAAAAGATATTACTCAATAACACAAACAATAGTGTTATTCGGTCCAGTGAATCACCCTTGGAAAGGGCTGGATATACTTGTTTATTATAATGTTTGTCACAACAAAATAGATAATGCCTTTACGACTGTTTATGACTGTTTATGACGAGGACTGCATTCGCCTACCTGCTTACTTTTCATATCGAGGTACGTCATTTCCGGAAATTTAAATTGCCAAACACACCATGAGAGCTACGTGATTTATGGTTATCGTATCTTATCGATGCATCTTAACGATAAAAACATATAAACAATAAAGGTAAAAATAATAGAAGGGAAGGTAATGAAATAAAATAAATGTAATAAAGAAATTAAAGAAGAGAAAGATTAAGAGAGAGAAAACGAAAAGAACGGAGATATGCTGTGAAGTTGGCTGCTGCAATATTCCTTGATCGAATAGCTGGGTGTTGACACATCCAGGTGGTTAGGTAATCCACGCGGTCGTGAAAGAACGAATTGAGGCGAATTTGTAAGTCGATCGTTCCTTCTGCAATAATAATTAATAATAACAATATAAACATCCCTTTAATATATGACAGTATTACGAAATACTTTGTCGTGCTAATATTTCCGTAAATGGTGGAATCAAAAGTATGTATTTGGAAAGAAGGCATGCTGTAAGGTTATCTTTATCCTCTTTTTGACTGCATATTTCTCTGAACATCAGAAAAAAAATGTGCGATTAAACTTGCAGTGAATTTACGCAGGAGTGGACTTTCGAACAAGCGAACGATCGACGCACAAAGTGATAATCTCTTATAAACAACTTAAAATTCAATAAATACGTAGGCATAGTAAAGATGCTTTAGAAAAAATATTTTTAACGGTATTTAATATCGGTAATAAATTTTTACATAAAGTGGAGATAAAGAATATAACAAAGGAATAATATAAAAGAAAAAGACTTTCCTCTCTTATCTTATGACTGTCCCATATATTTGCGTATACCTGTGTTACAAACAATAGTATTAAATAGACAATGCCTTTATGAGTCATAATTTACATGTGTCTGCGAAAAAGTGAAAGTAGGGACCAAAGGGCATACATTTTTTGACCTGCGGAAATACCAAAATCGTCGTGAAGGTTTAATACCGTTAATTTTCACGGAAATATAGTCAGTTTTTCGTTAGCGTTCGGTGAGTGAAGATCTCATTTTTATACGAGACACCTTGAAGAGAACAGTGTGATTTCAATCGAAATAAGTATATTGATTAAACGTCGTCAATTCGTGGTTCGATATTGATAGAAAGTCGCAAGGAAACACGAAGGAACGGGATATTGTTCGATAAGAATAAAATTCGAAAGATATGATTGTGATAGTGATAAAACTTGGCGCATTTTCGAGAGGAGAGAAAGAAGAGTTTCAAATGGTTGTTCATGTATACAATTGATGTTCCACGAATGATGGATCAAAAAATTAGTTAGGAAGCCTGACCTGCTAATTTACACCGAAAGATAATGTTAATTTTTTGTTAAAGTTCGGTGAGCGTAGTTATCATTTTTACACGAGGCACATTGAAGAGAACGAAGTGTGATTTCAATTGAAATAAGAATATTGATGAAGGAACGTCGCCAATTCATGGTTCAATTTTGATAAAAGATCGCAAATAAACACAACAGGACCGGGGATATCGTTCTATGAAAATAAAGTTTGGACGGTATGATCGTAACAGTGATAAAACTTCGCGCGTTGTCGATAGCAGAGGAAGAAAAATATTTGTGCGTTTGTTTGTTCTGACGCATAAGGTGGAAATGAAAGTGGTGGTAGTGGTGGTGGTGGTAATGGTAGTGGTGGCGGCAGTGGTGGTAATGACGACAACAGTAGCAGCATTCGAATTTTACATATCGACGCCTATGCGTCAATCCGTTCTTCCAATTCGTGCGTGACGCGAAGTTGTCGGCGTATCGCTCGCAGAACTTTCGATATATCTACGTTGACTGCGAGACGCGAAAGTCGACGCCGTTGGCCCGACCGCCGCGCGAGTGAGCGAACGCCGTGAAGTGTGCATCGCTTTAGTGCCCGAGTTGTGTGTACATATAAATGGCGGCTGACGAAAAATGGTACTTTACAAAAGAACAGCTTATAAACACGCCGAGCAGAAGATGCGGCATCGACGCGGATAAAGAACTAAGTTATAGGCAGCAGGCGGCGAATTTTATCCAGGACATGGGACAGCGACTTGTGGTGTATCCTTTTTATCAAAAATGAGTGCGTGCTTTTCGTTCCCCCCGTTCCGCGACCCCCTCGTCTTTATGCGTGTGGTTTTGTCCTATCGGTTTACTTGCATCTCATGCCTTTTTCTTTTTCGACTTTTTCTTTGCCCACGAATCTTCTCTTATCATTTTTGCCAATCGTTAAATATATATTAATTTCTTATCGCGAGACGTAAAGATTACATCGGTCTATTCGATGTTCCATTAATGCGACGGAACTGTTTCTTTTCCCCTCTCGAGAATTCCACGAAGTCGCGAAATGCGACGTGTTATAAACATGTGTGACGTGCGAGAGCGCGGAGGTCACGCGTCGTCGTCTACATTTCCCCATATTGTAGTTTCCTGCATCATACATCTCTCACGAGACGTTTATTTTCCTTTTTTTCCCCTCATTTTGCGCGGAATATTAGTCTATGCACGATCGTGGTTACCACGCGGATTATATCATCGAATCCGTCCGATGATTGTGTGAAATTTAAAACAAGGGCATGAAACAGGGTCACATTGAAATTTACATTGTTTGCCTGGACCAAGTTTGACAGTAGTACCAACCAAAGACAAGTTTTCTGCTGTTTTATCCTTACGCAAGTATGGGTTTCTTATTTTCTATCCTACACAGCTGCAGTTTTGCTTGCCTTTGAGATACGAGAAGGATTGTCAAGATATATCACTTCTTTTGCCATCTAGTCGAGCAAATTTTTTAAAGTGTGTAGGCTTGACGATCAAATAGTTTCTCTGATTTTTCTTATTATGATCATAAAGCCTAATACTAATGATTTAACGTTTCTTCGATATCAATATCGATTGTTACTCATTCTATTTCATATTACTGTTCATCTTATCCATCGATGGAATTTGTATGTTTAAATATGGACTTTTTAAAGGTACATCGCATGTGTTTGTATAATTTATTGAAAACGATTAAGGAAATTTTAATACTGCAAAGAAATTTAACTATACGTCTAGATGAATGATGAAAATGAAATTATTTTTTTATGCTCAAACCATATAATCTGTTAGGCTTTATTTAATAACAGGTAAAAATGATAAAGATATGAATATTTTGATTTTTAAGGTAGAATTGAAAGCAGTACTCTGGATACTTTTCTAATTATATAAAATGTCTCTTGTAAAGAATTAACTCTCTTATACCAAAATTTTTTCGTAGGTATATTCTAGGTCTGAAATATTTTGTGTTAAGTTTTTGTTTATATTTGGTACAATGGATTAAACGTTATCTTTTATAACAATCTTCTGTTTATATATTGATATTAAGCATTATTTTCTATAAAGAAAATTTACATTCTGTATCGTACAACTTGTTATATTTATTGTTTGATTCTTAAGTAATGTATTGTATTGATATTTGATGTATACAAAACAGAATCAAATTAAATATCTACATTATGGTTTTGTATTTACATTTCAACATAACTGTATTATTTTCTAATCTTTATAAAATATAAGATGGTAAATGTCTTTATATATATTTTTGTTAAAAATGTTTTTAAAATGTTTATGTATTACTGCTTGTGTCTTATAAATCTCTTTATCGATGAAATCAAATATGTACATAATAAAAGATTTAATAAGTTCTAAGCATCCAGAATATTGATTACCTTATATTTTTAAATTTCTTCAAGAGTACCTTATTATTTTTTAGATTTGTATAGATTAGATGAAAATTGAATTTCATATTATCACTACCTGCTAAAATAACAAAATATTTAAAATGTAATAAATAAATTAAATAAATTATTCTTAATATAAACAAATATTCTATTTCTTATTGCTATGATTTAATATAATGCAATAATTTTTATATAATATTAGTTTCATAGTTTTTGGTTAAATCATCCTTTTAAATATATAACAAATAAATAAATTAAAATAAATTCCAATGATATAATTTATTTTTTAGATGTTATTGTATTAAATTATTTAAAAACTTTATACGATTTTGTATTACTGATGATATCTTATATAAACTTCATAAAGTTATCGATATCTTGTTCAGAATAATAATGATCTATGAAATTAAAGATTCTTTCATTTTCATTGATTTTTCTAGAAGTATAGTAATTTGATATAATTTTTCTCGCAACTTGTATTATATTTATTACTTATGTACTTATACTTACATATACTTATATCCTATTACCCATATACTTATACTTTCATGTAATTAGATATTATTGGTTGGTACTACACATTTGGTCCTTGATACTGTAATATTTGTCTGTTGCAAGCGATGTTCTTTAGTTGAGATTAATGAAAATTGATAAGTTTATAACTCATACTAACCATAATCTATAATTATAAGTTTAATATTATCTAGGAATTACCATCACAAAAGAATTTTCCTTAACTAGTCATGTATAGTACACAATTATGCATCAACACAGCAATAGTCTACATGCACAGGTTCTATGTGTTCCATTCGCTGTCACACTTCCACCGAAATTCAATTGCAGCAGCAGCCCTTTTTTTAGCAGCGAAAGTAGAAGAACAACCACGCAAACTAGAACATGTTATCAAAATGGCACACATGTGTTTGCACAGAGATCAGCCGCCACCTGACATCAGATCTGAGGTAGGTATCAAAATTTTTTACCCAAATAGATAGTAATATGTTCATTCCATTGATGCTCTCTGTAAAAATTGTGTTATATATAATATTTTAAATATTTTTCTAATTTATAAATTATATTCAATACTATTTACTTTCCCATTTGTTAACAAGTATGATTTTATTGCAGCAATACCTTGAACAAGCTCAAGACTTGGTATTTAATGAAAATGTCCTACTACAGACATTGGGGTTTGATGTTGCCATCGATCATCCTCATACACACGTTGTTAGGTGTTGCCAACTGGTTAAAGGTAAGTTTATGTTTATGGTTTATAAGTGAATCATATTTTAAATTGATTTATATTTGTATTAATAAATGGTTGTTGTTATTTTTCAGCGAGCAAGGACTTAGCCCAGACGTCATACTTCATGGCATCTAACAGGTGGATACACATTATTTTGTAGTATCTCTTACTGTTAGAAATGATATAGATGTTGTCAAGAAGTATATTTCCATGCTAAAACTGTCAGGCAGTAGGCTGTCAGGCAGTAGGCTGTCAGGCAATAGGCTGTCAGGCAATAGGCTGTCAGGCACTGGCGCAATCATTCTGACCTATAAATGTTTTCTCTGAATGTAAACATATTTGGAAACATAATGTACTAATAATCTTTAAAAATGATTCTTGGTATCAGGTAACTTTAGAAAAAAAAGTAAGAAAATTTTCTATAACTAACTAAGATTATTTAATATCGCATTTATTGAAAATATAATTCAATAAAGGTATAAATGTATAATTATAAAATAAAAGGTAATAGTTAATTTTGATACAACTAATTTTTTTTTAAATATTTTTTGTTTTATAAGTTAATTATTTTTGACTATATATATTTGTTTACGTGATTTCAAAATTATTTGGAAAATACAATTAGTTAGTATCTTTAGGTGGGAATGTTGCGTTACTGTCGTGGTAATGTCTGATTTTAAAGAGAATCTATACCAAAACAAAATGAGGTTCATATCATAAACTAAGTTCACGATGTGGATTTTTATGTAAAGGTAAATTAAATATTCCTGATGTTTAGTGCTATTTTTTTTTAACACTTTATCGTCCGCTGTGACAAAAGTGATTTCGCTCAGCCAGCAGTTGTCAGCTGGCATCAGGTATATATGATTTCACATTATTAATTTTCGACTGACAAATGCTTTGAGGTCGTAGATTTGATGTTCGTCTACATTGAAATTATACGATAAAATTTAAATAATAGTAGATTCAATGCTTCTCTTTCAATAAGTATATTATAATTATATTATGAATGATTGCGAGAAGTTGTTGTGATCATGTAAATGTTTTTGAGCGAAATGTGCGGGCGTAAAAGTGTTAAATCATAACAAATTATCAAATATAAATATAAATGCATTTGTAAAAGATAGCGCATAAAAATCGTGAGCGAAGTAGACATATGACTACATAATAATGTTTAGTAATTTGGTATAATAAAAAACTAAATATGTCATAATTATAATTACACACATACAAATAACTTGACATTTGTGAAAATTTAAAATTTGCATTACATATATTTTTTTGTATCAATATATATGACTATGCCATATAATGTAGTCTAAAGATTAAGTGATAATAATAAATAATTTCATTAGATTATTATAGTTTTATAACAAATGTGCAATATTGTACCATGTTATATATCAGTTTAATTTATATGACATATTTACTTTACAGTGTGTACATATGTGTTATACTATGGCATAATTTATTCTGACAGAGTGGAGTTTAGGGTAGAAGAATAGGAACATAGATTACAATATGTGCTGTGTTTATTATTTTTTCTTTTTATTTTCTAATATAATAGTTTGTGACATCAAGAAAGTAGATAGTCAATAAAAATTTCTTGTTTCAATTATAAATAAATTTTAATTGAGATGTGTAGTTTTGAAGAGAATTAATTATCTGTTGTGATATTGTTCCAAGTTTTTATTTTTTTTAATATACAAATGAAATGTTCTTGTATATTATATGACGTTTTATTAGAAAATTATTTCATAGAAAAATAAAATTACTGGAATAATTTGCAATATTATTTTTTTTCAGCTTGCACTTAACAACAATGTGTCTGCAATACAAACCTACAGTAGTCGCCTGTTTCTGCATCCATTTAGCATGCAAATGGTCCAATTGGGAGGTAATAATGTACTACAAATTTCTATGTTGTTTTATTTTTACCGTTTATTTTTGATCATTTATAATGATAAATATACATTTTACAAAATAACAGCATATTGACATATAATAAATAAAAAGTGTGAGATACTATATTGTTATCTTTTATTACAGATACCTCAGAGTAATGAAGGAAAACATTGGTTCTGGTACGTTGATAGAACTGTAACTTCAGAGCTGCTACAACAACTTACAGCAGAATTTCTACATATATTTGACAAATGTCCGTCGAGATTAAAAAGAAAAATTATGAGCATTTCTGCTAATCAAAGCCCGAGTATCAATCACCCAAGTTTGCCAAATTCGCCATTTGTGAGTATTTCTATACAATGATATAATACTGTAAACAAAAGAAATATCTTATTTTTTAAACAGCTATTATACAACATTTGTTCCTTCCAATTGAGTATATATTCCAATAAAATATTTGACGTTTTTATAGGATGCTGAACCACGAAAAGTTCAATCTCCAGCATCAGCGGCGGATGGAGGGCCAACATTTCATTCTAATCGGCCACATCATACAGAAAAACAGGAAGAAAAGAAACAACTTCCTCCGACAAACACAAGACCACCTGTTGATTATCGTGAATACAGAGAGAAAAAGGAACGTGAACGTTTAGAGAGAGAAAAAGCAACAACTCCAGTTACAAGTGTTCAAAGTCATGCAGTTGACATTAATAAGCATCATTCACATCATCATAAACCTGTGTCCGGAACAAATATACCTAATAAACATTCCGTGCCACCGGGGCAAAAAACTACATTACATCATAATCATCATCATAGACAAGAGATGAAAGTTAATCAACCAGTACCACAAAGGCATTCTACAGGGAATCAGCCGCGAGAACCTAATCGTGATCCTAGTAGACAGAGGATACAAAGGGAATACAATTCTAGTAGTAGTTCAACTAGTAGTACAGTGCATTCTCATGGTCATACAATACATCAAACAAAGGATGCAAACGTAGACAACACTTTACCAGATATTACATCACACAGATCTGACGCTACTACATTACCAGACAATCTCAGTAATAACAACCATAATTTACAAAGGTTAAGTACAATGGATGGAAAACATCAATCTCACGACAAAAGGGTCTATGATCCAAGGCATAAAACTGTAGATCATAGGAAAGATGGAGAACAGAAAGCTTATAATAAATATCCTGAGTCGTCGAGAGATAGACAACGGAAATCTGATACTTTGGAACAGAGATGCGAAGAAGTACGTAAACTTATAGAGAAACCTTTGTTGTTTCCAAAACCAGCATTGGATGTACAACATGCTGCCAATATACAGAAACAGTCTTATCATGGCAAATATAGTCAACCCGATAAACCACAAGGAAGCACCAGTGCGTTTATAGGTGATATGAAACCAATCGCTATGTCTCAAAACGCATTCTCCCAAGAAAAATCTCCGACGACCCTCGCATCTTCTCTACCACAAATTTCTCAAAAAAGCATATCTTCTAAGCCCACGATAAATCAGCATTCTGCTTATGGTGTTCCACAAACATTAAAAGATTCGATTAAAAATGGAAATTCTCAATCCTCGTGTTTAACGCCTTTAAATAATATAGACGATCCAAAAGCTGAAAAACGTCCGCGACACGACGAATTGATCGAACAACAACAAAATTTGTTACAAACACCAACAACCAAACACAAATCGTTGTTTAGTCCGGAGAAAGTGCAAACCAGTCGTGAGTCTCACTCTCAAAGGCCTAAATCGAAGCAAAAAACGCCACCTTCGGCTGTTAAAGTTCCTAAAGAACGTGCGCCAGAGACACTTACTGGTCTTAATTTAGTGTCACCATTCGCGAGTCCGCCAGGTTTACAACAAACTGATTCAATGCCAATGAAACGTTCAGCTAGCGATGCGTCAACGATATCTCATAAAAGGCATCGGACTACAAGTTCTAGTGAAAACGAGTCCCAGTTGAAAATCAAGATGGAAGATACGTCGAGTTTAGAGGCCATGAAGATGCTTGGTAGAGTACCAGAGCTTATCCAACCAATTAGAGATAATCCTTCGTCAAATGGTAGAAGTACTTCCGTGGCTAGCGATTTACAACCACCAGAATTAATTAAACCGTTTGAACCGGAACCTGTGATTCCTCGTTTCGGTAATATAGTTACAAATGGGTTGGATACAGGAGTTGAGACTCAACAAAAACCAGTGCAAATGGAATATTTGTCACCAATGAAATCAGCTCAAAGTATAAGTGCTCTATTGCAGGAACCTTTAGCTCCCTTGCCATCATTACTGCAAGGAGTGCAACAATTTAGTCAAATAACACCACAACAAGCGCATCAAGAGCAAGTTGTTCAGCAAGAGCAACAACAGCAGCCGCAACAGTTGCCACAGCAACAACAGGCACAGATGCCATTACAAGTACAATCACAGACACTGCAGCATCAACATCAACATTCGCAACAACACCAACAGCCCGTAACTTCTCATTCATCGTTACTTCCTGATAGCCAATTAGCAGTACAAACACAGTGCATGACACTGCCTTCGTCAGTGAATGAAACTTCTGTAGTTTCAACGGTCGATATTAGTGTTCTATCTGCCCCAGTACAAAATAATACAGATGGAGTAGCTCAGACCGTACCAACAACGTCACAGCCAATAGTGTCGACAGTGGCCGAGGAAAAGAAAACGGAGCATCATAAGAGCGAGAAGAAAAAAAAGAAAGAAAAGCATAAACATAAAGATAAGGATAAGACTAAAGAAAAACATAAACACAAACACAAGGATAAGGATAAGGACAAGGACAAAGAGAGGCATCGTGATAAAGACAAAGAGAAAAATGAGGATACGTTACCGGCTGCGCCGATCAAGATAACAATACCTAAAGAGAAGCTAAATCTCAGTGGTGAAACGGCCGTTACCAGTGGCGGTACTATCGTCATACCGGAGAAAAACAAATCACCTCAAGGTACGGGTTTGAAGTTGAAAATTTTGAAAGATCGTCTGAAGGGTGCGGAAAGTATACCGAGTACGCAGGCTCAACCGGTGCCACAGGCACCGTTAAAAATGAAAATACGAACGGACGCGATCTGGAGAAGTTCGACGGGTAACGTGCCGGTAACGACGACAAGCGCTTCGACGATCGGTAGTGTGCCGGACTATTCGAGTGATGGTCGAAAAAGAGAGAGGATCGATGTCAACGAAAGTACATCGAACGTTGTTCCGCCGACGAAGAAACAGCAGCAGCAGCTACAACAACAACAACAACAACAACAACAACAGCAGCTACAACAGCAACAACACCATCATCACTATCACCACCATCAGCAACAACAACAACAACAACAACAACAACAACAACAACAACAACAACAGCAACAACAACAACAACAACAACAACAGTCACAGCAGATCTCATCGATGGCCGCCGGTGGTTACGGTCAACATCGTCCTGGGGAAAGGCAGAACGGCAGGCACTATAGTTCAAGCAGCAATAACAAGGTACGTGGAGGTGGCAGAGGCGGCCGCCAGTATGTCAAGCGCGGACTACCACCATCAGGATCGGCTGGCAATTTCAATATAGCCGGTCAACGTGACGGCTACTATCAGCAGGATACCTATAGTAATATCAATGCCCACCATCCCTCTAATCATCCTTCGTCATCCAATAGAACTGATACGGCCTATAACAGGGCTGCTCACGTCGCCCAGGCTGATTCATATTTTGCTAACTTTACCAATTTTCCACCGCCCTCGATATACAATCCTGCCGCCGCCGCCGCCGCCGCTGCCGCCGCTGCTACCGGATACATGTATGACCCTGCTATGAGTTATTATCAACAATATCAGCAGCAATATTCCATGTATCCGGCGGGCAATGTCATAATGACACCGGATGGCGCCATCGATACGTCCGTTCCACCACCCTCATTACCTCCCAATGTACGTCGAAGTCCTATTACGATTGTACGACCGACTCATCAGTCGGGCGTGTCTGCTCAACAAGAATCTGACAAACCGCCTCCGTTGCCTACCGGACCACCCCCGAGTTCTTCTCCACCCCCACCCCCACCCCCAGAGTAGTTGCGAATGCACTCAATTTTTTCTTTTTTCTGTAGTGAATTTAATATGTAGCTCACGAGGTAGTGCTTGATTTATATATATATATATATATATACATATATATATGTATATAGAACTATCTCTCCGATTCGTTATCCGTGCTTGTCAGCAAACTTTTTAATCAAAGGTTTGGAGAATCTTTTGTATATATATATATATATATATATTTTTTTTTTATTATTTGTACAGTGTATGTACATTATTAATTATGAAATCTAAGAAAATACCTATTAGTCAATATTTTTTTGATTTTTTGTCGATAAATATCTAATATTATTTGTACATCATATTAGGTTAGGGTATATAATGAAATAGAATGTTTATTAAATTTGATTAATTATTTTTAGATAATAAATCTATGAGTATGTTGGGAGTTAACGCAATTCTTGCTTCGACAGCACGGATAGGAGAAGAATGGTTGATTATTTTGTAGAAGTAAACTCTCTGTCATTTTTTTTACGGAAGGAGTGAATTTTATACTTGCCTCTGTCATCCCTTTGACTCCTGAAGTTTGTGAATGGTAGATGTAGCAGCATGGCATCGTACAATATCTTTTACCTATTGTTATATACTACCACATTTATCTTTCCACCTTTGTACCTGTAGCATATCTTTTTAGAGTACTTTGCAAGCATATGACTTCATTAAAGTATATACGAAATGATTATTATTCGATCTGAAGATAATCATTCAGAGGACGATGACAACAATAGGAAGATCACGACAGATGTGTGTAAGAAGATATTTTAATTAGGTCGAAAGTTTCAAAAAAAAAAAAAAAAAAAAAAAAAAAAAAAAGAAGAAGAAAATAGCGAACATAAATATTGAGTGTGTTAATTTACTTTGGATTTATGAACATATATATACAAAGACTATATATGACCTTTTTAAGGTTTTTTCATTACAAAATCAATGTTCCTTGAGAGATGAAAATTCTCGGCTAGGCTTTTAAAGGTTTTCAACGATATTTTACAGCAAAAAATTTTTACATAAGAATAGTAAACTAATTGAAGTTATACAAGTATTTGCTTTTATTTGTAGTTTAATTTCGAATTGTATTAGTTTAGATTTTCATTTTCTTTTTTCTCATTTTTCTCTTTTCTGTTTTCCTTTTTTTTTTTTTTAGATAAAGGAGTAGCAAAACTTGTAAAATTTGAAACATACCAAACACTGCCAGATACCAGAGAGGAAAGTAATATTACATGTTTCTTTCATTTTGTGCTTAATTGTTTTTCTTTTTTTGAAGTTTGCTAAGGGCAATAAGGGATTAATATATATTAAAATGGTAATAAAAACAAGGAAATAATTAAGCTTTCCTTAATTTCTTATTAACATTTTCATTTTGATTAGGAGGTATGACAAGACGTCGATGAAAGTAATTCAAAAAGAGTTTACCAGCTTATTATCGTGAGGATACTTAAAAATAATAATAACTTTGCTTATTGAATACTTTCCTTTGCTGGCAAAGGGTCATGAAGCAAGATGTTCTTAGAACAAGAATATTCTAACAAATACATTACCGTCTAATAACTAGTACATTTAATGTAACAAGTAAACGAATTAGATAATTTTTCAATCAATTGCTTATGAAAAATTATATAAGCGGTATAGGTGATGATAATTACAAAGAGTAAATTAGTAATTAATTAAGTAATCGTTCGAAAACTTAGATATTCATAAATGGTCTACAATTTTTTATCCGATTTAACGATTTATCCAAGTTTTTTATATGCCTATTTAATGGCAAATTATACAGATACAGAAGAGTTATTCATTGTATCAATTTATATTTATTATTTGAGTTATTCTTAATGAAAAATTATGATTGAGTTATTCTTTATTAAAAGTCGAAAAAAAATTATTTGCAATTTCATTTGTAAAGAAGATAATAACCAATAGTTTAAGAAATTATTTGTAAAGTTACATAATTCTTTTTTTTTCCCTTCCCATTATATCATGTAAAAGCATTTCTAAGAACATTCTTATTGTAATAGGAAAGAGTAATATGCATATAAACAAACATCACATTTAGTGCAATGAGATTATTAATATGTAATATCACCTGAGAAACATTATATAAATATATGTATGTGTGTGTATGAATATATATGCACACTTACACGCATAAAGATGCCTTAGATCATAAAGATTGTAGAAAAGTCAGTACTATATGACATATGATATCTTTTTTGTACTTAGTTATTTTGTAATGCAGCTTTTTTTTCTCAGTTTTTATTTGTATTAGATTCTTCCTTTTACCATTACCATTTGCTGCACTAATTATAATGATTTAATACATGTGTACCATTGTAAATTTAATACTTGGACTGATATATCGTTTCTTTCGTAAGAGGATACGATTTATATATTTAAGTGTTTTAAACAATTTTAAGAAGTAAGAGTTAGGCAGCCAAAATAGGGTATTGGGTGTATTAAAAATTTATCCTTATATTATTTACTTGTTTTGTTTAATAGAAAAGAGTTCTATAATTGCAATTAAGTTTTTATCATCAGAGCGTTCAATTGCTTGGTTCAGTACACTTTATATTTATCTAAATATATTTAATGATATGGAGAAGGAAAGTTTATGTGGTATATATGTATAGAGTAAGCGTTAGGAACATTTTTGACTAAAGTTATAGAGATAAAAATTAATGCGCGAAATTAATTTTGCTAATTAATTTAACATGAAACTAATAAATATAGTAGTAGGATTGTGTATAAATTGCATATTGTATATTTTATTCATGTAATGGTCCTTTGATTTTTGATTATTGATCGTACAGCAACCGTATTAATTTTATTTATTTTCTCAATTCATTTAGGATTATTTTGATTACTCGCGTTCTAAGCTATATATGCAAAGGAACACAAAGGGTACTGATAGAACAAATATTAACTCAGGAATGTATAGAGAAAAAGAAGGAGAAAGAGAGAGAGAATGAATGAATGAAAGAAAGTTAGAGTGCATAAGTAAAAAGGGGAGGTGGGGATGAAAAAGATAGATAGATAGATAGATAGATAGATAGATAGATAGATAGATAGATAGATAGATAGATAGATAGATAGATAGATAGATAGATAGATAGATAAATAGATAGATAGATAGATAGATAGATAGATAGATAGATAGATAGATAGATATAGAGAGAGAGAGAGAGGGAGAGGGAGAGGGAGAGAGAGAGAGAGAGAGAGAGAGAGAGAGAGAGAGAGAGAGAGAGAGAATGGGAGTGAATCAAATAACATGCTTAATATATATATAAATAAAATATATATATATATATATATATATATATATATATATATATATATAGTAATATATATTATGCATTTATATCATTGACTGAAAATGCGTTTATACTATACAGAATAATGTGCATATATGCACATTTATAGCTCATTTGGATTATAATAATATTATGACACGATTATCAGTAATGTAAAAAAAAGAAAGAAACCATTTTCTTGCTGTGACATTATAACTGTAATTATTATAGCGATATAAATTGCTTTCGCGCTATTATGTTAGTAAAAGTATACGCGTTCTATTTGCGAAATTACTATTATCATAGTTATTATTTCTTTTTTTTCCATGCAAATTACCATTAAAAAAAAAAAAAGAAAAAAGAATGCTTTGCAAGTTTCCTAAAAAGAAAGAAAGAAAGACAAAAAAAAATAAAAATATAGAATTACTTGGGTTTTGCATGGAGCGAGAAACTATTTTTGACGGGCACATGTACTTGTAAACAGACGTTCTTATTTTTCACTTATCGTTCCTGTGTATTAGTTTTTACATGCGTAAAAATTTGGAGGTTGAGAAAAAAGCTAAATCTTTTTGGAAAGAATAGAATAATAGTACATACATCTCGGCACAGTGTAGATAATAGTATATCTAGAATATCTTTCAAAAGACGAAAGAACATTATTTTCACTTTGATTATATAATTTATTACATTATTTATAATATTACTTATGTATATGAATTACATAAAAATTGGTCGTGAAAGAGAGATATGCACGGATCGTTCTATTCTTTCTTAATTGATTAAAGCTTATTATAACATGAGCGTTAATTCTTATCTAATCCGAATGTGTGTTAATAATGTATACAGCTGAAAGGTATCGTAAAATCTTATATAAGGAAAAGATATGAAGAAGTATATTTAGAAGAATAAAAATTGTACGTTATTTAAAAATCGTGCACTCGCGGCAGGCATAGGATGACAAAATAATTGCTAAGGTAAATCTATGTAGCTTTTGTATCCTCTGACTATAATGGAGTATAAGAGAGCGAGAGAGCGAGCGAAAGAGAGAGAAAAAAAGAGAGAAAGAAAGAAAGAAAGAAAGAAAGAAAGAAAGGGATATAATCTATAAATAAATAAATAAATAAGTAAATAAAGAAAGAAATGAATAATAAAGAAATTGATAAAATAGGTTAATTGAAAAAGAATACAGACAAAGTAGCCGCGCGTATCCGCTCGCGCGTGTGAGCGATGCTTGACATGAGTGATATAAATAAAATAAAAAAAAAAGCAAAAAATGTAAATGTTAAGGAGATTGATGGAGAAGATTTTAGTAAAAAAAAATGTATAAATGCGGAAGTACACAAAAAAACAAACAAACAAGTGCGTCAAGTATGTACACGATGTATAAATTTTTTTACTTGCCGCGTATGCTACCTGTTTTTTTTTTAAGATCGTCCATGCAAAATTTCGCAATGCATCGCGCTTGCAAAATCATTTATAGGCATCGATTGCGTTTGAAATGATTGTTAACGTTACCACGATTATATAAATGAACAATTTCAGTACCTAGATATAATTGAAATTAATAATAATAATAATAATAATAATAATAATAATAATAATAATAATAATAATAATAATGATAATAATAATAATAATAATAATGATAATAAAAATAAAAATGAAAAAAAAAACAAAAAACCAAATAAAAGAAAATATATAATGTGGCCTATTCCTTCTTGAATACACACTATACTTTATCATACAGAAATGGAATTATTAATAATTATGGATCTCCTCGATAGGATTGACCCATTAGACGACGCACAGCAGGGATTGTATGCCTTATGTGTTTGACCAAGAATAGTAATAAAAAATATACATATATATATATATATATATATGGATATATATATATAAAAGAAAACAACGGAAATAAACGTTCTGTGAAATTGAAACGTACCTTAGTAATTATTTTGTCTCTTTTTTTCACATAATACCATAATAATATTGCACATCGTATCGCCGCATTTCTTTATGTACTAACATATCACAGCTTTAGTGTATGATATAGGAACGTCATTTAAAATTTAGAACTCTCTCATATGTCATATACACGCATATATAATATGTACATACTTAAACCGAACACACGCAACCTAGATACACACACAGTATATATATATATATGTGTGTGTGTGTGTGTGTGTGTGTATATATATATATATATAAAAATGTGCGTTCGCGCGCGCTTGTGTGTGTGAAGAACACGTGTTTCACGAGGATTAAGTTATTAGGCCGCCTCGTCGTTGTTTCTTTTGATGCTTGCTTGGTGAAGGTTAAATTACAGAAATGTTCTTTAAACATTTATTTCTTTACGTTTTCCTTTCGATGTATGTGTTTGTGTGTGTGTGTGTGTGTGTGTTTGTGTACATATATTTGTATAATTATGCACGTGCATGTTCTATAAGTGTATGCGCGCAGTTATTGTGCACAGCATGACGCATAATACTTTCCCCCCGTATGCCCTCCCATTTATTTAATCCTACTCTTCATAGTAAGCAACGTTGAATTTAGTCTCCTCTCTCCCTCTTTCTTTCTCTCCATCTCTCTCTCTCTCTCTCTCTCTCTCTCTCTCTATCCCACTCCCTCTCTCTCTCTCTATACTCCCACTCTCTTTATAGATAAATCAAAGCGCATTTCTATGCTATATATTTTATGACTTCTTTCTGAAGATTGCTTCTTCATCGTCCGTTCACCTCACCGTAATACAATGCTTTGGCACAATGTGATCTCGTGCAGTTGAATCCTAGTTTCAATATTATTGTAAGAGATATATTGATCTTTAGAGTATTCAAAACTTGAAGTACATAAGATCAAATATGGACGAGTTAATAAAGCTGTTGTTTTCATTAGTCATTTATTTATTTACTTATTTTTTTATTTTTTATTCGCGTAAAGAGTAGAATATATATATATATATATATATATATATATATATATATATATATATTTATAATCTTTTAAAACATCTTCTCTTTTGAAAAAATATTTGATAAGAATAGCGAGTTGTCGGTTATTTGATTATAGATGGATAGATCCGTATCTCATTGCTTATTATTGATTTTAGGAAAGGCACACATCCAGCCATCACAAGAGTACCACCAAAGTGTCACAAAGTCAACAATCCCATGCTACGTAGTATCGAGATATCCGGATAAAACGGCATCAGTAAGCCGACATAATAATTTAGGATGCATATATATATATATATATATATATATATATATATATATATATATATATATATTCCTTGAAGAAGTGCCCTGATCGATGTGCGTCCACCTTGGAAGTCATTCTATATTACATTTCTACCAATCGAAGAGATAGAAACGAAACTCCCGATGCACCTGAAAGTCCACGAGAAAGATACTTCGAGAGGCTTCAACGACGACGACGACGACGACGTCATCGAAACAAAACTAGATTTTACGAGAAAGAGAAGATCGATTTCTTGTCGATCGATTTAGAATTTGCGACATACTCGTATAAAGAGAGAAGAGAAAGTTTCTTTCATGGTATATCGTCGTTTCGCGTCCTGTCGGTGTCGGTGGTTTTGTTTTTCTTTCATTCTACACGCAACGGTTTTTCTTTTTTTTTTTTTTAATTTTTTTTTCTTTTTTCCTGGTTTTTTTTTAATTATTTTTCACACTTTTTTCATCCCAAACGAAAGAAAACAAAGATATATGACGCTTACACAAACGAAGAGGACGTGTAGAGACTAGTAAACTCTTACGTTAGCCAAAGTTTAACGTAAATCGAATTTTGATTCGTAAGAGGGATGCTTCTTTCGAAATATTAAATAGAAACATTTTGAGGGAAATAAGGAGAAAAAAGAAAAAGATATTCTCACTCAGGTCGATTTAGATCGCGATAGGTAAATAAGAGAAAGCGGCTTTACTTCGTTCCAGTCCGCAGACATTTTTTTTGCGAACGGACTCTCTCTTTCTTTCTATCTCTCTATATTTCTCTCTCTCTCTCTCTTCGCCTTTCTTTCTATCTTCTATTTTCATTCGCATTATATTCTTAGTTCCTCATTCTTGATCATTGAATTCATTGAATCTTTTCATTGAATATGAGGCTGCTAATGAAGCTAAAACGCATCTATGGCTTTCACAATTGCAGTCAACTTTGTTTTGACAAGTAATTATGGATACTACTTGTACTATTCGTCTGTTTGCTTATTTTTTTACTATATTTATTGTATTTTTTATGTATCATTTAATTCATAAAAATCTCCTTATCTCTATTAAAACATTGAACCGTTGAACATATATGTATATATATATATATGTATCGTTAATATATATATATATATATATATATATATATTATATATATATATATATGTATGTATATGTATATGTATGTGTATATATATATATATATATATATATATATATATATATATATATATATATATATGGCAGATTATAAAAAACAGTAAATTATTAGTTTAATCATCAGCTTACAAATAATACAAGAGTATCTTAATTTGCTTAGTCGTCATTTAGTAATTATTGCAATATTGTAAAGATGTATTGTAAAACTGTTTGCGCCAAGATTGCGTCATGTAAACTAACAAATTTGCTTCAGCCTCTTTTCACCACACCATTTCTCATCTTTGTTCCTATATCTATTTTTCTTTCTATCCTTCTGTCTATATACATTTATATATATATATATAAATATCTATAGTAATTCTCTATATTTCTATCTTGCATAATTATTTGCAAGAGCGTTAAACATTTTGTGCTTTATTCTCAACGATCCAATCGATTATCGATCGATTCGTTGCATGAGGACATTTTTGATAAAAGAATTTCGAAGTTCCTTAGATCAATTATATTGAACAACGTATTTTTCTGCTTTTTTTTCTTTCTCTCATTTGTTTTTAATAATTTAATGCAAGTTCTGGAAGGGATAGATGTGAAAAATATGTGTATTGCGTGTGTCTCACGTTCGCATAAATTGACTATTTTATTTTCTTCGGAAAGCGTGATATACACTAGTGTTTTATATATTTAGAAATATATTTTAGATTGTAGTACGGCTCTTTTTACAGAACGTGCATTTACAGTTGTTAGCGTGTCGCATAGTTAATCCCTTCGCAGAATCTTAACTCCTTTTGAGAACATAAATGTCCCTGTCGACGAAACGATCCATCTTTGGTCAATGAGCAAGCACACGGGATAAACTTGAACCACGTCCAAGAGGTATTTATTCGTGTCTTTATTTTTATTTTTTTTTTTTTTTTAATTTTTTTTCTTTTGTTGATGTAAATAGCCGTAACTGCATAATGTAATAAGTAATTCGATTATACTATCGCCACTTAGTATAAAAGACTATCGATAAATAATTAATATTATTGTCAGACTGTAAATAAAATTATTTTGTATGCCAAAATAAACCAAATGTATAACACTGATACACGATGTTAAACACGAACGCATTACACCGTATACACAGATAACACAGAAAATGTGTAATAACGCTTGCTGAGAGAGAAACGATCGTGTAATAGACATTAATTTTCGTATATACATATACATACGTCTCGACTATTCGGGGTCACACTTTTGAAAATATATAAGATGAATGATATTCCTAATCTTTCTTTTTTTTTTTCTGTTAGACGAAGAATTCATGTTATTCGACCAATGATCCCAATGTGTTTAAACATGATTTAATTTTTTTGGTTTATCTTATTTCTGTTTCTTTCCTTCTCTTATATATTATATATCTATATAAAACCAATCAATCTCACTCTCTTATCCTTTGCACATCTTTTCTCTCGCTGTGCATATCAAAACGGCACCGAATGATAAAGTACGAACGATCACAGAGAAGAGGAAAAACCATGTTCGTTGTTCGTTATGATCGAATGTATTATATGTTCGAACATTATATCGATAAAGTAATATGCCTTTAAAGCGTTCCTTTAGCGAACAATTATAAACATATATTATATAAATATATATTAGCAGTAAACGCTTTCTCGTTCTCGGCGCGATAAAATACGCGTCGGCCATTTTTTCCAAACGCAAGAATATTTTTCATTTTCTATTAATATTAATATGAAAAATGAAGGAAACTTTTACATTTCAGACAGAGCGTGGGTTTCTCTACGATATAAGCACAACTGAAGAAAAAAAGAAAAAGAAAAAAAAATAGAAAAAAAAAAATTCGGAATCGTTGAATGAAAAAAAGTTTACACAAAAAATATACAAAATATAAACATAAAAAAAAGCAAATGTGCATTATAAATGGATTTTTTTTCGAAAATACATAATAATTTTCGAATCAACTTCAACGTGTTTACTCCATGAAAATGGGTATTACTTTCTTGAAGTTTCACCTTTTTGTTGTTCTACGATAGAAGTGACGTTTATTGCTAATCGTTTTTAATTAATAGATAATGTTTAATGTAATGCGTACATATGTCGCTGAGGAAGCGAAAAATAATAAGGAAAATCTATCGCGAGTCGGTGTTAAAAGATGACGGCGATATGAAAAATGACGAGATTCGATCGATGGCATTATCGGCAGTGTTTTCCAGAAAGAATAATAATAATAATAATAATAATAATAATAATAATAATAATAATAATAATATTAATATTAATATTAATAATAAATAAATAATAATAATTTAAATAATAACAATAAAAATAAAAAAATAAATATTGAAAATCCCACTGCTTCTCGACAAAACAGGAAAGTTTTAGAAGTTGTTTTTTTGTTTTTTTCCCTCCCCCCCCCCTTTAAAAACCCCTAATTTTTCCATGTTCGAGGAGCATATAACGATGAGAATGAAATTTTTAAAAAGATGGACGAACGAGAAAGAAGCCAAGGGATTAATAACCCACGTCCATGATGTATATAAACTTTAGTACATAAGAAGTTAGAAGAAGAAGGAGCGACGATTCAAAGAGAATATATGTGTGTGTGTGTGTGTGTGTGTGTAATATATATATATATATATATATATATATATGTATATGTATATGTTATGTATATCTTACTAATTGTCGTTCGCAAGTCGTGCATTTGTATTTTGCGCGTGTTTGCTCGCGCATCTCCCCCTTCCTCTTTTCCCCCCACTCAGCTCGATGTTACTGTCAAGCTCGATGAAACTTGGCGTCATTGAAAAGATACTCGGGTTCGGAGAAATTCTCAGTTACAAAGGTACGAGCATACAGTTTGTACGGTTCACTTTGAAATCGTGTATGCGAGTATTCCTCCTTCCGATTATCATAAAAATTGAATAACTTTGCTTTGTCAAAAGTCACGTTGTTCATATTGAAGAGTTTGATTTTCTGTAACAGGTGAATTTTATTTCTTTAGTAATTGCTCTCGTTAATTGGAGAAAAGAAAACTACACTCAAAGTTCATTGTTTGTTATCATTATTTGAAAAAATTTGCTTTTTTTCTTTTTTCTTTTAAAAGCAGTGATGGATCACCGATCGAAGAGAAAATCGCGTTAATTTTTATCGAACAATAGAAGTTACTCTTCGATGTGAGATCGTAACTACAAAATATTAAAACCAAATTAAACAATTCTTTACTGTATTTTTACAGAATATGTTCTATTTTTATGAAAAATATGAAGATAGAGGAATACTATTTAAGTTAAAATGTCGAACACTCATCTATGTCATTTTCTTCAAGTAAAAATTCAAATTAAGTTTTATATATATATATATATATATATATATATATATATATATATATGTATATGTATATATATGTATATATATGTATATATGTATATATATGTATGTATGTATATATATATATATATGTGTATGTATATCTTTTCTGTTTCAAGTGCTCCTGAATGAACAAATTTTCTATATCTATTGTGAGAATTTCGTTTCAAAAAATGAAAGATATTACGTTTGGGAATACTTGAAAACGAGCTAAGCTTGCCTACTAATTCGGGACGGCGTTAGAAAGTTATCCTTAATAAAGAGAGCAGCAACAAAATAACTAAAAATATAATATATCGTCTTCATTATTTTTCCTTCTCCAATTATTTTAGTTTCGAAAAAAATCAATTTATAATATTTTTGAAAAGTAAGCTATATTGGAGAAACATGAAATTTTCTCAGAAATATAAAGATCGTCAACTTCGTGGAAGATTTTTGAATAGCGAAACAGTTCTTTTTTTTCTTTATTATATTAATCCAGAATATTAGATAAATGTGTAGAGGTATGAATGAATAGACAAGTAAAAAAAAAAAAATCGTTGAGAATTTCCGATACTGACTCAATGTATCGTCCGTTTTTTTTTTGTCGTCACTTAAATTTCGCGCTACGTCACTAATTGGCAAAATGGTGGCGACTACGTACGTAGTTCTTTGCGATTAGTTCGACGAAATAAAACAAGTTTTTAACACTTCAAAAGAATTACGACAAGATATAAGAGGTACATGTATATATTTTTACATTTTATTTTATCGAATCGTGATTATTAGAAGTGTCAAATGTTGAATGACATCATTTAACAAATAAACCGTCAGATAAAGAAACATACAGAGTATTAGGGTAATCTAAAAAAGAATAGAAATATTTTCCATAAACTTGATAAGATAAATACGTAAATTTTTACGTCAAATAAAAAATTCAGATAATAAGCGGTAATAAATAGAACAATATTTGCATAATTTCTGTTAATTGGTTATCACGTTACATCGTATAGTATCTTCCTATTGCTAAAACAATATTATTACGTTTTACAAACGTCAATTGGTTCTATTCATATAAGATTTATCGAAACAATAGTGAAGAAATCGATTTAAATTCGTTGGTGTATTCATTACATGCACATTCCCTGATTATATATACAACATTTTTATGATAATATTAATATGTACATTTCCCAAAGTGTGATCAACTATTTTTATTTCAATGACAAAAATTATTTCAAAACATTCCAGAAGTAATTTAATTATATCTTTTTGAATATGTATTGTGTAATATATTCTTTTCTTTTTTTTATTCATTAAGTTTTACGTAGAGGATAAATCTTAGCAATTCAGATATATTATTGTAAATAATATATTTTTTCTTGTTTTATTTATTTTAGAGATGAGTTATATAAAAAGCATGAATTTACTTACATCTTTCATAATGAGTCACAATTTCTTATTATCTTCTAAAAATTTATTTAATAAAAACATGCATAGACAAATTCATCATTGGTAAGTAGACAGTTTATGATTATATTAATCTTTTAATTGTGATTATTTTCATTTATAATTATTACTTATTTATAGTTGCAAAATACTGGTAGTTGGTGGTGGTACTGGTGGTTGTACTATGGCAGCAAAATTTGCAAGAAAGTTAAAAGGATCATCTGATCAAATTATAATAGTCGAACCAGAAGATGTAAGAGTAATATAATACTCTGTTTAATAATTACGATTATTTTATGCAACTTAGTTATTATTTTTGTATAACTATTATATAGGTTCATTATTATCAACCACTTTTTACTTTAGTCGGTGGTGGTATTGCCTCATACAATTACTCAAAAAAGTTAATGAAGAATGTACTTCCCAAAAATGCAAAGTGGATAAAAGATAGTGTAATTGAATTCGATCCTGAAAATAATCAGATTACTACAAATAATGGCGATACAGTGCATTATGATATTTTAATTGTTGCATTAGGTCTACAAATTAACTGGGATCAAGTAAGTAAATAATTTTTTTGTTACAATCGCATATCTTTATTTTCCATTATATAAGTATGTATCTGATTTCTATAATATTTTTAATAGTTACCAGGTTTAAAAGATGGCCTTCAAAATGCAGAATCACAAGTTTGTTCCATTTATGGATCTAACACTGTACCATATGTATTTAATAAAATTAAAAAAACTAAGGATGGTACAGCTATATTTACATATCCAAATACTCCTGTCAAATGTCCAGGTGCACCACTGAAAATTACTTTTCTCGCTGAAGAATACTTTCGAAAAGTACATTCATACAATCTTTAACTTATAAAACGTAAAATTTACATAAGTAAATTATATTAAAACCATTTTTTTTGTCTTTTTCAGACAAATGTACGTAAGAACATAGAAGTGTTTTATAATACATCTTTACCTGTTATTTTTGGTGTTAAAAAGTATGCGGATGCTCTTTGGCCAATATGTAATGAAAGAAACATTTTTGTCAATACAAGAACAAATCTTGTAAAAATAGATATAAGTAAGCAAGAAGCAACATTTCAGAACTTAGATAATCCAGATGAAACTTGTACAATGACAGTGAGTACTTTAATACTATTCTGTACAATATATTGTATAATTTAATTAAATACTTACATTATATATTTATATTCACAGTACTCATTGCTACATGTATGTCCTCCTATGGGACCTCCAAATGTTTTAAAATGTGATTCTAAATTGACAGACAACAATGGATTTTTATGTGTAGATCCTACTACATTAAAACATGTTAAATATTGTAATATATTTGGAATAGGCGATTGTTTGAATACACCAAATTCTAAAACGATGGCAGCAGTAGGTAATGAATAAATAATTATGTAATTATTTGTATATTATATAATTGGCAAGAAAAAAAAACTGAAAATTTATATAATTTGTTATTTATAGCTGCTCAGGCAAAAGTTCTTTATAAGAATATCATTGATGACTTAGCTGGTAAACCAATGACAATGACGTATACAGGATATTCTTCTTGTCCTCTAGTAACTGGACGAGGCAAATGTATAATGGCTGAATTTGATTATAAATTACAACCTATGGAAACGTTTCCTGTAGATCAATCCAGAGAGCTATATTTTATGTTTTTACTAAAAAAACATTTCTTCCCATTTATATATTGGAACCTCATGTTAAAGTATGTATCTTATAGTCTATGTAGCTCTCTTTTCTATAAATTGAAAAAAAGAAGTTATTTTCTTTAACTATTTTATACCATTTTAGAGGTCTATGGGATGGTCCTGAATTTTTCCGAAAATTTACAAGTCTTTTTAAATCTAAAACAACATAAAATTATATAGTAACAACAGTAGATATCAGTAAATGTGATCCCAGGTTTTGATACGTTACACCATAATTTAAAAAAAAATCAATATTTTATTACGTGTGTATATAGATTACATCATTCTTATATTTTTACATTATCGAAGAAAAATAAAAACTTTCAGGAGTTTATACTTTGATCCTAAGATCGTAATATATTGTAGAGAGTATATGTGATATTATATGAAACAATTAATAAAATATTTTATTCTTAATATAGTAGCATAGATATTGTGCATATATACATATATACATACATATGTAAGCATATAAGTATATGTATGTATGTATATAGGTAATGTAAATAATAATATATTTTTTATTTTTATCTTATAAAGCAATATGCATTTATACTATTGCATATATGAAAATGTTTCGCTGAATGATTTTTTAAATTTTTGCGCCACGATGATGGCATTGAATCACGTAGTACGGTCTGGTATAGTTTATGTTGGCACGTTTGACACGTCAAATTAAACGTAAATATGAACGGTCAGTTATTGGTAGGTTGTGTTAAATAACATTGATATTTTTTGCGTATCTTATGTAAACATTCATTTCATTGCTATTTAGTTTCGCTAAAAGTGTCTTCTTGTTCGGTCGAAATCATGAATCGGGGTGGGTCGTCGAAGTCTACTCAACATAACCTTCCTGCAATGCCGTACAGTGTTGTAGAAAATGATTTTTACAAATGTGTATGATAATTTCTTGCGTTTATAATTAATCGATGGATTTGTTTATTTCTTTAATATTTTTTGGTCACTGTTATTATCAATAATTTTTTAAATAATATTTTGATAACTTCTTTTGTAAGGATGTCTTAATGTTTGATAGCTGGGTTTATGATAATAATATACAATTGTTTTTCAAACATAATTTAATATTATAATTGTGGATATGTATTAAACTACTAACTAAATTGTTTGCAGTTAAAGTGAATCTTACTATACAAACTATGTTTTGCCAATTCCTATATCTAAAACTTATCATTTTAGGAACCAACGTTATATACCGTCAAAGGTATGGCTATTCTTGATAATGACGGCAACAGAATTCTTGCTAAATATTATGATAAAAATATATTCCCAACACCAAAAGAACAGAAAGCATTTGAAAAAAATCTTTTCAATAAAACTCACAGAGCCAACGCAGAAATTATTATGCTGGATGGCTTAACATGTGTTTATAGAAGCAATGTTGATTTATTTTTCTACGTTATGGGAAGTTCTCATGAAAATGAGGTAAATAACATTTTTCATAGAAATAATTTTACTTTTTAAGTAAAATAATTTTCACTAATATCAAAACATGTTCCAGTTGATTCTGATGAGCGTTCTCAATTGTTTATATGATTCTGTAAGTCAGATTCTTAGAAAAAATGTTGAGAAAAGAGCAGTTTTGGACAGCTTAGATATAGTAATGTTAGCAATGGATGAAATTTGTGATGGAGGGTACGTATGTAGAAACACATTTGTGATTTGATAATGAGTCTAAAATATAGTTTATTTTTAGGATTATTTTAGATGCTGATGCTACTAGTGTCGTTCAAAGGGTAGCGCTAAGGACCGACGATATACCACTTGGAGAACAAACAGTTGCACAGGTAATACTCAATTGTGTGTTTCATTCATTTAAAAGAATTAACAAATGTTAGATATATCTTCGTTAACCTAGAGGATAGAACTATTTCCGATTTCTTTATTTTGTGTTCACGCATCATTCTTCCTTCTTCGAACAGTCCCTGATTGTAAGTCTTCAGTAATTCTTGGGAATAATTGGGTTATAGCATTTCTTTCTTCCTGGTATATTTCATTATTTTTTAAGTCTTCTCTTTTGTTCTAGGTATTGCAATCGGCAAAGGAGCAGCTAAAGTGGTCGTTATTAAAATAAATTTTTTGTATACTTTATTGTGGTATTATTTTTACAGTCATAAAAATTGTATCGATATTATCACAAAATGCTGTTGCATATTATAAAAACAACCGTAAATAAATAATCAACTTGGTTCCATTATCCAGTCTTTAAGTTTTCATAACAGTCTACATTCTAAAACAGACTAACAGAGAGAGCATTATTTTATTTACATATACTATTATATATTGAACGAAAGTAAATATTAAATTTCGGTTCATTCAATTTTTCTATCTTTCTATTAATTCCTAATATAATTATATTTTCAAACAATTAAAAATTTCGATCTTCATGAAGAAATGATTTCTATATACATTAGATAAATTTATTATTTCCTTCGATAGAAGATAAATATCATGAATAAGGCATTTGAAAATCCTTTATAAATAGATAAAGAATATCATACTTTGAATAATCCCATACTCCACCACGGATGTTCGCATAATTGAGATACAGCTATAGAAGCGTACACTCTTGCAAAAGAGAGGCGCACGAATTTTTCCGTAATCTCGGGGGAAATCTAAAGATTGATGCAAGGATGGCAGGAGGGGTATGGAAACGCGAATAGAAGGTTCTTCGCAGAGAAGCCGAAGGACATTGGCCGGTTATTTGGAGTCATGTGACACGGCTGGTGTCGATTCGATCGTACCCGTTGGTTACTCTTTCATCGGGTTCTTCCACGCTGGGAATTTTAGATTTGATTACGGAACACGCTACCTTCTCTAACATTCCGTCCGCCCTCCCCTTTTTCCCTCTCCTTTCTCCTCCTCGTCTTCCTCCCCCTTTATCGAGCATACTCTCGGCAATCTCTCGTTTTCACCCCTCCCTTTACCCCTACTACCTACCAGCCGCTATCAGAGAAACACAAACACAAACACCAGCATCAGCACCGGCACCCTTTTGCCATCGACGATGAAAAACTCTTGTTGTACGATCGCGACGGAATTATTGGCCGGCCGAGCTTATTTATGGCGTTCATTTTCCTGGAGATTGCAAGAGAGTCGAGTGCGAGCAAACCTCGTCTCTACCCATTGTTCACTTTTTTTTTGTGCCTTTTTTTTTTCCAACGGTCCGTCGATGCCACGATTTATGGCCATGTCACCTGAAAGACAAACAGGACGTTGATAGCGACGACATTCTGACACGAAGCGTATTCGATCACCATCCCTTCTCGCCTCCCTTACGAGATAACTCGTTAATTTGAAATTCGTTCCTGTGACTTCATCGTATACAAATATATTTGGAGAGAGACGAATGATAGATAGGATTTTATCTTGGCGAGAAGGAGCGAGAGAAAGAAGAGAATAATAATGTTTAGAAACGCTCGTACTCTCGCACGCTCTTGGAATGTAATGGATACCCTTCACACACAGAGATTCTCTCCCTCGCATGGAATCGTTCTCGTAAATCAATAAACCCCGTATATACGCTGGAGAGCCTGTAAAATGGAATCGCTTCTAACATCTTGCGGCTACCGGTGGTCCAGGTGGCTGGCGAAAGCAATTAAACGTATAAACGGTGGAAATTAGCCGCAAGAATTGGCCTCGGTTAGATTCAGGAAAAGCACACCACATGAATGGATACGGGAGCATCAGGGCCATTTAACACGATGACACCCTATTTACCACCCCCGCAGAAAAGACGACTGGATGGACGCTAGGAAAGCCTTTCAGCCCATATGTCAGCACGTGACCGTGCTACGATGGTGGGCGTTTGGTATTAATCGCTGTACCGTACGAAGGAGACCATTCATTTATGCTTCACAAAACTATTCAAAGTAACATTGAAACGATTCCAAATCTAATTTTTCAAATCTTTTGAATCATTCTTTAGAGATTCACCTAAAAGTTTGGGATGACTAAGTTTAACATAATACAAATATAGGTTGGAGGCTGGTAAATTTCATCCCTCGGAGGAAAAAATAAGAAAGCAAGTAATTGAACGCTCAGTAGCCGATTAGAAAGCTCATTTCAAGAAACGAGATGTCCTTGGTACGTCAAAAGTAATGACTACTAAACTTCTCAACGAAACCTCTCCCATTCGCGCTCATAAAACCGCAACGAAAAGCATTTACAGAAGAATTTTCGTCGGACAGCTTCCCATTTTAACTCCAAGACCATTTCAACTTCAAAAGACATATTTCTACAATTTGCCGGTCATAAATCAAAAAAAGTCGGTAGAGTTTGAGGTAACCATTTTATTTTTTATTCTCTTTTTTTTTTCTATGACGGGTTAAGTTTCTTTATTGAATTATGACGTAATTCGTTCCTTAATTTTTTTTTCTTTTTTTTTCTCGTAGAGATATCAATGAATAAAAAATTCCGTTTCTCGACTTTTCTTCATAATTCGACAAAGATTTCTCTTT
Organism: Dolichovespula saxonica; assembly: GCA_911387935.1. Taxonomy (NCBI): domain Eukaryota; kingdom Metazoa; phylum Arthropoda; class Insecta; order Hymenoptera; family Vespidae; genus Dolichovespula; species Dolichovespula saxonica. Next base: position 15,668,424 of record OU426993.1, on the reverse strand, counting down.
TCCGTGGATTGTGTTCGCCCCCGTGAAAATATAATTGACGATAATGCAGCGTAAAGATGGAAGACCAAAGGTAGGAGCATGAAGGAAGATGGTCTTTCATATGATTCAGAACTAAGAAAGTCAGGTCATCTTTAAGTACCACCCGCAATCTTTGTCGGTAAACAGGACTTCGTAAATTACGGAAAGAACGTCTCAATGTTGACGTTTTCATTGTATTGCTTTGTGTTTGGGATATCCGTGCGTTAGGCACGGCCCTGAATACTTCTTGCTACCTCGAGCTACTGGTTTAGATCTGAAGGATAACTTATGCAACATTTTAACCCATAATGCACTGTCAGTTGGTACATATGTTTGACCATCGACGAATATGAGTAGAGTAACATTTTTCTTCTTATATTTTCTGATCGCTCCGATAGTAACACAAATATCACTATTTAGTTAATTTTCGAAACAAAGTTATCTTTTTATAAAAGTTATGCTTTATAAAAGTTATCCATAAGTTCAATTCATACGATTAGATCAGATCAGATTCCCTGAAACATATTTCATCTTTCTAGGACGCAAAATTACGTAAAACTATTTTTCCGTTTACAATGTTCATGTGAATTGATTTATTCGATAATTTCTAGAGATACGTGGGTCAGAAAAGAGATGGAAAATTTAAGTAGCGACGGAATCGTGCAACCTTTATCTTTCGATAAAAGCCACACGAAGGGTAGGAGAGAGTTTAGGTCTCCGTAGTAGAACTGTAATAGTCAAAATGGCGGCAGCATAGTCTTATCGCCCGTTCAAGAGCAGGCGAACCAACCCAATTGCATTGGGTGGCAGCCAATACGGCGGCTCTCGTCAGCGATATCATCGCTCTCTTCTTCGACCCTCTTCCACCTTCGCATTTTGCGAGAAATTCTCTCCCCCTTCTGCTTTAAATGTCTCGACAGATTTGTCCTACAATCAAATATCACTTTCATTTCGATAAAAGGATTAATTTGAAAGTCGTCATTTTTCAATGACAATCGTTTTTATTAACTAATAACTCTATACCAATGCGATAATATACGTTTAGAATTGCTAAAACATGAGACGATAGAAGAATCAATATTCTTTTTAATCAAATTTGTCTGATTTTTTAAAAGAGGAAAGGATATCAGTGAACAAGAGTAGGGACGTTTAACGGAGCAAGTCATTTTCGAAAATGGATCCTTTATGAATAGAAGATATAACACAGTATATACTCACAACGAAGCTGAGATGAGATAGTGCTCTCTCCTTATTTATGGCGAAGCACGATAATAACGCGGATGATGGGACTCCCCGTCGTTGAGCAAGTATATCGGACGTAACCATGGCGACCGCGCAGAGGCCATATTGGTCCTTCGCCAGCTATCGATAATAGGAAAGATAAGGGGTGGTCCTGGGTACTCCGACTATACTTTATCGTTCCCTAAATTGTTACCAGTAGGGATAGGAGAAATTTTTCGTACCAGTTAGAATCGTCTTTTGCAAAGTGCCGATCTTTATTTCCCCTCAGATCAAATTCCTCTTCGAATCAGATTCGACATTATAATCGAGAATATTCTGATGGTGATACTACTTTTCTTTTTTCCCCGAAAATGGTAGAAGAACGTAGCAACGAGCTGGCTGTCCGTGTGCCGCCACACGCCATTACACGAAATAAATGCGAGTTAATTAAAGGGCGGAAGCAATTACTTGCGAATAAATCGTAGCCGTTAATCCGTTATAGCGCAGTCAAGTCTGCACTTCTCTCTTCGTATCGTATCACGTATCCAACCCCAAACTACCCTCTTTCGCCTCGTCTCACCGTCCGTCGGCGCGTACACGAGGATGGGGATTTGCGAGAACGACGCCGATCCCGTGCTACGTTCGCATAATTGGCTTTGAGCGTCGCCACCTGCGACCTCGACGATGCCCCATCCTTCCTTCCTTTTATACTTTCTTAACTTTATCTTCGCTTCCGAAATTCTTACACTATTTTTCTCTTATGTCTATTCGCTCAATGTAATGCATTAAGTGAACATAATTATTTGTGTTGTTAACAAAAAAAAAAAAAGACTTTAAATGATGATTATTTTTCATACATTTAGTAGATAATATCAGGAAAGATAGGGAAGTGTATATTTTCTGTAGTCAACTCTCCAGTTAATTATTCAAGATTATATAAATTTGATGGAATACGTGGTTCACCTTGCACGATCATGAAACGTATATACAGCTATGTTACGATGTTTACATTGAATATTCTATCCTTGAGAGTATGTGTCTCGACACTTATAATGATTGCCGTTAAAGGATTAGAATGGGTTAAGCAAGTCGTCAGACAAGAAATTATTAAGATTAATACGATCGGATCAGATAGGATTATTTTTTTCGAAAAGAAATTATGAAGATTCGTTATTGTCAACGCGTTCTCCTAAAGCTTGTTGCCGACATAACAAACACCCCAGGATACGATAACTCCGGCAAACTTCGAAACTGACTTCCTACTGATGCCCTTTGTTCTCTTTCGAAGTCTTCTTTTCTAACAAACTCGATTCTCTTTTTCGTGTTTTAAAAGACAGCATTCCTTTTCTTTAAACTCTATGTACAAATATTATGTCAAGGACATCGAACACGTTGTCGAGCACAGCTTTCAACAAAAATTTCAGCGATTCGACACGTAGGAAGGATGCAACGTCCTCGACCCGAATGAGAGTATTTCACGGGGAACCTAGTTTCGGCAAACGTTTCTTATTACAGATTTCATCTCTGAAGCTCGCTAGTATTTTAGAAAAAAATCGTCAAATTACTTATCTTTGTTGTTTAACCGTTCGAGAAAATCAGCTCAAGTCAATTTCTATGCAATGGATTGTCCAATGATAATGGAGATTATTATAAGCTGATCTGCTTATTTTTCAATAAATCCATAACAGTAACAGTTACAGAATCGAAAGTTTAAGGAAGATAGGAAGATTCTTTTTCGATAGTTCGTAAAAATTGACTATGGTGATATATTCATGGGGTTCGTCCTTGACAACTGCTTTTACGCTTAGAAGAAAATCTTTGTTAACAAAGAAACTGTGTCGTCAATTGCGTTTCGTTAAGGACATAAATCTTTGCTGTTAGTTTACTTTATCTAGGGGACTTGGTCAATATTGTCAAATATTTATTAGGCTTCCCGCAGTGTGGCACGCGCCACACTTTAGTTTCTCTTCCTCTTTAGTATCCATTGTGCTTCCACTACTTTCTTTCTTTTTTTATTTTACAACATTGATTGAAATTGTGCGTATAGCCTACTGTTAGCCTTGACCGAAATCCTTCATATACAGTTTACTAATACAAGTTTACTTCTATCATACAAGTTTCTAATGCATTTTCAATGAAATTTTCGTTTCTTTCCATAGTTCGTACATACTAATTATTAAATAAAATATTTATCAAGTTATTGTTTTATATGGTAAAAAAGAACGTAATATATGTTTCCTATTAAAACATTCATTTAGAATGGAATATTTCAGGTTATTATTTTTGTTTCTTTCTTCCAACTGCCAAGGATCCAAGATATGATTAATTTTCGACATTGAAGAAGAACTTACGGTAAAGAATGACATTCACGTATTTCATTCTTTCGACGAATTCATAGGTGGAGTCATAAAAAAATGTCCGTGTCGATGATATATACATAGATGGGAGATAGGTATCGTTGATAATGAAATAGTGGTACTAGTACTGGATAAAACTTCGGTGACTTTAGTTTGATTAAAACATCGAAGAGATCGACGGATGGATTTATGGACGTAAGAGTAGATTTCATGTACATAACCGGTGACTGCAAAGTACACACAACTTTTATGAATAAACCAAATTGGATTGCCAAAAATATTAACTCGAAAATTTCAAGGTTGGACTTTCGATTTTGAAACTGCTTCTCTAGGTCAGTAATGGCTTGAACTTTCGTTATGAAGTAACTTTCTGCGACGGAAGCTTACGGGCAGAGAGTATTATGCAACGTTTATTTACAGTGACAAAATATCATTGAAAACGCTGGAAAATTCAAATTCGAACGACGCTAAAATATTATTAAGGTATTCGTAATTTAATTGATAAATTCATTTAAAAAATTAACACTTTAATATCGATGTAGTTTTTCATTTCCTCTTCTTATATTTAGAAGATGATTTATATTGAAATTCGAACAAAATAGAATAGTTTTATTTCTTTGTGAAAGGATATAAATATCATGCCTACAAATATTGGAAAATTATTTTAATCGCGATGTAAATTTTTTTGGTTAGACAGGTATATAAGATTTTTTTTTTAATATAAATTTATTCTATTAAGATGTATGTACACACATAATATGTTGTACCGATATAATAATATTATAAAATTTCAAATGGTAGTATTACGAGGAAAATTTATAATTTATAAATTGACATTACTTTATTTCCAATAAATTTTAATGGATACAAATTTTATTTCACTCGTTAAGAAGAGAAATTTGCCGGTTCAAATGTGCTTAGTATAGTTTAATAACGGTCGAGTTGGCTATCGAGTAGTCGTGATTGGGGATAAGCATTCGTTCGGCAATGTTTCCGCTTTTTTTTTTTTATAACAACGAAAATTAATAGACATAAAAGATTGTTCAATAAATCCGATTATATAGAATTTCGTTGGAACGTAAAAAATTCTATCGTTGATTTACAGTAGAATCGAAAGAAATGTCACGTATACGATCGTTCACGTAACGTGATAAAGAAAATCGTGAAAAGCATCGAGTAAGGTCAACGCGAGACGACAATTTTCTAGGGAATAATTTATTTAGCGGTGGCACGATTTACGAGGCCAGATATTGGATAATGAATCAGGTCTCCCTTGATGGAATTAACTTGCCTATGGCTCGACAGTGCACCGCCTCTTCTTTAACCTTTATTAGCTTCCGACGAAGAGCATGTGAGATCTACTTTCTTTCGTTTTACTGCAGACTTACATCCTGATGGAATCTCTTGCTTCTTTTCTATGACCGTCGTTTCTTCCTTTCTCTCTCTCTCTCTCTCTCTCTCTCTCTCTCTCTCTCTCCATATATATATATATATATATATATATGTATATATATATATATATATATATATATATATATATATATATATATATATATATATATTTATATAAGCATGCGAGATAAATTACTGGTGAGTTGAAATCGAAAGTGAAATTCGTTGCAAGTAACTTTTAATCGTACTTAAAACATATAGATATGTATGTATTATATAATATATATACAGTAGAAATATGTATTTGAATTTATATCGAATGGATGCACGAGATACTAAGTCGCCGAAAGCTGAAGCCCCCGGACGACTTGCTTAAGGTGGGAGGTGTCACGTCGCCGTGTACCAACAAAATTGTTGTTTTTCATTAGGACATTTAAATCGCCTACAAGTGACAAATAAACATCGATTTATCGAAACACGAGAGAAAGAAAGAGAGCAAAGTAGAATAACAAGCGTTTTTTTCTAATTCCTTTCGAATTATATTTCGGGCTTATCTCTTTTAGGAAGAAAGCAAATTTTAATCCGATTGTCGACTTTCCCCCACTCTTGCTCTATACTTAGCTTCCAATCGTTTTCTTACTTGTTTATTTGCGTACGTTTATACTTTCAAGTACAAATTCGTTGCACGATCGTTTCGACGAATGACATTAAAAAGAGTCTTTACACCGCCAATCAATGTCGTTCATTCCTTTTCCTTCTCCCAATATTCTAACTCATAAAATATTTGGAGAAGCGCCGGGAAAGTCAGTTTAAACCTGCAATCTCGAAAAGTCAATCGATAAAATAAGTTCTAAAGGGAACATAGCGGACTAATATCGAAAAGTCACGTTTAAGTTCAATTTTTGTTAGTCTAAATCGCCGCGCGGAATAAACTTACAACTCGCCGAACCGATTGTAATCTCCGCGTAGCAAGAGCTGAGTAAACGGTAAAACCAAAGAAATAAAAAAAAAAGGAATAATTTAATAATTATTCCTCTTTTCTTTTCTTCCTCTTTTTTTTTTCACGCAACGGTCAAGTATCTGAATTCTTATATCCACTTTATACTTTTAATGTCTTACTCCGTACTCTTGTGCTTTATATGTAATTTTTACTTTTCCTTTATTTCTGTTCATTAAAGTCTCTATAATTTTTGTTAGAAAGTTAAGGTCATATTATTATTTGGGCATCACATTGGGTAAATAATTACAACCGGAGAGAAAAGGGTAAGTCCCTGATTTAAATTAGTTAAACACGGGGCGGTATAGCGACATTTCAAGAGAGTTTTAGACTGCATAATAAGGAACGAAAACGCCCCAATCCCGGTAAATTCTAGTATTGACCATAAACGGGGCGAGTAACCAGACTGAAGTAAACGGGCAAATAACTTATTCGTTTTTGTGTTCGTGATCCAATCGATGACGTTACTAATCAATATCAAAATTTTGGTTTTGGATGGACGGATGAATGGGTGCGTGTCCATGGTTATACCTTTTTTTTCGATAGATATAAAAATGTATTCAACCGCATCAATGGATAATACCATCTGGTGATATGGTAATACCATCTGTTAGCTACATTTATTTGCACACATCTTTTCTTTTTTCGTCGCGAGACCATCATCGGTCTGTATCTAAATCGAAATAAAAACATTCGGAGATTTAAGGATGAGTTTGGCATTCGACGTCTTTCTCTCACGTTTAATTGAATGATCGATTAATTCCTCGATTAAGACAAAAGCAATTTCAACGAAGTTAGGCTCATAATAAGCTGTATGAGACTCTTTAAGATTGTATGGAATAATTTTTACAACGATCCTAGAATTTTGGTTCGGCAAAATAATGGGCGGAAGAAACGAGAAATTTTTTGGTATAAAAGATTTCAAAAATCCATGCAAACAATGTTTCTAAGACTCACGAATACAAATGCGTAAAAAACATTGTATAAGTGGCATTTGGCAAAATTTTCGAATTTATGATTTACGAGCATAACTTTTCCTTCAAAACGATTTTCTTCAAAACGATTAAAGAATTCGAGGGCAAGTACGGTCTATCCTTGTGACCAATATGGTCGACCATCAATTCTCCATTGATTTCTTTTATATTTTCTGATTTTTGGACTCTTTTATTTTATTTCTTTGTATTGAAAAAAAAGAAAACAATTATAAACGAAAAGTAATTATAAATGGATAAATCTGAAAATTGTTTATTAATGTTTTTTGATAAATAGACGGGTTTAAAAGTAAAGAAAATCGAGATGTTTCTACGTGCCGTTAAATAACTAGCGCGTTCTCCTATAGGACATTATAAATCGCATTTGCTTCTCATGCAAAATTAATCGACTGGCTGTAGACCAGTTTTCCCACACTGTTCGATATGCCGATATAAATTAATTCCCACAGTCGATACGCGCAGCATCGATTATCGGCCATCGAAGTAAGGACTACTTTCGATCTATAGGAAGGAAGAAAGAAAATCTCCAAGATATCGAAGAAAATTAGTCACAGCTTCTACTACGAGTGTTACTCAATTCATTGCTAAACGTTATTTATGTTTTCTCGCTTTGTTACCAGTTCTGACGGGGCCAAGGATTCGCAATGCCTCTGGTTTATGAGAGAAATATCGTCATACAAGAGATCAAACGGCCGATTAAGTATGGGGGATCTACCCGTGAAATTGATTCGTCGAGTAAACGCACGTTTCATTCCGCCGAATCTTCCGTTGCATTTATTCGGATAATGTGAAATATTTTCGTGATATCAGATAGTCTGTTGTTTTTTTTTTTTGGAGGGGGGAGGAGGTGAAGGGAGGGGATCTTCTGTGCTCTATAGGATTATCATATTATATATGCGGTATTCTCGTAAAATTAGATTGTTTACATTTTTTTTTTTTAACAATCCTTTTGTGCTCTTTAACGACGTGTAAGAAAAAAGTTCGGCAAAAAAGGCAGCAAGGATTGCAAGAAGTCATGTCAACCAAAGGGGAAAAAAGCAAGATCTTTTCATTAAAGAAACGAGATCTTCCTCGCGACAAGAATAATCGTTTTTGATATTGTTTACAGAAAACACGGTGTCTTTTTTAAGGGAAAGAAAGGATTGTCCGTCATGGGCGAATATTTTCTGGAAGCGAGATCGTAAAAATCTAAAAATGTTTAGAGAAAAAACGTTCCTTCTTTATCCTTTTTCTTTTCTTCTCTTATGTTTTCTTTTTTTTCCCCCATCTCATTCATGACTCAAAACCGACGGCGGTAAATTTTTTTTTTTAGATCGGGAAATATTTCCCCTTTTGTTGCCTTGTGTAATTGCTACAAAAACCGGAGCAAAAAGAGAAGAGCTACCCTTTTACGAAAAAAATATATATATAAAAAAAAAAAAAAAAAAAAATAAGAAAAACGGTTCGAGTAGCAAAATGGAGGCAACAAAAAATGTATGTCCCTAAAAAGGATTGACTCTTTTCAAAGACGTTTAACGAATGCTCGGTGCGTTAGTTTTCTCTTTTTCTCTTCTCAAGCAACTCGTAAAATCATATTCTTCTCACAATCTTTTCTCTTCTTTTTCTTCTTCTCTTTATTAGCTTTAACAAAGAGTATATCTGTCCAAGACTTATGAATCTTTACACCTTTCGTCTTTATGACAGTAGTTACTTGTATTATATCTTTTTTATTATTTAACAAATAATGTTTATATTTTAAATTTCTAATATAAGAATATTTTATAAAACTATATTAATTATGTGAAATTTTATTTATTAAAATACTTAAAAAAAAAACAAAATAAAGAAAAACACATGATCGATTTGATTTACATTAAAATATTGAAAATTAATTATTTTGTGATATTGTAGATATATTTTATGATATAACTTTCTTCGTTAAATTCGTTATTCTTCTTTCGACTTATCCATTATCTGCACGAAAAGTAGAGTATTTAAAGTTATAAAATTTAAATTACTCATGGAATTCTACAAAAGAAAATCTGACAGAAATTTTCTTGAAGGATGAGAGAATACTGTTTCCGTATTTTCAACAGTTTTCAGTTTCCGATTAGTTGCAGTCCCGTTTTCACCCAAATATTGTATCCCTAGTCGTTTCGGTTGTCACTTTTTTCCTTTCGATTTATTTCGGTTCACATCATGCTGTACTAACTCCTTATTCTCTATTTACTGACCAGTTCGTTGCGCGTTGCTCACTGTTTGTAAAAGTGTCTATATTTACTCACGGTATTAAATTTAATTAATTTAAATAATATGTGTGACATATTAACCGATTGGCAATGTTCACGAATGGGAAACTTGCGTGCCACGCTTTTAACAAATCTTCGACGAACGAATTTTCATTTTTACTGAGAAAACGGATAAATTTTAGACTATCTGAAATATTTCGGCATTACTTTTATTTTTTTAAGACGATAATCTTAAAAACGAAGATCGAATGCGGAAGCTTAAAGAGTCTCAGGCAATGAGTGATCGTTTGCTCGATCAGATGTAATCAAAAATTATAAGCATAAAAATTTAACTTCATTCAGCGAGTCTTTTTCTAAAACAGAAAAACTGTTCTTGTCTAAAACAGAAAAAAAAAATAAACTTCGTAACTCAAATCAAAATAGAAATAATTTGAGCATCGAGTGAGCTTGTGATATTTGCGAGACATTTTTTAATTCACGGCGTACCTAATTGCTGTTGTTTGGAGGTTACGATATTAGCTAGTAAATTGTCGCGAAGAATAGTGAGGGGAAAACTCAATAGACCTTTCGATAAGATAATGTAATTCCTCGATCGAATCTGATTTCTCTAGGCACGTTCTTGGTAATTTGCCGAGATTTAGATTTGGGGTATACGAAAGGTATTAGATCAGCTCTTGCAAAAGATTCGTCTCTGTTATCCCCTCTGTAGAAAATTGTCGAGGGTGAAATCGACGAGATGGAGGGATGATACTCGTATACGTACGAGTATCAATTGGATATTAATATTTCATAAAGTTGACTGGATCGAGGGAATGAAATAGTGAACAGGTTCGAATGAGAGAACATGATCATTTCCATGACACCGTACATATCGTTCTTTGGAAATAATTTTTATGTTCTAAGGGATATAACAGTTGAATAGATTAATTTAAAATTAATACCCAAAATGAAATCACTTGTAACGAGGTTTTGTAAGTAATAATCAAATTGATAAAAAATCGCACTTAAGTTATTAAAAGAAATGGAATTAAAATAAATAAAAATTGTGTAGGAATACGTCAAATAACGTTAGCCTTTAATTATGTTATCAATTCTGTATTTTGCACAGAATTGCTTGTTATATTTTTTTATTTTATATCTGACATAGAAGATAAATAAATCAATTTTTTTGTTTCACATAAATAATTATAATCTCTAACATATATATACATATCAACTTTTGCAATTTTACTTTTCTCCATTACGTAACACGTATACAAGCATATCTGACTATTTTGCGAGCCAAAAAGATTCTCGATTATGCATTTTACAATAGATTAGGGTGGCCTTTTTTTATCAATGTTTGGTTAAAATAGATCTAAATATTTCTCGATTTGTTTTGATGAAACTGCAATAAATAATAGTTACTTTTTAATGACAATATATTTTTTTATGACAATTCTACTTCTTTTATGATTTATAATGATTATATTTATTTAATACTCTAGACAATTTCAATTTCACGACAAAACGTACTATAATACTGATATAGGAAAAAAACAAAGGAAGGAGCATGACTTCGAACCGAAGAATGATTTTATATTTACAATATTTTTATACGCATCAACAATAAACTATTCTTAGAACTAATATTAAAATATAACGACGGGAACTATCTCATAGTCCTACAGAGAGATCCAATTCTTTTTGGAATAATTGTTTAGGGATATTGAAAAGAGAAGTCCTATTGTTGGCTTAAACTCTTTTATTTGTTACTCACGTCTAAGTATCCTAAATATGTGTGCAAATATAATTCTCCACATGATAAATAATTCCCGTGAAAATCATTTGTGAATGAATTTGGTTGATCAACAACAAAGTATAATTTGCATCACAATATAATCAATATATCACTTAAAATAAAATAATATATTGATATAAGCATATATATAAATATATATATTTTGTTCTTTTGTATTAATTTGGTAGTCACTAATGTAGTATTTAAAGGAATTAAAGAAAGATCCTTCAAATTTGTGAAATGATTCACGTAAATATAAAATATGATAAGTAATAGTATATGGTTCAAGTTACTTCTAAAAATTGAATCGTTTTTTTTTTTTCATTCAAGTATTAAGCCGGAATAAAATTTCTTTTTTTTTAAGTTACGAACTTATGTATATTAATTACATCATATATTTATGTACACATTATATACATATGTACACAGTAAATAAATATGTATATTCTTAGACATTTATATAATCAATATATAAACACATAAGGATATACGCATCTATTTAATTTTGTTCTTGTGTTTAATTGATTAAGATGATTATTAAACTAATAAAATGTTGATTAAGGAATTATTTACGGAACTAGTAAGTGATATTATTAATAATTAATTAATTATATGTATATCCCACGCATATTTTATATGTATTATCCATACATATATAAATTTGTGACAACGTATTAGGTGTTTCTTGAAACTAAAAATATATAGATATATTATGATAACAAAATATAAAGAAAAATAAAATGAATGAAAAAGATGATGATGCGATAATAGTTTAAATAATATTGCTTGAATGTTATAGCTTTAGGAAACTTTATCCAATAAATGTCACTTAAAAGTACAATAATTCATCCTAAATTAACATATTATTTTATATCATCTCACAATTAAATACTGTTTCTAGTCGTACCTAATCGTTAATTTTGATTCGATTATAAGAATTTCAAGTTGCTTGGCCTCCCTAATCGAAAACTGAATAATAAATTAATCAGTTACTAATACTATTCAGCCTTTGTTGCTTAAAGTAATACGAAGAATTAAGAGAATGGATAACTAAGAGAATGGGTTACTAAGAACTAATGGGTTATTACAGAAACAATTTAGATTGACAATAGGGGCTTTTCATCGATACGAGAGTAGTTGGGAACTAGTCGCGTGATGAGATTGATGTTTCGCCGTGGAAGCACAATCGCAATCGCTGGATGTTTCCGAATCTTGATTAAGTTTTGAAAGTATTGGAGTTCTATAAGGACTACCTGTCAGGCCGTTGGTCAGGTCCGTGGTCGAATTTGACGTTGGCGTTGTCCTTAAAATGCTTCCTTCTGTGAGTGTTGTTACTGGACTTAATAACGGTGGCCTGTAAGTAGCTGTTTCGTTCGTAGTCGTAGCTCCGTTTATTTGAAAGGCGGTACTGCCAACACTAGGAACGCCCAATCCGGTTAGATGGAGGGGAGGTAAGAGTGTATGGTGTATTAAATGAGAGTGAGTCGTGGGATAGGTTGCTGCAGTCCGTGGTTGTGGCCTGTGGAGGGAGGATGCTGTCGTGGTGGGACAAACGGTACTTGGATAGGGAGAATATCGAGTTGCTGCATAGTATGCTGCTGCCGCAGCAGCTGGATACGATGACGCTAAATGTGTCGTTCCGTGATATGTTGGTGGTAACGATGCCGTAGCTGCCGCGAACAAGCTGGCTGCTAACGTCGGATCATACATTGCGTATGGCCATGCCATCGCCATACGTTGACGTTTGTCTTTCATCCGACGATTTTGGAACCATACCTGAAATAATAGAAATACGTATTGCTTTTCTATTTTTATTATTTGAATGAACATCGAGTAAAGGCGGCAAACGTTTCCGTTATTTAGCACCTCGATTATTTCCATTCACATATGCTTTATTGCCTTCGTAAAAGCACGAGTATCAAAATACTAAAAATTAAAAGATCCGTTAAACCCAAAGGGAGACCCGTGTAGATAGTCGCTAACGAAGATGCTTAGCACCTCCGACCGCAATGAGCGAGGTTGGCGTGCTTCCAAGATGAGAGGAAAATCATTGAAAGAAGGTAAAAAAGAGAGAATGCTACTGTCAATGTCTTCGTTTTCCGGTGTGATCGACCTTTCGTTAGTTCATTTGACGCAAGCAAACCTAACTGTTTTTCATTAATCTGTGATAGTATTTTTATTTTCATCGATTTAAATTAACACGTACATTGTTATCGTTATAATCAAGGAAATATTATATGAATTTAAGCAATTAAAAAAGTTCATGCGAATAAATTTCTTACTAAATATTGTTTTCGGCTATTTCATTGTTGGAACAGAAGAAAAAATATTTTCTTACTTTACTTATTAACCCTTTTAGTGTCGGAGGCCGATATATAGGCTCTTGCTGCAATGGCGAGAAGTACCGGAGCAGATATATCGGCCCGTGCCTTGTGGCGCGCTTTACTATTCGTATCGCGAAA
>OU426993.1:15558649-15654777 GCA_911387935.1 Dolichovespula saxonica | reverse complement strand
TTTTTCTGGCGTTTTAGGTAAACTTCCAGGTGATGGACTATGACGGGAACTGCTTGACGGGCTATGAGGTGGACTGTCAGATGAACGAAGTTGAAATTGTGATGGAACAATATCGACGACAATGATCGTTTCGTCCTCGTTATGATCTTTTTGTTGATCATCGAAATTTTGTTGAAATTCTTGCATTTCACCATCCGATTTTATTATTTTCATAAAGGAATATGTTACTTTTCCACTTATCACTTTTTTGTCAATTTTATCAATTTTCTTGACACTTTTACAACTGATATTACAATTATTAATCGTACAAAATAATTAAATGTCAATTGATTTTAGAAACTAATACATATATATTTATGTGTATATATAGATATAACTAATATTTGTTCGTTTGTTTACTATTCTCTATCAAAAGACTATACGTCCACGAAAACATACCTACAACGTGTGTACTCTTAGATCTTTATATGATACACCCACAATTATTATATTTTTATTTGATTTATTTTTAATAACGTACACTATAACAAAACATCGAAGCTATAATGCTCGTGACTGTACCTTATAAAGTCCCATGGTAAACTGAAAGAGGGAGCCCCGACGAGTTTATATATCACGAACTAAAGTACCGCTGCAAGGACTGTCCTCTTCTCCCATTGGCCAATTCCGACCCACCTCTCGCATTTGATATCGATATCTCCCTCTCTTCTACCACCATTATACTTCCACCACCATTCGCTTTCCTTTGTCTTTTCAGAGTAGTGCAGTTTAAGACAGTTCAACCAATTGGTTTTTATAACGATCAACCTTTGTCGTGAGCTCATTTTTATTAAATAATCCATTTAATGATATTATTTTCTACATAAATTATTTATTATAATTTATATATTTTAACTTCAACGCTTATTAAATATTACATACATGAAATGCATCTTTCCGTTATCTGCACGTATTTTAATTAATTAAAGGCAGAGCTAATTCATTGTAATAAAGATGCTATAGGTAATGGAGCGATTGAAAGACTTGCTTCTAATATAAATTGATAAATTTTGTATATATTTTAAAAAGACAAATAAAGATTCATATGTCTGAATGAACTCGAACAGACGTATCTAAATATGTATTTATTATAATTTGTACATGAATCAAAACGATTTGGACATTAATCAATACGAATTACGAGATTTCGTAATTCATATTACACAACTGATTGTCAAAGATTTATAGTGAATTTTTAACCAGCGGAAGTAACAGTATGGTTTCTTCATAAAATTTGTCAAAATGCGACATCTACGTAAATCTAAAGCACTTTTTTTATTTTTCTGTTCAGATTATACAGATATAAATTCTGTTAATTTGTAGATAAACACGCCAAATAGTGCAACACTTTCTGTACGTCCTTTCCATTTACACATTTCTAATCAAATTTCTTATTTTAATTTCTACAACTATAGCGTATTAAAGAATTGTCCATTTTGCAGAATGGTAATGTAGATTACTACCAATTAAAAAAGAACTATTTCGTTTCGTAATTACTTAGTATGTAACATTAGATCGTAAATTCATATAATAGGTATTATTACATTGTAAATTCTAAACTTTTCAAATATTAATAAGATCTTAGCTCGTAGATTATCTTTAAATCTTTTTTTACTCTATTGGATTATAAGAGTAAATAAAAACACAGAGGAAAAAAACTACAGCAGGGCAACCGTCGGAAATGTCTTCATAATGTCATAAAGAAAGAAAAAGAAGGGGGAGAGAGAAGAAAGAGAAAAGGTAAGAAACTTTCTCCTAGGTAAGAAGAGTGTTAGAAAAGTGTCCTCTATTTCATTCTTCCTTTTTCATTTCCACCTACCTTGGCAAATATTTTTAAAAGAATGATCTTATGAACGTGTTACGTAATTCATGAAATATTATTTTCCGAAACATCTATTAACAAATCATTATTATTTAGCTCGTTTTTTTCTCGAACAATGAACATTATTATTTGCTAATGTCACTATAAACTAATCGAGTAATAATCACCATATTACGAAATATATATCTAGCTAATACATTATCTTAATTGGTATCTCGATTAGCTTAAAATGGATAGTTAATACTGTTTAATATGATAATAGAGAAAAATGATAAAAAAAATATTTATAGAATGTGTGAAAATTTATAAAAAAAATTTTGTTATCTTTATTGTCTTTTTGTCAGAAAGTCGAATGTTGTTATATCGTATCGAATAATAAAGCCTATCCGGTAGATTTGAATGCGATTATACGATTGAAGAGCAGGTACGATAGATAATTGACGCGAACGGCCGATGCAGATGCGGTCGCAATCATGCCGCTGATTAAACGGTTTGATTAAGCGTCTAATTTACTCGTGTGTACGATGTAACGTCGCTCTACGTGAAATCTATGCAGTTCAATACCTGGTAACGTTCGCTAAGGTATATATGTGTATGTATACTCGCACATGGATATCCACGTGCTAGTATATAACAGAGTCCATAACGCGTAGCAATCGTACCATCCATGCGAAGCGATACATCGCAAACATTCGAATCCAATCCGAAGGTCTATTGTACGATTTTCGCGCAAATGCTATCGTTAAATGTCTTTCAAACTTTTTAATTGCTTTGAAGTGATATGTATCAAGTGATGAAGAGATATCTATCTCATAAATAATTTCCCAATGCAAAATAGATTGTAAAATAAATACATTTGTTTATTCGACTGTTTACACGAAAAGCGATAGACCTACAAAAAAATTATTAAAGGTCCTACAAAAATTATTAAAAGTCCTAAAAAAAATTATTACAACTACTAAAAGTTCTCCCATAGAGAGAGTTCAATTATTTAAAAAGTTGGATGGATGATTTATGAATATATTAAAAAAAAAAATGTTTAAACAAATATTTATACAGTTCCGCTTTAATAGTTAAATTCGTTCA
This sequence comes from Dolichovespula saxonica, assembly GCA_911387935.1. NCBI lineage: Eukaryota > Metazoa > Arthropoda > Insecta > Hymenoptera > Vespidae > Dolichovespula > Dolichovespula saxonica. The sequence continues at coordinate 15,651,830 of OU426993.1, read as the reverse complement.
AATTGATGATATATCGATTATATACTTATATCCTATCCTTGATGAATGTTTGATAAGGTTTAAATTTGAAGTTAAAAAAAGTAATAAAACATACTCACATAAAATATCATCAAATCGAAATGATTTATTTTGTACCTGATAGATACAGATATATAACTTGCCGAGGTAATAATGTATCCTATTGTTCTTCTATTATTGTAGAGGATTCCGAGAAATATTAGTTAACATTGGAAAATCTGAAGATTAGTGTATTATATTAATACAACAATAGATCGCTTTATGGACGTCCGCCTTTGTAATTTGGACATTTTTACAGTTTGGATATGTTTATTGCAGATAACTACATACATACACATAATAGATAATCAAAAGAAGCTCGCACGATTTTCAATGGAATATAGATTTCAGATGTTATATATATATATATATATATATATATATATATATATATATATATATATATATAAAATTTATTTATAATTTTATTAATAAAATTTATTTAATTAAATTTATTTATAATTTATTTATAATTTATTTTATATATATATAAAATTTATTTATAATTTTTACAAAAATTTGTGTACAAATTAAAAAAATGTTTAAATAAATAAAACTAATCAAAATAAATCAACTTATTTTTCTCGTTAAATCTTTCTTATAAATTTTTATCTTATTTTGAACATTCGAAGATGTATCAGCTAGTAAGCGAGGATATAAAGAGCGAACCAAATCTGACTTACCGAAAGAACGAAGAAAAAAAGGTAAAAGAAATATTGTACGATAGTGGAGCATGTGTATATACTTGAAAAGAACTCGACGCATTCTCATTTCCCGCTCTTACGGATCGCAACTGCTCGAAACTCTTAAGTCTCTCTTATCATTCGTTGTTCACGAAAAAAACAGCGAAATGACTCCGAAAAGATTATTTCACACGTTCGCTGACAGAGAAAGATTCTCACAGTACACGTATCTACATCTTTAGATACTTCGTGTCAAGTTCGTTAACATTTGTGGTCACATTAAAATGATATTTCCTAATTTCAATTTTACAATATCTTTATGAACACAAGCTGTTAAAAAAAGAAGAAAAAAATATCTATCTTTTTCAATATCATTGTGTCGAATCATTGTATTCGACTTAAATAAGTTTATGAACAATGATCCATCCCTTTAAAAAAAAAATAAATAAATAAATAAAAAATAAAAAAATAAAATTTGCACACGTATAGAAATCATATTCATCGCTATAATTCGTCATTATTTGTCGAAACGTTTTTAAGATTCATTTATCATTAATATGGGTGCTACTGATTGTATAGACAGCTTGTGTGTTGGCATACATTATTCTTATGTGTAAGCAGAAAAATATCATCGAAAAGGTGGCCGACGTGAGCGGCAAGATGAAAGCCTTTGTCGCTTTCTTCGCCGTCCCCTGTTAGGAGATTTCATCCGTTTTTATCACACACGTTTGCAGCATCACTATCCCGGTATGTATTCCTTGATTCCATGGGTGGGATACTGTAAGACGCTGAAGCGTGTTTCGTGGCTTCGTGCTAATTAAAACGGTCCACTAGAGACTTCACGAACCTACCTGTAACACCCGCCAACATTCGAACGCGTACTTACATACTTTGTTTAACTAATACTTACTTTTGTCGGTGATTACACTCGTGAAATCCTCGGTTATTTATAAACATAAAACTTATTTATTTCTTTCTTTTTTACGTAGTACTACATATCCTTCGTACTTCTGTATCATCGTTTCTATTATTCATTGATGAAATAATAAAAATTTGATAGCCGTCATATACTCATGTATATAGAATTCGATGAATGTTTGAATTATTAGAATTCTATATCTAGAATATCATAAATTTTAGAATGATTAAAAATTTTATTTAAAATAGATGTATTTTATTTAAAAGAGTCACAAACGTCGTTCGTTGTTTCTTGTTCTTTTTCTATTTTCTTTTCTTTTTATTTCTTTTTTTTTTTTTTTTTTTAGACAGATTATCTTTAGAATCTTTCCTTTATTTTTCATATAAATCCTTCTGTTCTTCTTTATTTTTTTTTTTTTTTTTTCTTGTAGGAAACCGATCCAATTTGGAAAGACAAACGTTGAGTGCCGGAATTAGGACGAAATTAGGCGAGCCACTTAAACCACATACGTTCGGAGCAATTTGGAAGCACTCCAGGAAACGGCACGATATAGAAGTGCACTTTTTCTTTCTCTTTTAAGAACCGAATGTCCTCTCTTCCTGCTTCCTGCACTTCATTTTTTTTTCTTTTCTCTTTCCTCGCCTTTTCCGCGGAGGAAGAGAAATCTTTGTGCTTGTAGACACGTTTTCAGATCGGCGCCCGTGACATTTTTTATTCTCGCTTATTACAAGCAGACAGATGCGTCTCGAGGGGACGTTCGTTTTGAACACGACGACGTAGCAGAAAATGTCCTCCGTGAAATTACACGGAACCTTACTTAGGACCATTAAAGTAAAGCTCGATCTTCGAAAACTATACTTTTATGGCTGGTATTATCGACTGTAACGATTTTAACGCGATTGATTTAAGCTATTTGGAAATTGTCAAAATTACGAATTTTTAACGAACACTTTTTAACAAATGAGGTTTCATGACGATTAAAAACGATCAAGATATACATTTCTATCGGTGGAAGAGAAAAAAAATTAGATTATTCGCTATCTCGCGCAATGATCAATAGCGACACGAAAAATCAATTTCCTTTATCAGAAAGATGTTGATCGCGGCAAGAACAGGAATATTGCAATAAATTCTTGGAGTATATTCTCACGGGGGTCCGCGTCGAGATGAAAGTTAATGCCTCTAATTTCGCACGATTATCCCCTAATTTAATCAAAGCGTCAACCTCGTCCGTTCGGAGCCCCTCGCCGATCCCCTTCCCCCCCATTTCACCTCGTCATTTCGAGGCTGTACTTTTAGACAAAAGCAGAGAGAGAGAGAGAGAGAGAGAGAGAGAGAAGGAGAGATTTTGCTAACTCGGTTATAAATTTGACGCCGTATTATGTTCGAGAAAGCATAGACCCTCCATCTACCCCCTACCCTTTTATCTTCCAGCATTCTCTAGCAACGAACGGCTATGATAGCGGCTATGAGGAGATACCTTCCTGCATTAGACTTTAGTCTCGGATTAAATTATACGTCGCAGTATTGAAGAAATATTTCGAATTTTCTATAAATAAAATAAACAATAATTTTGTTTAAATTAGTAATAAATAAAGTATGTAGATAATATCTACCCAGACAATGTCTATCTATCATCCTACTCTTTATTAATGCTGTGTACGTATTATTTAAAAAAATTACAATTAATTGACGTCAAATTCTTTTTCTCTTATTATTTTATCATTATTATTATTATTATTATTATTATTATTATTATTATTACTATTATTATTATTATTATTATTATTATTATTATTATTATTATTATTATTATTATTATTATCATTATTATTATTTTTTTTTTTTAAGTATAGATACGTAATAAATAAATGTGAGAACAGTGTGGCAAATAGTATACATCATTTAGAAATGATATCTTTCTTCTTGCTTTCAAGATAGATATTAATGGAAGTTAATGCGACAAGAGTTTCTTACGATGTACGATATAAGAAGAAGAGAACAGGTTAGACGAAACAGTCTTTAATGATACACTTTGTGTGTTGGCCTTTTAAGCCGCTCTCACAGTGAAACGTTTGTCCACACGTTTCGCTGTTCCCTTCCGTCGGCACGTCGTAAAGCTTTCACGATTTAAGTAGCATATCGCAACCTCTTCACTTGGCCGTACGCGAATACTTGAAGCATCTCTCGATCCTAAGAATGGTATCATCCCTCGCGAACAGATGCACCATTTCTATGTGTGTGTGTGTGTGTTCGTGTATACTTTGGTAAACTCACGCACGCATAATTTCTTTTTCTCTTAAATCTCAAACGTATGTCTCCTTCAGTTTTTGTCATTAAAATTTTATCACGTTTTTATCGTTTTTATATTTTTCCCCCTTTGATATTTTCTTTGTAGACAAATAAATGGGAAAACTAAAGCTATTGTAGATTTTTAAAGAATTATATTCCTAATGAAATGCTGCAAAACGTGATGGCTGTGACAATACGAAATATATGACCATGTTCTCATGTTGATCATATGTTCTACGTGTTCATATTATTATTATAAATCACAAAATTGTAATAGTTTCAAAACACGTTTCCTTTCTAAATTCTCACCAGTACGATACGAGAGAATATAGTGGAACGTTAATGTCTAAGATCGTGGAAGTCTGGCGGTGAAATTACATTTTTTAATTATGGCCAGAGCAAGTTCATAATTGGTGCTCACTACGCGGGGGATGAAACTTATTAGTCGGCAAGACTTTACCGTCCTGGGGAATGTAACATGCCCGCCTCGTGGAAGGATATCGTTGGGATATCTCAGGGACGCGGCTACTCAGAAATTTCAATTTATCCAACAGATTTTGGGGAATAAATCTTTACGTTTAAATCATCTAAACATTTATCCCGAGAAATTTGATATACGATTAGAAAGTGTCATTCGATTCGATACAAATATTACGAAGAAAGAGATGAAAGAAAAATATCTGTCGAACAATAGTCTATTAATCGATGTAACAATTTCGTATTCATATTAAAAAAAAAAAAGAAATAATAATAAAAATATTAAACATAACAATACGATAAAATATATATGGACATAAGCGTGTCCTTTTTATTTTAATATCAACAAAGTGAGGGAAACAAAATCGTTTAAGGAGACAAGTAGGAGCATCCCTGGCACTAATCTCGAGTTACGCAGCAACATTTTCTTGTAGACGCAAACTATACGAATTTGTAGGTGGCATACACACGGCGCCTACAATACATTTCTCTTTCATTTCTTCTATTTTTCTTTTTTTTTTTTTTGCATACATATATACCTATTGTCGGATACATAGTTTAAATATCCGCTGACACGTTTAAGTTTTGAAATACTTTGTGTTATCGGACTTTCGTAATATAAAATGTTAAATTTTGGAAGATATATACGTCGTAAGAAGAAACAGTATATCGAATATTTCGAAAGAGGTCAACCATCCTCATGACTGCGAGTAAGTGAGAAGAGAAGATTATGTTTCGCATGAACTACCGAAACGCGTTCTAATTAACTGGTTCGCGTAGACCAGCTCATTATACGGATTATTACGCTCCTAGCTTAACGTTCACCCTGCATGATATAACGTTCTAATCCGAAGTACAATAATAATTTCAGAATTAATCAGCATTTAATATAAATACGTGTATTGTTTATAAGAACAAATAATAAATTCGATTGTTATTCGAATTTCGTGACATTTTTTAAATATTATAATTATATTACCAATGAACAATAATATCGAATTATATTTTCAAGAGGATCACAATAATAAAAATAAATTAATACCTACTTACAGTAATATACTCAGCCCCGTTATTACATAGGAAACAAAACAAAATAAGTAGTTTTTTTAAAAGTATAATTCAATAGAAAGTAATTATTGAGATCGTCAAATTTACAAGCAAGGTATAAAGGAGAATATACCCGGTGAATGTGGCGGCCATGATGGTTGAGAAATCTCGCTTATCAACGTGGGAAGAGGAGCTAGGTAGAGCGTTGTAGAAGAGAGAAGGGAAAGAGAGAGAGGAAGAAGATATCGGGTCAATACTTCGTGGGGGGGCCAAAACGAGAGAAGAGGCCAAAGCGAGAAGGTAAAGAAGGGAGGCTCTGCGAAATGGAGGGGAGCTTTTCGCTTTGCCGCTCCTCCTCTTTCGCGCAGCATCCGATTGGCGGTGGCAAGGCGTTAAGGGTGGAGGACAGGAACAGAGACAGAGACGAATGCCGAAAGGATGCGAAAGGATATTCGATTTTTTTTTTTTTCTTATAATCCCGTACCGTTGTTTGTTAGAATATTTTATTTCGTTCTTTATTTTTTTTTTTTTTTTTATTATTTTTTTTTTTTTTTAACTCGAATAGAAGAAATCTGTCAAGGGACCAAAAAAGAAAGAAAACGAAGAAACACTGATGATATATCGATATATTTACGAGAAAATGAAATCGTGAAAAACCTGTGTGTAATTTTTATAAAAATATATTAGTTTTTTCACATCGATTACTTAGACACGTTATTGAAGGTGAAAAGAACGTATCAGGGATCCTCAAGCTCGTCGTTCATTGGTGGTTAGAAGTCGTACGAAGGTGGAGAAGGGTAGATAGAAGAGTGGTAAAGGCAAAGAGAGGGAGAAGAAAGAAAGAGAGAGGGAGAGAGAGAGAGAGAGAGAGAGAGAGAAAGAGAGGGAGTGTGAGGGAGAGAGAGAGAGAGAGAGATTCATCGCCTATCACCGTAGGGACGAAGCGCTGTGTTCGCCTCGAATGCGGTAAGGGTGGATGAGCAGCCTCGTGAAATGCCATCATCAAGCATTCATAAGGTATAGCGGTCTATTTATCAAAGGCAACTCGCTGCCTCGCCTTGGAAGCGTATCAAGAAATTGCGGATGGAAAAGATAAGGTTGCGAAAAAAGTTATGCGCTGGGAAATCTCTCTTATGTTCCCTTTTACGTCATATTTATAACGAAAGTAATTTATATACTCTTGAAATCGGTATACACTCTGTATCACATTGATCTTGATCTTTCTTTATAGGGTCAAATTTTTTATTGATTGCTTATCCATTTTTCATGATTAAATATAAAAGAAAATCATTGACTGTGACAATAATATTTCTTTTTTGTCCTCGATACAGGAATAATGATGTAGGTCGAACTAAACGTTTCGAAGAATCCATAAGGGAAGTATCATCATCAATCAAAATCAGTCCTGGATCAAGAACTGAAAATAGAAAGAGAGAAGGAGGGTGTGAACACACCCTCGAAAAAAAATCTTGTAATTATAGCAACCCAATGAAAGACTCGCGAGAGCATATGCGAGTATTCAACCCTCGGAAGGCCGAGGGGTCGCGTCAACGAGGCTAGTTTTGTCATTGGAATTTGATGATCCTCTTCTGTCTCATGGGATTCGCTACATAAATATTTGCCAGGTAATCCCTTCGGCGGATTCGCTCGCTTCCTCCTCCATATATCTCTATTGTTCCTCCAACAATTTGCACACCCTTCTCCCTTTCGACAAGCTTCTCTTCATTTAAAATATCTATCTTGCACCTGCCCCGAGATTAAGGGATCATATTCGATAATTTTCTTTTTAAGACGAACGTTTAACGTATTCGTTTGATCGAATTATTTTTCAATAAATAATATTGAAGACTTTCAAAATCACTTTTTCTCTTCTTTACAACGAAAATTAACACGATTCATCTCTAGATTATTTGAACAATTTTCTTCACGTTACCCTCGTGTAATAATCCTTTCGAATTATCCAGCAGAGCCGTTGTTCTACGCTCGATTAATTTCTTCGGCAACCCTTTTATTCCCTTTAACCCCCTTAGCAACTCGTTCTCTTATGTACTGACAGCAGGTACGGATTACCCTTCTAGCAAGTGTAACATGGGGACACGCATGTTGGCACCCCGCAAAATAATAAACACGATTGCTCCATATGTAACGGATATACATGATGTTACGATGACAATCGCGATGATCCCTACTGCGAGAAGTTAAATCACTCGGTTTAACGTCCATTTCGGGGAGAGTTTCTAAAAGGGGATGAGAGGACGATCGGTCTGAGAAACGCATAGAACTACGTTCAATTATTTATTTATCCAGTTAATTAAATTCGTTAATTATCTATTTCTCGATTATAATAATAGACATATGTTTTTATTTTATTTTATTAATTGAAAATATCGGATTTATATATATATATATATATATATATATATATATATATATGACGTAATATTTTACGAGACGTTAACATATGTTGGATAATACTTGTAAATTCTATAGATAATTCCATTTAAGCCATCAGTCATCAATAATCTAGTGACCAGCTCTATCAAGTATGGCAACACTACAGGATGATAAATCATCTGCTCGGACGTGCCATTAAAAAAGGTAAATCCTCGGATGACTGGTACGTTTCTCTAAATGAAAAAAAAAAAAAAAAAAAAAAACAAAGAAAGAAAGAAAAAATATATCTTCTGGATATATTAAAAAAAAAAGTCTATGTGAATGAAAATGAGAGAAATTTTTATGAGGATAATACATACCCATTTAAAAAATAATTTCTACGATACGTAAAAATGTAATTCTTTCGTCTTCGAGAAAAAGCACACAGAGAAGTAGGCAAGTTATTCCTTCGGATTCAACGTGTTCACGGATTCTTTCTTATTCCGTCCTAATTCGAGAGAACGACTGCCGTAAAACGAATCAGAGGGGGATCATGCCTCGAAATTTCTTCGCCGGATTACCCTCCGGACGATCGTTTCTCCTTCCTCCTACCGTAACCGGGATGAAGAAGGGATGAAAATTTGGGATAACCAACCGGCAGAAAATCGTATTCCACCATCCTACGAGCGCGATTGCTTTCGAGTTATCAAATTCTTATCGAATTGTACGTGCAATAAATTTGATAATATTAGAACAATTTGAAAGAAAAAAGAAAAAAAAGAAGACTAAGAGAGAAAAGAACTTTGAGAATAGAATTATAACTGAACTCTAGTTAGTTGTTAATGATTCAATCGACATCATTAATCATTTATTACATCATTATCTTATTTTCTTTATATTATTATATTATTGCTATCGATTGTTAGAAAACGCGCTATAAGAAGAAACCGATTATTCTTTTAAACGTAGCAAACGATCAACGAAATATCTCGAATTATCTTTTGCGGATTTGGATTCCCGCACGCACTCTCGGCCTGTGTGAAATATATGAAAGTTTTCATTAGAAGAAAATAACGTTGCATAATTCCATTATGCAGAGTCCGGATTCCTCCTTGTAGTAGTAGATAAGAATGTATCTTATATTTTTCCCGTCATTTATGCTGTTAGTAAGAGGAACGGCAGAAACAATAGAGCTAGGTTTTAACAGTGTCTACACTACTATCGCTACTGACTGCTACCTTCCATAGTTTTTAAGGGCGTCGTTCAAAGGTTTACGACTGCGCGAGAAGATAAGCTCGACCTGGGTACATATATTCTCATCCTCGTTACCCTTCACGTTGACCAGCCTCGAACTCATGCGAAATATCTAAGACAATATTTTCGATTTCGCTTACGATTAAACTATCTGTTATACGTACTCGAATAATACTTACACTATAAATAATATATCAAAATTATATAGTTTTTAACTTTTTCGTATACCTCTACATTAAAACAGATTTCTTAATTTGAAAGTTCAATTGATATTATTATTCAATAATAAAGTAATGCTAAGATTTGTAAATTTGACGATACAATTTTTTTTATTTTCGCTGACTCATGTACAGTTCTCTTTAATACCGATAAGTATAGTAATTATAACATTTGTTGGTTTTCATTTATATCGTCAGAGGGCGAACGTGTATGGTTGAACTCGCTTGATACGAATATTATCATGCAACGATTGTACAGATGGAGCTCGAAATTTAAAAGCAGTTTATATGACGCAATATATTGTTGATTAAATAGCCGATGATATGAGATAATCATGCTAATTTGTATGTTGGTAAATTGCGCAGAATTAATTGCGCATATCCATATTGTTTAAATTGGTACTTATTTTTAAATACAAATATATAGTTTTTATAATATTTTTAAAAGATGGTCTGCCAAATACAGTCACAATTTTTCTCTATTTACGAACGTAACATTGTACCATATGTATTTAATGAAATTGAAAGAATTAAGTATGGCACAGAGTTATATTTACGTTTTCAAATACTGCTATCAAATGTCCAGGTACATCATAGAAAGTTGCTTGTCTTGCTAAAGACTACTTTTGAAAAGTATATTTATACGATTTACAAAATATAAATTGTATATAAGTGAATAATATGAATAGTATTTGTTTTCTATGTTTCAGTCACTTGTACATAACTACATAAAAGTGATTTATAATATGTCTTTACTTTTCATTTTTGGTGCCAAATAGTATGCAAAAGCTCTTTGGCATTTATGCGATGAAAAAAACATTAATGTTAATACAAGAACAAATCCTGTTAAAATATATTTAAATAAACAGGAAGCAACATTTGAGAACTTAGATATACAAGGTGAAACTTGTACAACATTATAATAAATTTATTATTAATTAATAATTTTTTGTTAAATAATGTTAAAAAACTAAATTGTATGCATTTAAAAGTATATTTTACTTTACAAATATATCATATCAATAGTATTCTTGTATTTGAAAATTATCATTTTAGAAACTAATACAATAAATCATTAAAGATTTGTTTATCTTGATAATGATGGCAGAAGAATCTTTACTAAATATTATGAAAAAACATAGTCCTAATACCAAAGAATAGATAATATATTAAAAATATATATTTAGTAAAATTCGGAGACAACATTGGAATTATCCAGAATGGTTTAACTTGTATTTATAGAAGCAATATAGATTTATGTTTCTGTGTTATGGGAAAATCACATAAAAATGAGCTACATAACATTTTTCATATGAAATTATATTTTAGAATCAAAATATAATAACACTAATATGAAATATGTTCCAATTGATTCTAATGAGCATTCTTAATGTTTATATGATTCTATTAGTCAGAATCTTAGAAAAAAATGTTGGAAAAAGAGCAGTATTAAATAGCTTAGTAATACTTAATTGTGTGTTTCATTAATTTAAACAAATTAATAAATACTAGATACATCTTTGTTAACTTAAATGATAAAAATATTTCGAATTTTTTTTATTCTGTGTTCATATTATTCTTTTTTGTTTACACAATTCATGGTTTTAATTCTTCATTGATTCTTAGGAATACTAGCATTTATTTTTTCTTGATAAATTTAATTAATTGTTAATTATTTTCTTCTGTTTTATATAGAATAATCTGCTAAATGGCAGTTTAAGTGATAGATATTAAAATACATATTTTATAAACACCAGAACAATGTTATTTTTATATTAATTTTTAATAAATGACCACTTTAAATCTATTTCTAATACTCAAGTTACATAGATATACTTAAGCATTAGATATAAGAAAAAAATTAAATTTCAATTAAATTTTCTTATCCCTTTCTTTATTCCTAATATAATTACATTTTCAAACAATTAATAATTTCGATCTTCACGAAGAAATGACTTTTATAACGACTAAGTGAATTTATCATTTTCATTAACAAAGATGAATGATGTCATGAATTAAGCAGTTGAAAATCTTTGATTAATAAATAAAAAAAAAAATTATACCTTCAATAAACTTATACTCCACCACAAATATTCGCGTAATTGACATAGCACTATAGAAGCGTACACTATTGTCAAAGAGAAACGCACGAATGATTTTATAATTTTGAAAAAACTCAGGTATATATAAGGATAGTAGGAGGGTTGGCTATTTGAGATAATCCGAGTCAGTTTGATTGGACCTCCTGATTAGTCGAATCTCCTGATTGGTCGGAGACCAAATTTTTCATTGGCTTCTTATATTCTAGAAATTGTAGGCTATTCATAGACCTCTTTAACATGCTACCATCTCTCTACTTTTTCTCTTTGTTTTCCTCGCCCCTTAACTTTTCTCTTAGCTCTTCCTATTACCGCTATTAACGAAACACAAATACTAGCATTAACGTGCCCATTCTATTATTAGCGACAATCTTTTATTGTCCGATGCGAAACAATTATTGCTTATTTATGGCATTTATTTTTTTGTAAATTGAAAGGGAGTTGCCCACGTACTCATTTCGACTCCATTTATAGCTCATTTAGTTACGTTTACTTTTTCTAACGAGGCTGTCAGTGCCGCGATTTATGACCGTGTCACCTGAAAGATAGACAGGCCTCGTTGATAGCGACGGCATTCTTACACGAAGCGTATTCTCGATCTCTATCCCTTCTCTTTCGCCTCCCTTACGAGATAACTCGTTAATTTGAAATTCGTTCCTGTGACTTCATCGTATATAAATATATTTAGAGAAAGACGAATGATAGATAGGATTTTATCTTGGCGAGAGGAGCTGGAGGAAGAAGAGAATAATAATGTTTAGAAACGCTCGCACTCTTGCACATTCTTGGAATGTAATGGATACCTTTCGCACACAGAATCTCTCCCTCGTATTGAATCATTTTCGTAAATCAATAAACCTCGTATATACGGGGAGCCTGTAAAATGGAATCGTTTCTAACAGATAACATTTCTTCTAACAATTGCTTTTACTACAGCCACATGGACCACGGGTGATCCAGGAGGCTGGTGAAAGAAATTAAACGTATAAACGGTCAAAATTAGCCGTAAGAATGGACCTTTGTTATATTCAACAGAAGCGCGTCATATGAATGGATGGGGAAAGCATCAAGGTCATTTAACACGACGACCCACCCTATTTATCACCACCTATGAGAATACGCTAAGAAAGATTTCTAATCTCAATTGTTATGATGTGAACGTATGTATATACTTGAAAAATGGGAGTATATGGATAATTTGTTTCATACCCATATCTGATTGGTAAGGTCGTCAGTAGAGGTAATAACTATATATATATATATATACTTTGCTCTAGACATTACGGTTTATTTCAGAATAAGCATTTATTGTTCATGCTTGATGTCCGGTGCTTGTGAATAAACGTAGTGGCCAGTGACGATGTTTCGTTTCATTTTTCATATCTTTTAAACAATTCTTTGGGGGCTCATGGAAAGTTTGAAAAGTGAGGAAGATAAATAATTGAACGTTCAGTAGCCGGTTAGAAAATCCATTTCAAGGAACGGAACGTCCTTGGTTTGTCAAAAAGGAAAATATAAGTAATGTCTACTAATGTTCTCGTCAAAACGAAAGTTTTTCTTTCTTCAAACGTGAGAAGAAAAACAACCGCAACGAAATCCGTTGAAAAGAATCTCCATTGGTTAGCTTCCCATTTTAACTCCAAAGGAGCTCCAAAAGAACTTCAACTCTAAGGGAGGTACATATTTTTTCGATTTGCCGGTCATAAACCAAAGCATCCGGTAGAATTTGAGGTAACCGTTTGATATTTTCATTTTCTTTTTTCTATGATACATTAAGTTTGTTAAAGTTTTTTTACAATGTAACTAGTATCTTTCTTTTCTCTCTCTCTCTCTCTCTCTCTCTCTCCCTCTCTCTCTCTCTTTCTCTCTTTTGTAGAAATATCAGTGAATTACAATTTTTCGTTTCTTGACGTTCCTTAACGTTTCTTCATAATCCGACAACTTTCTCTCTCGGGAACCGTATGATCTTTAAGAAAATTCAATTGACTATAATGAAGCGTAAAGGTCGAAGACTAAAAATAGGAACATGACGGGAGTAAATTTTTCACACGATTCAGACTCGAGAAAGTCAGTTTATCTTTAAGGGCACAATATTTGTTGGTAAACAGGGCTCCGAAAATTATTGAAAGAACGTTGAGGTTCTCACTGTACTGCATTATGCTTGGGATACCCACGCATTAGACGCGGTCCTGAATACTTCTAGCTACCTTGAGCTACCGGATTTAAATCTTAGGTGTCAGTTTTGTACCATTATCACCGATAGTCAATAGTTATGTACGCTTACTCATCGTCGAATATGAGCAGAGTTACTTTCTTTTTTGCTATTTTCTAATCTCTCCGATAATCGTATAAAGGTCGTTGTTTAATTCGTTTTAAATACAAAGTTATTTTTTCATAGAGAACATAAACTTACGTTATATAAATAATCTATAAGTTCAGTTCATACGATCAGATAAAATTTTCTAAACGTTTATTTTGCTTGGATGGAAAAAAAATTACGTAAATTGTTTTCTCCGTTTACAATGTCCATGTGAATTGATTTATTCGAGATACTCTAATTTCTAAAAATACATACGTAAGTCAGAAAAGCGAAGTCAAGGTTAAGTAGCAACGGAATCGCGAAAACTTTATTTTTTGATAAAAGTCACACGAAGGAGAAGGAGAGAATTTAGGTTTCCGTAGAAGAATTATAATGGTCAAAATAATCCGACATCATCCGTTCAAGAACAGGCGGGTCCATTAAAACTAATTATATTGGGTGACACCCAATACGAAGGCACTTGTCAGGTATATCATCGCTTTCATTTCAAACCCTTTTCTATCTTGACATTTTATGAGATATTTTCATTCTCTTTTTCTTTAAGTGACTCGATAGATTTACAATAAGAATTACATCAATCATTACTTTTCTCTCGATGTCAAGGGATCGGTTTGAAAGCCGTAAATTTTCCATGAAAATTTTGTTTTTTTAACTGATTATCATAATAATGCAATGAATGCAATAATAGACATTTATGATCGTTAGACATTAAGACGATAGAAAAATCAATACGTTCTCTATTCAAATCTGTCTGATTTTCTAAAAGAAGAAAAGGTATCGGAGAGTAAGAGTAGGAACATTTAAAAGTCTCTTTTAAGAATGATATCTTTATGAATAGGATATATAACACGGTATATGTATATTACCAGCGAGGCTGAGATGAGATAGTGCTCTTTCCTGATTTGTGGCAAAGCACGATAATAACGCGAATGATCGAATTCCTCGTCATTGTGCGAGTATATTGGACGTAACCATAGCGGCCACGCAGTGCTCATATTGGTTCTTCGCCAACTATCGATAATAAGAAAGATAAGATAATCCTGTATATTGGGATTATATTTTATCGTTTTCTATGTGGTTATAAGTAGAGATAGGAGAAATTGTTCGTATCCGTTAAGGTCGTCTTTTGCAAAGTGCCAATCTTTATTTCTCCTCGGATCAAATTCCTCTTCGAAACGGATTCGACATTATAATCGAAAATATTCTGATGGTGATACTACTCTTTTCTCTGAAAATGGGGGAGGACGAAGGAACGAGCTGGCTGTCCGTGTGCCGCCACACGCCATTACACGAAATAAATGCGAGTTAATTAAAGGGCGGAAGCAATTACTTGCGAATAAATCGTAGCCGTTAATCCGTTATAGCGCAGTCAAGTCTGCACTTCTCTCTTCGTATCGTATCACGTATCCAACCCCAAACTACCCTTTTTCGCCTCGTCTCACCGTCCGTCGGCACGTACACGAGGATGGGGATTTGCGAGAACGACGCCGATCCCGTGCTACGTTCGCATAATTGGCTTTGAGCGTCGCCACCTGCGACCTCGACGATGCCCCATCCTTCTTTCCTTTTATCCTTTCTTAACTTTATCTTCGTTTGCAAGATCCTTATACTATTTTTCTCTGATGTCTATTCGCTCGATGTAATCCATTAAATGAACGTAATTATTTCTGTTCTTTAACCAAACAAAGAGATTTTAAATGATGATTATTTTTCATACATTTAGCAAGTAACTTCAGGAAACAGAAGGAAATATAATTTTTATAATTAACTCTCAAATTAATTATTTCAAATTATACAAATTTGATGGAATACGTGGTTCACCTTGCACGATCATGAAACTTATATACAGCTATGTTACGATGTTTACGTTAAATATTCTATCCTCGAGAGTATGTTTCTCGAGACCTATAATGATCGCCGTTAAAGAATTAGAATCGGTTAAGCAAATTATACTGATCCTCAGATAAGAAATTATTAAGATTAATTCGATCGGATCAGATTGGATTTTTTTTTTCGAAACAAAATTGTAAAGTATCCTAGTTGTTAAAACATTGTCCTAAACTTGTTTTCGGCACAACAAACACTCCAGAATACGATGACTGTGATAAACTTCGAAGCTGACGTCCTACTGATACTTTTTGTTCTCTTTCGAAGCAGTCTTTTCTAACAAACTAACTCGATTCTCCTTTTCATGTTTCAAAAGGTCACATTCCTTTTTTTTTTAAATTCTACGTGCAAATATTGTGTCAAGGACATTGAACACGTCGTCGAGCAACAATTTCAGTGATTCGACACGTAGAAACCGTGTCCACGTTTGACAACGTCCTCGATCTTAGTTTCAACAAACGTATCTCAATATTGATTTCATTTCAGAAGTTTGTTAACATTTTAAAAAAGATTCGTCAAAATGCTTATCTTTTTTCTTTAGCCATTCGACAAAATCAACCCGAATCAATTTATATGTACTACATTATTCAAGGATAATGGAGATCATTCTTTACGATATATCAGCTGAACTGTTAATTTTTCAATGAATTCGTAACAGTAATAGTTATTGAATCGAAAGTCTAAGGAAGATAAAAAGATTCTTTCTTAATAGTTCGTAAAAAGTCGACTATAAAAAACGTTCGTCCTTGAAAAACGTTTATACACCAATAAGAAAACTTTTGTTGACAGAAAAACTGTATCGTCAAATGCGTTACGTTAAAAACATAAATCTTTCCTGTTAATTTACTCCATTTAAGGGACTTTGTTGATATTGTCAAATCTTTAGTAGGCTCCCCGCGGCGTGGCACGTGCCACACTTTAATTCCTCCTTCTTTTCAGTATCTCTACTAAAGCATTTTGCTTCCTCTACTTGCTTCCTTTCTTTATTTTCCAACGTTTTACTTCGTTCGAATAGCCTACTGTCAACCTTGACCGAAATGTTTCATTAGGGCATAAATACGCGGAGCATTTGCGCATTTTCCTCACATCCTTTTATCTATAAGAAATAATACAAGTTTACTACTTTTAATGCATTTTCAATAAAATTTTCGTTCGCTTCCATAATTATATATATAAAATAATATATATATATATATATATATATATATATATAATAAAATGACCAATATTTTATTAAATAACTATTGCATACGAGATATGGAAGCGAACGAAAATTTCATTGAAAATGTATTAAAAGTAGTAAACTTGTATTATTCCGTATAGATAATGAATATTAATGATAACTATAAATTCAACGAGTATATCGATAAGATTGATATAGATTTGATTAATATAGATTTATTAATGAAATATGAACAAAAGAACAAACACGTCTTAACTCAATGAACGTCTTAAGGCTTCTCCCTCGACAAAATGTTCTCGTATTAAACAAAACAAAATCTCAAAACGAGGAATTAACGCTCTTACTCTAAAACAGAATATTAACTCAGAACGAAAAGAAAACGCTCGCATAAAAACGCATGAAAACTCTTGTTAAAGAACCTTCTAGAAACTTCTTAGATACCACATACACACACACAATACATTTCTTTTCAAAATATTCATTTAGTATGGAATATTTCAGTTGATCTTTTTTCTTTTTTTTAATTGCCAAAGATCGAAAATGTGATTAATTTTCGACAATGAAGAAAAACTTATGGTAAAGAATGACATTTACGTATTTCAATCTTTCGATGAATTCATAGGTGGAATTATAAAAAAAAATGTCCGTGTCGATGATATATAAATAGATGGGAGATGGGTATCGTTGATAATGAAATAGTAGTACTAGCGTTGGATAAAACTTCAGTGACTTTATTTTGATTAAAACATCGAAGAGATCGTCGGACGAATTTATGAACGTAAGAGTAAATTTAATGTATATAACCGGTGACTGCAAAATACACACCACCATTTGCGTGGATGAACCAAAGTTTTACTTCACGTCAGTCTTATTTGAGCTTTTTTTCGGAAGTACTTTCTCTATGACAGAAGCTCACAGGTAAAGAATATTATTCAAAATTTTCTTACCTGCGGAAGATCATCGAAAACGTTGGGAAATTCACATTCGAACGAATCCAAAATATTGTTTAGGTATTTGTAATTCATTTAAATAATTTAATTAATTTATTTAAATAAATTCATTAATATAATGTCTGCTACTTTGAACACTTTCAAGGGGTCACTTTAAAATTAGAAATAGCAATTTCTGCCATATATTATATCTACTCATATTGCGAATAAAATTTTATCACATTAGGTTCAGCCGACTTGTTGTTATAATTAAAAAAAAGTTTACACTTGCAAATATATATCTACACGTAACAAACTATTTGTATAGAAATTCGAGCACATGGCATTATTTTATTTCTGTGAAAAGTTATCAGTGAAATAATCGAAAGTATGATTTATTTAAACTCGTTTGGAAAGAGTGAGCTCTGATGTTGACTCGTCGGAATTCAAAAGAAAACTGTTTCAGTAACGATCAAACACAATTATATATAGATATCCGGTTCTGTTGATTTAAATATACAACGTCTTCGCACTCGGATTATAGTTCTATTTAAATAGTAATTAATTTCTATTTTATATTTAATTTAATAATAATAAAAGATGCAACAAAATTCACCATTTCATATGCAACAATCTAATAAATAAATATTCGTAAATTTATAAAATGTTCCATACCCCTCGTCCTCAAGTTCGGCGTAAGGCGGGTTCAATGCGTTTACCAGAACCCGGACCCGCGTTTTGAGAGGCCCCGCCCCTTTACAGCCTGATGATACTATTAACAGATAAAAGACATTCTTTTAGTATCGATAATTCAGTTTAAAGGAGTGATAAAAATCATCAAATTATTTAATATTATTATTTAATATTCATTTTATAAGAAATATATAATATGTAACAGCTTTGTAAATAAATAATTCCTCGTTGCAAAATTTTAGTTGTAGTATGAATGTGTATTTTATTTAGGGACCACAAAATTTTTTAAACTCGGCTCCGCAAGAGGTCGCGCCGGTCCTTCTAGTCCTTCTCTTATTTCTAATTGAACGATCGATTATTTTCTCATCAAAAGTAAAGGAATATTTCAGAGAAATTAGAAAATTAGGCTCGTAACTAGTTGAAAGATTCTCTTTGGAATTCTATCATTTGTTAACTTAAAATATATTCGGTCCTTAATTTCCCGAAAGAGAAAATTCGAAAAGTATAGATAAAATTGTCAGAAAATATGTAATTATTGTCTTAAAAAAAAAGAAAAAAAAACAATTATAATAAGAAATTATCACATACATAAATTCATAAATTTACGTGGGATTTTTCACGATAATTGAATCTATTTTCTTTGTCATAATACAGTAATATAATAATCATGTTTTTTTATTATCTTCCGATATCAAAACATATAATGATTTAAATACCAAATGGGATTGCCCGTTATGGTCAATACGATCAACCAAATTTCCCAACTTAAATCTTCCGATATTTATACTCTTCTACCTGTTTCTTTAAAAAAAAAAAAAAAAAAAAAAATATCCCAAAGTACTGTACAAAACAGTACTACAGTCATTAATGTTTAAATGAATAAACATTCTTGTACATAAAGTGTCGTTAGATAACTCTCGAAGGTGATCTTACAGAACATCCTAACTCGCATTTGTTTTTCGTGAGAAATTTCTCGGCCGACTGTAAATCAATTATTCCACAGTTCGATATGTCTATATTAATTAATTCCCCGGTATTGTTACACGGTATTTATGTGCTCTCGGTTTGTTATCAGTTTTGCTGAGAGAAAAGATTCGCTCCAGTTTATAAGGGAAATATCATCTTACAGTAGATGAAACGAATGACGTGAGAAGGATCTATGTGTAAAATTGATTCGCATGATATCAGATAATATGTCTTTTTAGAATCTTCTATATTCTATAGGATTATCATCTCATGTCTATAGTATTCTCATAAAATTAAATTATTTACAATATTTTTTAACCATCTTTTTATGTTCTTCTTTAATGACGAGCAAAAAAATTGCTTCGGTAAAAAAGGCAACAAGACCGTAAAAAAATTTCAACCAAAGATAAAAAGTAAGATCTTTACATCAAAGAAACGAGATCTTCCTCGCTACAGGAATAATCGTTTCTGATATTGTTTACAGAAAACATGGCGTATTTTTTAAACGCAAAAAAGGGTTGTTGTCCCTCATGGGAGAACATTTTCTTGAAGTGACATCATAAAAACCCCAAAAATACTTAGGGAAAAGAGGAAGAAAACGTTTTTTTTCTATCCTTTTTCGTTTCTTCTCTTCTATTTTCTTGTTTTTTTTTTTTTCTTCTCTCATTCGTGACTCCAGACCTACAGCGGTATATACTTTTTTCTGGGCTAAAAAACAGTTCTTCTTTCGTCACCTTGTATAATTGATACAAAAACCAAAGCAAAAAGAGGGCTGCTTTTTTACGAGAAATATACGAAAAAAATAATCCTCGTAGCAAAATGGAGGCAACAAAAAAAATATTTGTCTAGAAAAGGATTAACTCCTTTCAACGATGTTTAACGAAGGCTCGATTAATTCTTTTCTTTTTTTCTTTTTTTTTTTTTTTTTTCTTTTACTCGGAATCCTTTTCCATTACTCCGAAAATCATCCTCACCTTTTACATCCTTCTACTTCTTTCTTTTACTACCTTTCAATCTCACGTATTTTTGCCATTTTTGTTTTTATAATAATGGTTATTTGTATAGTATTTTTTATTAATTCTTTTATAATATTCCCATCGACACTTACCTTCTTTAAGTTTATATCTTTAAGTTAAATATAACTTTCTATGCCTAAACAATTCTCTTTTCAAGTTCTTGCCGTCCCGACGCTTTTAATCTTAATAATTGTATTTTCTAAATAGTACTTCTATAAAAGAAAAACCTATAAAGAAAGACAAGTAATTCAAACGAACAATAGAAGTCTGTTACTTCTCTTCATTTTCTAAAACTAATAACGAGCGAATTTGGATAGTTTTACAATAGATTCGCTCCTTCCTTATTCTGTCCTTTTCACTCTCATCATCATAAAAATTTTTCTGTATGTTTCAGAATCCTTTATTTCGAATTTTCGTCTTACCAAATCTAACTATAATTCGTTTAACAAAATGCAACTTTGTTACAATAAATATAAAAACAAAGAAAATAAACATTAAGTGAATAATAGGCTTAAATAAATATTAGACATTAATTTTTATTTCTATTTTTATTTTTTTTCTCCAATACGATAAACAATTATAAACAATTTTCTGCAAAATAGTGCCAATACATGGGAGAAAAAAATGATACAAAATGATACATTCAATATAGACTAATCCTTAATTATTCTATTGGGATATGATATAGTTACTGGACCGTAATCCACCGTAACCGATAGAACGGATACTCAGGTATATAATATAATCAAATTGGGAATGAGTCAAGAACAAATTAGTACTCATCCTTAAGGGTCATATATCATTAAATAATATTTATTTTTAGAAATTTCTTGCATATTTATTAAAATGACCTTTACATAAAAAACATATTATCCGAATTTAGGCATTTTTAGTCAAATACATAGTCTTCGAGAATGTGGTAATAAACCTAGTAATAAATAAATGTAGAAAGTAAACTCATGGATAAAATCAAAACGAGGTATGTCTAACATTACCATTAATATATCAATTTATGAGTCATAATAGCCACCAGAACAATTAACCGCGTATGGGATTCTATGGTTATTTTTATGGGTTTTCTATAATGAAATATCCATACACGCCTACAACTATAACTCGAAATCTCTATACCTACACGATTAACATACCTAACACAAATAAATTAAAAGACCTTTTTCCTTTTCCTTTTTTCCAACTTACACCAGCCGAAGACTATGCTTGCCGAATAGTCAGTCCTGTCTTAGTCTCATACCACGTCGCAAAATAGTCGCAACGTAACATTTCAAGACTATGCTTGCCGAGTAGTCAGTCCTGTCTTAGTCTCATACCACGTCGCAACGTAACATTTCAAGACTATGCTTGCCGAATAGTCATTCCTGTCTTAGTCTCATACCACGTCGCAAAATAGTCGCAACATAACATTTCAAGACGTAAGTTAGAACTTTCTGTCAAAGCAAAACTTAGAGCTCCTATACATATATCAGATAACGCGACTCGCTAGTAAACTGAGTGTATCATAAAAATCATTTATCATATTTAAAAATCATATAACATATATAAAATCATCATTAATATAAATATAACAATATATAATTATATTATATATATATATATATATATATTATTATTATTATACTATTATATTTCGTTTATCATCGAATTTAATTCTCCAAATCATTAGTCAATCGAATTTAATTCGCAAAAATTAGATCTCGTTTAGATTAATTTCCATTCGGGGATTCGATAATCGTGTTCTCGGAGACAACATATGATTCCCTAATCCAACTATAATACATCACCGGTGGAAGCATATGTGTCTGTCAACATCACAACACTTACAACGTCCGTGAAGACACACGCCTTCAATAACGCTTTCAAATGTATCGATATAATGATGATAGTGCATATAGTCCAGAATAATGTTTCACTCATCTGATGTGATGAGTGAAACCCTACTTGGCCAAAGCTAATGAACCGTTAAAATATAGATATAAGTAAGTACACACTACTATTCCGAAAAACGAAAAGGACGAGAAGTGGGAAGAAAAGCTAAAAGGTAAAGATAAGCAGATCCGTATAAGAAATCAAGTAGAATCGACCAATCAGAGAAGAGTCCTTTTATAACAGTCCTTTTATAATAGCTTCGGTTAGAGATATAAAAGCCTGTTGATTCTTTCCCTGTCAGTTCTACTGCGCATACTCGCACATTTATCCGTACTCGAAATCTCGGCTAAAGTAGCAGTCTACACTATCTTGATGCTTGGAGGAGTTCTCAAATTCTTAACACTTAGCCGATTGCACGCGCCACAGAAACCTGTACAGTTTCCACCGCGCTCGGGAAAGCCAAACCACGCTGTCCACCGCGCATTTTTCTGAAGTAGCACGAACTAAAATTCACTATTTGAAATCAAAAACGTCTGAAAATTATTTATGTGATCAATTATATCTTACGGTAACAATTTCGTTCAACGATTTCACATATTACTTATACAAAATTCGAAATTAAAAGTTTATTATTTTTTAACGGTTATTCAAAAAGTATGGACAATAGAGTCTGAAAATTAAGGACAGTAGAGATTACGGATAAATAAAGCAACTCAAATATGAAACAAAAAAGCAATAATATATTTTAATATTGTATAAAGAGCCGTAATAATGGGCAATAAAAGACTTCAAAAGTTAGTACACCGACTAGCTTGGAAATGGGTAGAACTACCCGATCGGTCGGCTAAATGTTAAGGAGGGTACCTATACGTGTAAAATATTTTTTAGTAATATTTTATGTTAGTAAGGGTGTATGGTGTGATATTAAAAAAAAGTGCTACGTGGCAGAGTACGATTGCGGCATATGGAGAAAGGATGATATTGTTATGGGACAAACTAAATAGACAAAAATACTGAATAGGAAAGGATGACAATAAATGATACATTCTAACGATGTCGAAAAGTTATTTATTTTTAACCAGTCAACTGTGTCGACCTCTTTTCAGAACGCGCCCCTGTTTGTATCGCGAGAATCAAACGATGACGGGTATAATCGTAAAACACGGAGTAAGTGACGCTGTTAAAATATTGGATCAAAAAGACGGGTTTATTTTATAAAATCAACAATTTTATTACTAATATTTGCTCATTCATTTAACATAAACATATATTACATACATAATAAACGAATAACTTAGGAAAAATCAAATATCTATAAAAATTAAACATTCGAACTGCTGCTGACGAGTGGTATTCACCAAAGCAAGGAACTCGTTCGCATAGTGGGATTTTGCACGTCGAACACCAATACCGCGATTCTTTCCTAATCTTTTTTTTTTTTTTTTTTGTATAATAAAGTGCACACCTTCGTGAAGAATTGTTTGTTGCTGAACTGCCCGATATATAATCCGGGAAATGATTCCCGCTCAAGCGCAAAACATTAAATCTTGTTGACCGAGATTGTGCCGATTTTGGTGTTTCGATAGGATGCGATGCAATTGTGTCTTCATTATACTCCAATAAGAAGTTCACTCGCGTCAACTTTCCACCATTTTTTTTATATAATTAGATACTGTCTTCCGTGATTGTATGGCAGTACAATAAATATAATAATAATTAATCGAAAGAAATCATCATCAGTTAATTAGTGCTGGATCAGTAACTGAAAATAGAAAGAAAGAAGAAGAGTGTAATCATGCCCTCCAAAAAATATATCGTAATCATACGAAAGACTCACGAGAACATATGCGAGTGTTCAATTCTCCGAAGACTGAGGAGTAAAGTCAACGGGGCTAGTTTTGTCCTTTGAATTTTATGATCCTCTTCTATCCCATGGGATTCGATACATAAATATTTATCAGGTAATCCCTTCAGTGGATTCATTTGCATATATCTTTGTTATTCCTCCACCAATTTGCACACCCTTTTTCTTTTCAATAAGATATTAAAGGATCATATTCGATAATTTTCTTTATAAAACGAATGTTTGACTGATCTATAATCGAATCATTTTTCAATGAATAATATTTCCAAATTTTTAACGAGTAATTACACGCTTCATCTCTAGATTATTTAAACAATAAGCAAAGACAATTTATAGGCAAATATGAATAATAGGATTATGAACAGATAATAAAATTGTATATCATAAATAAATAATAGGAATATTAAGACGTAATAAAATTGATGTATCATAAAGAAACATTTTTTAATATCTAAAAAAAAGCACGCACAAAAACAAACAAGTTTGACATTTGGGATCCAAAGTGTTCACAAATTTTTTCCTATTCTCTCCTAATTCGAAAGAACAACTGATGTAAAATAAATCAAAGGGGTATCATGCCTCGAAATTTCTTCTCCGACAATCTCCGAAGTTCTTCTACTGACGATCGTTTCTCCTTCCTCCTAACGAAATATGAAGAAGGGATAAAAATTTCGGATAACTAACTGGCAGGAAATCGTATTAAACTTTTTTACAAGTGTAATTGCTTTCGTGTTATCAAATTCTTATCAAGTTGTACGTGCGATAACTTTGATAGTACTAGAAAAAAAAATGAACTTCAAAATTAGAATTATAACTAGATTTTAGTTGATTATTATATGATGATTAATATCATATATAATATAATATCATATATTAATATCTTATCATATTAATATCATAACATTAATCATTCACTATTTTCTTTTTTATTGTTATACCATTACTATCGATTAATGGAAAACATACTATAAAAAGAAAACAATTATTCTTTCACATCACTAACAATGAGCAAAATATTTCGAGTTATTTTTGCGGATAAAGGCACATCCGTAGTTTATGAAAACATTTTGTAGGAAAAAAATTATTTACATTTTTCATATATTTACAGTTTTTTTCAATACCGACAATTTTTTTCACTTTTATTTTTAGCGCTAGAGGGCCAATGTGTACGATTAAACTTCCATGATAAAAAAAATATTATTATGCAACGGTCCTACAGATGGCAGTCGACGTTCTATCGACTAAACATAACGCAGTGTGTTACGCGATATATTTTGAAATTATAATGTAAATTTATAAAGAAAATTAGTAAAATAAAATATTTACTTTTAAAAATGATTTAATATTACTCGATAAAAAATTAATGTTACTTTAGATAAAATTCACAAATGAATTTCTCTTCGACATATTCGATAATCTTCGATAATCGATAATCGGTGGTGTCCTCTCGTCGATGTTACAAATTCCGTTTCCTGTTTTATTTCTTTGTAGTGACTGCTAAGTTAGCAAGATGGTGAGTTACTTGGTATTTTGTGATTTAAATCCGTTTTTATTGCAGGAATCTTAGCAAAAGTGCATAAATATTTGCGTTAATGTCGCTTAGTATTAATTGATATAATTTCTATCAGTGATATTTTAGTTTTTTGTGAAAAAATAGTATAATTCAAAAATAGAGGTTATTCTTCGTTTCACAGTCATCATGGATCATAGTGTTTACAAATCAGTTCTTTACATTTATTTCAATTATTTCTGTATTTAATCTATTTATTTGTTTACGTACATTCCTATAAATTAGTCTTTCCATGGCCTGTTGACAAGTAGATTTTTTATTTGTTCAATATCATGAAATTTATCATTGTTTTCTATTATATTTATAGTCGCTCGTCATTCCTGAGAAGTTTCAACATATTCTTCGTGTCATGAACACGAATATCGATGGTAACAGAAAGGTTATGTTTGCGATGACAGCCATCAAAGGTGTTGGTCGTCGTTATGCCAACATTGTTCTTAAAAAGGCTGATATTGACTTAAACAAACGAGCTGGAGAATGTTCGGAAGAAGAAGTAAGGCAAATTAATAATCTTGTGATATTACCTTGTGTATAATTACATATTTAATAAATAATTGCTATTTACAGGTCGAAAAAATTGTTACCATTATGGCTAATCCTAGGCAATATAAAATACCTGATTGGTTCTTGAATCGGCAAAAAGATATTGTTGATGGAAAATACTCTCAGGTATGTACATTTTAGGTTTGAAAAAGTTAGTAATATTAAATTCATTGCACAACTAAACGGCCGATGGTATAAAATAAACATACTAATTTGGTTAGTAGGTTGTGCAAAATTAACTGCGCATATCCATGATGTTTAGATTTTTACTTATTTCTAAATACAAATATATAGACTGTGCGTCACATATTTAGAACTATAGGATCATTTATTTTCTTATATTTATAAATTAAATATAAATCTTGTTATTTCAAAGAAATTCTATAAGAAAAATTTTTCTTTTAGCTTACTAGCTCCAATTTAGATTCTAAGCTTCGTGATGACTTAGAACGTATGAAGAAGATTCGTGCTCACAGAGGTTTACGTCATTATTGGGGCTTACGTGTACGTGGTCAACATACAAAGACTACTGGCAGACGTGGTCGTACTGTTGGTGTATCGAAGAAGAAGTAATTTTATATTTCATTAATTATCAATAAATACTGAAAACTATTTATCTTCGAGTTTTATTTATAAATGACATAAGTTTAGTGATAAGTATTGACTGTAACAGACTTTAATAATATTGCTTAAGTGGAATTTAATTCCATTAACATATTTAAATGCAGATTTGATAAAATTCTTTAGTTAACATTATTTTGAGATAGAACAATTCGTTTGTTAACATCATTATGCAAAGGCACACAAAATTTTCAGCAATTTCTAGCATAACAATAGTAATTTATGAATAGTTTTATGTAATTGAACTCTGAGCATATTATATTAATTTACTAAAATTACAATTCTAAGTAAAGAATTTTTTTAAATTGCTATCGTAAATTTTACGTATATAGATATATATGTAAAATTGTTATAGAATATCTCTCTAAGGCAGTTGAGAATAATGTATTTTGATTTTATGTTAATAACTGATAATAGTTTCTAGATATGCCTTAGGAACTTTCCCTCGCTGATTGCCTCTTATTCCAATCAAATAATCTTCATCTCCAGGGATTTCAATAGTAGAAATTACCTATAAATATAACAGAATATATTGTACTGTATATTCTAGACATTAGACATTGCATCTAATAAATGCAGATAATAATTACATGTGTTCACTTATTTCAATTAAACAGTTTACTTATCTATGACTATTCTAAAAGACAACAAAAGATTAGGAAGATATAAATCTTAACATTAAATCAAATTATAAGTATTTATTTAACATGCAAAATATGAATAAATATACAATTAAACAAATAAACGTGTATATGATAATTAATATTAATAATTCTAATAAACAAAATATACAGAAAAATAATAAACAGACAGAGAATATTACGACTTTTTTTAACAAAAATATAAAAATTACTCATTTACTATATATATAATCTATTTAAAAGTAAATTAATATTATATCATGCATCTTTACGCATGGTAAGTATAATGCCAATTCTGCTACAATACAAATTTATTATCCTAGATCACTTCCATTTGAGTATTATATGGAACTTCTTATTTTATTATTTATAAACTTGATTATAGTGTAACCTAAAAATAAAAAGTTTATCATTTCAATTTGAACAAAGTAAATAAAAATAACTATCTTAAACTAATAAACAGAATATTTAATGTGTTAAATAAACTTATACTTGAATATGTAATTAAAATAACAAAAATCTAACTTACAGTTCAGATGAATATCATGCCTTGTTTATGGATACATGGAACACATGCTGTCATCTACCTAAATCACAAATTTGGTTACCTCATCTTGCATGACACTAAGCTCGCTTGAATCCCTAGCATCATAGTCACAGACTACTCTTGCACGATCTTGACCATTTTCCACTTGTACAGTAGGATTTGTTGAGGTGGTCGAGTGATAAGGACCCCCAGATAAGCTGGGTAGGATAAATTATAATGGGATGAATTTGATGATTATACTTAAAGAAATATATAAACTGAAAAATTATAAAATGAAACAAAAAAAAGTAGTGTTCAACAGTATTTTACACTACAAATTAAATTAGTTGTGCCATAAAAAAGCGTGCACACTGTACATGTACAAATAATAAAGACAAAGTAATAACAACGATATAACATATATGTATTCTAAATACAACACCTTTGCTTACATAATATTGCTAATGTATAAAACAAGCACACCTTCAAAATTATTTTAGTAAAATAAATGCAGTAAATTATTTTATTAATATGAAATAAAGCATGATGATGCATTGCTTATACAATAAATAAAAAAAAAATTAATTCGTCTTATAAATAATTATACTATACACATTAGAATCGTAATATAAATCCATTAAAAGATTTAGACTAAATAATGAATTTTCGTAATCCAAAGAAAGATAGAATATGATTCATCTCTGCTATCTAAATAAAGGAATTATTGAATTATAGAAATTTTCTTTTTCATGCATATTTTATAGAAAGTATATAGAATGTTTTGTAAACATATTTTATTTACTGATATATACTAACAAGTTAAATTCAACAATTTCAGAAAATTAAAATCTTCAATATATTTTTAAAGTGATTAATAACAACTATCTTTTCAATAGTGAAGAGAACAATTCATTAATATAATAACTCTTCATTGACTGTTTAGAGATCATTTACCATATTAAGAAGTAAAACCATAATGTGAAATTAGATTTTAGAGGTATTGGTGTCAAAGGTAGCAGTAACATACGTTGAATCAGCAAGAGAATTATTTATAGGCAGATTTTGGGATGAAGTGGGTGAGGGTGTTAGCTCGATCACTTCCTCGCTGTTGACTCTCAGCAAAGGACTCGGCTGACGTGCCCTGCAATCCCCACCATGCAAGCAAAAGATAGAAAATGGAAAATAGAATATTAGAGAAGAAAGAAGTATAAAAAGCAGGATAGAGCAGAAACTGAATTTAATTCACCATTACCAATAAATCTGCAAAAATTAGCAACATTGAGCAATCATGCTCACGGTACAAGTTTGATATGAAATGCATTATCATAATAATAGATTTAAAGAGAGGAGGACATAAATATTATTCAATAAGATATCTTGACACTTTTATATTTACATGACATAAATATTTTTAGCTATGTTTTTATTTCCCCAAGAAGTAAGAACTAAATTACTCTTATATAATTCTTCTTGGAAAAAACTGAAAAAGCTTTGCACAATAATTACTGGTTATTTTAACTACATAGTATGATGATCTTTACGAATGAGTAATGGTTCTAAAGCATTTCTAAACATTTTATATCTTGTACATGGAAATATTCAAGATTTAACAAACATTACTCACTCGGATCACCAAAGAGTAGGATAGCTATACAGAAAAAATTGAATTTGTGTACTGCAAGGATTGTGCGGGAAAACCAAAAGACACCATTAACATATATAATAAATAAATTAACTCACCCGGCAAGCTCACGCTGCAATTCTTGCATAGTTGCATGACACTGTGCATAGTGACGTGCTTGTGCCTCCACAAATTCGTGTAAACATCGCAAGTGTCCAGCTTGAGAGCTTGATACTCCTTCTAAAAGTAGCTTCACGATCTCTGCCTGTCGATCAAATTCCGATTGTGCCACCCTCAGCTCCCTCTCTGCCTAAGTTTAGTAATATTCAAGTTTCATTTCTTTCTTTATATAATTTAAATATGTTATTAAAATATGTTATAAAAAATTTTTAACTTTTACTTAAAAATTATATAGTTCCATTATATATATATATATATATATATATATATATATATATATATATAAAATGCTTATAAATAAATATTTTCTTAAGTTTATTATATGTACATGCATTAATTATGGCTTTGTACTAGTTTAGGTATTTATGTGTGATTAACATACATAGACAAATATAACAATTAGAAAGAATAACAATAAGGGAGAATTTTATGATGTAAAATAGAATTCTTAAATGGTCTCAATACATTACCTAATGTAATATGAAATGTAATGCTTATATTGCTTCTTATATCAAAATACATAACAAGTAAAAGTAACAAAAAATGACAGCAGGATGAAAGACAAAAAAATGGGTAGTTATCCAATATTTACACCTGTATCCTAGTTCTGTTTCGCTTCTATTATTATTTCAACTCATTTGCAATGTGTGAATATATTAAAATAAAATAAAATAAAATAAAATAAAATAAAATAAAATAAAATAAAAGACCACATTGCATGAGAATAGATATCTCTGAACTTTTAACTTCGTTAATACCTGATCAAGTAATACTTCAGGTGAAACGCCAGAGTCCTATGAAATGCAGCAATGTACGGGACAAAACACAGAATAAACATACAGACCAAATGCATTAATTAAACAAATGGCAATAGAACTTACACTCTGTTGACCCAGCATACTTCTAGCTTTCCTTACTCGATTTTTACATGCATCTAAATCCAACCTAAACATAATTGTATTCTTTTATGATAATAAATATTCTTTCAAGTAAATGTATAATTTTATATTACCTCTTGGTTTCTAAAATAGCCATCTCTTTACTAACAGTTTTCATTTCCCCATCTAAAAACTTTCTTAGTGGTTGTATATAACAATTAGCCGCTATTCCTATAAAATCTCTTTCAATTTGTCCCAACTTTTGTTGACTCTGACCAACTTTTATCAAAGCACTACCTACAATAAAATATAAAAATAAGAAAAGATGTAATAACAAATTTCATAAAAATAGTCAATTAACAATAGATATTACACACATACCATAGGCAATGCCAGGTCCAAAATCATTTCCAGCTTCTATCATATCAATGCCTACATATTCAAGATTGCTGAGCCTATTAGGTTTCTTTTTATCAATCTTTTCATAAAAGAAATCCTCAATTCTATTTCCTAGAATAAAACCCAAATTATCAGTTCTTTGTTCATTTATTTTTATTGACTTTCCAACTCGTCATTTTATACCTGGATTAGGAGTAAGTACAGCTTCCATATTCCTGAGAACTTTTTCTGTCCATGTTTTAGTTGCATTTGCTCTTTCCGCAAGATGTTCTAAATGTGCATCTAATTCAGTTTTCTCAGATGTACCTAATGTTTCCTCTGTTAACTAATAACATAGAAATTTGATTATGGATTTTTCTCTGAAAATTTAATAGCAAATATATCATTTTATAGAAAGAATATTCAACACATTCTAATCTGATATTTAAAATTATATTATTTGTAATTTATGTGATTATAAGAAATGTGATAATCTTAAAAAAAAAAAAATACAATAATGGTATTAGTCATTACTGTTTGGGATGTATGGACTGAGTCATTCAATAATAGAATTTTATACAATATAGTTGTGATGCCATTAGTAGAATTTATTTTATTGTGTGCTATTTCTTTAAATATATAATATTCTGTTAATGGATTCAAATTATTTATACAATCAACAAATTATGCGTATACGTTATACAACATAAATATGTAATAGAAGGCTAATACATTCATTGTCTATTTTATTCTCACAGTTTACAATTAGGTTAAAAAACGGTTCTTCTTGAGGTCGTATTAAATAAATCAAATTAAGTTTCTAATATAAGTATGTCAAGTCGTTGAATAACCTCTAAGGAAAATTAATCGATGTTTTGTTGTCAATTGTATTTGAATTTTAATTTGTGCAAGAAAAGTACAAAATGTCAGAAGTGACAGCGTTTACAAACGATATTCATTGATAGTAGAACACATCATATCTTCCTATGTCATAAAGGTATAACTTTTCCAACAATCAATTATAAAAATCTCACCTGTACAACTCTGCTTAGTGCAGCACCAGCATCTTTAACTAATTTCTTTACATTGAAATCCATTTTTTCTCTTTAACAACGCGATTGTTCGGCGAGTACGTTCTATTGCTTTTTATTTTCTATTGCTTCTTATTTTCTATCGATCCATAATTCTGCGAATTACCGCAAAGTGGCGCCGTTGAACTTTACGTATAAATCTTTAGTATTCAAATATTCCCGCCTTTTATTCTATAATATTATTGTAAAATATATTAAAATATATATTTGAATTTTGTATTTTTTTTAGACAAGTTTAAATACTTCAATTAATTTATTTACATATACATGTTGGTGGAAATCAAACAAAATTATTGTTTTGTTAAATATTGCTTTATTTCAATAGATTACGAACTTTTTTAAGATACATTACTTACTAAATTATTAACGACACTGAACGATATTCAAAAAATTTTAGGAAAATTGAAAATTAAGACACAAGATTCATAAAAAAAATAAACGTTCTTATATTGAACATACGAAATACAATTACCGCTCATCACAGATTCTATGAATCTATTTGGGTTGATCAGTTTATCCTACAGTTAAAAGGTATTCATATAGCAAAAAGTAATATTTGTACCTGACAATGGACCGCTAGTTTAGTTTATAACCAAAAAATTCTTGAAGAAAGTAGTCCAATCAACATTGATGTCTTTGATGAAAAAACTGCAGAAAGTTCAGGAATTTATCCTGAAATCATCACTAAACAAAAATTGAACTATTGTATTATACTGTTTTTCTTTATTCATCTAGTCATCATCGGACAATTACCTGTTCCAAACGATGAAATAATTTCTCCGTAGAACTAGTGGTAATGGGATTTACACGAGAGTTGAACTGTTTATTAAGTCCAAAGGTGCAAAATTCTGCAAAAATTCAATGAATCAACGAACAAATAGGTTGAAATTAAAATAAAAAAAGAAAGAGGACTGATCTTTTTTTAGAAATTTTATTTATATACAAAGTACATTTTTTGTCACATTAAAAACCAATAAAACTTTTGTTTCCCCTACAAATTCATGGTACCATGCACTTCCAAAAATATTACTACAATATATATGTGATAAATATTTTTTAATTTTTTGTCAATTAAAACTAATGCACAAACTTGTTTGTGGAATTAACATTTAATTGACCATATAATAAATGTAACAAAAGATTTATAAATATACAAAGGTCATATCTATATTTATTATAATTCTAATGGTACATTTCAATACCACTTATAAATGCAATATTTATATAATAGAGTTATGATGGTTCGTGGTACAGTTCTGCTAACTCAATGGAATGACGCTTGACATCACAATCAATCATTATAAAGGCAACAATTGTTTACTTACTATTAGCCCATTGGCCAGCCATTAAACGTCATTGTGATTTCATAGAGACAAGCTTTCGCGAACGTGCTCGAACTTCTGTACGAATATTTGTATATTCAAACCACAATACATTTGGAATTAAAGTTGTGTCACGCAACAGTAGATATTCCGATACTCGCCTAAAAGAAATATACTTCATAATTACTAAACATGAGATTTTAATACATTAAATCGAAAAATAGGATAAATACTTACCAAGATACAATAAGAGGAAACAAAGGAGTCAGAATTGTATGTGTGATTAAGAACCATGCTACTCCTAAAGTGGCTCCCACAAGTATACCGCATAGAACCTGGGAGGTTGAGTGGTATTGTAGGTAAATTCTGCCATAAGATACTAAAACAGCTACTACTATGCAGGCAGCCACAATAATTATTCGCCAAAACCTTTCAGATATTGTGCTATTACTATTGTGATGTAACCTGTATAACAAACAAATTATGTCATTAGATTAATCGATAATATAATGATGGCATCACAAAAGAAAAACATTTACCTAATGCATATAAAAAGTATTGCATATGCGGTAAAGAACCACATAAATTGTGCATGTGTAGAGGGCATACCATATTCGTTATAAATACCATCACGTTTTAATGGTCTTGCTTCACGAATAGTATGTTTTAATATTAAATTAACAAATTCGTTCAATATAATTCCACTAAAAAATGCAATCTGAAAGAGATAATAATAAATAATCTTTGAAAATGATTGCTCAAGATATAGGATAACATAAATACAATATAAACAAAACTTCTAATGTTTTATACTTACAGTATGCAAATCTCTTCTGAAGAGAATCAATGTCATAAAACCAGTCAAAATAATGAAAGGTGTTAAGCTTATCAGGGCCAATAATTTACCAAATATATCTCCTATAAAAAAAAAGCATTTAATTATAAAAAAAAAATAAAATAAAATCTATTGATTAAATGAAGTTGAAAAAATAATAAAAATAAGAAATAGTTACTTAATAATATAACACAAAGTATGTTGTTATAATGATGCTGTTATAATATTGTTGTAAAAAAATATGATACAGAAAAATAATTTGTGAAAAGTCAATGATACCTGCCATGTAAACAGGTAGCAATAACAAAATCTAGACATGAAGAATCCGAAATTAGGATGATCGCACATGTCTGTTTCCGAGTGACGCCAACTATATTTTTGATTGTGGTAATACTGAAAAATCTTTACCTTGTGGATATTCGATTAGAGTCAAAGACAAGGGAACCCATTCCAATTCATCAGTCGCATGAACGAAATGTGGTTTAAGCTCGTCGTCGAGCGATGCCATGTTACCGGAAAATTTGAAGTCGCATGACTTTCGGACTCCTAAAACAGCAATCATAAGACTGAGAGCAACTGAGAACAACTGAGAGCCGCTGAGAGCTAATAAACTCGAATAAGCTATAATAACTTTTTAAAAGATAATACCTCTACGCTACCGACAGATGGTAGCAGCAGCACTATTGATTGTGAAGTTCTAATCACGAACAAAGCACAGCAGAGTTATATTTAAAGGCTGTTCATCATTTCTGCTTTTATAATGCTTTACGCCAACAATGAGAACAGGAACAATTCTTAAAGGATTTTAATAAACAAGATCTCATTTTAAAAAAGAAGGTTCAATCTAGGATTTTGCTTTAGCGAACTTTTTAAAAAGCTTTATTTTCTTTGAAAACAATCGTGTTAAAAAATGATATTTCTCGAGAAAAATTCACACACAAATAAAAAGTTTCTTCAAAAATTCGAAAAAGATATATCCTAGACGAAACCTTTGTCATTAAAAAAAAATCCTATCCATCAAAATTAGTCTAGAATTACGTCTGTTCTCATTGTTGACGTAAATTCTGTTTTCGTAGTTTCAGTAATTTTGCATCGACTGGCGCTTATTTCTATCTCACTCGCTCCTACATTCGCTATCTCACTCTATTTACCAACACATGTAAAAGTAGTTCTTGCTATGGTTCTTGTCCATTATCATGCGCGCTGCAACACTGATAGCAAAAGGTCCATAAGGTTTATAACCCCTGTTGTAAATTATATATACGTACACACGTGGTTGTTTTGTACGTAGATGCGTCATTGGATGAAAAAATTAAATTTAAATAATTTACAAATAATGACAGAAAAAAAAGCATCGCCTTTGAAATTCGAAATTTTAGCAGAATGTAAAACTACCAAAGCAAGAACTGGGAAAATAACTTTAATGCATCATCATGTAGATACGCCAGTTTTTATGCCAGTAGGAACACAGGTACATTCTCTTATGGTGTTATATAAATATATGAAAAAAAAATGTTTATTATCCGAGTTTATTTATATAATATATTTTAGGGTACTCTGAAAGGATTATTGCCTCAACAACTAGAAGAATTGGATTGTCAAATAATTCTTGGCAATACTTATCATCTTGGGAATAGACCTGTATCTTGTTTTGTATTTTTAACAAATTTTGCTTTGTAAATCTTCTCAATGTTTAAATAGTAATTCTTATTGCGTAATTATAATTTTTTAGGGTATAGAAATATTGCACAAAGCAGGAGGTTTGCATAAATTTATGAATTGGAAAAGAGCATTACTAACTGATTCTGGTGGGTTTCAAATGGTATCATTATTACAATTTGCCAAAATTACAGAAGAAGGAGTGAACTTTAAATCTCCATATAATGGTAATGTGTAAGAATGCAGAAAGTATAATCATAAATCATGTATCTAATTGTACATATTTAAAAATTATACCTTTTCCTTTTTATTAGATACCGATTGTATGTTAACTCCTGAACGCTCAATTCAAATTCAGAATATAATTGGTGCTGATATAATAATGCAATTAGATGATGTAGTTAAAAGTACACAAACTGGAGCAAGAGTAACAGAAGCTATGGGAAGGTAAACATTGGTTCAATAAATTATATTTTATTTATTATGTTATATATGTATATATAAAGTAAAACTAATAATAATATAATTAAATCCTATTAATAGTAATATTTAATTTGTAGAACAGTAAGATGGTTAGATAGATGTTTATTAACACATGAAAGATCTGATGAACAAAGTATATTCCCTATTGTACAAGGTGGATTAGATCCTAAATTAAGATCAGAATGTGCACATGAATTAACTAAAAGAGAAGTAAATGGTTATGCAATTGGAGGATTAAGGTATCATTTTATTATAAATATAATACAGTACACCTAACTCTATAAATTATACAGGATTGGGCAATAACTATTAGTGATACGGAAGCAAAAACATACCGATCCATTTTAAAAAAATGGAGGTAACCTTCAAATGTCCGAAGTGCCTCCACATGTAAAAAGAACTATTATCGCCACCGGATGGCCCCCTTTGTACTATACAATTTTATTTCATCAAATACTTTTATGAAACTTATAGTTTCGAAGATATCTGAGGTGCTAATAGTTATTGCCTTACCCTGTATATTTATAATATAAAGTTATACATAAAGAAATTATTATAGCGGTGGTGAAAGCAAAGATAATTTTTGGAAAATGGTACATCTTTCTGCTGATATTCTTCCAAAAAACAAACCTCGTTATTTAATGGGCGTTGGTTTTGCTATAGATCTAGTTGTGTGTTGTGCATTAGGTGTTGACATGTACGACTGTGTATTTCCAACAAGAACAGCTGTAAGTAAAGCACTATGTATTCTTTATTATACTTCTAAAATATTTCTATAAAAACGATTTGTTCTCCATTAATAATTTTCAGAGATTTGGTTGTGCTTTAGTACATACAGGTCAACTTGTTTTAAAACAAAACCAATATAGTAAAGATATGAGGCCAATTGATGAATCTTGTCCATGTAGCACTTGTAAGATATATACACGTGCATATCTTCACCAAATAGTTACAAAAGAAACAGTTGCATGTCACTTACTAACAGTTCATAATATAGCATTTCAAATGAAATTAATGAAAGATATTAGAGAAAGTATAAAACAACAAAAATATCCTGAATTTGTACAAAATTATATGTTAAATGTGTATCCAGATAAAAAATACCCAACATGGATAGTTAATGCTTTGCAAACGGTTAATATTACATTATTATAAAAATTAATGAAATTGGTGCCCATATAATACATAATTCTACAATTGTTTCAACATTTTTTATTATGTACCATATTACTAAATGTTATTTATGTACTATAATAATTCAAATGTTATTTACATACAACTAAAATAAAATATTTTTAAATAAAATTAAAAAGTACATAATACATTATAATTTATTAATAACTTCACATTGTATTATTAATCTTGAAAAGAAATGTTCAATTAGTAACCAAATCAATTAGTAATCAATACAAGTGCTTTCCATTTGATTTCAATTATATTCTCTATAATATCAATTAAAATATATTCTATAATAGGCACCACTTGTAATAATTAAATTATATCGAATTCATCACATAAAGTCATCTGAATCATAGCCACTATTTTCAGTATTTGATGTCATATTAGATGAATTAAATAATGAATTGTAGCTTCTAAAAAAAAAAAGAAATAAATATATGTTATAATAATATACACACATTTTAATTTAAGAAAGATTAATTGGAGATAGGAAATACTTTGCAATGAACATTCTATCATACCTCATTTCAGCTTCTTCTTGACGTCTTTTCTCTTCAGCTTTCTCTCTTTCTTTCTGTTCCCTTAAAAGCTTTTTCTTATCTTCTCGCTCATTTTTATCTCTTTGTTCTCTTTCTGCTTGTAAATTTACTTGTTCAGAACGCTTAGTTTTATTAAGTCGATTAACAATAATATTTTGACGTTTTGTAACATGGATTTTACGAACATCTTTCTCTTTGTGAAAACCAACCTGACCAACTTCCATTCCCTGAGTCTTTTTCAAATTAGACCACATTGTATAGACTACATCAATATCATTCATTCTATTTCCATCAATACTGTTTGCTTTTACTAATTGTGCAGCATCTTCCAAAACTGTACTCGGGATATCATCTATTGTTTGACCCTAAACAGGATATAAAAGAGAATAGTTTATTAGTATATTTATATACTATAATAATATCAGAATAGACATATATCATCTTTACCATATGTAATCGTAAATACACATGAGCCGAAGAGTACTTGTCAACATGAAACCAAACATCTTCTGGCCAACCCCATTTAATCAAATCCTCATCTAAATGTTTTATAAATATAATATTACTAATAACCGTTATTTAATTGTATAATTTAATGAAATTATATTATTTCACTTACTTTCATATTTATCAACCCCCATAAATAATGTTACTGGCGGTTGTACAACTGCAATTCAAAATAATAATTCATTCTAACCTTACTAAATGTTACAAAAAAAACATAATTACAACTATATACTCTAGTAATATATAATTTATGTACATTTTGAAAAGCAAATAAAACAAAAATGATAAATTACCCTCGCTTGTAAAATAATATACCATCGTTCCACAAATATTGATGTAAATGCACGTGTTAATGAAAACAACTGTCAAAAATAATGCCGACACTAACGCCACTGAACTACCTAATGTGTTACTATCAGTTACTATATTCACTTGATTCTTCTTAGAATATATATACTCGAATAATGTGCTCATTTTGTAATAGAGTAAAACAAAAAACTTAATTTCAAGTCTATAAGTTTAAGATTATATTAATGTTATCTTAAGGTTAAAATTTGGAAAATATAATTAGTACTACTGCAGATAAATCATTAATTTATTATTTGAATATAAAGTACAAAGCATATATAGATACAGCACATCCCTATTTCTTTTAAATCATTTCTATCATAAATGATTAAAGCAAAATTTGTTTATTACTTTAAAGTTATTACTTTCATCAAACAGCAGTTCTAGTAATTAAAGTGACTGATATTATATTTAATTTTTTAATACAATCATTAGGAACAATGATAAATTAATAAACATGCGATTTTGTAACTAAATTACATTTAAACTCCAAATTTTGTTTCAATTGCAACATACCATGTATTTCCTGTAGGATCTATTTTTGTAAGTTTATATGAAAATATTTTTATCCCACAGATATTGAAAATTTTTATATCTGCTAATAATATTAATTCATCCTAGAACGATTCATATGGATGGCATGTTTTTCAGCATGATATGTTTTAAATATTTGGTTGAATACAGGATATATTTCAGGATCATTGATCCACACAGATGATGCTGAAGGTGTTTCTAGCATTGTTAAGTATGCTGAGAAGAATTATTAATCGTTTAGTTAATAAAAAATTCGATTAGTTAATAAAAAATAATCAAAAATTTGTTAAATTATTAAAATAAAAATTGAAAATTTATATTTACCAAGAAGCACTTTTGGATTATTAAGGCTGAGTTGTATTTGAGGATTGCTTATAATTGCATTATAAATGGATTCATTTTTATCAAGGCCAATATCTAAATCTTGTAAACTAGGTCGTCGTTCACCAAGTAACCATTCACACTGTATAAGTCAGATATTTTTGAATTAATTATAATATGAATACAATACATTCGATATAGTATTATACTTACAGCATTAAATTGATTATTTCCAGTAATTTTTAATGCTTCTATTATATTTTTCTCTTCAAAACCCATTTCCAAAAATGTTTCTACCATTCTTGGATTTGGTTTAAAATTTAATTTCTTAAATTGGCGGAAATGTTCTAATAAGAGAGTTACGATATTTACTAGATTCTCTTTCACGAATTGAGCTTTCCTATCTGAACATTAGTATAGTAACAAAATAAATGTAACATAAGTGATCAACTTAGAAAGTTAAATCATTTTCATGGGCAATATTATTACCACTAAAGAGATCAGCACATGCTTCCTTAAAGGTTATTTTTGTACTGCCTGTTGAAGAACTAGGACCTGCCTCATTGACATCTGTCTTGGCATATAAACAAACTGTTGTTGCTTCATCTTCGTAATGTTCATCTGGATCATCTTGATGTTCTATCAGCCATTCTAAAGCCTCTGTTATATCAGACCTATAAATATAAGGTACTATATTTCGTCATATTGTATTTGAAAAATACAATATCATATTACTTACTTTCGTACACGAAGTGCTGTAATCACCTGTTTAGGAGAATAACCCATATCAGTTAATGTTTTTATAGCTTTAGAATCAATATTTGGGCAACATCGTTCTTTAAATTTTTCTTTAATCATTTCAAAGAGCTTTGGTGCCTCTGGACTACCCATTAATAATCTTGCTGATGCTTCCACAAGTGATATTAAAATTTTACGAGTTTCGCTCTGGAACTGTTGATAAAAAAAAGTAAGATATTTAAGAAATACGATCACTACTATTAACAAAAATGTAATATTACATCAAAAGAGAAATTAATAGGTGGTATATATTGAGGT
Organism: Dolichovespula saxonica; assembly: GCA_911387935.1. Taxonomy (NCBI): domain Eukaryota; kingdom Metazoa; phylum Arthropoda; class Insecta; order Hymenoptera; family Vespidae; genus Dolichovespula; species Dolichovespula saxonica. The sequence goes on along the minus strand of OU426993.1, from coordinate 15,610,837 downwards.
GGATTTCTTATGGGTAAATCACTAGTAACATTTGCTATTGCTTCTTCATTTGGACCTTTTAAAGTTTCCTCTGGGAAATTTTCTTTACCAGAAACAGGCCGCATTTCTACTAATATTAATTCATCTAAAATAAAAATAATACATGTATGATACATAACTTGTTATTTTATTGGTTACAGTATTAAAAACTTACCATGCTCATCAATTTCTTGATCGTTAATATCTTTATCATCTATGAGTTGTTTAAACTTAGATGAATGAATTAAACGAAAGTTAGAAATAGATTTAGATATATCCTGGCCATAAAAATGTTTCATTGCTATTTCTTTAATTTTTTTTACAGTAAAATCAGCTCTTACCCCAACATCTAATACATGGCCTTCCATGCTATGTGAAAACAATAGATGTTATTATTTATTATTTTTCTAATATTAACAAAATTAATTGATACTTATAAATTTAATAACCTGATAACGTTCACATTAAAGCACTTAGTAGTTGAAGATAATGGCATGTGTACGGTGCTATTACTTTCCGAATTGCCTGTGTCCGTAGAAGAAAGAGTCAAGGACTGCCTTTCAGCTGTCCTTGAGCTCTTTCTGTTATGCCAGGCTTCTGCTATTCGACCACGCATCCATGGAATCATCAATTTGCCTTATAATACAAAAAATATATACATTATAAATCTTTTGTACCTTTATAAAAAAAATTTTTACTTGACCTTTTAAGTTAATCTGTCACATAAACAGTACAAATTACTCACTTCGTTTATAAACGAATGTATGTAAAATTTAGTTAATTATTTCGTGAATAATGTTTCAAATTTTGATTTCTTGTAATATGCTTATTAACATCAATATACAAAAAGTTAGTTACATCAATTTTAAGTTACATACTTAGAAAAAAATTACTGTGTTTTAATAGTCTTAAAAGAAATAAAACATAGTTTCGCATAACTTCGCATATAGCGAAGTCAAATTAATTAATGTTGTTTATCAAATGTTCTAACAATAAAAGTATTTTTTACGGCAGATATAAACCAAATTGGCACTCACTGTGATTCTGTACGTCAATGATTGTAATAACTAAAATATTATTAAGGAGCATTCACATGTGTTGGTTAAACATGTAGTGATATCCACCGTAAACGATTGATAGATCACCTTTATGCGCATGTGTATTATTGTATTGTTATTTTACATAAAAATAGATATTCTGTTTAAGATGATAAGTAAATAATAGAAATGGAGGTAGTAGAATAGAACTACGTTTTATCGTGCAGTGATATTATCATACGTAATATTGAGAAGTATTGTGATTTTTTTAGAAGTGGACATTTTTTTATGTTGTAAACATAACAGTAAAAAATACTACTGCATTTTATTAATATAATAAATTAAATGTTATTTTGTAAACGTGTTTGCCAAGATAATTTTTAATTACCAAAAAATTTATAATTAACCAATTATCGTAATGGTGGAGGTATCAGGTTGTGGTGAACTACAACAATTAGTTCAAGAAGAAGAATGTGAGGAACCACTTAGTCGTGGTGGTGAAGCTACACCTCCTTCAACACCAGCAAGATCACAACATCCAAGTAAAAATGAAACACACAGCTCTCATGTATCGGTAAGAATAATGTCTTGAGTTTACAATATCGACAAGTATTAATTAATTAATACATCTTTAGCAACAAGTATTATGGGAAAGCAATACTCAGACTTCTCCTATTGTTAGTAAGGGTAGTTCTGGCCAAGCAACTAGTCAAGGTTCTATGGTTTCTGGTAGAGCCATTAATTTTTCAAATCATACTGCCAATCAGTCTCGTTTGATTTACCTAAATGAAAAAGAGAAACAGAGACCTAATAGACCAGAACCTCCAAGGCTGAATCGGCAACAAAAAGGTATTAACTTATAGTATATTATCTATCCATATATTTTATCTTCTATATATATATTCCAAATATATATCTTACACACAAGCACGAACACACACGTGTATGTTTATTATTTATAACATATAACGTATATGTATGTTATTTACATTCTTATGATTCTGTGTCCTTATAATTGTTAATAATTTTGTTTCCTTACTTATGGTTTAGACTTATTTTTTTTACAAAAATATTTTTTAATTATTTTGATTTTTTAATTGATTGCACCTCTTTCATTTTGTTTTGGTGTCATAATATATAATAGATATGACACCGTGCAAACATCACTGTTTTTTATCAGAGGTACCTGATGTCAGACGCATGGAACAAGCTTTATTGCAGCTATTAGAAGATTTTCATAGTGGGAATTTACGAGCTTTTGGTTTGTATAAACTATCAATTTTATATATATTAATATATATTAATATTCACAAGTAAATAAAGTTAATGAGATATATAAATATATATATCAACATATAAAATCTTTAATCCACAAAATATTTAGGTAAAGATTGCAGTATGGAACATATGACAGAGATAAGAGAACAGCAAGAACGTCTAGCCAGACTTCATTTTGAATTAGGTCAGAGACAAGAAGTTGGTAGTGAACAATCTGGCTTAAGACAATCAAGTGCAAATATGAGACATTTACTTCATCGTCTTCAACAACTTAGTGTTTGCATCGAGAAGTTACATAGTAAATAAATTTAATATTAAATAGTAGAAGGCAATTTTATAAAATTTTCATATTATACTAATCCTACGAGATAAATAAACTATCTCAAATGTTATCCCTAATGTGTAATTATTTAAATAATATTTAATCTGTCAAACTGATTTCTTGTTGGTTATATTTTTCTTTTTTATAAAACAATGATGTATCTAGAATATATATCAAACTTCACTATTACGTATTAACATGGATTACATTGAAAATCCAGATTTGTTTTATTTGATACAATTGAATAATATATATTAAACCATGACAAATTGTATTATTTACAAAAAAAATATAGAGTTATATGAAGAACCAACTACTTATAAATATGATTATATACATCATCCGTTGAGTTTAACAAAGGTAAATTTATAATTATATAAAACAATTATATTTTCTAACATAGATAACTACATCCTTTAGAAAAATTCCACAATAGAACATATTGCAAGTCCATTAAAGGATCCAAAATATTTAGACTCATCAAAACAGACAGTTAGAGCCCATGATACTTTACAATGCTTAAGCTATGATAAACAAATACCATTTAATACTCTTTGGGAATCTAAAGATACAATAAGTATATCTGTAAAGCCATCAACTAGACACAAAATTCTTGGAGATCATCGGTATCAAGAGGTGATAAGGTCAAAAAAATAATACTTGTAACATGTGAAATAAACTTTTTTTTAAAATAAAATTAATGTAAATAAATTATGTATATAATGAAATATTTTAACAATAATACAGATCTAGGCCACGTGTGTATATGACTCCAGGTATAAGTCTTGATGATATACAGAATTCTAATACAAGAAAACTATTGGTTGATTTTACATACATGACAACATCAAATCATGCTTGTAAAGATGTTTGGGGTGATTTTAAACCAAAACATTCATGTCATACTGAAATAAATGAGAAAGAAATATGTAAAGAAGTATGGTCTACATGATTACATTGTCATAGTTAAAAATTGGAACAACTGTTTAAAACATTTGTTGTTTTATAGAGTATGCAAAAACCATTGTGTATTTTATCAGCACGGTTTCCAACCGAAGCTGAGAAATGGGATAAATTGCAAGATCGTTCATTTTTGATGAGTACTACGTCAACCATGAATAATATTAAATCAAAAATTGATCGTATATACAGGTAAATTTATATTACATTATGAATTTTTCTTGAAAATTTACAAAAATATTTTTCATAATTTCTAGTAACTCAGAAAGTAAACATTTAGAAACAGAACAAAATAGTGAACATTTGGAAGTGAAAAGATTGTTAGAAAAAGATAAATTGCATATAGCTTATGATAAGTTATCTCTGATGTATGGTGGTTATAGACCATATATAGGTTTAGGTATTCCTTTAGAGAAAAAGGTATTGCCAATTGTTCATCCAGATTTATCTGTATCACAAGCACTTCGTCGGTATGTATACATTATATGTTTTATTAAAATAGTACATATTTAATTATAATCTAATATTCTATATAATGAATATAATCTATATATATATATATATATATATATATATATATATATATATATATTGCAGAAGGTGTTCAGAGTCCTAGTTTAAATAAACAAACGTCTCGAAAAGTTCTTTGTTGATTATCATTTTTGAAAAATTATGAAAACGCTTAATATTATATGGTAAATTTACTTTTTGTTGAAGATTAAGATTATTATTAATCGATTATATTTATTTATAAATTTGCTGTAATTATGTGAATATTTTAAGACAAGCAACACTTTATAATCCGTTGGTAATATTATATACATATTGTTTTCTAGTACTATATATGAAACAATAACATGTTTAATTATTTAATAGAAAAAATATTTCTGAAAGGGAACTCCTGTTTTATTAATATATCTACAATAATATTATTTTAATGTATATATAAAATGTAATGCTTTTTTTATAATAGTAGCATTAGATTATTCACAGTGTTTACATTATAATTATATTAATATAATTGCATTAGTTTAGCTTTTATATAGTTTGTTTAAATAAATATATAAACTTCTTATAATTATTAATTTCGTATAAATATATATATATATATTAAGCTTCAAGTAGATGAAATGACAAAGGATACTTTACTATATAACAACCATGATGTAGAATCATTTAATCTTACATTAAAATATTTAAACAATACGAGAATAAGATACTAAAAGCTATTAATTACATCATAAAATAAAACATAAAGATAGTGCATGTGCAGCACGCTTCCTAACAATACTTTCTGTATCCCGTAGCAGTTGGAGCAACCTTTGAATATCTTCTGGTCTTGGTGAACCAAAGTGTCCTAAAAGTAATGCAGATGTGGCCCTAGTATTAGAATTTTCAGATCTTGAATATCCTCGGACTACAGCATTTCTGAAAAGAATAATAGTTAAACATTTAAGATATATTTCATATGATTAATATTTCAAAATCTATAAATACCTGAGTTCTTCTGCTCTTTGTGGAAGCTCTTTTTGTAGACAATGTATCAAATTTGATATAAATTTTTCAAAATTAAATTCAATATTTAGTCCTAAGGAAGCATGTATTATATCAAATAATGGTTGACACTGAAATAATCTTGCTGTATTATGTAAAGCTTCTTGTGCTACCTATTGATTATAAATAGTAAAAATATATACACACCAAAAAGTTGACAAATAAATAATTACTAATTAATTATTAATATGATACCTTAGCCACTGTAACATTTTCGTCCTCTAGTCTTATAGTAAGACAGGGTAAGCAACCCAAAAGATGATTCTTTATATCATCATCTGGTGAAGTAACAATTTTCTGCCAACTAGAAGCTACAGCACTTAAGGCACTTATAGCTGCTAATCTCATTTCCCAATTTTCTTTTTCAATAAATGGTTTTAAAGCAAGTACAACTCGAGGCCTTACTGAACGCACAAATTGAACTGATAATAATACAGAAAGACCACGTAGTGATTCTAAAATCACGTCATTACCTCCATCTCCAGTGGCAGATTCTTCCAAACCATCAAGTAAGGCATCCATACAATTATCAAAATATTCGTCAACCTGAAACAATATACTTCATAAAAAATGTACTAAATATGAAATCAACAGCTCGATGTTACCTATAAGTAAATTTTATTACCTGTTTAGGCTCTAAATAGGCAATTCTTGCAAGTCCAATAGTAGCTAATTTTCGAACCAATGGAGATGAATCAGCTTTAGCTTCATACAATGTATTTATAATTGCATCTAGCCATATAACATCATAATTAACTTTCCCTATTAATTCAGAATAAAAAGTTGCAGCTACTACTCTTTGGGCAGAAATTGTACTTGTCATCATTCTTCCCAGAGATTGAGTCAAAGCTGATAATACATTATTCTTCGTATATATACATCTCATCATTGTACGTACTGTTGCCACTATACTTTCCTCAGCTTGTGTTTCAGAGGAAAAGATCTAAAATTTGTAAATTATTAATAAACATTGGAAGCTGTAATGCATACAAATCATAAAATTATTATTGTACTCACATTTTCATTGAGTAAACTCGATGCTACGTTTGAATCTACTGTAGTTAATACATTGACTAATACAGAATAAGTTTCTGTATGTGGATTTATCTTGCACCCTTCTCTATTTGGCACATAACCGAATTTAGTACTAATAACACATACAGGAGCATCAACATGTAACCATCCTGCAAGATATTTCAATAATACTGATAATAGATTTGATAATTGTTTATTAACTAGTTCTTTTGAATTTGGAGATTGTAGTAAATGTCGTAGAGCCACAATAGCTGCCAATGATGGAAAAGATGCTACACCATTTTTAACAGTCTGTGTAGTAGCATTTTCCGCGAATAAATTACTGTTTTCTAAGTTTGTCAGAAGTAATTCCAAAGCCTAAACAAATAAAACCAGAAACTTTAATATTATATAAAATTAAATTAAAAATTTTTAATTAATTTAAAACAATTAATTATAATGCAAAAAATGTTATTAAAACGTACACGAGAGCCTAAATCTAAACTAAAACCAAGTGCCGTCCAACATTCTTCACTGCCTCTATCTAATGGCAATGGTTGACATAAAAGTCGTTCGATTACTTCTTCAGGATGATGTTCCATTAGGGATTTAATAGCAATTGCAGTACTTCTTCTATAAGTACTATCTTCCATTTGTCTCATTTGTGCTATAATATTATCTATATAATAATTAAAATACATTATAAATTTTTAATCATGTTAAATTTTAATGTATATTAAAAATTTACAAGACTCACCAACCAAGGTAATATCACTTCTAGATATTTCTGATCCCTTAATTTTAAAATGTTGAGACAGAGCTATACTTGCAGCAAGACTCGCTTCTCCACGGAATAACAAACCTTCTATTAAACCTTCTGCTAGGCTGATAATGTCACCACTATTAATTCTTTCAGATACAGCTGTAGCTAAGATCTAAATAAAAATATACCATTACACTTATTATACATGAAACCATAAAGTTTAATGAACTTACTTTAATGCCATCATAACAAGCTTTTGGGTCTTCACCAACAATAATTTTCTTGGAATTATTTAAGTCTTTGTCTAAATTATTGTCAGGAGATAAAACTCGATGTCGAGCTCCAATATTTAATGACAATGCTACACAATCTATGGCTATTGGTCTAAGCGAATGTTCTGAATCTGCACACCATGATAAAACTCTTCCCATAAGCCTTCCTGGTTCTAATTTACCACCAGGATAAGTATATTTTAAAGAATTATAGTATGATCTATAAATGCAAAAACAAGTTAATATAAAACTAAAATAATAATAATAACAATAATAATCAATGAACGTTAGTATTTGTCACAAAATTATTAATCTACCTAAGAGTTGTTCTTAATACTAATAAGGTAGTTTTTCTTTCAGTCGTTGATTTTGATTGCATCCAAGGTAACATTATGTCAATGAGATCAGCTAATGCATCAGCAGAATCGGATACAATTTCACTACATACAATTCCTAACTCATCTATTACCTGCTGCATAAATTCTGACTGTAGCAATAGAACTACCTGTGAAAAAAATGAGGTAATGAGCTATGTGAAATCGTTTTTGTTCATATATTTGTATGTTGTATACCTCTGTACTAGCACCTATAACTTTGTCCAAAATTGTGCTAAGTACAATTCCTCTTTCTTCTGAATTCAATTGTGGTGGTACACGTCTATAATTATATTTAGGAAGGTTTCTATATTATAACATAATAAAATCGGCACATATGTTAAAATTTTTTTTTTTGTAAAAGGATACATTAGTGATACTATAGTCTTCAATACTTTGGGGTACAGTTGTAGTGGTCTATATCCTGATGATGTTTGCAAAATTCCTAATAAAATTGCAAGTCCACTACTTTTTCCATGTAACCCAGTTGATTTTTCAAATCTATTAGGATGAACAGCATTGGCAACCTTTACAAAATTTATTTATGTATATTCATATGACGATACTTTTGCATTATTATTAACGTTAAAATATAAAATTACCTGTTCTAATGCTAATAATCCAACTTCTTTAGTACTTAACTCTTTGCTATCATTTATCTGTCGTATAATCCATGGAAATATATTTTTTTCGAATGATGAATGTAATTTTTGTACATCTCCTCTTTGTGCAATCTCAGCATAACATCTTAACAAGCCAGCTTTTGCTGCTTCTGCTGTGGCTATTGCTTTTGAATCTTTAACAAAACCCAATAATCTTACAGGAATTTTTCTGTTATCTTCTGCCATACAAGCTTCTTCCATTAATTTCATAACAACATCCAAATGTCGTTTAGAACAAATTCCAACTGCTCTTGCGAATTCTTCATTTGATATGTCAGAACGTGCTAGTTCAATAAGAAGTGTTATATGAGCATTACTACTACACATTGATGCTAACAAAGGTGCTACATGTGGTGTACTAGCTTTAATTGCTAATTCATCTGCGAGTTTTAAGCTCCATGCTTCTCCTTCTAACTTAACGCTCTCCTCTAAAAATTCTACTATTTTCTCTTCCCAGTTGAGATTCCTATAGTTGTTTTAATAGAATTTTCAGTATAATTTATCTTTACGTTAAAAGAAAAAAAATGTAACGTACCGCTGTTCAATAAATTTGATATTAACAGGAAAGTCATCTCTTAAAAATTGTGTAATTTCCTTTAGCTTTTCATCCCAATATGGCATAAGTTGGTGTCCTAGTAAAGGTGCTGCACATTTTAGGAATGTTACAATGGGTAGACGATTCTGTACATCTCCAAGTAGTTCCAAACATCTACTTAGAACTTTTGTACCAGGAAAATCTCGTTGATTAATGGATGAATTACCACTGTTAACTATTTTTATTGCTAGGGGTGCTAAAGCACGCAATATAGAAGCTACCTAAAGAATATCAATAATGAGAAACTTTTTTTATATTTCAAGTTTTATATTTTTGCATTATGAATTATTATATCAATATATACCGACGACACACAAGCTGGATCCAGTAAAGCACGTATTAGACAAGGCCACAACCAAGATTCTGCACCCTCTACAGTCGTTGCAAGCAAATGTAATGCTTCTGCGTATGCCTCTGATTCATCATTTTTTACACCACAATGAGTTATCTTAAAAAATTGACAATATATTTTTGTTTCTCTATATAATTTGAATAACTTCAATTTATAATGATTAACATTTACCATGTAACGAACAAAAATCGCTCTTTGTGATGGTAAAAGTGGGACTGTAGGACGTGCTGCAAGTGTCACAATGGCTCCAACCATTTGCAATGCACTACTATCTCCCAATGAGTCTTGTAAACTAAGTGCAATTCGTTGTAACGTTGTATCATCCTAGTAATATTGAAGATTTAATATATTTACATTATTTTTTGAAATATATAGTTTTTATTATAATATTTTTATTACCTCAGATGGAAGTGTATTAATAAGATGTTTAAGAACTACCAACGCCCGTGCCTTTTGTGATACTGATGTTGACTTCAATTGTTGTAAGATTCTATAATATATGATATATACTTAAGGATTTTTTTATAACTGAAAATTCCATAAATCTATTTACATAATAGATCATTACCTATCTAAGCCTTCTTCTGGATATAATATAATCAATGATCTAGAACATTGTAACACTTGATAATGTGTTAGAAGTACATCTCGAGATGCTTCAAATGGAACTATACAAACTAATTCAGATAAAACTTGATGTATCTGTTCTAAAAGTGAGCGAAGAGCTTCCTTCTCATTTTTTGTAGCACAACTTAAGACCACTGCTAAAACTCTACAATACCCAATCAAATTGATGAAACTATAATACATCATGGTAAATAAGAGAGAGTAAAAAATGATGACATACCTAACTGCTGCTAAACGAGTATTAACTTTTTTACAAAAATTCAACAACATGGGTGTTAACTTTGTGATTCTTTCACAATCTACTTCCTGTGGTAGTAATGGTATCATATAAACAATTGCTGACAACACTGCTTCCACACTTCTATAATCTTTAGATGTTTTTATCCAATTGAACGTTAATACATCAAATGCAGAGCATATTTCCTCTTTAAATGTTTCTTTACTAATTTCTGGGCTTGAATCTTTTTCTAAATTTAATATATGATCATTAATAGCTTCTGCAATTTTCCCAAGTGCTGAAAAATTTTTTCATTAATAAAATATTTTCATTATATTTGTATATTATGTTCATTATAGTTATTATTATGACTGAAATTTACTAAGGCAGAATGATTGTTTTAATGTCTCATCACGTGTTTGACTTAACATTGGGATCATAATAGTTAATGTGATTTTGAAGAAAGATATCATTGCACATGGATTACGTTCTGCAATCATTCCTATAGTACGAACTACTGTATGGTATGGAAGTATTCCAGGTTCCAACCTATAAATAAATATATTATCATAAATAAATATAATTTTAAATAGATGATAATTATTTAATCAAAGAAACGGAGGAAAATTACTTGGTCAACAGGCTACCTATTGCTTGTGTGCAATGTATTTGACTCAATGAAATCAATAATTCTACTGCTTCCTTTTCAGCATCGCCGAAAAGTTCGTTTACAGCTAGTTCTGCAACCGACGATGCTAAATCTGTATTCAAGTTTGCGCCATGACATTGACACGTTTCAGACATCACTGTTAGTAAAGAAGCCATATGTTCTGAAGATATCTTAACAAAAAATAATTCGCTATAATTTGTGTAGATAATTATAGAACTTTTACATACAGTAATAAATTAATATACCTTCCTATGGAGTTCCCAAAAATATACAGCTGCATGAATTACAACTTCAGGATTTTGCTCGGATATTGTTTTAATTGCTCCAATTACTGATTGCCTGACATCTACTGATTTATCATCTAATGTATCTAATAATGCTCCAATTACCGCTAAGAAAATATAACATAACCTGTCATATCTCTCTTAAGATACGTTAAAAATCATTCATTGTGTTATTATTAAACATATGATACCTGGTAGCTCTGAATTACAAGAATTTTCGATGTCCTCCCTCATGATGGATTATTATAGATCCTTCATAAAATATATTAGAATTATACACATAAACAGTTACAATTATAAAATGGTCATGTTCGTTTATACAATAAATATATGACAGATCGTATTTATTAAAAAAGTACACTTTCACGTGTCACGCTGTAACTTATGTTTGTTTTCTTTTTTAATCGAGGCGAATATCTTTCAAAACCGTTCAATAGATTAGAAAACTGGCACTATCATATCGTTATAGATGAATAAGTAACAAAAATTCAACATCATCACACGACATCGAAACAAGTAATATTATCGGTTTAATATATATACGGTAATACAATAACAGTGTGGTAATGTTAGTACTTACCACATCCGTGTTATCTCACAATGTAACTATATTTTACAATCAATTTTATCTTTAAACGAAAATATTTTATTTTTACTTAAACACTCACATATAAATGTATTATTTATAAGATAAAATTTATTTTCTAACAATTGTTGATATTACGATTTTAAAATATTGAAAAAAAAAATGAAATTAATAACAAGTGATTTTTGTAACTATAGATAATGTCATGTAAATGTGTAGAAATTTTAAATGAAACTACTAGATTGGTATGACTAATGAAAATTAATTTATTAAATAAAACCAAATGATTATTTCATATTTTTTATTTTTTATTTTTAATATTTTATCTATATTTACTTATATCAATATATACATAGTTAGGTTAATTTTGACAATGATAATACACAAAATATACTATAACACACTTTCATTTTTAATTTTTGGTTTGTTATATATACAAAATGAAATGATAAAATAACGGGTGATAATAAATTATAGTATAATCTATGTAATTAAAAGCTATTACTTTTCATCATTGAGTATTGCTGATAATGTAATATTAACAATGTCAATAAATTTAACCATTCATTATTTTATAAAATTTGTTTTAAACTGTAACCGGTGGCATAATATCCATTCCCTTGCATTCTATAGCAATTTTGACTCCCAGTGCAAAAAATGCGATGCTTTTTACCATTGACCTATAAAATACAAATACGGTGCTATATATATTAAATAATTTAAAATCAAATGTGTGTGTGTTTAGTATTTCAAATAAGGAAGGGGAAAAAACTGTTATTTCCTTAACACTGGTTTAAAAATAATTCAGGGTTATGTGTGGTTCACATAAAAAACAATGATAAGAAAATGTATAATTAGTGTTTATTAGATTAAATATACTGTTCTTACCATTTGAATCCATCGTAATACGTTCCTTTTATAACTCCTGTTACATTATTAATTCCTTTATACATTTTTTCGAACATATTGTGTTATCAATTGTTTTATTGAAATTGTTTGAATGTAGTATATGGTTTATTGTAAAAAGACGATAGAATTGTCTAGTAGAACACGTGCAGCAAACTACAATGTGTTCATTTATTTTTATCGATCCGAAATATTTCATGTTACATTTGACTGGAAGATGGCGTTGTTAAAGAACGAAAATTTAAATTTTAATGATATCAAAATTCTTGACAAACGACATAGAATTTTTAGAAATCATTATTATAAATAGCACATACTTGAAAAGAATATTATTTATGAAAGTATCTAATAAACTCTTCATTAAAAAGTAAATATGTGTAACAATAGAAAATTACGTAGAGTTTAACGACGCTATCTAGCGACAAAGTGATAAATCATTTTAGATTTTAGCAAATCTGACATAGCTGTGCGATTAATCAGTAGTGACATGTATATTTAGTCAAATAATGTTCAATTAAACAGTCTCATCATGTTTGCAATACCTAACAATGAGTGTATAGTATACTTTCAATACATAAGATATAAAAAACAATAATTATCTGATCGATATATATCTTTCATTGGGTAACTCTGAATTAGAAACAACTAAATAAATTTTTCTTGTATTGCTGTTGTTAAAAAGTAAATGTAAAAAAATGGGAGCAGGAAAAAGCCAATTTACTGAAGAGGAATTACAAGATTATCAGGTGATAAATATGTATTAATAATGTATTATAATAATTAATAAAAAACTGTCAGAATATATCAAATACATTGATTTATATTTTGTTTCATAATTTAATTTTATATTAATTTTTATAGGATCTAACATACTTCACAAAGAAAGAAGTTCTATAGTAAGTACATATACTTTATTTATTATCAATTGACATTTATGTATATTAATGATTTACTTTTATTTTATTTCCTGATAGTGCACATCAAAAGTTTAAAGCCCTTGCTCCAGAAAAGGTTGGACATAACAGGAATGCAAAGCTTCCAATGTCCAAAATATTACAATATCCAGAATTAAGAGTCAATCCCTTTGGAGACAGGATCTGCAAAGTTTTCAGTTCTAGTCAAGATGGAGATTGTACATTTGAAGATTTTTTAGACATGATGTCTGTGTTTAGTGATGCTGCTCCAAAAGCTGTGAAAGCTGAGCATGCTTTTAGAATATTTGGTAATGTTTTTTATAATGTTCATCAATGTTTATATCATGATTACAACAATGAATTTATTAATTATTTATAGATTTTGATGGCGACGATATGTTGGGAACTGGAGATTTAAGGTTAGTAGTTGAAAGATTAACAGCTCCTCAAAGACTAAGTGAAATGGATATGCAACAACTTCTTCAATACATACTTGATGAAGCTGACTTGGACGATGATGGTGCTCTTAGTTTTGCAGAATTTGAACACATAATAGAAAAAAGCAGTGACTTTTCCAAGTAGGAATATTTTAAATTAAAATAGCGATTCAATAACAAATTAGTAATATTATTTTTTTTTACAGGACTTTTCGTATACGCTTGTGAATTATAATATTCAAATGACCAAAGTATAGTTAATGAAAGACTGAATATTAATAATAATAACAACTAATGTTATAGCTGGTATTGGCACTAGGCCTAAATAATTTTTTTTTTTTCATGTGAACATTAGAAAGTAATGTTAAAAGTCCAAAGATGTGCCAAGTCCAAATGGTCAGGCCTAATAATAACAATAACACCAACGGAATATTTTTTTTGTTACTTTTTACAGGATCTGATGCACAAATTAAATTCTATTTCTATAGTATTCCACAGGATAATATTTCTCATTAGTAATAGTAATATAGTCTCTTCAAGATATGCCATGATGTCAAAGACATTTTTAACTCTGAAGTTTTAATCTAAACAGCAGTACAAAATTTATACTACATACGTATTTATATAGTATAAACTTAGTATAAACTTAAGTATTAATTTAATTGTAATTGAAATCACAATTTATTGCATTTCTTGTCATATTTTATCATAGTGTTTGCAACATTTTAAATATCATTATGTATAACTCTCTAAGATATTATTTTATCTTAATTTATTGATAAGTATTCTTAATAAAAAAAAACAGTTTTTTTTATTAAATAATGTATTTACAAGAAATTTGTTTCATTTATTCTTTTTCTTATAAAAAGTAATATTATTAAATTTATTTTCTCAAAGTTATGTTTTGCATATACCTTGGAAAAATCCAGTCATTATTGCAAATATCCCCTGAAAAGGAAAGCACTCATTTTAATGGAATAAATTTTAAATTTAAATTAAATTATAACTATTAAAAATATAATTAGCTTACGGTAATTTCATACGCATGAATATCCAGCATGTAATAAAAGAGACAATCACACTGATGAATCCAACGCATATCAAAAGAATTCTATTAAGTTTTGGAGTGGATGGACTATGTGTTTGTTCAAGTACAATGAGGCCTAAACCGCCTAAAGTAAATAGGAAGCTAGCTGCTAAACCTTCCATAATATATTGACCATTTACACGATATGGCATAAATGCCACCTATAAAAATTTATTACCTAATTAATAAAATTATATTTTTTGAAGAGATTAATAATTATAACTTACAGGCCTTGAATGACCATGTTCATCAGTCGTAGATCCTACACTGGGTGGTTCAACGATTACATCGTATATTATACCTAAAACACGCATTTAATTAGTAATATTATTCAAAATTAGCTATGTTGGTAAACCTTTTTTTTTAATCATTACGTAATAAATCTATATTAAAAAACAAAATTTGTATCTTTAAGTCTAACCTCCTGTCACTAAAAAGTATGATAAAAGAATGAAAGAAAAAACTATCATCGCGCTAGGTTTCACGAACCAGGATGGCCTTTTAAGTTTTAAATTAGGCACTTCTAAAACGAAGAACGGTATTCTATAAATATATTCCATCTTTAAAGAGAATAATAGTAAAGTATAAAATTATAAAAGATATAGGGAAGATATGAAAGTTGGAGTCGCCGGTGTTGACGCGTGTTGACGTTGTATTCGTTGGTCTTTCATTATCAATGCTACCAAATAACAACCATAAACTACACGGGTAGAAGTGTATCGATAGCGATGTTTTCGATATGTATCGTTATATAATCGAATGTTTCGATAAAGCAAATTTTCTAAGTTTATAATAACTGTCATGTTTCATACCTAGAATCGTAAATAGTGGTCAACATCTTTGCGTATTTAACGTTTGCATTATTATATTTAAAAGTGTTTGTATAAATATAAAAAAAAAGGAGACCGCTCATGGAATAAGATGTAACAACTTCATGCTCACATCGCATGGTGCGTGTGAATCGGTGTGCGCATGCGCCAATGTGATCAGATGTTTAGAACGTAGTCAGAGACCATTTTTACACGGAAGCGTGTATTTCGATCGAAATGTTGCTCTTTCGCGGAGTTTTCGAGCCTTGGATGAAGAACAATCGCATTATAAAATATTTTCTTTTGCCACGGTGAATATTTTTAAAGTTTCGAAAGGCCGATGTGACACGTTCAACACCGGAAGTTTTTCTTTGGTATCACCACGTCAGGTTTTTGCAGTGGTGCGGTAGTGGTGGTAGTGATGATTGTGTATGCGTAAAAAAACATGGATGTTCGGTCGGCGCACATTTTAACACAATTAATATTATGAGATTTCTGTGACAGGAAAGATGAAGTTTCGTGTGACTTTCGTATATTGGGCACTACTTTTCACATCGGTTGTGTCTAGGTAAGATGTTTGATCCGTTTACTCACATTTAACACTTAATTTAAAGAATGTGTATATATATATATATATATATATATATATATATATATATATCCCCATTCCAAATTGAAAATATGAAAAGTCACATTGCACATGTAATACCGAATCTTATTTCTTTAAAAAGATTTCTTCTTTCTTAAATTTATTGATTTGCCAATGAATTAAAGACACATAACCTTTTCATTTATATTCTTGTTCTTTGACATATATTATTTTATATCATTAATAGATAAAGTTTGAATAGTAGTAAATATAATTCTTTTGCTATTGTAATTTTTTGTTTTTTACAGTGGGCTGTTGTTTCTAATAGTTGCTTCAGAAAGTACAGAAGAAAGGGTAGGAACAGAAAATGATGGAAATATATATGTGCTTGACAATTTTACAACTAATGATGAAAATGAGAAGTACGAAATACCAGAGATTACGATTGCTCATGTACAAAGTCCAGCAATAGAGAATGAATTTCTAGAGGTATGTTTCAGAAAATAAATTTGATGAAGAGCAAAGGATTCAATTTTGGGAAATAATTATTTATTATTAATAATATGAGGGATATATTTGTGAAATCGATCAGTTATATTATGACATATATATTATGCAATATTATATAATTGTTATTATGGTATATATATACATTATGTAATATTATATAATTGTTTATTATATAATTGTGAATATTTATTTGTATTTTTCTAAGGAGAGTGCTACCAAAGTAACTTCTAGTTTTGATACTGTAAATACATTGGATGATAGCATGGAAAATGATATGGAGATTATAGCAGAAAGTATCATACAACAGCCTAATCTTTCCCAAGGGTGAGTCATTTTTATTGAAAATTTGATACATTTTTTGAACGAATTAATCTGTCTAAGATATATAAAGTTAACAAATTATTACGCTTATCTACTTTTTAATCGCATTATCACGGGTACACATCATTTATATTAATCGTCGTCATATGATGCAATTTTGATATTTTTCACGTAACGCAAAATTCAGATGATCAAATCATCAGAAAATATTCATTGCACCGATCAAGATCCAATGACAAGATCATGTTCTTTAAACGGAGATCATTGATACACGATACATCAAATAAAATGTACATAAAAATATTCTAGATTAGCTTTACGTTTATTTTATTTTTTACCCTTTTAAATATTTTTTTATTTTATTACTATAGACTTATTAATCGTATGATCAGTCTGCTCCGTTTCTTCCGGAACAAAATATCCGTAAATCGTTTGGCGCGTTTCTGTTTTCATCACGGACATTCGATACTCAGATATTTCACCAGACATATATCGTAATTCTTTCGACTTTAATTACGCGAGTCGCCTCCTGTGTCTTATCTCGTATCTGTCTCTTCGTTTTCCTTATAGGGTGGGTAGGTGGAGAGGAGTTCGGGAGGAATTATGAATATTAAATAAGCTCGCGCAACAGATTAATTGCGCTCTTACAAGAACATTTTATTGCGATAAGAAAAAAGTACAAACATAATATAAATATTGATATTGTTTTTGATAATAATCGTAGATGAAAGAGCATATGTAATTTGTTCAAGCATTCGCAATTCCACGAGATCATTTCGAAGTATTGGAGATATAATAAATTGTACAGAGAATCGTTTACATCTGTTGGTACAACGACTTTGATCGACATTATAGTTCTCTTGTTTTCTTCGGTTAATGGCACTGGGTGTTATGCTCGTTAACATACGAGTATGTCGTTTATTGTTAGAATGCAAATTAGGCGCCTCTTTCGTCGCTAAATATAGACAAATACGAAATGCCAATGATATATTTCTGTACGCGATAATTAATGTTATATACGCATTCAATTTTATAAGTAGAGATATACACTTGTGTACACATGTGTAATGATTTTGTTTATCTTAAATGCTGCAGTTACTTCTTTTTCGGTTTTTCCCCTTCGAAAAAAAATTTTTTCAGAATTTTAATATTTGTTAAATTACGTGTGACTAATTATCAAGAAAAACTTATGTATATACTTACATGTATGATAGTTAGACCGATATATATATATATATATATATATATATATATATATATATATCGGTTGGAAATACGATACGTATGAAGTATTGTCGAATAATTTACAAGAGTAATTTATTCTAACGTAAGAAAATGGCGATTGCCAAGTTGCGTTGTAACGTTTTTGCGTCACAGGTGCCATAGTATATTCTCATTAATAGACATGTTATATCGAATTACTTATACGCTTATATTTCACCAATTCTATTAATAACTATTAGATTATTTAACTGATTTCTTAGAGAAACAGTTTTATTATTTATCCAAGTTGTCCACGTGGAAGGTGTAGGTTTCTTTGTAAACTCGCTTTTATCGTACTATGTTAATTAAAGAAATGGTAATCAATTTAAATGAACTGGATTCGAAAGGAACAAAATTGTCGTCATCGTCGTCGTCGTCGATGACAACGTTCAAACTTTGGCGCACTTTTACGAAAAAGCGCATAACGCGATTTACTCGTAACTTTCTTTCACCGAGTTTCGAGTTTATCGCATTATTTAACATTTACTTTAAAGCCGTTGAAAGGAAAAGAAAAACAAAAACCAAAAAGGAAAAAAGAGAGAGTCGTATAAAGGCTAAAGCTTGATATCTTCCTTTTTCTCTCTCGAGGTGCTTCGAAATCGAGTTAAAAGTTCCTAGAACGAGAACGTTGCGTACTACAGCAGTATCAGATATTTCTATAGCTGCATATCAGCATCGAAAAGTCGATAAAAGTAGCTTTGACAGCTGTCGTTACTCAATATCGCACGCCATGGACACTCTCTGATATCTTCTCAACGGAAATTACAAAGAATTATTCCTATATACGTAAATTGTATACTGATTATATTTATGTGATAAAATTGAAACGTTTAGTGACGCGGTTTTTATTTTTTTTTTCTTGTTTTCTTTTTTATTCGTTCGTTTGTCAATTCGTAAGTGTATATATATTTAAGAAATATTTTTGTTTTCCTTTTTTCTTTTTCTCGAAAATTTCCTATTCGAGTATTATGTAACAAGTAAACGTTGCGGTAACTGTGGGTTAAACGATCGTATAGAGATGTAAGACGCGTGACATTAAAATCACGTGGAAATGCCAGAGAGAAGCCATCGCAAAGTGTTTGGGTGTAAAATCAAACTGGCTTTGTAGGGTCATGTTTAGGACGAGAACGAAGCCCCATTGTCTCGATATAGGATTTAAATGTTATTTTCATTCTTTCTTTCTTTCTTTTTACATATTTCCTCGTGGAATTTGTTGTGATAAATGATTTTGTTTTTTAAGAGAGAAAGAGAGAGAGAGAGAGAGAGAGAGAGAGAGAGAGAGAGAGAGAGAGAGAGAGAGAGAGAGAGAGAGAACGATACGTGAGAAGTAAAATTAACCGATACAATTTGTTGACTAGATTGAATTTAATCGTGGCTTCGATACTCGTTTTTGATTATTGATAGATTAACTTGTAATGTAATCGAATTTCTTGAAACGATATTAATAGACGAAACGTAACGAAAGGAATATAAGATTAATGTCAGTTCGATATATCTATAAAAGTATCGAACATTAAAACACAGCCACTAGATGCATTTGTCGTAGTTACTGCATTGGCTAAGTTCCATCGATGCGTTATCGGATATTTGGTGCATCGTAGAAGAGACGAGTGATGCACCACCAATTATCAAACGAAGTTAGATCGATAACGTGTGTGCGGCTACTTGGAGGAAATTGATATGAATAATTTATACCGAAACGCCTATATGTATGTAAAAAAAAAGATACTTCATTTATTCATAAGGACATATACATCTAATATAATACATATTCGTATAAGCGAAAAAAAATCGATACTTCACATAAATGTCCTCCATAAATTTCACACAGAGTGAAACGATAACGAATCGTTTGACTTTCGATGAATTAACCGCTTTCTCGGTTATTCCGTATCGAGAGTATCGAGATTTATGTTATCCATTCATAGCCTAGATTAGACGTATCTATCGTGTCTTCATTTTCTGGGTCGGTCGTATCTTCAAGAAAGTACGCCTTTGAAAAGGTAAAGAAAAATAAAAGAAAGGATGATAATTGATTCAATAATAGAAAAAAGGAGCAAAAATAAGAGAGATTACGGTTTGGATATAAATCTTCGAAGACAGGAAAGAAAAAAAAAAAAGAAAGAAACTGTCTCATAGGGCATCGAGCCGTCGAAAGAACGAGACGTAAAGGATCCGAGAAAGCATCGGCAAAGGAAGAAAGTCGCGGTCTGCTTCGAAGAGGGAGGAAATGCTGTAAATGGAGTAAAATGTGGGCGGAGAGCGATAGTGGCGGCGGCGGCGGCGGCGTGGCGCTGTTAACCATGGTGGGGTGTGAGATAGGGGTGGGGGATGCCGCTGCGAAGGGTCGTTCGAGGCGCTGCTCGAGGGAGGACATCAGTCGATGTAAGGACGTCTACTGACGTAGATGTTTTTCATTCTTCTTAGCTACTTTCCGAATGCGGGGAAAAGGGTTTACGGCATCTCAAGATGCGAGAGTGTAGGAAAAGTGTATTTTTTTCGTGAGATTTTGTGAAACTAGTCGGTTACAGGTGTTAACATTCAATTTTGGGATATTATAAGTGGAACCGGTAGTGGTGAGTTTGGTAGGCAACAATCGGTATTTTGTATCTTTCTTCTCTCTCTCTCTCTCTCTCTCTCTCTCTCTCTCTCTCTACCTATATATCTATCTATCTATCTATCTATCTATCTATCTATCTCTATCTATCTTTTTTTCTTTTTTTCTCTCTTTTTTTTTACATCTTCCAAATGTTAAAATCGTCATGAAGTGTCTCTCGAACGTTCGAAAAATACAATTGTGTCATCTATCGATGAAATTATATTAACAATAATAACAGATCGATCTGTTTTCAAATATTTTTTGTAAACAATAAACTGTTCCGTTTTAATCGTCTGAAAATTACACTTTACCAGACGTTTCAAAATTGATTTTCGTCGAAAAATTAAGATCTTTCCGTCGATCTTGAAAATTACGATTATTACATCGATATTCGAATCCAAGTTCGTTGTCGAGACCGAAGACGTCGCAGTACTATTATTTTAATTATATTTTATCAATGTACTCGACTGCGAACGAGTTTCATATTTCTTGTTTAATAATTGCATCTATGATATTTACCTTCATACGATATACCTCTTGTGTACGGATCTGTGTGTGTGTGTGTGTGTGTGTGTGTGTGTACATACGAATATTTATCTCTATGTACATTGACAACGTTTTGCACGATAACAAATAGTCAATCGTATATCAAAAATATTGGCAAATTTTCATCACGAATGTGCCATCACACGTGTATTGTTATTAATACTTAATAACTATTTAAATATCTATCTTTTGCAAAGTTATATACTTCGAGTCAATAAAGAAACGAAAATCTCGTTTCTACTATTATACGTATTATATTTTCGAAATATATAGACGTAGTATGTATATTGCGGAAGACATGTTTCGACGTTTGGATCGATAAGAGCGTAGAATCACTCTCAGTTTTCAAAGTTGCAGTATCCGGCGAGGGAGTCTTATACAATTTTTCTTCTATTTTTGAAGTAATATACCCGAAAGTTAGTAACAGCTTACTTCATCCTAATTCGTTGGATATTGCGATACTTGAAAAGTCCTTCGATTTCAAGCCGAAAAGTCCGGATATTTCAAATACTGCGATTCTATAAAAAAAAAATCCTTTGATTTCAATTTGTTGGTTTCTTATAGTATCAAATTTTTTTTTACTTTGAACTCTGTTTTATGTGTGTTTATTTATATATTAATCTCTCTCTCTATATATATAGAAATAGATCATGGTACACGCTAACGCGAGCTTTCGTTGTGGTTACCTTTTGTCGGTCTGACCACACGTCGACTCGTTTCACTGTCGCACTACTTACATGGAACAAGTTGTCGCAATATTTCGTTGATTTATCTAGCTTATTTTGATTCTCTCTTCGAACTAGATAACAAATTCTCAACATCCATATTCCCAATACTTCGTAATAATATTTTCGATAACGTATAGTTAATCTCGAAGGTACGTCCGCATTTTACAAATTATAAGAGCTAAGTGTTTCTTCGAAATCTCTAAACCAAATAATTCGAATAAATGTTTCATCCTATCACGCAATCGTTAGATTCTTGAAAATATTGAATTTGATCTAAAATACTAATTTTCTCTCTTTTTGTTTTTGTTTACTTCGTCACATTGTCGATAATAATATTATCATGAGTTTACAAAAGTCAATGGATCAATTAATGCGAGATATAAAGAAGAAGTTTAAAAATGTCTTCACTTTTTGGAGATCAATGGTCGTTGATTCATTTTGTTAGCGGTAAAGATTTTAATAGTACTTGTTAATGAAATATATGTCACAGACGAAGACAATTGCCGCAATAATAGAGAAAACTCCACTCGAGATCATCTGATCGCTGTACTGCTCGACATATCGGAATATCAAATTGTTGGGGAACTCGGTCCAGTCACGAATCAGGACAAGGCCGGCTGTAAAACAGAGTACCGCCCCCATCACGGAAAATGCTATAGCCTGTAAAATAAAAATGATTCTGGTGATCATATATAGTTTTTTGCAAATTGAGTTAATTGTCTCGTCTTAATTAAATTTTTTCTTTTTATCAATTAGACTTCGTTCTTTTTCACCTTCGCTGTGCATACCTTTCTGTTTGAAATATATTTTTATATGATATCGTCCTCGGAAATTCTAAATTTAGATCGTTTTTCCTTTAGAAAACAAGAGAACATAACGGAACACTATTATCGAGCAAGCACGATGAACTACAAGTTTCCAGCTAGCAGGGAACATTTCTCAATCAAATTTGAATAATTTGTACTCGCAGGAGGCCCGCGTCCTCGTTGACTAGAACGGAAATTGTACTGCCAACGAGAGTTATTTTCGTGATCTCTTTCTTCTGTTTTTTTTTCTCTACATGAAGGATGGTCGAAGGATTATCGTGATTTTTTTTTTTTTCTTTTTAAATAAGAACACGCAAAACTATGAATAATATAATGAGTTGTCCACTTACCGTTTTCTTCGGTATACGATCACCGAGTAAATGGCACAAAATGATGATAGCATTTATCAAAATGTAGCCGCCGAGAGATACGTAGACGATAGCTACGTGGTCTATGTCTTCTCGATGAATCTCATTGAAAGGGTTAACTATCAGACCAAGCGATATGATGCATAAGATCTAGAAAGTCCAATTGTTTAATGGAAAACTTATTTAATAGTTTTCTTTTGTTTTCTAGGGTCACCGTTTTAGGCAAAAGTGAATTTTTTTTTTTTTTTTTTTTTGTTAATTATATAGTATTCAATTTAATTAAACGACGAAAAAAGATTTCGGAACGACAGGAAAATATATTTAAAAGAAATCAATTGAAATCAGTAGAGAGAAAGAGAGAGAGAGATCGATGTAACTTTAGTAACACTTACAAGTTCGATGATCTTACAGAAGAAAGGAGCCTCCTTGAAATATTTTTGAAGTCTCGATGAAATAGATGGTCTTTCACTTTCTTCCGGCATTTTCCTTTAACGATAGACTTAAAGATTGTAAAAATCCAGTTCCACACTTTTGATCGTTTCACCAACGAAAACCTTGTATTTTCCGACGTTCTCTCTCTCTCTCTCTCTTTCTCTCTCTCTCTCTCTCTCTCTCTCTCTCTCTCTCTCTCTCTCTATCTATCTATCTATTTTTCTCTAGCTTTCTCACTTTTGCAACGAACAAAACAACGCCCAGATCGTGCGAATCGTCGTCTATCAAGAGCCAACCGTCTAGTCGCGCCTAGTCGCGTAAGACTAGCAATGGTGTACGATTTACGTTAACTAGAGTAAGTCCCCACTTCCTTGCCATCTAAGTGCATTTAACTCGTAATTGTAACGTATTTGGTACTCAACCTTAGATTAGAGATATTAGAACATTTTCTATTATATTTTTCTTATTATTTCTATTATTATTTTCTTAGATACCTATATCAAAATTTATCGAAAATGATTATTCGCCTGTATAATAATTAATATAATATCGATTTAACTTTTTTTTATTTTCTTTTCTTTTCCTCCTTTTTTAATCTATTTCTCATATATATATATATATATATATATATATATATATATATATATATATATATATATATATATATATATATATATATATATATATATATATATATATATATATATATATATATATATATAAGATTCGAGATATTACTAGGGTTAATGAAATTGAATACCTCGTTGAGAATGATTAGACGCGAAGATTCAGGTTACTCAGGAACTTTTCAGTATCTCGACTAAGCTGCAAACTTTGCAACCAGTTGCAATCCTTCCTCATTAGGGCTATCCTAATAACGATGGCCCTTTTGTCGGTGCTCGACCAAATCGCTATTTCACAATGTCGGTTAATTAAATTTTATATACTGTTATACATATACAGCCAATGTAATTTGAAATTCACAATAATTCTTAATCTACATTTTAAATGATTTATTTGAAAAGCGAATTTTTTTTTCCTTTTCTTGTTAATATTTTCTTCATTTCCAAAAAAAAAAAAAAGAAAAGAAATCATCAAAGAAATTGGAACACAATTGTATATTCGATCGAGCAACATTTATCTTCTACTCTCACTGAAATAATGAATGTAATCGCAGATAAAAGAATATCGTAGCCCTAAAATGGGAACCACCTTCTTGTTTCATATTATGCACCGAATCGCATAAAAGCCAGTTGACACGCGTGTGCTCTCAGCAAACCAACACCTACATTCATCTCTCATTGTCACATTCTTAATTAATCGTGCCCTCGTCATCGGTCCTTCTGAGTTCTGACCTCCTCCTTGTCTTTCTTTTTTTCTTTCTATCTTTCTATCTTTCTCTCTTTCTCTTTTTAACCTCCTTCTCTTTCGCACTATTCTTTTGTTATCCCTTTACTATCTCCAATGGTTTAATAGTTCTTACCGTACTTTTCTATGACTATGGTGTCATTCTGGACATGTACTCGAGATTGGATGTGGGCCGATCCCTTAGAAAAAGAGAAAAGAGAGAGAGAGAGAGAGAGAGAGAGAGAGAGAGAGAGAGACTCGCATCGACTTTTGTGTTTTTTCTAGATCGACGCACGTCCCACCTCTCTTAATCGTATTTCATAAGTTCCTTATTTTTTTTTTAAGCTTCCTTTCCTTTCTTTTTTTTTTTTTTTAACTTCGAACATTCCAATTTTTATTATCTTCTTAACTTAATCTTGAAAAAGTAGATAAGCAAGAATGATATCGGTAATTCAAATTTGTTTGTCGATGACTCACGTTATGTTTTTCTTAATGAAATATTGTAATAACAATTAAGAGAATAATATCGCTTATCTTGTATCCCATTTTTTGTTTTCCAACGTAAGAATAACAGACGTACACGTTCGTTTGTTCATAACACGTATCTTTTTATGTAATTCTTTTATATATATTTTTGTTTCGTTCTTCATACTTTTATTTTATTTTATTTTTTGTTATTATTCGTTTGTTGGATTCAGTATTGAAAAATTTAATTTCGAAATACAGAGGAATTCAATTTCGAAATGACTTGTTCGGAAACCTTATCATCGGAGGAACGAGCGACGGATTAAAGAATATGAAAAGTATGGAAAAAAAAATGTTATCGCGAGAAAGTTCCTTATTTGATTTCATTTCATCTTGATGTACGATTCGCAGGACAATTCTGTCATCCTTTAGGAATGTCACAGTGTAATGGATTTACGATGCATCGGACGTACTAGTCTCTAAGAACGACATCCAATTTCTTTGATAAAAGTGCCCGAGACAAACTTAACGTTCAACGAACGACTTTCGAACGAAGCTAAACTATATAGTTGGGTGAACAAGTATGCACGACACGGCGATTACGGAAACGCGTGAAACAGAAATTGCAAAGAAGTTTGTAGTTCACGTACATAGACCACCGTGAAACGACCGCAGGCAGATGGAAATAGTCAAGTAAAATGGAGAAATCAAGCTTTGAGTTACGATGAAGTATTATTTATCGAAAGAGAGAGATAGGGAGAGAGAGAGAGAGAGAGAGAGAGAGAGAGAGAGAGAGAGAGAGAGAGAGAGAGAGAGAGAGAGATATGCGTCTTTTGCCCTTTCTATTCTATCTTAATATTAATTTTCCTTGTTTTCTCAGTTTGATTAAACTTGGCATTGGGCGATGCCGAGCCAATAAACTTTTGGCTATTTCGTTTCTAACGTTCGTAACATCCTATTATTTCTGGCACTCGTTGGATCGAAAATATTGACGATATATAACAGCAATAAAATGAAGTATAAGAAAAGAAAACTTCGTACTTCTTACATACATACGTTTATATTCTTATTTAAATGAAATTATTCGAAAAATATGTCGCTTGATTTGTTCATCCTTTAATCGTTTATTACTGGATTACTTTTTATATATTTACAATTGAACAAGATAAAATCAGATAACGAAAATTTCTATCAATATTTAATGTTTATATGTCTACTGCTTTACGATCCACCAATTTTCACGGTGAACGATTTTGATATCACGACGTTTCGTCGGCGTATACCGTAACAAAAGTGCAACTGTGCTCGTTGGAGAGTAAGTGAAATATGCTAGACGTCTATGATAAATCGAATAAGGATGGGAGAAGCTGTTGGAAGTAATATATTAAAAAGGAAAGAAAAAAGAAAAAGAAAAAAAAATCGCTCGGCATTATTCATTTCGAGAGGAAAAAATCGAGCTGGTTTATTATTTCTTTCTCTTTCTCTTTCTCTTTCTCTTTTTCTTTCTCTTTCTCATTCTATTTCAATGAACTAAGAATAATTGCTTTTGAAATGAATCGACAATCGATCATAACGTAATAACATTTCAATAAAATGCACGTATAATTTTGTATACATAATTATCGTACGTTGAAATAAACATTCGGAGGAAAGAAAGGATAAGAAATGAAAAGCTCTAATATCGACGCTTTAAGAATTTTTGTCCTCCTTACATCGATGCCGAGCGAGCTTTCTAAAAAGGCTCATTTCGAGAACGTCAAAGGCCAATGGCGGTGGTGCACCCGTCGACCTTTTTTTCTTTTCTTTCGTATTTCTACGTACATATATGTACGTGGATACACGGTGAAGCATTTTTATCCTTTCTAGGTCAACTGAATTTTTACGTAAGCAGGGACGACGATGACGACGACGGCGACGACAACTACGACTACGACATAGCTGTATGTTATTATTTAACATGTATGCACGTGAATAACGACTTGGTGGGATTTGCAATAACGGTAACCCAATTCGTAAGCTTTCTCGATCTTTTTATATTTCCTAATCCAATTCCTCCTCGTAATAAAAGGGGAAGAAGGAAGAATCGTTGAAAAAAAAAAAAATAATAAAAAACAAGAAAAAAGGATAATCGACGAATTTTGAAATTGTCTCCCAATCAATCGTGGTCGACTCGCAATCAATGTTGGGTACCTAGTGATTCGACAAGAATCAGTGGGAAGTATCCATTACGAGCGAAAGCGGAAACGCATGAACCGCCTCTCATGTTTGATGGGGAACGTGTCTCTCTCTCTCTCTATCTATCTCTCTTTTAGGTGTATTAAAGGAATCGTTGGCGATATCGTTCGGTGTCGACAATTCGACCCACGGTGTCATTCTTTCGTCTGAAAAAATACATCGGTGTTGCAACAATCTCAAAGTAGAAAACTAGAGAATAGAGGGAATTGGGTGTGCTGCCCGATCTCGTTGCGAGTTTATAGTTGATAAATTTTTGGAATTCTGCGCCTACCATCTCGCCCGTCTTATTTATCTCCAACGTTCGAATGTAAATCAGGCTTTCTCTGAGTAATAGTTGGTTCTTTCAAAGGAACGCGGTTTAACGGCGGTCGTTAAGTAATCGCGTACTTCGATCGATCGACTTCTTCTCGGCTTCTATACGATGGAAGCCGATACTTGTGCTTCGACCTAGCCGCGAGCACGGCACCGCCTCCTCGAAACGTTCCTAACCATAAGGAATTTTATTTTTATTCGACTACAATGGTCTACTTTACGCGTGGGTCGATCTCTCACCGCGCCCATGTCGCGAGAAGACCAAAGTGTCTTGTTCCTTTTTCTTCGGTCTACAGGAAAAGGGACGTATGCGGACGTATGCGGACGTATGCGGACGTGTGCGGACATATGCGGATGTGTGCGGGCGAAGAACATTTTCATTTCTCTTTTATATATTTATATATATAAATATATGTATATGTATATATTCTTCCTATTTTAAGAACAAGTTTTTTTGTCTACCTTTTTTGAAACAAACTATCATTTTAAACTAACTATCAGCATAAACTAATCGGCCCCGGGTGCCTTATATTTTTCCAACTTGAATAAATCCGTGTCTTACAAGAGTCATTTCTAATCCTTCTTTGAACGAAATTTATCTTTTTTTTTTTTCTTTTTTTTTTTTTCTTTCGCAAAAAAGCAAGCTTTTAGGTCCGTTTATATCCTTACGGACATTTACAAAGTTCAACAAGGAGCCAAATCTATTCGCGAATTATCAGAGATTTCTATGATGAGATTAACCCACATTTCTAGACGAGATATTCTGGTCTTGTCGTTTGAAGGCAAACTTTCCTATCGATGATTAGACATTAACTCGAGATTAAAGTCACAACTCGTTAATCGATCTCTCGTGTGTATTTCTCACATGTCTCTCTCTCTCTCTCTCTCTCTCTCTCTCTCTCTCTCTCTCTCTTTCTCTTTTTAAGGACTCTATAAACATTTTAACGTAGGTAAGAGAAATAAGTATTAGAAAACGGCATGGACTATGAATTCGTTCCGAACGCGTTTTCACCGACAATTAAAATGGAGACAGGTTTACGTTCGATAAATCGCACGAGATCGAACAGGAGATATATATCCTATACTCTTCTGATAGGCCATCGGGATCCATAAAACGGAACGAGTATTTCTGCGTAGTCACTTAGAGTTGATTGGCTGTCTTGTTAAAATGAATAAATGCACGCGCGGTCGATGATTTTTCTCGTGGCGACGAGTATGTACACCGCACGTGAGGAGGAAGCTTATTAGAAACGCTTCCACCGGCGATACTTTCATCCTGGATTAGATTATTCTCTCTGTAAACGAGCGTGTCCAGGTGCTCTCTCGCTAAAATCGAGCCACATAGGTAGGTGGGGAAATGAAACAGGAGGGAAGAAACGTTCAAGTACTTTCATGTAATTCCATTTTTATTTTCTAATCCGGTAGACCCTCTCTCTCTCTCTCTCTCTCTCTCTCTCTCTCTCTCTCTCTCTCTCTTTCGCATGGCAACAGTGATCAGGTATCTCGATGTATTATGTTCCTTCGTCTTTCTAAAGCGATTTCCCCTGTCCCGTCGAATCAGGACTCGGTGAACGAGACGTTCTCGATTTTCCAAGCCGATTTGACCATGTTTAGAAGTAGGAGTCTGAGTGAGTTGGGCTCGTTAAGACACTCGATACACGAACGAGTCGTCGATTTGTCACCGTTTACTTCCAACAGTTCGTTTTGACGAGTAATTTCCGAAGGAAAGGAAAAAAAGACGAGAGGGAGAGAGAGAGAGAGAGAGAGAGAGAGAGAGAGAGAGAGAGAGAGAGAGAGAGAGAGAGAGAGAGAGAGAGAGAGAGAGAGAGAGAATTCGCTAACACTTATCTTAATTGCATTCGCCTTTGTTCTTCATACCTACTTAATATATTTCTTTCTCTTATATATTTCTCGTTAAATCGGTATAAGCGGCACTCCATCTTTGCGCATGCCCGTAATTTTACTGTTGTTCCCGCAATGAAACTTTCCATTTAATATAATCTTTAACGAGTTAATGAACATTTACTGAAACAACTGTATTGAGATCGTTATATCAAAGAGTTTATATCAACGTCTTTGTAAATTATCGTATCGAAAAGGTTTAGTTGGCACCTCGGGCTCATAAATTATACGAGTTTATCTCGGCTAACATCAAGCGAGTAATTTCTCGTTGATGCTCACGACTCGCAAACCGGATTGATTGACCATTGAAAAACGTTCGGTAGACCGTGAAACTATCGATGACCTTCTTACCATTGACGGTAGCTGTGCCACGTTTTTAAAGTCTCTCCTTCGCATCAAACTTAGCAAGGTATATTCGCACCTTTGTTCTTTTTTCTTTCTTTATATATATATATATATATATATATATATATATATATATCATTTTATGTTTATGTATATATATTTTTGTATCTCTTTTTTTTTTTGTTCTTTTCCAATTCATTTTCTATACAATGTTTTCTGTCAATTTATAACAACTACTGGTAGCTTAATATTTCGATTACATGATTAAATAACTGTAAGCTAGTTTGTTCAAAGAAATTGATTTAGGATAGATAATTCGTATGACCTTTGAAATCGATCGATAGATGACTCATTTGTGATATCCAACGTTCAAAACGATGCTTAAATTGAATTTTACGATCGGGTGATCGTTTCAACGAGCTAACAAACTTCTCTTCTTTGTAAAACAATAAATGTCTCTATTTTTTACGATATTTTTTTTTTTTTTTTTTAAACAATGTCGTCTAAGAGAATTGAACTTGAAAAAAAGTTTAAGATCGATGATCAAGATCTAAACGGGAAACGTGAAGAGACTAGAAATTAGAATGATGACAAATCCGTGATCATCGGAGATCTTTCGATCTAAGGAGGACATGGCCAAGGGTATGGTGAAGGACCAAGGCGAATGTCCTTTATACTGGGTCGATGATTCAGGGGGACAGCTAAGATACCTCCTACGAGCTGCCGCGCTTTATTTAACGGTAGTAGCAGCCTTGTGGTGCGTCCCCGCCTGCCTTTATGATCGGTGAGGACATTATCATCAAACGATCATTATCGATTGCGATCTTTATCGGTGTTAACCTTTTTTCCCCTCTTTGAAAGTATCGTTAATTTAAGAATATCAGGAAATACTCGATGTGTCCTTTCGTTTCTATAATTTGTTTCTCTTCCCCCTTCTTTCTTTTTATTTATTTATTTATTTATTTTTTTTTTTATTATCGTATTTTTATCTACGAGGATAATTCATTTATTTGAAATAGAACACGAGAAAAAACAGATGCTCTATTCGCAGAATTTCGGAGACCGGGCAAGCAGTCGTATTGACCTTGGTGGATACAGCGGCAGCAGAATTGCAGAGCCTAGCTGAGCCCAAAATTGAACTCGATTCGCATTCATCCGTAAAGAACTCGAGTACGAAGAGTAATGATAGGATATACCCCGAGGATATACGCGATGCTGAATCATCCACGCAGATACCGAGTCCTTCGACGATCGAGGAAGAAAGTATCGAAGAGGACAACGATACGAATGTTTTGTCGGACGAGGATGAACTTCTGGGATTGCATGGAACTACGCATGGAAGAAACGTTAACGAGAAAACTGCTGACATCGTGGTGGTCGTCAGGGCTGAGCAACAAAAGGTCGCAATCGATGCCGCAGATGCCGTTCCATCGGAAGTTCGATCAGAGGAGGAGGAGGAAGTCGAGCAGGTGTTACCGGAAGATTTGGCCAAAGTCGAGGAAGCTTTTGGGGCTGCATCCGAGTTGAATGATACCGCAGCGAGAGTCCGATTGATCAGCGGAGGCAATAGGGACGACGTGGCCGCAGCAGTGATCATCGATGGTCTCGTTGCATCTGGACCATCCGATTCGCACGAGGATATACCGTCCTTTAGCGAATGGGCACAGAAACGATTGGAGGAGGCAGAAAAGAAGAAGAGTGAGTATCGAATCTCTAATGATTCGACTTGGATTCAACGTAGATTAAGTGGCATGTGTACTAATTGACTCTATTCACTCTAGAAATTAAAGTGATTTGTTAGATTACACAACTGGCATAATTGGAATCCATTGCTCTGACCGTTAACTAGTATACACTTATTTCTTGGATGGGGGCAATACCTGATCTCCCCCCAAGTACTTTTCAATTTCGTAGATATTCAATTGATGACCACTGGTATACACTTGCAGCGCATCCAAACGCCTCGGTGCAAAATCCAGGAGGACCAGGTCGAGGTATGGGCGGTATGAAGGTCCGTTCGAAGAACTATGCTTCGCCGGATTGCGGTGCGAAGATCGTCGCTGTTAATCCGGAAGCTCAGCACGCTAAAAGCGTATTGGCTGCCACCAGGGACGAGTACATGTTGAATACATGTACCTCGCGCGTCTGGTTCGTTGTAGAACTCTGTGAGGCCATTCAGGCAAAGAAAATCGAGTTGGCAAACTTCGAACTGTTTAGTTCGTCGCCAAAGGAATTCTCAGTTTACGTTAGCGATCGTTTTCCAACGCGTGATTGGAGTCCGGTCGGTCATTTTACTGCGAAGGACGAGAGAGACATTCAAAGCTTCGCATTGCATCCTCAACTCTTTGGGCAATTTATCAAGGTGGAACTTCAATCTCATTACGGTTCCGAACATTTTTGCCCGATTTCTCTCTTTCGTGCATACGGTACAAGCGAGTTCGAGGTGCTCGAAACGGAAACGGAGAATCAGATATCAAGGGAATCGAGTTCCGATTCCGAGGACGACGAAGACAACGACGAAGAGGAGGTACTTGATGCCGACGGTGTACCGTCGAATCTCTTTGGTAGCGCCAGAGATGCCGTTCTCAGTATCGTTAAAAAAGCTGCAGAAGTTTTGGTTAAGTCCAGCGACTTGACTGGAAACAACATAACGAAGATTCAACAGAGCATCGATTCTGGAACGATATTAGAAAATTCATACGACAGTTGTACAACACCGAGATACACCATTCTCTGTCCCAAATGTTCCGATCAAAAATTTGCCAAAGTTTTTCAATTGGTCGGTTGCAGGGATCGACAATTGGACGATCTACTGAAGAACAATCTGGTGAACGAGACTCTCAGAGAAGATGGATTATGTGCCGATCATGGTATCGATATATCGTCGATCAATCAAACGAAGGATGAAAATGAAAGCAGATATAAAAGTAAGGCAAGAAATCTTCAGGCAACATTCTTCTCTTCTGTATTCAAACCTGAATACATAGTCGCCCTTTGCAACGTATTGGCAACGAAAGAACGCAAAGTGGTTATGAACACTAGTTACGAGATACCTGGAAGTGAATCAGAAAACATAACGCAAAAGGATGCTATATTAAAAGCGGAAATCACCGATAAGAGCGCCGACCTTCCTGTCGTATCGCCCCCATCGCAAATCACTACTACAACTGTGACATCTTCGAAGGATCCCAAGCAACGTCAAGAATCTTCTAACGAAAAATTGGAAACTACGACTTCGACATTGGTCGATAGCTTATCCAGCAGCGAGAGTTTGGCTTTACAAATAAAGCCAACGAAAACTTTGAGCAAGGAGGATCTCGGAAGAAAGGAACCATCTTTATCCAGCTTGGAACCTAGCAAAGAGACGGTGGAGGAAACTTTACAAGGTGAAATTATTACGACTGCGCCACTCGTTAAAAATTTACCTACACCTACGTTGAAAATCGTTGAAGATTTATCGATCTTTGGAGCGACCGAAACCGCAACTCAAACTGTAACTAGTGTCCCGATAGCAAATTACGTTACTCAAGAAATCAATAACAATCTTCCTTCATCTCTAATTGAATCCGGCGAAACTATTACTCAGAGTAGAACTGAAAGGACAGAAAGAAGCGAAAACGTTGGAACGAAGAAATTGGAACAAGTGGAAATTGATAGTAAAGGGAAGGGGGAGTCTAGTGAACAAGAAGGGAAATTATCTTCTCAGGATCATCTGAATTTTGACACATTGCTTTCGGATTTGAAGGACTTGGAGAACGATGCAATTAATTTGCAAAATGGACCGGCTGCTGCCTCGAACGCGCAACCGACTGCAAGTACGACGCCACAGCAAAAGGAGTCCGTTTTCCTCAGATTATCCAACAGGATCAAGGTCAGTGATAGCTTTCTTTAATCAAATACGAACAGAATAATATAATCGATCTAAAAAAAAAAAAAAAAAAAAAAATGTATATATTGAATATCCTTATATATAGAAAAAAAAAAAGTTGAATTTCCACATTTCCGTTTAATCCACATATTTTCATAATACTTTTAATAGTCTCATGATATTTTCCGTTTGACCCGATATGGAATTAAATTAAGATATACGATTAAACTCTATACAGGTAAGCTTGTTCTATGATAAAAGAAGAAAAAAAAAAGAAAAACAAAATATCTCTCCTCTACTAAATTTATATATATATATAATTTCATTTGACAGGCACTCGAAAGGAACATGTCTCTTAGCGGTCAATATTTAGAGGAGCTGAGTCGACGTTACAAGAAGCAAGTCGAAGAAATGCAACGTTCTTTGGAACGTGCTATAACGGCGATGAGCGAGGAGTCGAGAAAAGGCGAGGAACGTGATTTAAAGAGACTCGACGAAATCGCTGCTTTAAGAGAAGAGATCGCAGTACTATCGAAATCGATCGAATCGATTCTAAATGATCGAGACAGTTGGCGCGGAATATTCTTCGCCATTGGCCAACACGCCCTTCTAACTTGCCTCGAAGTATTCGTGATTATTCTTTTTGTCCTTTCTTATTGTCTAAGAGCCAACGATTACGAGGACGAAGAAGAAGAAGAACAACAACAACAACAACAACAACAGGCAACGTCTAAGAAAGACACGGCACGTAGGAAAAGTGTTAAAAATCTGTCGAACGCTTCGACCATCAGCAAAAAGATAAAGAAACGACGACCCAGTGAGATCGCCTCTCATATATCAACGACTTATCACGATCTTATGATCGACGATCACTGCCTCGAAACCAAAAAGGAAGGAAGAAGGAAACGTAAGAAGAGAGAAAAAGGAGAGTTCGTTGTTAGTGGTATTGAAGGAAAACGGGAACCGATCAAATATAAAAGTACTTCGAGTCTTCACGTAACACCGGCGAACACGTTCGTTCTGACGAAAAGAGCATCCTCCACTGATCCACCGAAGGTCGAGGAGACAGAAGTTCAACATGGCCAAGAGAAAGACTCGAAATACGTGACAAATATCACGGGCGAATTGAGTAATGAAGATAAAATGATTTATAGTACGAAAGAATCGGATACGGCTCGTGAAAGTAATGTTGCGCTTGATCGTTCGGAGAATACAGATTTTATCAAGACACGTTTGTTTTCAACTAATCCTGATAGATCTATCATACCTGTCTCTACCTCACAGACTACTGATTTTTCCAAAAATGGCTCTTCCAAGTACGGTGGGATATTGAAGGAAGGAAGACTAAGTTCTCCGTCCTTCATGAAGACAGCGTTAGGAGCAAGAAAAAAGAGAAGCTCGATCAACAACAACACCGGCCAAACTCAGCAAAGTAGTAAAGAAGAAAAGTGGGAAACTAATTCGGGAAATTCCTCGAGCGACAGATCGTCCCATAAGGAATCTCCTGAAACATCAAGAACTCTTTTGGTACAGGTTGGCAACGTAAACGGTAGTGCCGCGAACGGTTTATTGGATGAAAGTGACGAATCGAGAAGTAGTAGCGTTACTCCGACTTCGTGGAAAAAAGAGAAGAAAAGTAGCGGTCTAAAGAAAATGGTGAGAAAGATTTTTTGATTGAAGTAGATTCTTGCCAATGTATGATACCACGGATCCGGTAGTTGTTCGAAAAAATAATTCTCGGAATGAATTATCTTGTCTTTTTTAAGAAAAACGTATTCAGGTTCCACTTTTCTTTTTTTTTTTCTTTTCTTATCTTATCTTTTCTTTCTTTCTTTCTTTCTTTCTTTCTTTCTGACGGTAAAGTCAAATTATTTATGGTTTTAAAATACATTGGGTCCTATGGACTCCATCGATGTGTCGATCGTGTATCGATAAAGTCGTTATTTCTTTGATATGTTTGAACAGATGAAATAAATAAAAGACTTATACAGGGTGTAACAAAATTGCGCGGCGAAACTCCAGAAATGGATTATTCGTAATATGTAGAGAAGAAAAGAAAATTGTGGTTCTATCAACATGAATTCGAATTTTAACTCATAATTTCTTAATTGTAAGACTTTCGAGTATTATCTTATTGTTTTGCAATTATGCTTATTTGTTGAAATTATGATACACCTTCTGCCCGATTTCATTGGATTGCGAACAATCCTTCAAAATTTCTAACTTCGAAGTATTTTTATGTGTTGTTGAAATTTTACATATACTGTATGTGTATTATTCATTCTATTGCGTTGATGATTTTAATTAATCAGTTAATTAATTTAATTCAAATGATTAAATTCGCGTCAATACATTTCTTTTATGGTTTTGAGGATGTCGATGCATTAAGACCATACTTTGAAGTTTTATAACACAGAAATTAAGCATTTCCAGATACACATTGATAAAATCTATTTTTCTTTTTCCTCTACTTATGAAAAATCCATTCCTGTAGTTTCGCTGTCTAGTTTTGTTACATCTTGTATGCATATATATATATATATATATATATATATATATATATATGTATGTGTGTGTGTATGTGTGTGTATATGTGTGTGTGTATGTGTGTGTAACTCCTCGTGTATTTAGAAAAAAAGTTTTCTCGAAATAAATTTATAGTTTAGAAAACTTCGATAAAATATGAATATCTTGTGGCGATTAGTCAAATAATTAGAAAATTTATCACAAATTAGAGAGAGAGACATTAGAAATATTTTTTTCGATTCCTTTCGGTATATATACATATATGTGTGTGTGTATGTATATATATATATATATTTCTCGTTTCTTTTTCTTTTCTTTTAACATTTTTTCAGGCTCGCCGAAATATCCACCAAATACGTTAATATTCCAAATACTTTATTCAAAGATGGAAATGATACAGAATAAATTAATTCTTTAGTAAATTTCCAAAATTACCCCAAAGGATATATATTATCATATAGAAGCGTGTCTTAAGAATTTCTATAATGTGAGTATTCTTTTCATAATATCTTGTCACTTTTAATGCGGTATCCGATTAGAATTGTTAAATAGAACGTATAAAAAATGACTTATTGTTTTATACCTACGTATTAGCATTTGCAAGAAACCTATATAATTTTTGACATCATTTATCTCCGTAATTGAAAAAAAGAGAACGTAATCGACTTAGCAAATTTTAAACGCATATTAGAGATCTGTACAGCTAGATTTTTCCCCTTTTTTTTTTTTTTTTTTTTTTTTTTTAATTTGATTAAAAATATTCGTAGATATAATATCGTAGTCGCTCTGATCTCTTCCTCCCCCTCTCTCCCTCTCTCTTTCCTTTCTCTCTTTCTCTCTCTCTCTCGCTTTTAATAATTATTGTTGTAATTAACGAAGAGAATTAGATAGGGAGATGCGAGGAGGAGAGTGAAATAAAACTCTCGATAAAACGAGGTTGCGGTTTAAACAGCCGAAAGATTGAATTACTTGTCGTTAAGAGAAGAAAAGGAAAACCGGTGATCTTAATATAGATATTTAGAATAACGTAGATAGATAAATAAAGAAAGAAAGAAAATCCTTGTTGACCAACGGAATGGACCGTGATGCTCTTAAATATCGAGACATTTATATCGAGATGATCGACGATTATTATTCACGTTAATGTTAATGAATAAACAAAGAATGGAAAAAATATTTAAACTTACGAATATGACCGATTTAGCTAGGCTAATTGTCGACAGATATTGTGATCGTAATAAATACAAATCGATACATATATCCTAATATCGTTTATATCGAATTACAATTTTAATTTATTAAATAACGATTTCACTTTAACAGATCTTTCCGATCGTATAAAACGTATTTATTATAATATGCGTTTACATACATTATTCGTGTCGTAAATGTTGACTTTAATTTATAAAC
The DNA here is from genome assembly GCA_911387935.1 of Dolichovespula saxonica. Taxonomy (NCBI): domain Eukaryota; kingdom Metazoa; phylum Arthropoda; class Insecta; order Hymenoptera; family Vespidae; genus Dolichovespula; species Dolichovespula saxonica. The sequence continues at coordinate 15,572,527 of OU426993.1, read as the reverse complement.
ATATATATATATATATATATATATATATATATATATATATATATATATACACATACATTTGTTTCCATTCGTAGAAATTCTTAACAGAAATCCATCTTTATAATTTCCTTAATTATCTTATCGTAATTGAAACTACTAAGTCAGAAGGTGTGCGTGAAAAATCGCCGATTGCTTTGCGATAGATCAATATATCGATAGAACAATAATAAATTAATATAATTGCACTTTTTTTGTAGTTCTTTCAATCGAGCTCGTGTTTGTTTTGTTTTTCTTTTCATTCTATTTTTTTTTTTTTTCTTTTACAGAAATCCATCAATGTCTTCCAGCAATGTTACGTAATCGTCTCATTTGCTGTTTCCTCCTAACACTTCTCCTTTCCCTCTCTTTTTTACAATTTTATTTTTATAAACCCAATGAAAAATTCATCTGCCTCCGTTAATCTCATTCTTAGAAAAAATTTCTTATGAATCTTAAAAGCTATTGAAAATAAAAAAAAAAGTTTCATAAATGTTTATCTCGTATAAATGTTCAATCGCTTTAATACTATTAACAGAATATCGCAAAGAAAATCTCGGACACACAAAGAAATAACGTGCCAGCATTTCATATTTGGTAAAAGGAGAGAATAATAATAATAATAATAATAATAATAATAACAAATAATAATAATTATTATAATTATAATTATAATCATAAAAAATAAGATTTAAAAAAATTTTTAAAACGAGCTGTGATAAAACACTCCTTTAACTTGTAAAGAGTAACAGTGGTGGAAGCGTAATTTCCGAGTGAAATAAGAAGACAGAGAACGAGAGAGAGAGAGAGAGAGAGAGAGAGAGAGAGAGAGAGAGAGAGAGAGAGAGAGAGAGAGAGAGAGAATGGAAGAGAGAAAGAATGTTCAGAATTACTTAAAACTTTAACCAAGACGTGTCCTATTACTTAATGTGCATTTAAAGATTCTAAGATAATAATGAATGAAAATGAGAATAGGTGATATATACTCGATCGATTCTCGATTCTTGAGTTTCATTCGAGTATATATATACATACATATGTATATATATATATTCTATAGATATAGATAATCATCTTAACATACATCAATAAATGATGCATGAATTTAAGCGTACAGTGCTAAAATGAAAAATCGATCATTGTCTCCTATCATCATAAAACTATGTACTCATAATCATATATATCCATCGTAATTGCTTATTATCATTTTCATAATCACTTTTTTTGTTAGTGTTCGCTGATATATATATATATATATATATATATATATATATATATATATATATATATATTCACTGCATGTGATAAAGATGCGAAGCTCGACTTTCAATTATTCAATTTAGTGAAAATAGCACTGTTATTCCCATATATATATATATACACACACACACACACATACACGCGCGTGTGTGTGTATATATTTTACCTATGAATTTATTTAATTGATTATAACAATTATATTGTTCTATCGTAATGACTGTACTTAATCGCACGAAAAATGTACAGATTGAGAAGTATTTCTCTTTATTTACAATATTTGTTATAAAATAAAAATCGTTTTGATCGAATTTATTTAAAAAATTATATTTCATCTTATTTATAATGGTTTGTATATAAAATATAATGTTATTTTATTATGAAAATTGTTTGATGACTTTTATCGATGGTAATAATCCAAATGAAATTAGACAATCTTATTAAGAAATATATTAAACATTTTTAATTGGATTATTTAAAAAAGAATTCCATCGATTGGTGACATGTGAGTATATGGATAACAATGAAGTATTCAAGTAACTCTCGAATATAATATTTACGCTTAATGTATTTAATATCTGCTTATATTAGAGAAGTTACGTGTATTATTTATTAAACAAAAAATATAATGAACTTGCGTTGTCAAGACTATTAAATCTAAGGAGCGTCGAGCTACGTCATTTCGAGACAATTATTTGCCTAGTCTATAATATCTATAATGTGTGATTATCTTTATTGTATTTTTCTTTCTTTTTGTTTTCTTTTTCCTATTTTATATTTTCTTAGCAAGCCGTTTAAAATTATTCGAAGCTTAAACACATGTAGATCAAGATAATAATGCTATGCTTCGAATATTTGTGCGATATTTGCTATTATGTGTAAATATAATGAAAGCGTGAATATCATAACGATTATATACGTCATTTCAAAAAGTCCGCTTTTGTGCATACGATCCTCGAAGAATCCTCAGAGAAATATGTTTTACATATTTTCTGGTTATTAGAAATGATTACAAATGTTTTTTGAAAAAGTCTGTTTTTGAAGATAACTTTAAAACCAAAAAAAAAGGACAACGAAAAAAAAAGCAACCAAAAATTTCTAATACAATAAATGAAATAAATAATTCATCATGAAAATTTTATGCACAAAAATGAGCTAAAATAACATCAATAATTAGATTTAAGTGATATCGTTTTAATTAAGCCTGGTATGTAATGTTATAGCATTTGAAAACTGAAATAACAACATCATTGTAAAAGAATTAGTTAAGATTAGTTGAATCACAATAGATAGTTATGTTTAATAATATAAAAAACGTTTATTTATAGATTAAATGACTGCTTCTTCTCACCAATTTGAATGATGTTATTTAAAATAAATCATGTAAATTGAAGTAAACGAAAGTTAGATTTTTGTAAATCAGAACAACATATAACAAATAGAATATGTTTGTAAAATGGAAAGGAAAACAGGTTAACAAAAAATAGCAAAATGACATATAAATCATTTTACTAAAATGAATGTAATAATATTACATATTCAGTCAATTATTATACAATTTAAAATATGTGAATTATTAATTATATCAATTATCATATAAATGACAAGAAAAAGACTATAAAAAAAATATATAATACCTTTCACAGTTTGTTTTCCTTTTTTTTTTATGTTAACTCTTAGAATAATTTTTATTTCTTATCGTGATATTGTATATGTACGTGTATATAAATACAACCATAAAGATATGTGTGAAGTTTCTATAATGCGAAAGAATAAAGTTGCCAAAAGAGTTGATGTATATATCGTATGAAAAAAAGTGTTTTTTTTTTTCACTGTTATTTATACTGATTGTCATTTATAAAAATACGTTTTAAAAATATTAAAAAAGAAAAAAATTTTTCGTCAAAATATTCATAACCTACAAATACTCAAGTAGTGCGTAAAGAAAACTTCTTGATTCATTCGCTTTACACACTATGGTAGTCATTCAAATATAAAATTCTTATCTTTTAGCATATATTGAAAATAAAAAGTTTTTAGAATCTAAATTATATTTATATTATGTGACGAATTAAAAAATCAACAAATTTGTTATATCTAAAACTATAGTTTACTACATTTGAAAAAAAAAATATATATATATATATATTAACATGATGTAAACGTGAGGTTATGAACGGTGCCATTGACTTTTGTTATTAACATATTAACACATAGTTTATTGCAATATGGAAGAAGACAGTAAGTATTTTGTGTTCGAGTGATAATTATAAAATCAAAATATATTATGAATAATCCCGATATAATTTTACATTACATTAGTACATTTTTAATTAATATTTTTTTCATTTATTAAAATAAGGACTTATCAAAAGAAAACAACGTGCCAAACGCGATGGAAATTTACAGAATTTGGCTGAAATTGTTAAAGAACTTGGAGATTTATATTTTCAAACTGGAAGATTAGAGGATGCTTTACAGGAATATATACAACAATTAGAAACTTGTCAAATTTTAAATGATGAGTTAAATTGCGCAATTGCGCATAGAATGATCGGTGAAGTATATACAGAGCTTGGTAACTATGAAGAGGCATTGATACATCTGAATGAATATCTTGGTTTGTGTGATACATATACAGAAGTAAAAATAATTAATATAACTTCTTAGTAAGATAAATGACTCTATTACAATTTATATGTTAGAACAGAGGGTGCCAAAAAGGTAAAGAATTTATTGGAAGAACAGCGTGCTTTTGCTACATTAGGAAGAACATATTTTTGCCTAGCTGAAACGCAACCCAAAGAATCTGATAGGAAAAAAAATGCTTTAGTTGATGCTAAAAAGGCATATACAAGGAGTATACGTCTTTGCAATGAGTAATAAGTATTTTATGCATTTGTAATCTTTAATATGTGATTTTTTTATATCCTATTAAATGATATATATATTAAATGATGTAAATCTATTTATAGATTAGAAAATTCAAATATTAAATTAGAAGAAATGATGACAATGCGTACACGATTGCTCTTGAATCTAGGCTTAATACTTGAAGCTCAAAAAGAACTTGAACAAGCGATTGATCTTATTGAAAAAGCAGCAGTATTGTGTAAAAAGCATAATTTGAATGAGGACTTACATAGAACAAACATTGCTTTAGCTGCTATATATGAACGTCAAGGAAAAACTACATTAGCATTGCAACATCTTGACACTGCTGCTAATATAAACAATGTATCATTGAAAGCTAAAGCACATCTCACAAAAGCAGAGTTATTGTTGAAAATTGGAGAATGGAATGATGCCCGTAAAATACTAGTTTCTTTATATTTGACTAAGGAATTACCACAGAATGTGAATGAACAAGTTGAGAAATATTTAAGGATAGGTAATATTACAATATTTGTTAAATTACAAATGTAAAATTTTTTTCTTTAAATACTATTTTATTTTTTTTAGTGGTAACAATATGTAGAACCGAAGAAAATTTATTTGTTGAAAATGATATATCTGTTAAACAAAAGCTATATGAAACATTAGGAGATGCAACTGTAGCTGTACAGTCTTTTGAAAAAGCAATCAGTTATTATCAAGAAATGCTAAAATGTGCAGAAGATAGTGGAAGTGAGAAAATAGGTGCTGCTTTAGTAAGTTTAGCACAAACTCTGCGCGATGCAGATCGTTATGATGAAGCATTACAATTTGCTATTAGAGAACTTGAACTATGTAGTGATCCACGTGAAATATGCAGGTCTGCTCTCTTCTTAGCTGACTTACAAATAGCTAATAAATCTTCTGATGCAGAAATTAAAAAATCTTACAATTTAGCATTATCCACGGTAGAACAGTCTAAAAATAAGAAGCTTCAAATAACTATTTTGAAAGAATTTTTACTTTATTTAAAAATAATTGAAGATAAAGATACTACAGAAGTGATACAAGAAAAATTAAATAATCTGACGAATCATCTTATCGATGAAGAAAGTGAAAGTGAAAGTGAAGTAGAAAGTGTAAATATTGGAGGAGATATTTGTTTAGAAGACTTGTCGGATGTGGAAAATGAATTGCAATCTAAAGAAAATATTGGAACGACAAAACGACGCTTTAAGAGAGGTTTTGCAGTGAGGAGAAATGAAAAAGGAGAAACACAGCTTCATATTGCATGTATTAATGGTAATATTGCAAGTGTAGAAAAATTGTTAGCAGCAGGACATCCAACGAACATAAGAGATCACTGTGGTTGGACTCCGCTCCATGAAGCTGCAAATCATGATTACATAGAAATAGCTAAATTGTTACTTAAAAGTGGAGCAAACGTGAATGATCCTGGTGGATCATTATGTGGGGGTATTACACCTCTTCATGACGCCGCATCATGTGGGAATTTATCTATGATGTGCCTATTAATGGAATACAATGCAAATGTTACTCTTAGAACAAAAGAAGGAGATACAGTATTAGATTGTTTAGAAAGTTGGAAGGATCGTGCTGGCAACTTATTATTAAATGAAGAAATGGAATATGATAATATGTACAAAAAATTAGTACCTTTGGTGCCAACAAGTATAAAAAAATCTGAAAAACAAACTCCTACACCTAAAAATAATTATAAAAAATTAATAGATCTTGATACACAGAATGAGGAAGTAGAACCTAAGAAGATATCTGCTGGAGAAGATTATAAAAGAACAATAGCTAGTTTAAAACATAGAGGTAGTTTAATAAGACCGATCACGAATTCTAATGATAGGTGTAAAGTATCAAATCCTCTTCTAGATACTGAAGAAGATTTAGTTGATGACTGGTTAGAAGATGATATGTGCACAAGTTCCAAAAAAAAAATTTCAAATGATATTTTCAATACTACTACCAAAAGAAAATCAAATAATTTCAATGTAGATAATGAGACAAATAGTACACGTGTAAAACGACAAAAAATTAATACAGATGATGAAAAAGAAGAAGAAGAAGAAGAAGAAGATAAAGAAATACACGATATTATTGCATTAGAAGACAGTGACAATAGTAATACAAGTAAAGTAACCAGTCCTATTAATTCACCTAAACAATTTAGAAAAAAGAAAAATAAACAAATCTCTCTTTTTTCTACCGGGTTTACTAAAAATTCTATATCGCGTACTCCTTCACCTACTTGTTCAAATATCCTGAATAATTCATCTCAACAAAGTAATAATGGAATATCAATGAATCTACAGATTTTTATAAAAAATAAAATTTTTTATTTAAAATTAGTTATACTTGAGCAAGAGAGAGGTGATATATTAAGAATCATCTTAGATGATATGAAAAAAAAATTCTGTGATGAAACTGGATGTACAGTGGAGCTTGTTTTAAAAACAATGGAAGGAGATCCAGTTTCTTCTGAAAATATAATCTATATTGTAAAAGGAAATGGAAATACAAAATATTTAAAATGTGAAATTATCAAAATAGAAATACCATCTATTGTAGAGAGGTATAAAACGATTTGTAGAATTAATCAAATAGGTAATATAAACAAATATTTTTTATATCGAAGTGATCATTATAAGTAAAATTATAAAATTATAATTATAAATATTTTCTATTTTTAGTACCAGAAGAGACAACAATAAAATGTTTAAAATCGTGCGAGAATACGTCCGTTTTCCGACTTAAATCAGATGAAACAAAAGAAACGGAGTTTGAACCTTTGCTTAAAGCTTTAGAGTACCAAAAAAATTTGCAAGTACTCTATCTCTCTGGAGGAGTTTTTCTCAATAGTGGAAAAATATTGTCCGATTGTCTTTCAGATTTATCACTTTTGCAAGAATTATATTTGCAACAATGTGATATTGATCACAATTGTTTGTCAAGGATAGAAAAGTTACCAGTTCAACTAAGAGTACTAGATTTTAGTTATAATCCACTCGGACCGAATTCTCAAGAAACAGTTCACAAATTGATTGTACCATTGAAGAACTTACAAACTTTGTCTTTACGACACTGTGAGCTAAATGATTTTAATTTTTCCATTGAAAGTAATAATCTTGTAAATTTGGATTTATCATGGAATTTTTTAAATGGAGACAGTAAATTCTATTCTTTACAAAGACAATTAGTTAATTTAAATTTATCTAATACACTGCATCCAACTCGGAGTTCCTTTATTACTGATATCATTCAGAATTCCAAATCTTTTTTTATGACTTTAGAATCACTCGAATTTGCTTGTTGTGACATTACCGATGATGATGTTAAATCTATACTCTTACAAGCACCAAATCTTACAAGATTAATACTTAATGGCAATTCGAAAGTTTCATCGATATCTGTACATATGTTATTGAATCATAAGCCTACACTAACATATATAGATATCAGTGGATGCACAAATATTACAGAACCACCTGATCCAAATATAACTATAAAGAATCCTGAACTATGTACTTTAACTGTTAGTATGGTACCCGATATATGTCAATATTGGTTAGTTTTATGGGAAGGAAAAGGTATTGTACATAAATTGCCACACAATCTTACAATTTTTAAACCATTATAGTTATGATATTAAGAATGATAAATTAAATTTTCAGTGTCTTATAAATATAACTATGTATTTACGGTATTATTAACACCCATAATTTTATTGTAATTTAAATGTATAAAGTTTATTTCCTATTTTACAATATAATTCATTAATATGTACATAGTTTTCATCTGTATAATCAATTAAAAATTTATTAAAGCTTGATTTGATTGAAGGTAGAACTTTGTTGAAATAGTCTTCTCTATCTCCTACCCACCAAAGTATACTTATATGGAACGAAGGGTCCTTAAAAAAAAATAAAATTATCCAAAAATAATGATGTAAATCTTATTATAACGAGTCTAACATAATTCACAATATTATTTTAAATACACTAGAGAATCATCATGTTCTTACCTCATAATATGGTGGTAACTGATATTCTGTCAACATATTATCAATAGTAGAAATTAAATAATTTAACGTATTACTGTAACAATTTATTCCAAGAAATGTACGAGTTCTTTCTTCATTGCAATATACTTTTATATCAGTAAGTTCCATGGTAAATTTGTTTGTCTTTTGAAATAATCTTTTTAAACTTTCAACAAAGGATTCAATCCAATGAAATTTTAAAATCAATGTTCGAGTAAGACTAACATGGAATTGTTCGAAAAGTATATTGCTATCTTTTGGCAATAAAGTTGCAATTGACTTTATCCAAGAAAGCATAGCGTCGCTAGGTATATCTACAATAATAAATATCAAGTATTTTATTATTCTGACATCTTGCAATATGCATTAATAAGCTTTCATTTTTCAGTGCACTACCAAATCTTGCATTTACAATTTACATAAACTAACGTTGCCCAATTGCCACGTTCATGTTTAAAAGTTCTTATCTTTCCATTATGATCTGACGGATTATCTATTATTTCTTCATGATGAGGAACACCTTTCCATGATAGAATACTTTGAGGTACAGTTAAACTGAAAACGAAAAATATATCTTTACCTGTTCTAAATAATCAAAATCTAACCTAAAACATCTAATTACCTTCCACCAAGCTTTTTATATTTTTCATTTTCTTCTTCGTCTTCTGAATTAGACGAATAATATTCACTAATTAAGTTGAGACTATTAATTTTTGTCATATTTCTAAAGTTTTCGATGCAAATAAATTACTATATTCGATAGAAAAAAATTCTTTGCTTCGCCCAGTGTATGTCAATATCTTAACTCTTATTGGTGAACGTAAAATTGATTGCTGCTAGTAAACAGCATTACTTAATTGTCCCATTATATCTTCTTTTGTGTAGTAATATTTTGATTGTATCATAATAAAAACAAAATAAAAGTAAAACAGTAAGATAAAAATTTTAAATGACCATTGAAAAAAATATAACTTTTCATTTTTATACGTACAAACTGAATTCAGCTACAAATCACATTTCGAAACACCATGTTTTGAAAATTCACGTATTAGATAAAATAAAGCAAAAATGACAAATAAAATAGAACAGTAGAGATTTTAAGGTATTACAAAATATAGACATTACATACATATTTATATTCTCATTTTAATAATTATTAATTACTTTACAAACAGGAGAAAATGATCTGAATATCCTGTTCTTTATAATGAATTCACTAAAAGGGAAGGCGAAGTTCACAGATAACAACTTTCCTAAATTCTTCCTGCAAATGTACCCTCTTCAACTTGATCATTCCATTTTGAAACCCAATCATTCGGGCATATAGAAGTGTAGACTCGTTTGAAGAACTGACAGGGTTCATAATCTTGACTGTGTTTTTTGGAACAGCGATGAAAATCCAAGTAACTTTGGTAGCAGTATCTACATATTTATTAAGATCATTAATATCATCAAATTATTAATGATATCAATGTTTTTAATATCATATTCAAAAAGTCATACCTTGTTTGATTTTGATTTGGGAACCTTGGATCAAATGGCGCTGTCTTCCACTCTACTTGTGACATGACGGCAGCAGTTTAGAATACTCTTTAACAAGTTACAAGTTACTTAATTTCTATTACAATTTCTCGGTAAATATTACACGTCACCCCTTCAACGCTTTGCTACATACTTTGTATACAGTCCCTCGCTCTAGGCCATATGTCTCTTGCCTCATCTAACCACTATCACAATTTCATTTTTTTTATAGTCTCTTTCTCTCTTTCATAGATAAGGATATTGTTTAAATAATATACTTTTTCTATAAAGGCATTCATATACAGTTTCAAATTAGCATTATTATAGACATTATATAGATTTGATTAAAAATTAATTTCGTTTCAAAAGTCATGTCTCATACCCTTAAAAAATATATTGAAATTACTTAAGTGCAAAGTATGTTGTTAAATTACCATTCGATATTTGTGAATGTCACGTAGTGTTTCAATCATTAAAAAGTCAAATAAAAAAAAAAAATTAATTGTTCACAGCACATTTGTTATAGGAATAATGAGGCGACAAAGAAGAGAAAAAATGAATTATTTGACCAACGGTCTAGTATTATCCTCTTCCTGACAACAAACTTCACGATATTTTTTCACTTCTGCCATATAAAGCGACCATGCATCCTTGGGCTGTTCAACAGTTTGCTCAGTCTTTGGCTTTGCAACCATTCCAGTTTTTAATATTCTTCCTCCTCGCCTTTTTCCAACCATCAAAGGTGGTGGTATCACTGGTTTGTCCTCAAGAACAGAAGTTGTTGGTTGTTGTGTGGGTTGCATTTGTTCTTGCATTTTTTTAAACATTTCCATAAAACTTCCATCATTTTTAAAGGCATTTGGCTGTGGAGCTGGCTGTTGTTGTGCTACAACCGTATCTGCATGATCTTCAAAAGCATCAGATTCATACGATGGTGCTCTATGATGTCTACGGCTTTCTCTATATCTGTGTCTATCTCTACTTCTATTTCTACTACGACTGCGCCTTCTATCTCTTGAACGAGACCTTCCCCTTGATCTAGATCTTGATCTGTCTCTTCTTGAATACTTCCGTGACCTGTCCCTGTCTCTATCCCGATCTTTGTCCCTGTCACTAGAACGAGATCGTCTATGAGATCGTATTGGAGAAGGTCTGGAAGTACTCCTTTTCCTTCTTCGTCTATCCGGTGGCGATTCATTCCTGGAAGATTTACTGCTCCTGTAGTCTGTAGGCGAAGGCGATCGACGAGATGTTCTGCTTTTGTAGTTGTCATGCGTTGTGTAACTTGAGCTATACAGAGGAGGTGAGGGTGGAGTAGGTGGTGAGTCTGTGTGTGACCTGGTGCTGCATTCATGCCGTTTTGAATCCATGGTGTAGAGCTCAAATACCTCACTGACCAGGGTGAACGGACAGATGGATACCTATAAGGATAGAAACTGCCTTCTATAAGTACACAGCCTATTTTAATTCACCAGGCCTTTATATGACTGGCTCTAAATACACGTTTGCAAGAGACAAGTAGACTTAGAGCGAGAGAATATATACTAAATACTTTGATATATTAACATTTTTGTGTTTTATATTTAACATATTTTTTATATCTATCATGATATAATCATTTTCAATTTAATAGTAAGCTTATAGAATTGATTTAACAATGATTTCTATAGATATAGAATATTATAATTATTCATGTATAAAATTAATTTCAACTCTCTTACTCCCAGAAATATTTACAAAACTATCTCACGAATGCATTATATTCATGAGTGTGCATGAAGGAGTCAGAGCGTTACCATCTTCAAAGAAATTGTTTAATTTTAGAATACTTAATTAATTTTACACAGACTATTACATAAGAACAACTTTGGTAGTCTCATTTAAAATACGACAATTGATATGAACTCGATTGACATTGGTCTTACAGATTTTTACCAATTACTTTGAAGAGATAGATGTATTTATAACAGACGTTCGGTTAGGGGTGACTTCTACGATCGAATATACATCGTAATTGAATAAAGAAAGACAATATTGCGGATGAACATTAATTTTTACAAATATTTTTGTCCATTTCAAGGAACATTGAAAGGAAATTTGGATCGATCGAAAAGCATTATATTTTACAGAACAGTTACTTATCTGCGATTATATGTATTATGAATTATTATTATTTGATGAATTAAATTTTAACAATTGTATTAAACTACGCGAGACTTTTTTTTGAGTGTTCATTAATACTATTAATCGTATAATATTCTAAAATTACGCAAATTATCTTTAATGCAATACCTTGATGAGCCGTCCCGACGAAAACAAAATGGCTACTAGAGGTATACCAGAAGATTCGTTACGTCATGCGCACGAAGAAAGTTTGCTTGCCTAGGTATATAGTTAAGTACGATTTTCAGAATGCATGCGCAGAATTATCCGTAGGAATCAACGAATGAGGGTGCAAGATTTCCGATGACGTGGTAAATTATCGTTACCAAAATGCATCAAAAAAGAACCTAACCAATAAAAGTGAGTTAACGAAAATCTCTTCTAACCTAAAAATATAACCAATCAGAAACGATTATTTCTGATAACTAACCTTCAATAAAATAGTAGCATTGACTGTAATCCAGTCCAATATAGTCAAAAAATAGTTTTAGAAAGTTATTTTTATACATTGCAAATATATTGGCAGCATTTGGACAAATTCATTTCGTCAATATGGATACGATTAAATAATCCGCGTTACAATAAATGATGATCGTTCGTTATTAGAAGATGGAAAGATAGGTAAGAAGAAATTAATTGAACAATGCTCGTTAACCTATCGTTCTTAATATCTCATTTCATTATAATAAGATATTTTACAAATACAGGTCAAAGTTACGTTAGAGAATTTCTGTATAATTAAAATATACTTGTCTTATAAAATATCCTGTAATTTTCTCGACGACACATTAAAAAAAAAAAAAAAAAAAAGAAAAAAAAGCAATACTTTAATTGTCCTTTAACAATATACTTTCGCTCGTATATAAACAGATACATTCGCAAGTGTGCGAATTAGTAACCTCTTTTCTCCATGAGATAGAATGTATACAATATAAAAACGTTAGGAAACATATAATATAATGAGTATTACGTTTTAATTCGAACAATATTTTTATTTATTGAATTCATTTATTTATACGTTCAACATACACACACACACACACATAACAATAACACATACACACATACATATACATACATACATATACATACATATACATACATACATATACATACATACATATACATACATACATACATACATACATATATATACATACATATATATATATATATATATATATATATATATATATATATATATATATATATATATATATATAAATTAGTAAAGTTAATAATACTCTGTAAACATACAATTTAGATTAAAATCTTTTTTTCATTCTCGTTATTGTCGTCGTCCATTTTTGATTAGTTAACGATAAAAGATCATTTCGCTTTTCTCTTTCTCTCTCTCTCTCTCTCTCTTCCTACCTCTCTCTCCTTTTAATACTAATTCTCTTGCACAGATCATAAAATTTTCTTTTGAAACGTGTACCTTTTCTCGTTGCGACGTGGAATCTCATAGGAAACGGCAAAGATTACCCACCGTGAGAATGTAAAGGTACCATTCGGTACCACTCTCTGACGACGTCAGCAAACAAGCACTCGTCTCTTTTTAAAGCGAAGAGAGACACGGAATAAAAAACAATGCGTGCTTCGAACGTTCCCGGTGAATCCGTACTTTTTCCTTTTATCGCACGTACACACATATCTACATGGAACACCTTCATTCAAAGATATCGTAAAATAAGAAAAAACAAAAAAAAAAAACAAAAAAAAAGGAAAGAAAACATATGAAAAACAATATATGTAAAAAGTCATTATTTCCAAACCACTTGTGGGTAGTTATCAATCTGTCCATCCATCCATCCATGCTGTTGTTACCATGACGTATAATATTTCTACGCGAGGCCGCATAACGGAATTTGGATCCTTGACATTTTTGAATTTAGCGGTTATTCTATGGTCGATCATAGTCATTGAATGTTTTCATTACTCCATTAAAAATAACGCAGATATTACTTTTCTATTTT
>OU426993.1:15548649-15556149 GCA_911387935.1 Dolichovespula saxonica | reverse complement strand
GAAACTTTGCAAACCCAAAACGCAACTCCGGATGCAAGATGCGTAAAAGAAAGAGAAGAAAAAAAAATGCAACTCAAATACCCAAAGGCAATCCAACATTCACGGTTTGCCAGCGAACGAAACAAATTCGTTCTTTTTTTCTTTTTTTTTTTTTCATACGAAGCATGACAAAACTAGAACTGGAATTTTTTCGAGTAGCGGAAGAAGATAAAAAAGAAAATAAAAATATAAGAGCAGAAAAGAGAGAAGAATAGGGATGCTCCAATCGGTGGAAAAACATTTTCATTGAAATTCACTTTTATTAAAGCGTAACATGTATACATTAAAACGTGTCATTTCCGAGGCACGTTAAATCCCGTGAATACGCTTTTCTTCGCAAATACATACATATGTACGTAGATTTGGAAAATTCCGTCCGACGTAACTCTCTGAAGCCTTCTTCCTTCCTTTTCTCCCCGCCCTCGTCACTTTTTCAATTTATCCTTCCCGTCATTAGAAGTGTCGTCGTGGTATGTGGTGTGTGTGTGTGTGTGTGTATGTATGTGTATGTGTATGTATGTATGTATGTATGTGGTGAAACACAAAAGCTCTCGGAGATATCAAATATTCTTGTTGTTATATTATGTACGGAAAATCTTTCAACGGTCTGAAACTTCTTGATGGATCAATCACGTGTGAAATATGATCTTTTTACCGATTATGATAAGTCAGGTTAGGTTGGTTTTCTTTTCTTCTTCTATTTCGTTTTCGTATTTTTCCTCGTTAATATGACAACGGTATCGCAAATAAATTATCTTTTCGTGTAAATATTAGAATTGTGCAATTTATGATAGGAATTTTGAATTTTTGTATCGCATGGTACCAAAATGATGGAACGTCATCAGCATGTTAACGATATGCGTGTCTTTATTGAGGTTGGCAAGTGGATAAGAACGTGATATGAATTTATGAAAAGTTTACGTGTTAGTGAGTTAGTCGATTGTCCGGTCTTATCTTCTCTCTGAAAGTCATTATAATACATACTTACGCTCTAGTCGATCGATTAGAGATCCCATACAGAATTGCATTATTAATAAAGCCAACCACCGATCTGCGTTTGAAAATATACGTTAAATGTTATCTCCGTTCTAGGTATTTAATTCGATTAAATATTGGAAAAAAATATAAAAACGTCGGATAGATAGAAAGTAAAAGAATCTTTGATCGAGTTTCTTTTTTCTTTTGTTTCGTTTTCAACGAAGATCCGTGCCGTAAATTATTTCTCTCAAAACAGAAAGTACGAACAAAAAAAAAGAGAAAAAAATTGGTATATTTCAGAATTCGTTTCGAAAAATCGGCAAGTAAGAGCGAGAGGTAGCAGCGATAACACCTTTAACAGAAGTTAAAGCCTACCTCAAGTCAACCTATTTTATTTGACAGTACACACATCATCGATGCGTCTTTCGAATACTACATTCGTAACGCTTCGAAGAAGAAGAGGAAGAAGATGAATAAGAAGAAAAAAAAAAAATAAACAAAAGAAAATATACGCGAAACTCTCATTTTACTCAATCTGTATGTCACAGGTCGATTGGTGTGGAGGAAGGAAGAAATGCGAAGAGTATATTTGTATCTAACGCGAAAGAAAGATAATGCCTTGGAATGCAGGTGATACATACATATGTATATCTATGCATGACAATTAACAGATTCCATCCTTCGATATCTTATTTGTTGTTTCTTTTCACTTATATCTCTAGGTGTACGAAATGGAGGAAGGTAGGAATGAGGATCGAACGAATGGAAAAGAGAGAGAGAGGGAGAGAGAGGAAGGAGGATTAATTCGAAAAGATAATGGCGATAAATGGAAGGAAGGTGAAGGAATGGAAGTTAGAAAAAATGTTTTACAACCGATCGTAATGTATACGATGGAAAGCCGACAGCATATGACGACGACGACGACGACGACGAAGACGAAGACGAAGACGAAGACGACGATGGTACGTATACGTTTTATGTATGTATATACATACATACATACATACATATATATATATATATATATATATATATGTTATGTGTGTATGTACGGTATGTAGTACGTACGTACGTATAATGTATGTATGTACGATGTATGTGTATATATATATATATATGTATATATATATACATATATATATACATATATATATATATATATATATGTATATATATATATATATATACAAGGATCGGCGAAGATATCCGATCGGCGCGTCGATCGTCGACCGATCATCGAGGGTGCGGAGTAGCTCTCGCTTTGGAGCATCATGATTGGTCGACGAGGCTTGCTTCGTTCAGGCCAACCTGCCGCTGCGCCGTGTCACCATGTTAGTTTGCCGGCGAGAGCGAACAGTCAGTCGCTTACTGTCCGCGACCGGGTAAACGTCGTTCGTACGAGCCATGAATTGAAGGCTCGGACGATTCCTCTCGTGCCGTCTCGTTCTTCGCGTCTTCTTTTTTTTCCACGCTTTTTTCCCCCCTCTCTGTCTCTCTCTTCTCTCTCTCTTCCTCCTCCCCCTCCCATCCCTGTTGTTCTTTCGTTCTCAGCGCGTGAGAGCGGTCAACGACGACGCAAGTGTGTCTCCTAGGTATACCCGGGCCCTCCGGTGGATTGTTTTTTTTTTATATATATATATATATATAGTAATAGACAGTAGTTAGAGGGAAAAGTAATATCGTACGTATTAGTAATAAGTAGAATTAGTATATATAATTATTACGTCGAGAAAACTTCGCGTCGAAGATAATATATAATAGAGAGGAAAGGGAAAATATAAGAATAGAGAAAGAAAAACAATACAAAAGGTAATACACCTTTTTGTTCCCGTTCGAATCGCGTGGAATTTTCGAGGGTCACCCCGTCTGTTTCTATCTTCCTCTTTCTCTCTTTCTCTCTTTCTCTCTTTCGCTCGCTCGCTCGCTCGCTCGGTCCTTCCTCTATCGAGCGGGGAAAGGAAAAGTGGCTCGGCTCTGTGTGCTCGGAGTGCGGTGAGGGAGAACGACACGGAGGCGTGCGATGGCGGTGGCTGCGCCGGAGCCACGGCGGCCGCGCACCGTCTTTTCTGGTGGTGAACGTGCTGCTTCCGGATGTGCTACTACGGACTATCGCCCCGAAAGAACTTTACGGCTGAATCGGACGACCAGTCCTCTTCTCCGTTTTCACGCTATCGTCCTACTCTTGCTCTTTTTCTTCGGCATTAAGATCGACGCCCTCAGAGTCGGTAAGTCTTTCTAGCAATGTTTCACCGGTCAACGACCACTACTTTTACCGTCGTCTCCTTCCTATTTTAAATTTTCCCGCCCTCGTAATATATATACATAGAAATAGAGTTCGACCGACCGTTACGCGCGATCGTCTTATCTTTTTATCTCTTCCTTCCTTTAATGTTCTTTTCTTTATAATTTTTTTTTTTATGTAATTTTTTTTTTTTTTTATTTTCGTTTTACTTTTTTCTATACCGAACGAAGACCTCGCGGCTATTTGCGGCGCGAAATGGAAAAGGGATAAAGCGATTTAACTTGCGCAAAGTTTTGTTGACCAGTAGATGAAAGATTTCGAAACTCCCGACCCTCAATATAAATCTATTCCCACGTGATGCTATTCTTCTTTTTTTTTCTTTTCTCGTGTTAGGTTATCCTTTTCGTGGAAAGGAAGACCGCCTTTTCTAACCTTTCTTCCTCACAACCCCTAGCGCTTTTTTCAAATCTCTTCGGGATACACAAAATCGTCCCAAAGTCGTCGAACAACGTTGTAAGAAGAAACGATTCTCTTTCTTTGGCCCCCCTCTCTCTCTCTTTCTCGTGTCTTTGTTCGAAGTGTAATCGGGTGAAAAATATTTTTCCATCGTTACCACCACCGCGGGGCGTCACGCACATGTTCCGATCTCTGTTTTCATTCGACTGGTAAACACTTTCGTCGTTTTATCTCCCAGTTATTTTTTTTTTTTTCATTTCTTTTCATTTCTTTTCATTTCTTTTCTTCTCTTTTTTCTTCTTTTATTTTTCCGTACTCGTTCTTACGCATGAGACTCAAGTTCATCGATAATGCGTGCTAGTTGATCGCGAAATAGTATCAGCTATTTTCAGCTTATTCTGGGTATCGTTAGACTGAGTAATAATTCTTCTAGATAACGGACCTTGAATGAATCGAAAACGAATAAAAGATATAATTGTTTCGTTTTGTTCGTGCGAATATGTTTATCGCTTGCAAGAAGCAAAAGGAGAACACGAGTGCAGATACATAATTTCTCAATAAATTACGATCTCATTTTTCTATGTCCCTTCCTTTCTCTTTTCCCCTCCACTCTCTTTCACCCCCTCCACTCTCTCTCTCTCTCTTTTATTTTTCTTATTATCTACAATCGATGGTATGTAAACTGATTACATTAAAAAGATGGAAATAAAAATAGAAAAAGAAATAATAAAAAAAAAGTAAAAGAAGATGATAAGAATAAAAAATAAAAAAAATGAAAGACGTAATCTTAAGAAGAATATAGCTTTCAATTGCGAGTTGCGATGCATGTTCAACAAGATAATACGCGTGGCACGTGGCCTCTTCTCTGGTCATAGTGTTACCTCGAAAGAGTGAGGGAGAGAATGAAGGGGCGAGGAGAGAGAGAGAGAGAGGGGGGTGATATAAGAAAGACAGAGTCTTCTCTTTTCGGCTAGGCAAGTAAGATTGTAATCGGACTACACGGAGGCCGTTGAGTTTCTTCGACGACAACGACGACAACGACGACAACGACGATGACGATGACGACGACGACGATACGACTACGTGAAACCGGTTTTCACGAGAATTCTTTCCATCGTCGCCTTTTAGACGAGTATCAAACGTTAAGTTCATATTGCAAGATGGTCCGAGAGACTTCTGCAAATTTTCCAACAAGGGAAACAAACAAAAAAGAAAAAATTATACGCAAGAAAACGAATCAAATGGTTTAAAAAGTTGTTGAAAATGTACATACAAAATGGAAAATGACGGTGTGTATATATATATATATATATATATGTTACATAGAAAAAAAATGTTTGTATTATATGTATATTTATTAGACGAATGTTATATATTCGTACAGGATGCGCCAAAAGTTCCTAGTACGTTGGCTTGAAAGTTTCTATGCTTGTAGTTTTACAATCTGGGGAAAAAAAAAGAAAAGAAAAAAAAAAATAAAAAAAGCTCCAAAAATACTCTCGTAAAAGAGTAAGATTGATATTTGAGAATCTAAGAAATCCAATCTCTCAGTCCACCCTGTACAAATATATAACAACTTGTATATGCCTCTATAAATATGTATCATTTTTGGTATTATTACAAGTGTCGTTAAAAAAGAATGTTCTATTTTTGTTCTTCTTATTCTTCTTCTTTTTTCTTTTTTGGAACGTACAATCAAACATTGGAGAAAGAATAATAAAGGTTTAACACGTTAATCTGTGCGTAAGGTGGAAGAAAATTCGGTGCATTTGATGTGTTTACATCGGTCCCACCTCTAAAACTCAAACCGGTTTTCTTTCCTTTCCATTGGGATATTGTAAGAGATCCAAAAAAAGTATACGCGCGAGCCATTATACCGAGATGGATATGACGATGATGGTGCCTCCTCGTGCAGTAAGCTACGCTAGCTTGAGCTGGTAATATAGCGGGGAGGAAGAGAGGGGTTGGTTAGTCGGATGGATGGATGGATGAAACGGGGTTAGGGGGTGGGGGGTAGGAGGAGTGGAAGGAGAGGGGCAGTCCTTTGGACCTGCTTCGTCGAGCCGATAAAAAGGAAGGTGTAACAGTGTTGACCTTGGTTCCGTTGCTCGTCTCCTACTTCTCTCCCTCTTACTCCTTATTCGTCGTCGTCGTGTGTTATTCATCGTCGAACTCAAACTTTCATCTTTCGAACGTTTGAATGTCGAAAGATGCGTTCGAATTTTTTAAAGAAATATTGTTATTATTATTATTATTATTATTATTATTAATTTTAGGACGTATTATTCGCAAATAGGAAGTTTGTGTTTTTATACGAATCAATCGAGATATAGCTTCGCTGGGCAATGAAATTATTTGGTTTTATTTTAATTATTTGGTTTTTTTGGTTTTATGCGCGTTAACTTGTGCGTTTGTGTGTTTGATTTTGTAGAGGCGAGAGGTGGGTGGGGAGGCGGTTTGATGAGGGTAGGGGAAGAACAACTCGCAGAGATCCGAATCTCTTAACATATGTATGTATGTATGTACGTATATGAGAAAGTAGAAATAAACATTCTACTTACAATTAGTGGCACGTTTAGTCTCTTGTGTCATGTATGGTTGATACGTATGTATGCACGAAGAGATATAGCACACGGAAGAGTGCATGTTTTTCATTACACTCACTCTTTCTCTCTCTCTCTCTCTCTCTCTCTTTCTCTCTCTCTTTCTCTCTTTCTCTTTTTGTGTGTGTGCGTTACATACGAACACGATAATAAAAAGGCGAAATAAAGAACGATAACGAAGAAGATGATGATGAAGAGGAGAAATAGGAAGAAGAAGAAGAGGAAGAAGAAGAAGAAGAAGAAGAAGAAGAAATTTATCGTACACTCGAATCAAGCGGATGTAGAGTTTTATTCTCCGTCTACCGGCAAAGTGACAAATTAATTTAACACTTTTGTTCCGTTACGTCTCGTCTCTTTTTTTCGTTTCCGTAAAACCGTAAATTCATTCCTTAACGCGAATATCTGTGTGTGTGTGTGTGTGTGTTTTTTTTTTCTATCTCTGAAGTATTATCGATACCCAAGTATCTGTTATCACCCTATTTCATAAAAAAAAGAATTAAGACGATGTTATATTTCACTAGCGAATCAATTAGTTCAAATCGTATATGCGAATATGTCGAAATTGTTTAGTTCTTGTTAATCGTAACGAAAACGCGTTCTACTGGAACAATCTTTTTTTTTCCTTCTTCTTCTTATGCCGCTGTTTTTGCATATACATACGCACATACGTATGTACATACATATATAGGATTCGCGTACGCTCAGGATAAAAGTTCTCGTTCTCGTTTTCTCGTGCTCGTGCTCGTTCTCGTTCGGCCGTGACTCCGTACGTTCTACGTTCCTTAAATCTTCCAACCATTAACCCCGACATATTCTGCCTTCCGATATGGTCTCTTATCTCTTTCGGTACCTTATTAAGCGCTTCTTTATTATTTATTGTAAATTTTGGGAATCTCGAAAACGTTTATATCATCGAGGAATGGGATTGGACGATTATAAAAATTTTCTTTCGAAAAATATTCATACTTTTTTTTAAATTGCCGATATAAAATCGATTACGAGTTTTATATCGATAAAACTTAACAAATAAATAAACGATAAATATTAGTATTATAAAATTTATTATATATATATATTTATATTTATATTTATATTTATATTTATATTAATAATACGTGTAATAATGCGAATAATATGTTGGTGTGCGCGTGTATATACATATTTTTATACACATTATTACAT
>OU426993.1:15466149-15543649 GCA_911387935.1 Dolichovespula saxonica | reverse complement strand
TTAATATTTGTCAGTTTTCATTTTTGTTTTTATCTTTCTCTCTCTCTCTCTCTCTCTCTCTCTTTCTTACATTCTTTTTTCCCATAGATACGAGATAATTATAGCTTTGTCGTCGTCAAAGGCGGCGACTCGACAAAGGAAGAACTTCTAAAAATTTTGCACAGTTTTTATTTTATTTTATTTTATTTTATTTTATTTCTTCAGTTCAGTTCAAGTATCAAAAGTTTCGTAGTACTCCATTAGATATACCCTTTCTTTTGGGAAACGTAGATCACTCCTCCTCCTCCTTCTCTCTATCTTGAAATATCTTCCTTTACGTGTTCAGAGTTTCTTTGTTGGTATTAGTAACTTGATACCGTTAAACGATTTTTTATTTTGCACGAAAAAAAGAAAAAAAAACTTTCTTTTCTCATTCGTTCGACGCGAACTACTGTGCGAAAAGGGAAGCCATTCCTCTCTTGTCAGTTTGCTTTTGTGTGTGTGTGTGTGTGTGTGTTATGTGTGTACGCTTGCACCCTCGCACTTATGGATATGTGTCCGTGTGAGAAAAATCGTATGAAAGGAATAGAGTAACGTGAGTTCCTAACGTCAGCCATAAAAGTTCTTAATTAAAATCGCTATTAAAGTGTCGCAGAGACTAGACTACTAGCCCCCAGTCGAGACGTCAAAGTTTTCGTTACTTCTTTTTTCTTTTTTCCTTTTTTCTTTTCTTTTTTTTTTTCACGTTCGTCTAGAGACGACGTGTGAAAGTCATTCCACACGTCGTAGGTACTTTTTCAAACTAACGTTCCTCCCACTTCTATGCCATTGTTCAACAACGTGAATCACGTATCTCCACGTTCTATCCTAAGTCCCATCTATTATAGTTTCCTCTTTGATATTCGAAAAATCTGATGGAAGAATTTTAATAGACCCGGATAACGAATCGTTACGTGGATATCGATGTACGAACGAAACTACTTCTCGTACTTACACTCGAATGTAACTTGAAATCTCTCGTGTATTCTTTTTTATCTTTTTTTTATTTTTTTAATTTTTTAATTTTTTAATTTTTTAATTTTTTTCTTTTCGACGTGATGACGGTCATAGTCCGAGGGAGACGTAACAAAAATTAGACACCTCTGTCGTTACGACGTGTAGTTTGATAGTTAATTAAATTTCGATATGTATTTTTTTCTTGTACGTGTTTAATAAACAATACTAAAGCAATATTAATATTATAATTATATTAATATATATATATATATATATATATATATATATGATATTGTAACATATATTAATATTATTTTAAACAATGTTCAATTTATTAATATGAGATGATCAAATAATTGATTTTTTTCGTCGTTACGTTAGTTAAAGAAAAAAAAAAAAAAAAAGAGAAAGAATCTTCTTTTTTTCGCAACAAAAGGAAATCTAGTTACTCGTTATTCAATTGCGATGCGCACATACACACACACACACGCACACGCGTCAAAGTTTGTCTAGAAAAGTTAACTCGAGCCAAGCTAACATGGCTAGCTCTCGGCTACGATTCTAACTGTAAACGAGGGAGCACGCGTTCTTGAAAGCCACGCGTCCGCATTTTAGCGGTTCATGGATTACATGTAAATGCACCTGTCTCTCTATTGGCCGACGTTCGAGGTGCCCTGAAAGGAGAGGTGCGCTTGATGGACTATCGTATATCGCGTGATACACTATGGGTACTTTTCGTTACCATGCGTTCGACTTGATTATCTCAGAATTCAATGCCAGAGTCTTCAGTGATGATCGATGCTGGTATATTTTTTTTTGTGTCTTGATCCAGACGCATTCTATTATCGTATTATATATATATATATATATATATATATATATATATATATATATAAAATATTATTACTAGTATATAAGAATTTACATAATTGTCCTTTATTTCCCCCTCCCCCTCTCCATACAAAAATAAAGATTCCTTATGAAGATTTAATACTTTCTATGCGACATTTTATCACTTCCAGATAATGTACTAACGTTGCATTCACGATCAGATTGATTCTCTCTCTCTCTCTCTCTCTCTCTCTCTCTCTCTCTCTCTCTCTTTTCTTGCTTTTCGTCGGATTTATTATCTCTTTCCTTAGATAGATTTCAATGAATTAGAGAGAATGGAGTATGCAGGTTTTACTTTTGTCAATACTCAATCATAAGGAATGTGTAAATATAACGATTGAGAGAATAATTTGTTATTTAACGGGATTAAAAAC
This sequence comes from Dolichovespula saxonica, assembly GCA_911387935.1. Taxonomy (NCBI): domain Eukaryota; kingdom Metazoa; phylum Arthropoda; class Insecta; order Hymenoptera; family Vespidae; genus Dolichovespula; species Dolichovespula saxonica. Next base: position 15,541,409 of record OU426993.1, on the reverse strand, counting down.
ATATGAGAAATAAGTTGACGACAGGATTAAATGGAATTCTTCCGTTATTAGGGGACATTGCCTTCGAGAGATTAATTCTTTCAATCGATTCAACGTTTTATATATATATATATATATATATATATATATATATATATATATATATAAATGTATGTGTGTGTGTGTGTCGAGAAAGAAAGAGAGAGAGAGAGAGAGAGAGAGAGAGAGAGAGCAGTGCGCGTAGACTGGTTTTGAATATTAGCTCTCTCTCTCTCTCTCTCTCTCTCTCTCTCTCTCTCTCTCTCTCTCTCTCTCTCTCTTTCTCTCTGGCCCTGTCTGTAAGTATCAGTCGGACGAATTTCGTGTACCAGTTCGGAGAGCAAGCGAGACTATCAGAGAGAGAAAGAGAGAGAGAGTCACCGACCTCTGTTTTATTTCCGTACCACTTGCTAATGCCAATTCGATTACCACTTGTCAATTATTCCAGACCGGAGAGATGTTCTAACAAAGTCACCGATATATGTCTTCTATGGTGTTCTCTTGTGAGATTTGTTAGTCGTGCTGTAGCTATTGTCCTCTGTAATACGATATAGTAGTAAGCCATCTATTCGTGTCTTCCTCTCATTCTTTTTCTTCTTCTCCTTCTTCTTCTACTTCTACAAATTTAGGATGTAAAAGAAATAGATCTCTCGAAACGATAATAGCAAATAACAAGAAGAACAAGGATAACGATAGAAACAAATAGCAATGGGAATTGTTCTTCATTGGTGTCGCCATTGTCGAAAATAAAAAATAACGTCAACAAAAACGGGGACTAGCTCGCGATATCGTAAGAACAATTAGTGCAATTGTCGTTTAGCCGCATCGATGTCTTTCGACATTTTTTTGAAAGAATCGATCAACAAGGAATAACAACAATTGGGTTTTTTTTTTTTTTTATAACATCGTTGTTAACGTAATAATTGTAAGAAGCAAATAACAATGGTCGGTAAGAAAAATCAGTTGAATGTAAAAGATAGTCATTATAATCGTCGTTTTTAGGAGGCATCGAGATGGTGTCGCCTTACACAGTTGAAAATAGCAAATCACAAACATTAACAATAAGAACGAGTACGAAGATAAAGTACAAGTGGTATCATTGTTGTTCGCTAGGATTGGTGTTGCCATAGTTGTCTCTGCCCTACATAACCATAGGAGTCTTTCGACCAATGAGGACTTATTGTACAAGCTTGTTCTCTGATTCCACCTATTACGGGACGCGCTTTAGAACGGGCTAGCTATGCCGTGCTATGCTATGCTATGCTGTACTATACCATACCATACCATACTATACTATACTATACTATACTATATATTACGACGTTCGTTTCGTTTAGAAACGATATCCCGCTCTTTATTGACGCTGCCAATCAGGTAATCGTGAGGCATGCACGCGCTCGCTACGCTTCATCAAAGCTCGTTTTTCCGTGGCCCAGTTCTGCGGTTAATCGGCCCGAGAGAGGACTCCTTCTTCTCCTACCTACCCCTCTTTCTTTCGTCGTCGACATTTCCTTCTTAAGGTGCGTTCGATCGAATCGAACCAAATGTTCGCGAACGTTCGAAATAAAGAATCGATTTATAAGATTATATATATATATATATATATATATGTTTACTACGAGTTTCATATTATATGAAATTTCTAAATCTATTATAAAATTTATATTATTATAAAATTTGATATAATATGAAACTCGTAATAAACTTATACAGTGATAAAAAATACATAAAGCAAAGCTTATTTTTGTCGTATAAAAAAAAAAAAAAATTTATAATTTGAAATTCATAATTATAAGTTTTACCAGTATAATTACATTATACTAGACGTAAATACGATTTTATTTTATTGACCGAGTATTTTTTTTTTTTTTTTTTTACTTGGTCTGATTATATTTCCACTTTAATTAAAGTTTAAATTTGAGATATTCCCAGGGCAGATATCGAGTAATAGTAAATTCACCGTTAATTTATTACTGCGGAGTAAAACCTTTGACGATTCGATTAAATTCTCATTCGTATTAGAACTTCCGTTGTTTTAAATAGAAAATCGTAATAATCATAGTAATAGTGGTAGTAGTAGTAGTAATAATAATAACAATAATAATAATAATAATCATAATAATAATAATAATAATAATAATAATAGAACCCAGTCATGAAATTACTGTGCTTTAATGTCGTAAATTTTTTTGTCCTATTATTAACGTCAAATAAAGAATAAAGTTCGCATGCATGAAAAGCTGGTTGATCGAAATCATCGATCAATGTGATTTAAGGTACTGAAAAAGGAAAGGAAAGCAAAAGAAGAAAAAAGAACAAAAAGAAAAGAAAAAGGAAAAGAAATTGATGAAAATGGCGCATTACGATTTTCGTTACGATCGAATGAAAAAAAAAAAAAAAAAAAAAAGAACGAAGAGTAATGAGGTCGTCCCCGTCCCCATCCGTGTGTATCTCAGGTTGAGCCTCCGTGTTCATTGGCTTCTAAAGGCAGGTTCACACGCGAGAAATACTTAAAACCCACGATACTCCAAGTAGACTGGCAGAGAGCCGTTGGCGAAACGTTTATAGCAATTAGTACTAGGCGTGCTAATTCACGAACGCTCGGCTCGTTGCACGTCGCTTTACGTGGGATCTCGAACCAAGCGAAACGCCGTTAACGTTCTTTTTTATCGCCAATACTTTCTATACTCCTGCGAGAATCTCGTTGTCTCTCTTTTTTAGATCCATCACGCGAGCCAATTACGTTCTCTTGGGTACTTCAAAGATGAATAGCTTTATTCATTTCACAAAATCGACGTATAATACAACGTTTTTTATTTTTTCCATTTTTTTTCTCTCTTTTTCTTTTTTCTTCTTGTTTGCCATCCAAATTCTCGCAAACAGGGGGAGGGGTGTGTGCGCGCGTGTAAAATCGAACGCCAGAAAATTTTCGGCCTATTTAAAATTCCTTCAAATTTTCGATTCTCTATTGTTATAACTGTTGAGAAACTGCATGGGACATTGAGACAAAAATTAACTCCATTAATCGGGAGACACTATCGTTCGTTAATATATCGAATCGATCCTGTTATATAATTAGAAAAAAAAATAGTTATAAACAAAATAATATCTGCGTTAATAATATCTTGGAAGATTCATTTTTTCTTTTCTTTCTTTTTCTTTTGTGTTATTTTTTTCTTTTCCGCGTGAAATCTTAATCGGTAGATTGAATATTCACGATATGAAACGATGCAATACGTTGTTTTTTCTTTCTTTCTTTTTTTTTTTTCTTATACAAATACAAGCTTCGTTTGTATCGATGGATTGTGTTTTTCCACAAACGAAAGGACTTCTGGTTCCCATTGTATTATAATACTTGTATGCTCGCATGACGAGCGGTATTCTTCTGACACGTACAAAAGTAAGCTAATTATATATACTTTTGGTCTCTCATTGCATAGTAGGTAAATAATACCAGATTGAAAATAAAGGAACAAGAAAAAAAAGAAAAAATAAGAGAATTGTTAGATATAACTTGTGTTTATTAGAATCTTTTCAATTTTAACATGATCATCGATTCTTTCTTTCGTTGTCTCTCGAATCAGGCAATATAATAATGACAGCGGGGGAGGAGTTTAGTAAACGATTCAAATACGTAGATTTCGTAGGTGACTACGAAAATACACGTATTCGATGTGAATATTATGAATTATTCTTTATGGTGACAAAACTGTCGGCAAAAAAAATTGTATCATTCGATAGGGATATTAATATATATATATATATATATATATATATATATATATATATATATATATATATATATATATTCTCATTATCTCAACGGATATATACATTTGATAAAACTTCGATGCGTCGTCTATGTCTCATATACAGAGAAACATCGTACGAAGTAGTTAAAGTAACGGTGTCTAGTGAAAACTGTAATACCAGTCATTAGGTGCGCATCCATTTTCGTTTAATTTTTAAATTGTATATATATATATATATATATATATATATATATATGTATGTATGTATTTTTTCGCAAACTATACCTGCAAAGCAATTTCGTTGTTATTTATGATTTTTGTCTTATCACCACAGATTACGTATCATCCTGTATAAATTATCTTACTTTTTCAATGTATGCTTCAATCTCATAATAAATTAACTCAATAATTGAACTAATGAAATAAAATAACATTGTTCATAACGTTCAATGAATATGACACAATTCATTAATTTCATCGATACAAACAAAGATTGTATTTGTATTAACAAAAAAGTATGTATTATACTTTAATATCATGCTCTTACATTACAATTTTATTACATTACGATGTAATGTACGCTATGTAAGTATAACTTATATTAGTATAATTATAAAATTTGTACTAATATAACTGTGCGAACGATTATGATACAACACTTACTTGGTAATCATTAAATTTCGTATATAAATTAACGATTAATAAATTGCTTGCGAAATAATGTAACGTGATGTAATACACAAATACAATATGTATTTGTGATAGTTAAATCGAGTTTTTATAGACTATTAATATCATGTCATTGATATACATTTTCTTTCTTCTTTTTTTTTCCTAAACCATATATAAAAAAAAAAAACCACGTAAAGATGAATTAAAAAAAAAAAAAGAACGATCTAGGATGCCAGAGAAAAACGCGCGAGATTCTTGGAATCTTTGATATCTTTCCAGAAGAATGCTCGCAATCTATTGAACCTCGACACGAAAATGTAATAAAAGTGCAATGATTCGATATAACGGGGTCATCTTGGAAATCCAGAGATCGCTTTTGGCCTGTCGATCGTACAAAGATAATTGGATCAGTCGTGACAGTCAGTCAACGAACGCCATGCGGCACACATACATACATACATACATACATACGTACATACATACATACATACATACATACATATACTCGTATATATCGTTTGCTTGTGCCATTCAACCGTTCAACGTGTGTATATACTCGTTGCTACTGATTCTGTTGCGCTGTTACTCCTACTCTCTACGTACAACAAGGTCACGAGTAGACGAATGCTCGCTCGATTGATGATCTAACGAAGGGAACTCTTACAAGGGACGTACTTACAAGTCGACGATCCTTTTCGAAAGAAATAAAATAGAAATACTATGATAAAGTAAAATCGAGAGTATTAGAATAAAATGGAATGAAGAAGGAACGACACAAAATTATATCTTTCTTTTCTTCTTCTTTTTTATTTCTTTTCTTTCGGTGTTCTCAATTGTAAATAATCCGCAAGGGGGGAATATGACGTTGTTGATTGTTAGAAATCATTGGGTCGCAGAAACCCGAAGCTACGTGTAAGTAAACTCTCTATAAGAAAATAAAATGCGAATTATCTTACTAATTCGCATTAGGATAGAGTATCTCTCTCTCTCTCTCTCTATCTCTCATTCTGTCTCTATCTCTGGTCGATGGTAGTACTCACAAACGCATTGGTATACCAGTCGTGCACCATTTAAGGCCAATAGCGCGCTAGGTGCACTTTCTATGGAACGAGCGAATTTCACGTTCCCAACTTGACTCTCTTTCTGGTGGCCAGAAACAACACCGCAACGCTGTCCTCCTCCTCCTCGTCCTCCTCCTCTTCCCTCATCACCACATCTTTCCCCATGCCGCGCTCCAATCCCTGACACTTGGTACTTTTCATTTACTTCCGTGATTAAAACTCTGTCTTCCTTTAACTTGCCTTTTTCCCCGTTTCTGATTCGTCTTTCTCTTTCTCTCTCTCTCTCTCTCTCTCTCTCTCTCTCTCTCTCTCTCTCTCTCTCTCTCTCTGTCTCTCTCTTTCTCTCTGTCCCTCTCTTTATTCCCTCTTCCATTTTATTTTTCTCCTTTAAGATAGGAAATGCCATTCAACAAACTGGTTTCAACGTTTCTACGAAATCTAATCTAAGCAGGAGAAAGAGAATCGTCGGCGAGTGTTCTGCTGACCCCGAGAAAATCACTTTACGCGCGTCTTAACTGTTTATCCAAACTTATAAATAAATAAATCAATCAATCGGCCGATCGATTGAAATGCAAACGATCGTTTGAAAATAGCCGAACAAATTTGACGTTTCTCTTAAACCAACGAATGACGGGCGTGTTTTTTTTATTCTTCTTTTTTCTATCTTCGTTTTCTTTTTTTTTTGTCGACGATGATTGAAAATCGAACAAATAAAGATTTTCTGTTTATCGGCCGACGATCAAATATTTGACGATGAACGTGAGCGATTTGAAAAAAAAATTGAAAATAAATTTTGATTTTTTTAAATTCTTTGAACGGATCTATAGAAGAATATATATATATATATAAAAGCAAAGAATACAAAATCAAAATTAAATAGTGTAATTTTATTTAAAACCAATGCAAAATTTATCTGCTGCTGCCTTTAAAACGATGTTTTTATATTGGAATTGTTTAAACGATGTCACGTGAGTAGATTTTATTATAAATGTAAACATTTCGAGATTTTATTATAAATCTAAATGTAACGTATAAAATAACAGAAATGAAAAAATTACAATATTTTTCTAATTTAGTTGATAATTAGAATAATTCTTCTCGCGTTTCGAAATCTCGATTTTCTTTCTTTTTTCCCTCTTTTCTTTCATTTTTTTTTCAAATCACAGAACTTTAATTAAACTTTGTGAAAATTCGCAGATCGCTTAAACTTTTCTGTTCCCTTCGGCTATTGCCGCTCAGAACGTTCTTTTTCTTCTTTTTTTTTTTTCTTTCCCCGGGTTTCTTTTTCTTTTTTTTTTTTTTTTTTGTAACGAAAAATCGATTACGTAAATATCGTACGTCAACGATATATTTACCATATGGACTCGATAGTACCGATTTATTTCAATTCTTTTTTTTTTAGGAAATAAAATATTCCCGAATAAGTAGTTATACTTTGGAAAGACGTTTTTTTTTTTAACGATCCTAATGAACGTTCTTTTATGGTCCTCTATCTCGAGATGATGATAATGATGATGATGATGATGATGATGATGATGATGATGATGCCTTGGGCAATTGCAGCAGTTGAGGAGGACCGAGATGAAATTAAGGTCGCACGTTTGCACCTCGTTTCGATCTTCGATAGTGACGTGATTCCAGGTCGACTCCGATCTCTTTGTTCGAAAAGAATACCAATGAACGCGATTCTCGAACGGCCAGTATTACTCAAATTGGATTATTTGAAACTTCGCAATCGACTAAATTCAATGTATATACAATTTGCATTAAGTGAGACGTATTATCGTTGTAATTATCAATGTTGACCAATGGAACAAGAGAATTTCTCGCAGTATAATATCTATCTACTTATGCACATACATATATATATATATATATATATATACATACGTATGTATAAATACGATACGTGGGAATATTGCAATTTTCTCGCGACTCACTTAAATGTCAAACAATGACCCATCGATCGGATATATCTTTCTATATACTTATATGCGTTTATTATCGTTGAAGAAAAAATGCCACGTTCAATGCCGTCGTTAATGCATTCCATAGAGAAAGTACATACTCGTCCCTGAATTCCTTTTAATAGATTGTGTTTTTAACAAATATGTCAATCTCGTTTGTTCGCTTCTAAATTTACATATATCCATATATTTATTTATATACATGGACATTATCATACATATTATATATTTACATATTATATATTTACATATATATATATATATATATATTAGGTCGTTAAGGATGAAATTTGTGGAATAAGTTACAGCTGGCAATATTATTAACTGTTTGAGTGTCACGGGTCTTTATTGTTTCCCAATCGAAAATTGCCAAGCGGCGTGATAGCGCTTGTCCATTTCCGTATCCAAAAATGCCGAGCGGCGCGATAGCGCTTGTCATATTCCATGTCCAAAAATGCATCGACAAAAACCGAGCGTGCTATGATTGCGTCGGTTTCGCAGCCCAAAGCGCTGGCACTTTTGGACACGAAATGGAAGAATGGCACACAAACGGATAAAGCTACAAATTTCATCCTTGACGATCCCAATATACACATAAAATGATTTTCGACGAGAAAAAGCAAAAGAAAAAAAAAAAGAACACGAAACCAAAAAAAAAAGGAAAACATTGTAAAAAGTAAAGATCTAATTTTAAATGTGTCCAGTTTGACATTTCTTATCGCACCGTATATCATTTTTATTGCGATCGTAGGAAAAGAAAAGGGGAAAACAAACGAGCAAACGAACAAAGGCGAAAATCAGAGGAAAAAAAGGAGGAAAAAGAACGAGAAGCGTCGGTTTGATTCCTAGGACCGGAATGAATCACCGGTAATACGATCTTCAGAAGGGCAAATCAATTTTGTAGTCGTCGGTCGTCGTCGTCGTCGTCGTCGTTTTCAAGTAATTTTCTACGGAAATCAAGCACCCTGTTGTTTAATCGCGCATGGACGAAGGAACAATAACGAATACATTTTGCTTAGTAACGTTAAGATTAGAAATTATATGACATTTTCGCATGAGGTATATAATCATACGCGTCATTGATACACGTTCTCCAAGTAAATGACAGACCGTTTAACTAACGTCATTTTAATGATAAGAATAATTACGTGCATTCGAATTCGCAAATGAAAAATAATTATTCGTGAGATTTGGAAGAAAAACATGTTGAGAACGAACGATTTCTTGATAAATTAAAATTTATTCATTTGGAAATCGTGCGATTGCCTCATTGCTTATCGTGTACATACACACACGCACACACACACACACAAAGCAAGGTGTTAAAAATGTGTGGGATATTACGAGAAAGAAAGAGAGAGAGAGAGAGAGAGAGAGAGAGAGAGAGAGAGAGAGAGAGAGAGAATGGACGTTCATTCTTAGCTACTTGACTACATACTTCTAAGCCTCTCTAACTCTCGCGGTACCAGCCAGTACGAGCCAGCGCCTACGTCACTTTTTCTTGATCGTACGAATCCGTCTTCCAACGTACCAATTAACTCGCTCATTCGTTATTATTTTTTTGTTCCTCTATTTTTTTTTTCCTTTTATTTCTTTTTCTTTTTCCTTTTATTTTTTTCTTTTTCCGTTTGTTCCCTCTTCCTTTCGTTACCCTAAAATGGTAACAACGATTCAACCTTCTCGATTCGATCGGCGTTCGTGACGATTAACTCAATCAATCTCGTGTTTCGTTTGGCCGAAAGAAACTTTTCGAATCGAGATTTCTCGACGATTCGAATTCCGAATTAAAATAATAAATTATTTGTACACGTAGAACGTACGTACACGCGTATGTATTAATATGATTCGTGCGTGCGTCATGATAACTAGAAAGAATTTTTGCGCATCTCGATCTATCGATATGATCCTATAAAAATATATCACAGTTACCAACAACAACAACAATAATAATAATAATAATAATATTAAATGATCTCATAATTTGTGTAAGAAAAGAGAGAGAGAGAGAGAGAGAGAGACGGAAGAAAAACTAAAAAAAGGGGGGAAAGGAAGACAAAAAAAAAATAATGACGGAGAAAAAGATAATAATTAAAAGTCAAATTGATCTAGGTAACAAAGGAAAATAATTCATCTTATCATCAGACAAATATCAATGTTGTGTTGATCTCGGAACAGTAGTTAATAAGAAAAGGCGCGTTTGGTGTATGCTTCTTACCAAGTGCGCATTCGGTGCACTCCTGCACCCCGTCCTCTCTCGATGCACATTCCCTCCCAACAGTCGCTATCTCTCTGCACTGAGTGGTACCAGGCCGCACAGCCTGGCACGAACGCTGCACTTCCAAGACCGTGGGCCACCTCTTCTTCTCCTTCCTCCTCCTCTCTGTTTCTCTCTCTCTCTCTCTCTCTCTCTCACACACAGACACACACACGCGCGCGCACGCACACGCACGAACACGTACATATACGTATACATTCAATAACTCGTATACGGCATAACACGCACGTGAATGCACGAGGAGACACACGCGCGCGCGCGCGCGCGCGAACACACGTATATACCCATATAAAGCACACGTACAACAACACAACACTGATGTACCCGTCACCTATCCTCTTTCCTCCTCTTGTTCCTTTCGTATTTGACTCGAAGAAGCCGTTCTCCTCGGCAAGTCTCTTCATCGTACCAGGACTGTAGATATTTCCTCTTTTTTTTTTATCCTTATTGTTTTTTTTCTACTTCTTTTTTGTTTTTTCATCGCACGATTTATTAAGATTTATTTCTCTCTTTTTTTTTTTTTCTTTCTTAACATCTATTTATATATATATATATATATATATATATATATATATATATATATATATATATATATATATATATATATATATATATATATATATATATATAAAGATTACATACATATGTATGTAATATGATGACCTGTGCTTTGTCTATTCGTCCGTTCTTATCTAAATATTTATCGTTTTTCTTTGTTTCCGTTTTATTATTTCTTATTTCAATCTCATATCTCGCGAAAGAAACGGAACGGTTAGGTGGTTCACTTCCGTATACTACTATTGAACCCTTGAAAACTCGATTTTATTCTCTCATTAACGATCACGTTATTTCTTTAACGCATTCTGAATGAAACGCATTTTCTATTTTTATGTTCATGTTAACAGTTTTTCTTCTAATCGCGTGCATACGGTGTCGTCGATATAATATCTCTTTAGGATATTTTCTAATATTAGATCTCTCCTAGTTTTTACCTTTTTGAGAATGAGAGAAAGAGAGAGAGAGAGAGAAAAAGAGAGACGACATAGTTTTGCAAGATCGGTGCCTCGGAGACTTGCTTTCTCGTCCAAGGACGAAGGATTCAAGGATCTCTATAATGGAAAAGTTTCTATAATAGTCTCTATCACCTTCTCTCTCTCTCTCTCTCTCTCTCTCTCTCTCCTTCTCTGTGTAACTATTTAGTATATCAGTAGATCGTAGTGAATCTAGGTTTGGTTTTTTTTTTCTTTTTCTTGATGATTCTTTTCCATACTATTTCAGATCTGGTACATCAACGAATTGTAAAATCTGAGAATAAACGAAAGAAAAATGTTTGTATTGCGAGTATCCTGTGGCAAATAATATTCTTTTTGTGGTCAATAATATCTCAGAGTATATAATTCAGATACATAAAAACGAATCTCCTCTCTCTCTCTCTCTCTCTCTTTCTCTCTCTATCTATCTATCTATCTATCTATCTATCTCTATTTCTATCTATCTATCTATTTATCAATCTATCTGTCTATCTATCTATCTATCTATCTATCTATCTATCTATCTATCTATCTATCTATCTATCTATCTATCTATCTATTTATCTCTCGGATAATACACTTTCGTCTGTCGCTCGTTACGGATATAGCCGGCTCCGTAGTTATGTTACTAGCTAGGTCCAATCATCCATGTATGTGGGACACGCGGATATTCCACACGCATGCAGGATCGATGTTTCGTATATATGTACGTATCCTATGTATGTATATTACTCAATGAACGTAAACTCGGCTCGGTTGGAGCACGATTTAATATAAAGATAGAGACGAATACTTTCGAGATACACATACGCATTAAAACACATAAGTGTGTATAGATACATAATATGCGCGCGCGCACACACACACATACACACACAAAATATACGAAGAGAAAGAATATAAGACGTAATAATCCTTTTTAGTCATCCGTAGAGAACTTAAATTCGTATTGAAACGAAGCTTAATTGATTTCATCATTAAAGTTTTTAACTACTCTTTAATTTTCAGTTAATTCGACAAAAACAAAATATTATATATTTTACGGAGGCGTTTTAAGACCGGGAACACATTCTCGTAGGAGAGACAACGTTCCATCTAAGAAACTTTTCTCCTTATTAAACACTCTCCGTTCCCCTGTACGTAGGAAGTGAAGTCGTGTCACCGACATGCTAGATCGTGTAGGATTATAATACTTGGCCGCTATACGTTCGACAAGAACAACGCGCATTAGCACGGAGAAATTATTCTTGAACGAGCGGTGATCGGAACAAATTCGAACACAGATTTTAATTTATCGCTTTTGCGAAGTCTCCGTCCTACCTTTTCTCGTACCTTCCTCGATCGTTTATTTTAATTGTCGATGAAAACGAAAGGAAAAATAAAAACAGAAATAAAAAGAAGGAATAAAGAAGATTGATTATGTAAAAACCAAAAAAAAAAAAAAAAAATCTTATTTCGTAATTACCTATAGAATTATGTTTCATTACGAATCACAAATCATCGCGTATCGGTCGGTCCGTCCTTGAAATTATCGAAGAGAATGGATTGAAATTCTTATATCGCTTATTACATCGAAAATTTGATGGAAAAAATTTACAACGCACGGCGATAGATAAATAAATCGATCGGTTTGCATCGATCGAACAAAGAGCCGTAGTTATGATCTAACGATTGTATTTAATAAGAAAACACTTTTATCATCCCACGCGATTCCTTAGGGTTTTTACTATGGAAAACGCTTTCTTCCGTGATATTTGACTTGCTAAAAGGTCGTGACTTTTTTCAAAGTTTCCGTTTTACGCCTCGTCATATCGAGATGACGAGCACGGAATGTTAAATAGTTAGAGTAATTTGCATAACTGCGTGCACGGCCGTGAAAAAAAAAAAAGAGAAGAAGAAGAAAAAGATATACCGCGTCTTCCATAAAAGATCGTGAATCCTTTGTCGTATTTTTTTTCCTTCTTCCTTTCTATTTTTTCTCCTTTACTCCCTCTTCTCGAAAAAAATAATGGCCAAGCAACGAAGTTCCTTCAATTCTTCCGATTTTTCGTAATGAAGAAAAGAAAGAAAATGTAGATAATCGTCGCTTTTTAATTGACATCCATCGATTGAGAAGTCTAGTCGACGAAAAAAAAGAAAAAAACAGAACAAAAAAGAATGAGTCTGCTAATTAAGTGTCCTTGTCAGTTTCTGTTTACTCCTCATTCTTCTCTTTTACCTTCTTCCCCTTCTCCTAGAACGATCGAAGAACTTGGATAGCAATGGATCTCTTATACCACCTCTATGTCGTCGTTTCTCTTATATATATACTACGTAGAACTTTCTCCCATTGACTGATTCTCAAGCAATAAAATGCTTACGATATTTCAAAGCGGAAGGATTCTTTTCGCAAGTTGAACGACCGTGAGCACAGAGACGTACAGGGGAAGGGGGGTTTCTCTCTCGTTCTAACTATGTTACTCAACATGAAATCTCTGACATCATATTGTATGAAAGATTCTTGTTAGCATTTCGAAAGAATACATTCGTCGAAAAAATAATAAGATGTCGACGAGAGATCGATAAATATATGTATATGTATATATATATATATATATATATATATATATATATATGTATGTATGTATGTATGTATGTATGTATATAAAGGAAAGAAAAAAATTGACAGAAAAAATCTTTATCAAAAGAAAAAAAAAAAAGATCCTTTTCGTTCTTCTTTTCTTTTTAATATATGTTATAGTCCCAATACTCTTTTTCTTTTCTTTCTTTTTTTTCTCGCGTCTACACAACAAAATTATATACGTAAAAGTCATAGTATTATTTATATACTGGTGTAGAATTATGCTGCATCGACGACGAGTACAAAATTTTATTATTTGAGAGAGAGAGAGAGAGAGAGAGAAAAAAAAACAGAAAAATATTTAAAGCTTGCGATATGAAGGAAAGGATTAAATGCTTGTCTCGGATAAAACGAAAGAGAATTTTTAAAATATCTCTCTCTCTATATATATAGATATATTTTTATATATGGGTATCTTTTTATATATGTATCTCTGAAACGTGTGGATTCAAATTTAAATGGCGCAATATAATAGAAGGTTAAAATCGTTCGTTGCGCGATGTTATAACCATCGGTGCTCATTTTTACACATGACATTTTTGTTTTGTCATTGTACTATTGTATTATCGTGCGGTACGCAATTTGTTTTAAATCCTATATGTGTGTCCGTGTGTAAATTTTTTTGCAATGGTTAAATCAACAACTTCAGAAACAAAAGGAAGCTAGATTTCACGTTCGGGTCAGAAGTCTCACGAATCTCGTTTGAAATCCTTGGTCCGTTCTTTCGATCTTAACTCGCTGAAAGAAGGAGGATAATTACATAACATTATCCAAGATGATGTTTCTCCCGGCGAGAATCCATGTGGCGCAAGGAAAAGTGTTTTTGAAGAGCGCCGCGTTGAAAGAAGCCGCGAGTATCCCACGAGAAAAGATAGGAGGATGGCTCGTAGATCCTAGCCGAGTTTCATTCGAGTTCTCTGAGTCGAGTTCTCTTAGAGCGGCATTAGAAACAGACATTTCCCTGGCATGGCAGAAGGCATTGAACCTTTCACCTATCACGCCAGTAACATCGTTCTCGACTCGATTCCCCACCTCTCTTTCTCTCTCTCTCTCTCTCTCTCTATCTTTCTCACACACATTTACTTGCCAGAGCTCGTTTACTACTATCCCTCAATTTACAGTGATTCGCAAAAATATATAATTATACAATTTTTGAAATTACTTATATTTTTATTTCTTTATTTATTTATTTATTTTTTTTTTTTTTTCATATCGTTTAACGAAATGTCTCCTATCCAGAAGGAATTCATTCGTGACGCGTAAAATAACTGTAATAAACGAATGAAAATAATTAAATGGTATCTAAGAAAACTTCTCTTTTTTCTTTCTTTCTTTTTTTTTTTTACAAGTCACTGTATAAACTATTCTCTTTCTCTTTGGTACATATCAAATGGTATATCTGATAGCGTGTTTTCTCTTGTATATGTGTTCACAGGCGATGGCACCGGTTGTGGGCCTAACATGTTCAAATGTCTCGACGGAAAGTGCATACCGGCATTGTTGGTCTGCAACTATGAACGTAACTGCGAGAACGCCGAGGACGAGTTTCAGTCGTGTCGTAAGTACATCCTTCGTAATATCGTTTTGGGGGAGGTAAGGGAACTTGTAAATAGTGTCGTTCGCTTTCACGAATGGAAAGGAAAATGTTCGTGATACATTAGCCGTTGAGAAATGTCGGAAATGTCGGTAATAAAATATCATTTGTAACGCGTAATCGTTCATCTTATTTATTTATTTTTTTTTTAAATATCGATACCTTTACGCATAAAGAAAAAAAAAAATGGACTTTTTTGGAATGCCTACGTTTAGGTTTTCCCGATCGATCCTCGTGATTCGTAACGTTCTCGTTTCCCCAACCCCACTTGAAAGCACTCTCATTCTTTTCAACGTTTTTACCTTCGGAGAAACGTTTGTTATGCGCGGGACGATGTTAAACCGGAAGGGAGACTGTGACCCTCTTTCAAGTGCGACGTGCAAAAGTTCCGCTATTGAACGCTACTCGACAAAACGGACCCACTGCCACGATTAACGTTTTAAATCGGACCGAAGCTAAGACTTTTTTCTTTATATGTATATACATATATATTTTTCGTTTTTACCTACGAAGATTTCAACGTCGATTTCTCTGTTGATTTCGAATTAACGATAATATAACTCGGGTATATGTAACTTATACGACATTCTTCAAGCTCAGCATTTTTCACTTCCCCCCCCTCTCTCTCTTTCTCTCTCTATTCTTGTGAAATTCTTTTTTCTTTTTGTTTCTTTTTTTTGAACGTACAAATAAAATAATAATAATAAACAATCGTTAGCGATCGCTTCCGTGTGGAAAAGTCGAATTCTTTGTTCAAAATTATTATGTATTTCCGGCACGCGAGATTCAGTTTTACGATCATACCGGATGAGGTACGTAAATTTTTTTTTTTTTTTTTTTTTTTTTTTTTTAGTCGAAAACAGAACAATTATTACTATATCTTTTCTTTTCGACATATGCTTCTATAATTATTATTAACATAAACATATTTCGATGAAACGTATCGCATGCATTTCTTATGTAATCGAGAATAATTTATTTTAGAAATATGATAACTATTGCATGTTATCTATCCGACTATTGTATGTTATACGACAGATATCTATCTACATATTTACAATTACAATAAAACCCGAAGGACGAGGCGCTTTTCTTTTTATCGAAACGAATTTCATTTATCGTTTCGATTGTCCGATGTATTTTGAAAAATGAATATATTTTGACGACTTATGAAAACGTGTTCTCGTATCTATTTCGAAATATGTGCGTGCATAATTTTTTTTATCCTGCCTCCCCCTCACCCCCATCTCATCATCAAGTTCGATTCTCGTAGAAAATGTAGGTATTTGTTATTGGAGAATGATATATTTCTTTCTATTTTTTTTTTGTTTTTTCTTCTTGTTAACAGCACCACCCGATTGCGAGGTCGGCCAAATTACCTGTGGACAATATATTTTCAATAAAACCTATTGTATACCGTTACATCAAAAATGTGACATTACGGTCGACTGCGTGGACGGCTCGGACGAGGACGGCTGTCGTGAGTATTTTTAAACAATCCTTTTTTTCTTTTTACTTTTCCTTCGTTAACTATATTCAAAAAGGAATATTTCTAATGGTTCGATGATTGAAAGAGGAAGGAAATATTACGTTAATACGTGCGTGCATGTAACACAAGTAGATTTAGAAACAGGTTTACCTAGTTGAACTCTTGTTAGAGAGATCTCTTAGCTTTTTTTATTTTTTTTTTTTTTTATTTATCTCGTCTTAAGTATCTTCGCAAACTCTCGACTTTGAAATGTATATTATACGTGATATAACTTGTCTCCAGATGATATTATCTACAAAGATGTACGTATAATTCGATAATAATTGCAATTTAGAAAAAAAGAAAATATATACATCTCGTCATTATTATTTCGTTATTGTAATATCAAAATGGCGGGACTGATATTTGCAAATTTTTTCTAATCTTTCAAAAAAATATAATTACGTTTCATATAATATGAATCATTTAAGAAGCAATGCGTTTCTTTATCAATGAAAGACGAGTGTTGCAACGGAACGATAAATAAGATACTATAGCGTATTATTCACATCGAAGGAATATGATCATAGTATAATATTCGGTAGAAGGAATCTTCTAAGCGATTAGACGTATGGGCGTTGTTTGTTATTATTGTTCATTAAAACATTTTTATAATTGCTCTATCATATGGTATATAAGAGTGGATAAACGTTGTTACATAAGAATATACATAAGTATTTAAGAATTATACACGTTATACACTCTCTATATAGAGTATATAAGATTTATACGTTAGACTATTTACTTGATTTGTCGCATGTACAAGACAACAGGTAACAAGCAAAGTTATAAAACTTTCCTATGTAATTCTAATGCCATGTTCAGTGCCGATTTAACAATAAATACATATTGAATCATCATGAACTTTAACAAAGAGCATCGTCGATACTTTCTCTTTGATATATGATATATAGGTTAAAATTTAATAAACGGATTTAATTCTTTATAATACTATGTAACTTTTATGTTACATATTTGCATTTTGTAAATTTTATTTCATTATATCGCCACAAATTTCGTTATTGCTCCATACACGTTTTTATTTTTTTATATACAATATATAGTATATACATAATAGATATATTTTATATTTCTATATAATTTTTATTATATAGATGCGAAAATAAAGAAAAAAAAAAAATGTGGGGGTTTTGTTAAGTTTATCATCTGTCATGCTTGGACTTGGTCGACTTTGTAATTCACTTGACACTACTTCCAGTAAGAGAATTCAAGACGGCTACATGCCAGTGGCTTCGCTAAATCAGCCAGACCGTAATTGAAAGCATTAATGTGGATTAGAATGATAATGAATACGTCGTTAAGTGTGTGGGGCCATTCCTATTAGCGATTTCGTGTATGCATATGTATTTACCGTACTTATGTACGTACATACTTTTGAAATACTTTTCATCGAAGCTTCGGAACACATATTGCAAACAACACAAAATATTTATTCAATAAAATTATTACGTATTATCGTGGAATGAGAGAGAGAAAAAAAAAAGACAAGAACAAAGAAATAACAACAACAGAAACGCGCACGATCGACATCGTCCAGCTGATCCTGCCATAAGTTTTGTCGGATGGCCTTCGTTTCCTCACACGATATCGTCCTTTGTGATATTCGAGGTGTATGCGCGTGTGTTAATTTCCGGTTGTTACAGTGAATGAGTCTAAAGAGGGGATTCGTTTCGTCTTTATGCACTGGTACAAGTGCACTCCAATGAATGAAACTAATTGAGGGGTTGCGCGTGATAACTCAAGTGTATCCTATTTTCTCGATGACGTAATTAATTTAAAAACCATTTTCTTGGCCTTTGACGTTATGGCTTTAACGTTTTTAAAGTGAAAGTTTAGTCCACGATTATCGTTAATTAAGTCATAATGAATGTAGTAAGACGAGATCGTCCGTTTAATTATTTTCTTCCTATACATACATTCATACATACATACATACATACATACATACGTAGATACGTAGATACGTATCTAGATAAATAAGATCACTATAAATATAACTATAATACTTTGAGATCTTTATAAAAACTTGGAGTAATCTTCATACAGATTACAGAAAATGTCAGCCTGACGACTTCAGGTGCGGTGGCACTCATCCGGAACTTTGCATACCGAAAGAAAAAATTTGCGATGGGTATCTTGATTGTCGGAACGGAAAGGACGAAGAAAAATGTGATACGAGCGTGAAGGCACCTTGTCAGCTCGATGAATTCAGATGTAATACCACGCAAAAGTGTATAGAACATAGCGCGAGATGTAATCATAGAGACGATTGCGGTGACAACAGCGACGAGGAACATTGCAGTAAGTATTGTGATTCGGTAAAGATGAAAAGAGAAATATTGAAAAAATTAAAAGGAAAACGATAGAACGAAAGAACGAATTTTGCTCTCGTTTATATTCGACCATTTTCTTTCCTCGTAGATTTCCCTCCATGTACGGTCGACCAGTTTCGTTGCACCAATGCGCTTTGTTTACCTCTGGTATTCCGATGCGACGGTTATTTAGATTGCACCGATGGTTCGGACGAGAAAGGTTGCTCGGTAACAGCCTGCCCTGGGCACAAATTCATGTGCCCGAAGGGTGCACCAGGCGGTAAACCACTTTGCATTAACAGGTCTCAGCTCTGCGATGGTAAAGTTGATTGCGAGGATGGCGCAGACGAGGAAGCTGCTTGTTGTAAGTTTCGCAAGAGCCATATCGAACTCTCGAAAAAAAAAAAAAAAAGAAAGTTCTCGTTTATTTTTCTTTTATTTCTTCTTCGTTTTATTACTTATCTTTACGTATCTTTTATAGCCACGAGTATGTGCGGGTCATTGGGCTGCGAGTACAAATGTCAACCATCCCCAACAGGAGGTGTTTGTTATTGCCCTACGGGTAGAATACTAGCGAACGACTCAAAAAGTTGCATAGGTATATTTGGAAATGTTTTCTCTCTCTCTCTCTCTCTCTCTCTCTCTCTCTCTCTCGTTCTCTTTGCTCTTGAATAGAAATCGCTAGATCCAGAATCATTTCCTTACTTTTATTTCATTTCTTTCAACAGACCGAAACGAATGTTTGGAATGGGGCTATTGCGACCAACTCTGCGAAAACGTTGATGGTTCTTACACGTGCAGTTGTGCGCCCGGTTACGTATTACACGGAAGCAACGAGTGTCGTGCCCAAAATATCTCCTCTTTGGAATTATTGGTCGCCCAAGATCGTGCTATTTGGAGGATGTCAGCTAACGGAGAAGATCCAAGGATAGTTGCTAACACCACCGGTGCCAGTGGCGTCGATTATCTTTATTCGAGAAATCTTTTGTTCTGGAGTGATACCAAAACAAGGAAAGTGCATTCAGAATCGTTGAATGGTAACGCGGCCACCTCTATTCTAGATATATATCTACCCGTATCCTGGGGCCCTGTATCGATCGCCGTTGATTGGATAGGAGAGAAGCTTTATATTGTTGACTCGGTTGTACAAAAGATCGATGTATTTGAATTGGACAGTCGATATCATGGGATCGTACTTGGATCTAATCTTACTAGCCCCTCGGATATCGCTTTAGATCCGACCGTTGGTCTAATGTTCATTGCCGATAGCAAGCAAGTTCTTAGAGCAAATATGGATGGTACTTCGGCGTTTCCGATTGTATCCGAAGCAGCATACAAGGTATCCGGTGTAACGGTCGATACGATAGCACGGAGAATTTATTGGTGCGATACTTTGTTAGATTATATAGAAACTGCTGATTATTATGGACGGAATAGAGTGATGGTGGTAAAAGGGCCGCAAGTACCATCGCCGGTAAGACTGACTTTGTTTGAAAGTAAGATATATTGGACGGATAATACGAAACAGGCAATAATGAGCGTTGACAAGAAGCAAGTTGGTTATTCTATAGAAACTGTGTTCAAAGTGAGAGACGCCAAGGCCGTGAAAGCTCTTCATATGTTAGCCCAGCCAATTGTTTCGAATCCTTGCGGCAATAACAACGGTGGTTGTCAACACATGTGTATAGTCACTGCTGTTACGAATCAAGAAAACAGTTTGGGATATCGTTGTGCCTGTGACATTGGTTGGAGACTTTCGAGCGATCTGAGAAATTGCAATTTAGTCCAAGAATTCCTCATGTATTCGCAACAAAGATTTATCAAAGGCCGTGTATTGGATCCGGTGATGGAGGGTTTCAGCGATGCAATATTACCCGTAGTCTCTAGAAGAGCTAGATTCGTCGGTTTAGACTACGATGCTTATGATCAATACATATATTACAGCGATGTTTTGCAAGACGTAATCTACAGGGTACATCAAAACGGTACCGGTCGAGAGATAGTGTTGGCCAGTCAAAACGAAGGCGTAGAAGGTTTGGCGGTGGATTGGGCCGCGAAAAATCTTTATTACATTGACTCGCGTAAAGGAACGTTGAACGTATTGAGCACACGTAATGTAACTTATAGGAGAACGCTGTTGAAAAATCTCAAACGACCACGGGCCATAGTCATTCATCCAAATCATGGATATATATTTTTCTCCGAATGGGATAGACCAGCTAATATCAGCAGAGCACACGCCGACGGATCGAATTTAATAGTTTTCAAAAATTTAACTTTAGGTTGGCCGAATGGATTGGCAATTGATTTTTACAAGGATAGATTATATTGGTGCGACGCTTTACTGGATCACGTTCAACATTCGAATCTTGATGGTACGGACGTTCGTACCGTTAATTCGAGATTAATACGGCATCCATTTTCGATAGCCATACACGAACAGTGGATGTACATCACTGATTGGAGATTAGACGCCATAATTCGGCTTCATAAGAAAACAGGAGAGCAGGAAGCGATTCTCGTTCGCGAGCCAGCGTCGAATAGACTTTACGGCGTGAAAGTTTACAGTCGTGATGTACAATCTGAAACAAACGATAATCCTTGTTCCATGAATAATGGTGGTTGCGAAAAGCTCTGCTTTGCAATACCGCGAAACAATACAAATTGGTTTGGCACTCCTCGTTTGGTTCAAGTTTGTGGTTGCCCTTACGGCGAAAAATTGCAAGACGATGGAATGACATGTACGGCTGATCCCGAATTGGAACCACCGGTACAAGCTTGCCCTAATGCTTGGGACTTTACTTGTGCGAATCAAAGATGTATACCGCAGTCTTGGGTGTGCGACGGCGAGAACGATTGTTTGGATAATAGCGACGAGATGCAAAATTGTACGAAACTAACGTGCGGTACGAACGAGTTCCAGTGTAAATCAGGTCGATGCATGCCCCTGAGTTTCCGCTGCGATTCGGAGAATGATTGTGGCGATTACAGCGACGAGATTGGATGTCCGAACGTTACGTGCAGTGCCAATCAGTTTGCCTGTGCAAATAACCGCTGTATACCGGCGACATGGAAATGCGATTCCGAGAACGATTGTGGCGATAGTTCGGACGAGGGAGACTTCTGTGCAGCCAAAACCTGCTCTTACTTTCAATTTACTTGTCCAAGATCGGGCCATTGTATTCCTCAGTCTTGGGTATGCGACGGTGACAACGATTGTTTCGACCAACAAGACGAGGCCGATTGTCCTCCTGTGACATGTGTCAGTACATTATTCACCTGTGCCGATAAAAAAATGTGTATATTGGATTCGTACAAATGCGATGGCATATCGGATTGTAACGATGGTAGCGACGAAGTTGGTTGTCCATCATTGGCACCTGATCAATGTAATACCGATAAACAATTCCAATGCGTCAGCTCATCGATTTGTATTCCAAGAAGTTGGTATTGCGATGGTACCGCAGATTGTCCTGACAAATCGGACGAACCTCCTACTTGCGGACAAATCGATTGTCATCCTGGTTATTTCAAGTGTCAAAACTCAAGATGCGTTTTCAAAGCATACATTTGCGACGGTAAAGACGATTGCGGGGATGGTTCTGACGAAGATGCGACTCTACACGCTTGCGGTCCGCCGGAACATAAATGTGATTCGCAACAATGGAAATGTCCAAATATAACCAACAGATGTATCAATGTTACTAAAGTATGCGACGGCATATCCGATTGTCCTAACGGCGCGGACGAAGGAATTGGCTGTGACTTGGCCGAATGCCAACATCAGAGTGGATTATGCAGCAACACCTGCATTCGAACACCCTTAGGAGCTCAATGTACTTGTCCAGCCGGCGAAGAACTCGATACCGATGGATATACTTGTCACGATTTGAACGAATGCGATCCACCAGGTCGTTGTTCTCAGATTTGCATAAATACCAAAGGTAGCTATCATTGTTATTGTGTCGACGGTTATCTTCTTGAGAAGGACAAGCATACTTGCAAGGCATTAAATCATAGCGCAGCATTTCTCATTATATCTAATAGGCATACTATATTGGTTGCCGATTTACAAGATCAAGCTCTAGAGAGAGTACCCATTAATGTGGAGAACGTTGTGGCAACGGCGAGTAACATGCACACGGGAACAATATTTTGGTCCGATATGAAGTTAAAGAAAATCTCAAGATTGGAAAGGGGTAGCGATCCGCAGGACGTTATATCAACGGGTTTGGATTTAGTGGAAGGGCTGGCATACGATTGGATCGGTCAAAATTTATATTGGTTAGATTCAAAATTAAATACTATCGAAGTGGCTAAGGAAACCGGTGAAAGAAGAATGGTACTCGTGAAGGAAAATATTACTCAACCTCGCGGTATGTGTTTGGATCCAAATCCGGACGCTCGATGGTTGTTCTGGACGGATTGGGGTGAAAATCCACGTATAGAGAGAATTGGAATGGACGGTACTAATAGAGCAACTATTATCAGTACCAAGATATATTGGCCTAATGGATTGGCTTTGGATATCGCCAATAAAAGAATATATTTCGCCGACAGTAAATTAGATTTCATCGACACTTGTCTCTACGATGGTAGTAAAAGAATTCAGGTATTAGCTAGTTCTCATTACTTATTACATCCACATTCGCTTACGTTATTCGAAGATACCATGTACTGGACGGATCGACAATTAAATAGAGTTTTATCGGCGCATAAATTTTATGGCTCTAATCCAACAGTTGTATCGCATTTGATATCGCAACCTTTGTCAATACACGTACATCATCCGGTATTACAACCTATGACACAAAATCCCTGCAAACGTCCCTTTGCCAACGAAACGTGCGAACATCTGTGTCTTCTCTCCCCGAGTAATCCATTGGGATACACCTGCAAGTGTCAAGTTGGTTTCACGTTAGTCGAAGGTCACAAATGTGTCGAAGAAGAATCACCGTACTTGATGGTATTACGTGGTTCACAAATCGTTGATATATCTTTAACGCCAGGCGACATGAAAACTGGTTACATCACTCCAGTTGTTGGAATAGAGGGTGGTCGTGTTATCGATTATGATAGAAGAGATCGAATAATCTATTGGTTGCAAGGAAAGGAAACGGACGATGAAAATGGCACAATATATACTATACCTTATAGTGGTGGCAATAGAACTGAATTTCCAAATCCAGCCGGAGATTCCGGAATCGTTGGATCTCCCTCCACAATAGCATTCGATTGGCTTGGTAGAAATTTATTTATAGGAAACCGATATGCTTCCAACATCGAGGCCATTAAAGTCGATGGAAAGACGAAATTTAGAACGATTGTGTTAGCAAATGATGGCAACAGAACGTCCGTGGCAAGACCGAAATCTATGTGCGTCGATCCTCTCGAGGGACATATATTTTGGGTGGATGAAGGTGGTTTTGGTATACCGATGAAAATAGGAAGGGTAAATATGGACGGTACTAATCCGCTTGTACTCATAGACAATGTTGAAAGGCCAGTGGCTATAGCAATAGATATTCCAAGTAAAACAGTTTACTTTAGTTCTCAATATCCAACATTTGTGATGTCTATGAACACGGATGGACAAAACGTTAAGACTATTCTTTCAACTGCCAACAATATTGCCTTGCCAAAAGCATTAGCGGTTCATGAATCTAAACTATATCTTCTTGATCCTCTCTTCGATAAAATTGAAAGAGTAGACCTTCCTAATGGAGATAATCCCACTACCATAATCGATAACGATTCGGAGTTGAAGACCATGATTATTTATAAAAAACGTATTACCGGAATTCATCCTTGTCTTAATAACAACGGAGGTTGCGAGCAGCTATGCCTACCATCTTCGGGTGGTACCAGGGTATGTGCTTGTGGAATGGAATATCGTGAAATGGACGACACCAAGTGTGAACCTTTCAAGACTTTCGCCGTTGTATCTCAATTGGACGTGGCGAGAGGATACAGTTTGAAAGATGCTAAGGAAGCGATGGTACCCATTGCAGGAACTGGACATCACATTTTGCACGTGGACGTTCATTATGCAAACAATTGGATTTATTGGGTAGAATTTAATCGTGGTATATGGAACGGAATTTTCCGTGTCAGACCTAACGGAACGGAACTTCAACAAATTATTAAACAGGGTATAGGCTCAAATGGTATCCGTGGATTGACCATAGATTGGATAGCTGGCAACTTGTATTTCGCGAATGTTTTCCCGCATGATAATTACGTAGAAGTTTGCAGATTGGACGGTAGCTACAGAAAAGTCCTTATAAAGACGATGACCGACGCACCCAGAGAACTGGCCGTTAATCCCATAAAAAGATATTTATATTGGATCGATTACGGACAATATCCGAGAATAGGCAAAGCACTTTTAGATGGAAGTAATTCCTCGTCCATCGTTACATCTGGTATAAGTACACCGCGTGATTTAACCATCGATCCTGTGACTCATGATCTTTATTGGGTAGATTCTAAATTGGATACGATACAAAAGGTATCATATACCGGTGGAAATCGTCAGATAATACGTCGAAACCTACCAAATCCAATGGGTGTAGCGATTTATGGCGATGACGTTTATTGGGTGGACAGAAACTTAGCTACAGTCTTTAAAGCCAGTAAATACCACGGAAATACTAGCTTACCTACACCGGTTAGAACGAATTTACAAAAGTTAAGAGATATCGCTATCTTCGATCAGAAAAATCAACCATCCGACTTTACGAATCCATGCTCGGTTAAAAATGCCGGATGTGCACAGCTCTGTTTTGCTTTCCCAAATAATCGATTCGTATGTGACTGTGCCACTGGTAAACTGTTAAATGACGGTGAAACGTGTGGAAATATGAACGAATATCTTGTATTTGCGACGAGAACGGAAATTAGATCGATTGGGTTGGATCCTCGCGATACGAGTCTTCCATTCAATCCGATTGGTAATTTCACGAATGTAGCTGGTATCGATTTCGATTATGCTGACAAGAAACTTTTCTTTACGGAAATTACACCATGGGCGCAGATTGCATGGATGCAAGCAGAAAATCCATCGTTAACCGACATGCATATTCTTCTGAACAAGGATATCAATCCGGAAGGTATATCGTACGATTGGACTCAAAAGAAGGTATACTGGGCTGATTATACAAATAATAGCATCTACGCGATGAATCTCGATGGCTCGGATATGGTAATGATTGCAAGAGTTAACAGACCTAGAGCTATTGTTGTTGATCCTTGCAATGGGTCGCTCTATTTCACCGATTGGGGTCGATTCGGTACGTCGGGAAAAATTTTCCGGACGACTATGGCCGGTTCATTGAAAAAAGCTATCATCGATAAGGATCTATTACAACCGAGCGGATTGGCTATCGATTACGAAGAGCGTATGCTCTATTGGACTGATGCTGTGAGAGAAAAAATCGAAAGATCGGATCTTAACGGGAAGAATCGTGAGGTTTTGGTTAGCGCTACGATTTATCCATTTGCCATTACTGTCTTCCGTGAACACATTTATTGGACTGATCTTCAACTTAGAGGTGTATATCGTGCTGACAAGTATACGGGTGCCAATAAAGTAGAGTTAGTTAAACGATTGGAGTATTCGCCAAGAGACTTGTTCGTTTATTCCGGGGAAAGGCAAATGTGTAAAGTCAATCCTTGTAACATCAAAAACGGAGGATGTGATCAATCTTGTCATCCTGGAGTTAATGGATCAGCAGAATGTAAATGCGATGATAATAGCAGGCTCGTCAACGAGGACAGAATGTGCGTTCCTAAGAACGTAACTTGCGATGCTAGTAAATTCGCTTGTAGGAATGGTCGTTGCATATCTAGGATGTGGGCATGCGACGGAGATGATGATTGCAATGATGGTTCAGACGAGGATACCAATTATTGCTGTACGTTCTTTTATTTCATTTCTTTTATTCCTCTAATTGTAATTATCGATACTTGTTGGTTGATATTCTAAGTTTATCTTATATATATTATTCTTATTATTATTATAGCTTACCACTCGTGTAGTCCGAACGAGTTCCGTTGTAACAACGGCCGTTGCATTTTTAAAACATGGAAGTGCGATCACGAGAATGATTGTCGTGACGGTAGTGACGAAGAAGGTTGCGTATATCCACCTTGTGCTCAGGGCGAATTCACTTGTGACAATTATCGTTGCATTCCACAATCCCAAGTTTGCAATGGAATTAATGATTGCAAGGACAACGTAACGTCAGACGAGACGCACGACCGTTGTCCTCAGAATACGACATGCCCTCAGAATCATTTAAAATGTGAAAAAACGAATATTTGCGTGGAACCATATTGGCTTTGCGACGGGGACAATGATTGCGGTGATAACAGTGACGAGAATCCATTACATTGCGCACAAAGGACTTGCCCTCCAAATAGCTTCCGTTGTCCGAATCACAGATGTATACCAGCTACTTGGTATTGCGATGGAGACGATGATTGTCTCGATGGTAGCGACGAACCACCCGGTTATTGTCAATCCGAAGGTAGAACTTGTTTCGGGGATTTGTTCACTTGTGACAATGGTAATTGCATTCCTAGGATATACATATGCGATGGAGACAATGATTGTTTGGACAATTCCGATGAAGACGAACGACACCAATGTAGTGAGTGTATATTCATTATGTTACGTTTGAAAAATTAAAGCATTTCTTTGCCTTTCTACTACGCATATATTATTTTTATTTTTATAGACGACAGAAAATGCGACGAAGAAACAGAATTTACATGCACCGCTAACAAAGTATGGAATCGAGCTCAGTGTATTCCAAAGAAATGGTTGTGCGACGGTGATCCAGATTGCGTCGATGGTGCGGATGAAAATGTAACGTTACACCGTTGTCCAGATCCAGCTCCATGCGGTGAAAATCAATTCACTTGTAACAACGGACGTTGCCTCAATAATAATTGGCTTTGTGATCATGACAATGATTGCGGTGATGGTAGCGACGAAGGAAAGATGTGTAATTCTCAATATAAACAATGTTCGGGCCAAGAATTTACGTGTCAGAATTTCAAATGTATTAGAAAACAATTCCGTTGCGACGGCCAAGACGATTGTGGCGATCATTCGGACGAAGTAGGATGCCGTAAGTACAATTATAAATGTTCAAAAACCTTATTTATTATTTATGGAACGTTAAAATATTAAAATGGTTTATTTCGGCAGCATCCAAAGCTAAAAATACTACGTGTCCAAATCCTGGAGAATTTATGTGTGCCAATGGTAACTGTATAGATCAACAATTAGTTTGTAACAAAGAGCCAGATTGTGCCGATGAAAGTGACGAACCAGCGCATTGTAACGTCGATGAATGTGCACGTCCAGAATTAAATCAATGCGGGCATAGATGCGTTGACACGCCAACTAGTTATTACTGCGAATGCAATCCGGGATATAAACTTTTAGATGACGGGAAGGCTTGCGTTGATATCGATGAGTGTATAGAAATGCCTCAAGTGTGCAGTCAACAGTGCGAAAACACACCGGGTGGATTTTATTGTAAATGTGACGAACGTTGGTATGAGAGGGCTGCCGATGAACATACTTGTAAAAGAAGAGACAGAATCGAGCCTTGGGTCATATTCACTAATAAATATTACGTTAGAAATATGTCAACGGATGCAACAAAATACAGTCTAATGCATCAAGATCTCATTAATGTTGTTGCGTTAGACGCCGATTATACACAAGAAACGTTATACTTTTGCGATGTGACTGCTAAGACAATATACAGGTATACTCATCGTAATTTTTACCAATGTCCTTTGTAAAACCTAAACTACAGACGATTGATTTGATTCCGTTTACTTATAGAGCACCTATAACCGGTGGCAAGAAAGAACCTATCATACGTCACGATAGTCTAGGCTTGGAAGGAATTGCTATTGATTGGGTTGCAAGAAAACTTTACTGGCTAGATAGACATGCGAAACATTTGGATGTTTCAGAATTGGATGGTACTAATAGGAAAACTTTACAATCTGGAATAGCAGATCCAAGAGCCATTGTGGTCCATCCTGGTATTGGATATTTGTACTTCACATCTTGGCATCTGCAGGTAACGCATAAGCTTACAATAGTTTTCTTTTTTTTTTTTTCTCTCTCTCTATACATTTGTTACGAATAATATTTATCTATAGGCATATATTGGAAAAATGGGTATGGATGGTAGCAACTTCACACGAATTCTTACATGGGAAGATGATATAGCTTGGCCAAATGCTTTAACTATCGATTACTTCACCGATCGAATATTCTGGGCCGATGCTCATTTGGATTACATAGCATTCGCTGATCTAGAAGGACATAATAGACGAATCGTCCTTTCTGGTGCCACGGTACCACACGTTTTTGCTATTACAGTGTTCGATGATTTTATATATTGGACCGATTGGAATCTCAAGGCTATCAGTAGGGCGGAGAAGTTCTCCGGTGCAAATTTGAAAATACTACGTAATACGACGCACAGACCTTACGATATTCATATATATCATCCATTACGACAGTTACCGTATAATAATCCTTGTGCATTAAACAATGGTGGATGTTCGCATCTCTGTCTTATCGCTCCGCCAGCAAGTTCTTACTTGGTCGAAGGTTATGGCCAACCAGGCGTAACATCCTACAAATGTAAATGTCCTAATCAATTCGTTTTAAATAAGGATGGCAAAACTTGTGTAGCGAACTGTACAGCTGGACAACACCGTTGTGGTCCACCTGACGAAAAGTGTATACCTTGGTTCTGGAAGTAAGTGTGACTTCGCGTATAATTCTTCTCGATCCATTCGATTACATTCTATAACGTATTGTAAATTTTCTTTCAATTAAGATGCGACGGAGAGAAAGATTGTAAAGATGGATCGGACGAGGCCTCTAATTGTCCCCAACGCCTGTGTCGCCCAAGCGTATTCCAATGTGCAAATGGAAATTGTACTGCTAGCGTAACGGTGTGCGATGGTGCCGATGATTGCGGAGATAAGAGCGACGAAGCAAATTGTTCTTTAGAATGTCCAGAGCTCGAATTTAAATGTAAATACAATGGTCGTTGTATACACGATTCATGGAAGTGCGATGGAGATGCTGATTGCAACGATGGCAGCGATGAAGATCCAGCTATATGTCGTAAGTTTTGTAACGACTGATATTTTGAACGAAACAAAAATATGTCATGTATCGTGACTTGTACTAATATTTTTCTTTTCCTCCGATTATATTACGTTTAGATAATAGAGCGTGCGATCCAAATACGGAGTTCAGTTGTAAAAACGGGAAGTGTATACCGAAATTATGGATGTGCGATTTTGACAATGATTGCGGAGACGACAGCGACGAGCCTGCTTATATGTGTCGACAAAGGAACTGTACTACGGGATGGCAACGTTGTCCAGGACACGCAAATTATCGATGCATACCTAAATGGCTTTTCTGTGATGGAAAAGATGATTGTCGCGATGGCTCCGACGAACTTCCCGAAAGTTGTCCGGTATGTGACTCGAACGCGGAATTCAAGTGTACGAACAGTAGGTGCATACCGAAACAATGGATGTGCGATTTTTCGGACGATTGCGGAGATGGCAGCGACGAGAGCGAAACTGTTTGCAAAGGGAAATATCGGCAATGTTCCGAATCAGAATTTAGATGCAAGAATGGAAAGTGCATTTCTTCTAGATGGAGATGCGATAGCGAGGATGATTGCGGCGACAACAGCGACGAAATAGATTGTCAACAGTACGAGTGTGAGGTGCATATAATATAATATTTTCTTTATTTCGATTTCCCAACTATTTCATTTCTTTTTCTTTTTTTTTTTTTTTTGTATAATTTTGATTATGCAAAGAAACGTTTCCTATATATAATTTCGTGTTATAGAACTATACGTTCAAGTGTAATAGTGGCCATTGCATTGCTGCTTATTTGCGATGCGACGGTACGCGCGATTGTCGTGATATGAGCGACGAAATGGGTTGTCCACCAAGATATCCTGGTGGACGATATTGTCCACAGTCACGATTCGAGTGTGACAATAATCTTTGCGTGTCATTATCCGACAAATGCGATGGTAGTGATGATTGTGGCGATGGATCGGACGAAAATCCAGCAATGTGTGGTACGTTTCTATTCCATGTATAAATGAATGGCAAGTGATCGTTCATCGGGATTTATTAATGATACTAATCAATAATGTCCTTGTCACAGCCAATTTCAATTGCGATACGTTGAGAAGATTCCAATGCGCAAATCACAGGTGTATCGCTAGATATCAATTATGCGATGGAATTGACAATTGTGGGGATGGTTCGGACGAGAATAATATGACGATGTGCGCCACTAGAATGCGCCCTTGCGATCCAATCTTAGAGTATCAATGTGCAAATAAGAAGTGTGTAGAACGAACGAAATTATGCGACTTTGCCGACGATTGTGGAGATTCATCGGATGAGTTGGGATGTCGTAAGTTATAATATTATACACGATTACATTCCTTTCAATTAATTTAATAATTAACAATTTTTTGTTCGATTTAAAATATGCATAACATTTTTTTTTTTTTTTTTTTTTTTTTTAGATCATTTTAAGCCTTGTTTGGACATTAACAAGGGTGGCTGTTCTCATTATTGTCACAATATAACCGATGGCGGATATATTTGTGCTTGTTATCCTGGTTACATAATTTCACAAGAGAATAGAAAACGTTGCGAAGACATTAACGAATGTGCGACCGGTCAACATCAATGTTCCCAAATCTGTACGAATCTTAATGGCTCTTACGCGTGCTCCTGTAGACACGGATTCCAATTGTCGGACAATTTGAGCGGAGTATGTCGAGCAGAAGATGACGAAGTTATGCTTCTGTTTGCCGACGGACAAGAAATTAGAGCCTATAATTTTCGTAATAGGGAAGAAATTGATGTCATTGCTCATGAGAAGAGAATACAGGCTGTTGATTTCGATCCAGTAAGAGAATACATATTTTGGATCGATTCTCACGACAATACGATTAAACGGTCCTACATGGTAAACGCAAGGGGTGGTAAAGTGAAAATTGGTTTTGCACAGGATTTGGATATGACAAGTAATTATCTTCTTTTATTTTTATTATATGAAAATACTTGTAAAAGTACATTTAATAAAAATTCGTACTTGCTTCCTTTTGTAGCCAATTTAAAACCAACTGGCTTAGCGGTCGATTGGATATCCGGTAATTTGTATTGGAGCGAAGTTGATGATACGGGTGTAAGGCCACGTGGACGTATAATGGTTTCAAAGTCAGACGGAAGATATCGTCGAAGTCTCGTAACATTGGATTTGGATAGTCCGACTTCGATCGTTTTGGATCCTCAACTTGGTAGACTCTTATGGTCTGATTCTGGTAATCAGCCAAAGATAGAAATTGCTTGGATGGATGGACAGAGACGTAAACAATTGGTCACAGATAGAATTGGTAAACCGTCGTCCCTTGCTATCGATTATGCGATGGATCATACACTTTATTGGTCTGATAGCAAATTAAACACCATCGAATCTATACGATTGGATGGTACAAATCGGAAACTTATATTAAAGGGTGAAAATCTGAAATATCCAATGTCGTTAGACGTATTCGAAAATAATTTATATTGGACGACTAAACAGACCGGTGAATTAATAAAACAAGACAAGTTTGGTAGAGGCGTTTCACAAATCTTAGTTAAGGATATCCTCACCCCAGGAGGAGTCAAAATTTATCACGAATTGAGATACAACATAACATTACGAGATCCATGCTTCAATGATCAATGTACTCATCTGTGTGTAGCAGTCCCAGGTGGACACAGATGTTTATGTCCAGATAGCGTTGGTTCACACATTCCGCAATCCAGTGAAAGACAATGTGATGCTGCTATACAAAGAGCCCGACCTGCTCCAAGAGTATGCCCTTGTCAGAATGGTGGCCTGTGTCAGGAAGTGGTCGACAATAAATTGAAATGTGCTTGCCGACACAATTTTGATGGAGAATTTTGTGAAATTGGTGTTATGGTGGCGAGAACTGGTAGCTCTACCGCTGCTATTGTTATTCCTATTGTTGTATCGATCTTAGTTTTACTTGGAGCTGCTGCAGTGATTATGGTACTAAAGAAACGACCATTGTGAGTAAATACATATATAATATACATATATATTAAGTATAAAGAATGGCAGTTTAATATAAAAATTATTTATTACTATAGTGGGAAACCAGGTGGTCTTGGTGGCCTAACAGGTGCTCAAAGCGTATCCTTTAGGCAAGGAAGCAACGTAGAATTTGGAGCAGTAGCTCACGAACGAATGGTAATATATCATATAACTTGCAAAAATATTAATGTTAAAATTGAAAATATATTAAAATTAATAAATAATATGTTTATTAAAGGAACCCCTCGATGTGGAGTATAATCTCAACGAAGTGAGTAATAAAAATAGAGACTTTAGTAATCCAATGTACGATGCGGTGAATATGGAAGCAGGTGCTACTAATGGCACTAGTGCAAGCAGTATGTATGAAGTGCCAGCTGAAATGAAACCCTCTAGTGTGCAGCACAAAGAACCCCCGCAAATTCATCTTAAAAGAAGAGAACTCGATCCTACGCCTATTGATTCGGGTAAGGATACACAGCAATTGGTAGAAGAAGATAAGTCCGAGTGTTAGGTAGTTTAACTCGAATATATAGAGATGCTTTCACACCTGTTGTACTTTGATCTCGACATATCTGTACTGCGCAAAGATTATTATTATATCGATTTGTCTAAAATATTGGAAAGAAATTAATAGTCGAGAAAATAATGTTATTTTCTAGAACAATATTTTGATTTTTCCTTATAACGAGCTTATTTTTGCTCTTTCAGTTACCTTTTATTTATGTCTATTTTATTTATTGAGGATGCAAAGATCTTGTTATGTTTTTAAATAAAGAAAACTTGTTTAACATAAAGTGCAGATATATTTTGTAATCCGTTCTATAGTATACACACTTTAAAAGGAAAAAAGAAAAAAAAAAAAGAAAAATTAAATGCACTAGGATTATAATAAATCGAGATCCAATAGCAATGGGCACGATTTGATTGTGTCATTCATTTAGGTGTGACTTGTAAGTCTTGTAAATATAATCGCTAAAAATATTTTCATATTATTCGTGTACCATAAAAACGCAACACATTCCATTCTCTCTCAAGATTTACTTGAGGTGTGTAGTGATAGAACAGATTAATTCTAATAATTGAGTATATGTATATGTGTGTGTGAATGTATATACATTTATTTGTATGTTATTTTATAATTGCATACACATAAATGTACACGCATATTGGACCAATAAGTTGTATTTTTAAATGAGTATTTTTATAAGGTGTGGCAAAGAAATAGAAAATTTTATACTGAAAAGTGGCCAACTATGAATATGTGACATGGCAGATTGTTATTTTATATGGTAAACGGACTTTTACAAGCTCAAACAAAGATATTCTGTATTTGTTAAAGACTATAAACTCTGTGTTAAGCATTATTAATTATATATATATATAAAAGTTATACGAATTAATTAATTACATAACATAAATAAATGTTAACTTTTAAGTATCGTTTTTCTCTCAGAATATTTGGTCGGCCACATCAATGTTATATTGTACATTTTCTTAGAATATAATAATATAATGGGTTTGTCAGTGTACAGTTTTTCTTCTGCATTATCTGTGATTACAATTCTCATATAAATTAAAATGGTTGCTTTATTGAAAAATAGCTTACTTTTATGTTTCTATTATATATTATGTTGACAAATAAATAATATAAAATTATCTTTGATTATCTTTCTAGTTTGAAGAAGACTTTGATAATTTTCAGAGTATAATAGATTGTACATATGTGTCCTGTGTAAACTAATGGAAGAAAACAATAAACACTGGCTCACCCTTTATGAAAATAATTATACGTAAAATTATATAAATAAATAAATATATATATATATTTTGTTGCAATCGACTTTGACCTGGGCAGGGCTCCAGTGTGTCCTAATATTATAATATATCAGTATTTTGTGTATTTTTTTATCAAGTTGACAAAATAATAATTGTTAATATATTGTGCAAATATCAAACAGATACCGTCCAAGAATAATAAACTATAAGGTTGATGATTAAGTTTTCCCTACACCTGAAAACATTTGGATAGAATAGGTAATAATAATAATACATAATATAACACATAGTGTTTTATATATATATATACATATAATTTTTAAAAAATTGTTATATACATATATACGGAAAAAGAAGAAAAGATAAGTATTATTGGCCAAATGAAGATACGAAAGTTTCGAATAAATTACATAGCTTGGAGGTAAATTATCATTTTCCAAAGAGATTATTCAAGATTATATACCATATATATCTCTGTGCAATTATGATGAGAAACAACCAAAATAGGTGTCTTTGAATAATGAAAGAAGAAAAATTATTTTTATGACTTGGCCACTGATCTGATCGATTGGCACTTTGAATAACAATGATAATGATAATGATAATAATAATAATAATAATAATAATAATAATAAAAAAATATTAATTTCATACCGTACCTATTTTTCCGATGGATGTTTCTACGACAAACAACTGACTTTGTCAGTCTAATGTTTATACTTACGAATGAATCTTACATAAGATCTATTCTAAAAATATTTCTAAGCATTCGTCAACAGTTGTATACGAAAACTCGTTTTACAAACAGTAGACGCAATATGTCGGAATAACTGGCCATTCTCAGCGAAGAAAATTGAAAATACTTTTTAACAGGTAAAGTTTTTTTTTTCTTTACAGACTCGTCTAATCAAAAAACAAAGGGAAAAAATTGAAATGACCCTTATTAATCTTTTTGACAACAATTGACTAATCCTTTCGAAAAGAATCTAAAAAAAATATTTATCACTTGATAAACATTTTCTTTTTTTATGTTTTTCATTTGTATTAAATTTGTTTCTCATTAAGAAGAATTTAACCTTATAATGTATTCGATATTTAGTAACGCATATTATTTCCCATACATTTTTCACACATCGTTAGAATTTAATTTGAACAAATGTTTATACGCCTGACTTAATTTAAAACGACGTATCGTTATGGAATGATATCTGTCGATAAAGTAGTCATTTTCAATTTTAAAGAAAAAAAAAAATAAAATAAAGAAAAGGAAAATGTATGATTAGATAATCGCGATTGGTCTCGCAAATGAAGATATTATTTGACATGAAATTTCGAAATAAGCGCTATTTTTATCATCCTTAAAAGTCATGTTTACTAATCGAAATATTTCATCTTTCAATTAGAATTTTCTTTAAAGCAATATTCTTGGATATATTAGAGAAAAGTAAAAGGTTCGACGTAAACTTGTAAAAACATGTGTTTATCTAAGAAAATATTTTCTAAGAAAATGTAGTTCATAGTACAAAGAGTACGACCCTGCAATCATTTACTGATATATTCTCATACTAAAACAATGTAATTTGTTTTATATCAAATTGTACTCGTTCATGCGCAGACTCCGTTCTGCAGTGGCCGTAAAACGAAGAAAACTTGGACCAGTGCTGTCTAGTACATCATCGAAAGAGGCAAGTTAACTGAAACCGAAAAGAGTCTCTTCCGCGTTTTCATTCGTTTTTCCAATTTAACGATGGCATTACGAATGAACTAAAAAATTCGTAATATAATAACAGTTATTTCGTTATTTGTCGATTCATGTAACATAAATGCGTTTTAATGAATTAATGTGCTCCGTCAGTTGGTTTTTAAACTCCCAAGGATATTTTAGTGTATGTGTCGTTATTATAACTTGAAAACAAGAAAGTAATATAACATTTATTCGGCACTAATGTCGGTAATCATATCGCTCGATAAGGTAGTTACGATTATCGACGATGATTGCAGAGATAAAACTTAGTTCCAAGAAGTACCGTTACTAAAAAATTTTCTCTCAAAAAAAAATTCCTCGAGATAATAAATTTGTATATTCTTGATAATTCTTTTTTATGTTAAGTCGATTAAACGTACCGCATGAACTTCAACGAGAAGTTGGGAAGAACAACGAGTATACAATACGATACTCCTTCGCCTTGAATTTGAATTGACCTTCCGCTATAAAAGTGAGTCGATTTTTATACCTACAAAACTTCGAAACTCAATAATAACTCAATGATATATGTATACCCCGTTTAAAAAAAAAAAAAAAATTATTAAAAATCAATACTCCTGAACGGTCCATATTACGTATCTCTGCGAAAGAAATAAACTTGTAGACCTTGATTCTTAAAAATCAAATATAGTAGATAGGGAGACCACACCTGATATGATCATCTATACGTAATACGTTTCATCGAATCAGCGCATTCAATCAATACGGCATAGTGATTAAATATTTCTTTCTTTTCCTTCTTATCGTATAATAATATTAACATATAAGTATATCTTATCGTTACTACCGTCATTATTATTTATCTATGCTTATATGTCGGTTTTACGTTGGCGCTGAGCGATATTATCTATTTACCGAAACAAACAACTTTCACTCGGTAAAAATTTCACTACCTTGGCAACAATAAAGCGTCAATTTAATGAAGGAAGTATTATAAACATTATAAAATTAAATCTTAACAAACGCGTCGAAAAGTCGAATCACGCGATCGACGAATCGACAAAGGAAAGCTTATGAATTGTTTTTGATCTTCGAAATATTTCTCTAGTAGAAAAATATGAACCGCGTCAATTTTGGATTGGCTTTCAATCCAATTAGGTATGCCATATATTTATAACGTATAAAAAAAAGAATATATATATATATATAGATACAAAAGCATTAATCGATGCAACAAGGTGATCCTTTCTTTAGTTTGTCGCGATAGCACAGAAACGAAGTATCGGAATTATCGTCAATGAGTTAATACTTAAAATCTACTCAATTGAGTTTCGTTGTTTTCGAAGTAAGTGCGTGTGCGTGTGCGTGCGTGCGTGCGTGGGTGTGGTGGTGGTGGTGGTGGTGGTGTGCGTGCGTGCGTGCGTGCGTGCGTGTGTGTGTGTGTGTGTGTGTGTGTGTGTGTGTGTGTGTGTGTGTGTGTGTGTGTGTGTGTGTGTGTGTGTGTGTGTGTGTGTGTGTGTGTGAAAGCGTGAGAAAGGGTAAGAAAGGGAGAGAGAGAGAGAAAGCATGAGAATGGTAGAGGAAGAGAGAGAGAAAGCATGAGAATAGTAGAGGGAGAGAGAGAAAGCATGAGAAAGGTAGAGGGAGAGAGAGAGAAAAAGAAAGAGAGAGAGAGAGAGAAAGCATGAGAATGGTAGAGGAAGAGAGAGAGAAAGCATGAGAATAGTAGAGGGAGAGAGAGAAAGCATGAGAAAGGTAGAATGAGAGAGAGAGAAAGAGAAAGAGAGAGAGAGAGAGAGATGCAGCACTCTTTTCTAATAATAAGAAAGAAAGGTGGTTGGTAGAGACGAGAAGATCCGAGTAGTAGGCGGAGAAGAGCGACGAGAAGCATCGAGTAGAGCCGAATCAGCACGAAGTCGAAAACGAAGTTACTTCGTTCTATATTGGAGGAGGTGTATTGGCAACCATCGTGTTTCGGTCAGCACTCTGCTGTGTGCTTTGACTATAAGCTATATCACGCACGTAGAGTGCATACTATACGTCACGTAAGAGAGAAAGAAAAATCAAGAGAGAGAGAGAGAGAGAGAGAGAGAGAGAGAGAGAGATAGAGGGAAAGATAAAATATATATCGAAAGAGAGAGAGAGAGAAAGAGAGAGAGAGAGAGAGAGAGAGAGAGAGAGAGAGAGAGAGAGGAACGTATTGTGACATACATTCTCACAAGTATACACAAATATTACTTGTTAATCTCTCATAAAAATGTCGAGAAAATCGGTCGTTATCGCTGCCGCTGGCTGGCCCAGGGCATGGGAACGTGGGGGTCTGATAGGTGCAGGGGTAGGGGCAACGGTTAGAACGAGACCTAATCGTTCGCGAACGTCGAACGTGCCGGTAGTTCAGTCAGTGGCTGTTGATACGACAGTTCTTAGTCGCACCATGGCGAGTACAGCTTCCACCAATATGAAGGTCCTAAACGAGGATAATATCTATGAAAATATCAAAAAGATGGAATACGCCGTGCGTGGTCCTTTATTGATAAGGGCTAACGAGATTGAAAAAGAATTGCAAAAGGTAAGATTCAATCTGTCTCCTCTTAATATTCTATCGTAATTTTTGTTATTTTTTTCTTTTCTTTTCTTTTTCATTTCCGCATAAATAAATAGAAGATTAAAAGAGCGAGAGAGAGAGAGAGAGAGAGAGAGAGAAAGAGAGAGAGAGTATAGAAAAACATTATTGACAACCGTGAAAATAGAATAGAGAAGGTAGGAGTATAAAAAGGCGGTAAAAGAATTTTTGAATGAGTTAATAAGGCGCCAATTTTCAAACGAACTACGCTAACTTTTGTCAATTGTAACAATGGTTCGATGTACAATTGATGACGCATAACAGGTTACGCGCCATTTTTTTTTCTCACATTTGACATATGTATATTGTACGCTCGCGACCACCTGTCACGCATCTCTAATGTCCTTCCAGAAGGTCGTTTAGTCCTCGTATTACGATGTTGATTTTGTGTAATTTAATTTTTCGTTCGTATCGATGGAAAAGTGAGAAGATTTATTATTACACGTTAGAACGTATGTATATGTGACAACACGGGATAGAACTAAAAATAGCCATTCTCTTTCGTGAAATTAACAAGATACGTATACAATATTCCTACATAAATGATGATGCACAACGCACGAGTGGTCGTGCGAGATGACATGACCAATCCTACGTCAATTCTAAACACGTTGGAAACTACGATTTCTCTCTTCTAGTTCCAACAAAATGCGTAATCGTATCGTATGACACATTGGCAATATGTTCATATTACAATAACATATATATTTTCTATATATTTCCTATATATAAAAAATGTATATTAAATTAAAGGTGATTTCAATTAATTACCATAGCCTAAGAGTAGCTTTATATAACAGATAATCTATTTAATTAGATGCATCCGGTAGAGTCATACAAATAGTTATGACATATTGGTTACATTACTCAGACTTGTTATTTTTTCTCGTAGATTATTTAACAAATTAGTATATTGGGTTTTTAACAGGGCGCTAAAAAACCGTTTAAAGAAGTTCTTAAAGCTAATATCGGAGATGCCCATGCTATGGGACAAAAGCCTATTACATTTTTACGTCAAGTATTGAGTTTGACCGTACTCCCAGATCTCCTTAATGATCCAAATTATCCAGAAGATGCTAAATCTAGAGCAAGAGCACTTCTTCAAGCATGTAGAGGAAGTGTAGGATGTTACACGGACTCTATGGGATTGGAAATTGTTCGTAAGCACATAGCGCAATATATAGAAAATCGAGATGGTGTACCAAGCAATTATGAAAATATTTTTCTGGGCAATGGTGCATCAGATGCGATCAAAGTATGCAATTTATTATATTATATATGTTCCCAACGTATTTTATATAACATTTTAAAGTAATAAAATAATTGTTTTTCTTATTTTAGTCTGTCCTGAAGCTATTTGCTCAAAAAATAAATGACAAGCCAACAGGAGTTATGATTCCAATTCCACAATATCCGCTCTACAGTGCAAGTATAT
Organism: Dolichovespula saxonica; assembly: GCA_911387935.1. Taxonomy (NCBI): domain Eukaryota; kingdom Metazoa; phylum Arthropoda; class Insecta; order Hymenoptera; family Vespidae; genus Dolichovespula; species Dolichovespula saxonica. The sequence continues at coordinate 15,500,813 of OU426993.1, read as the reverse complement.
CAGAATTTGGTCTTGGTGAAATTGGTTACTTTTTGGATGAAGAGAACAAATGGGCATTAAATATCACCGAATTGGAAAGGTCATTAAATGAAGCCAAAAAATGGAGTAATCCTCGTGTTCTAGTCGTAATTAATCCTGGAAACCCAACTGGTCAAGTATTGAATCGGTCTAATATAGAAGATATCATTAAATTTGCTCACAAACACAAACTCTTTATATTTGCGGACGAAGTGTATCAAGACAATATTTATGACAAAAACTGCTGTTTCCATTCATTCAAAAAAGTCGCTTTTGAATTAGGAGCACCTTATAATCAAATGGAGCTGGCCTCTTTCATGTCTATATCCAAAGGTACAAAATTAAATAAGTATTTATATATTTCAATTATACACTGGTGCAAGAAATCTAAAATATTTCATTTCTATAGGATACATGGGCGAATGTGGTATACGTGGTGGTTATGCAGAACTCATAAATGTGGACTCAACAGTAATGCAATTATTGCGAAAGTCCATCTCGGCCATGTTATGCCCAACTGTTCTAGGTCAAGTTGTGATGGATGTAGTGGTGAATACACCAAAGTCCAATGAACCATCTTACGCAAAGTTTGAAGAAGAAAAACGTAACACCTTATTATCTTTGGCAGAAAGATCGCAATTGGCTGTAGATATGTTGAATAGTATTCCAGGCTACAAGGTGAGATCATTGTTTCTTTATTATATTATATATATATATATATATATATATATATATATATATATATATATATAATTGTTTTATGAAATTACGTTGATTAATCTTTTCTATTACAGACTAATCCATCTATGGGTGCGATGTATGTATTCCCAAGATTTGAGATTCCACCAAAGGCTATAGAAGCAGCCAAAGCTAAGGGTCAATCTCCTGATCTTTTCTATGCTTTTAAATTATTAGAGGAAACTGGAATTTGTGTGATCGCCGGTTCAGGCTTTGGACAACTACCTGGAACATATCACTTCAGGACGACCATTTTACCGCAAAAAGAAAAGATGAAAACGATGTTGACTAGTCTAAAAGAATTTCATTTAAAGTTCCTTAAAGAATACAGTTAAGAACTGTTAATGCATTTCTGCACAAACATACGTGTAACGTCGTCTTTTATTCGTAAAAGCTGACTGTTTGTGCTTGTTATTATTAATGAGTACCTGTATATAGGAAAGTAAAAGTGCAATTACATTAAAAAAGAAAAAAAGAACAAAAAAAGAACAATGCGTATCAGTCATCGTTTCACTTCTAATATATTAATACTTACTAATTATCAATAAATATACTCTATGTCAAAATATTGATATATTTTAAAACTTATTTTCGGACACATGGATTTACATATATCGATACTCGTATATATTAATAGCTTATAATTTGAATTTAATATATATATATATATATATATATATATATATATATATATATATTTATGTTTTTTTTTTAGATACATATATACATATACGTGTATATCTATATTAATACATGGATACTAAAAATAATATTTACATGATACAAGTTTATAAATCCCAAATTAAAAAAAAAAAAAAAAAAAAAAAAAACGGAATTTTATACTTTCACTGATATCATCGATAATATATTGAAATACTTTCAGAGGTCGGACGATAACCTTTCTATTTCGTCGACAAAAAATCTCATGTCGGCTTCCGTCAATCCAGAGTTTTGTAAAACGAGCCTGAAGAAATTGGGAAGATTATGTAAAGATTGATATGTAATTAGCATGGATCCTTTTCGGACCATACGCTCTTTAATGACCGGAGCAATTTTATGAAGAAGATTGGATAATTCTTCGCCTTTTAAATGACGTTTCAATGGCGGTGTATACCAGAAACAAACATTTGTACATTCGGGCTCTAACATGAGCTTCCATCCGTCACGTTGGCGTATGTAATCGGTAAAATATCGTGACAATTCGAAGACGCGATCGACGTGTTTCTCAAAACCATTGGTACCTTTGGCCTTCCACATGAACCAAAATTTTAATACATCGGCTCTTCGGCCACATTGAACGTGCTTGTCGCCAGAATCATAAGAGGTGTCGTAAAATTTGTCTGGTTGGAACAAATAGCTAGCTTTCGAGGCATGTGCGGACTCAAGTAAGCCTTCGTGCTGTAACAAAAGAGTCGAACATTGTTGAGGTGCGGCGAGCAACTTGTGAGGGTTCCAAGTTATCGAATCTGCCAGTTCAACGCCATTGAGCAAGAAACGATACTTCTTCGACATCAAAGCACCTCCACCCCAAGCCGCGTCAACGTGAAGCCAAATGTTGTACTTCTTGCAAATGGCAGCTATATCCTCGATTGGATCGAATGCACCTAAAACTGTCGTACCGGCGGTGGCAGATACCATCAATGGTACAGCCTTCTGGCGCAGTGCTTCGTTTATTCGTAATTCCAAATCGTGAACGCACATTTTACCGCGTTCGTCGACCTTAACGCAGTAAACATTGCTAGAACCGATACCAAGGAAAGCGGCCAATTTTTTTACCGAATAATGAGCATCCTCGGACGTAAATACAACGAGTCTAGACGTTTGCGATAAGCCAATTTCCTTGAATTCGGGGAATTTATAATGACGAGCTAAATTTATAGCATAACCATTGGCCAACGAGCCACCAGGACAAAATATTCCATCGCCTCGGCCATTTTCCCAACCGATTATTTTTCTCATTTCTTCGAGCACCTCGTTTTCCATCAAGGAAAACACTGGCGATACCTCGTAAGTGTAAACTGAGGGATTCAGTGCATCGGTCAACCATTGACCTACGAGACCGTAAGGATCCACGCTGGAGAAAAGTTGATTTACGAAATGTGGGTGACCTGTTTTCACGCTATACTTTATAACGTTACGAGCTAACGATAACAATTCTTCGTGCGATACTCCGTCGATTGGTAAGGTCAAATCTATCAAAGAAGGAAGTGTCTTTGGTTCCACCCATTCGACAACTTTTTCATTCCTTGATGTACCCTGAAAGATAATAATTCTTATAGATAGATTCATTTATCAACATAATTTCCGTCATCGTTTCTTAACGTGTAATTCGAACGTCTTGCACTTAAGTATGCAAGCATTCCATTCATTAATTATATATAGATGTAATTGCAAACTACATTTTGATTCTAACAAAAACTATTGAAAATGATATGTAAACCATAATTGTGTGTGTGTATATTACATAGTAATGAAATCGATTGCCACGTGTCAATCGATTTGCTACTGGATACTAGCTTGTCCTTGTAGCTATTGCAGAAAGCATGTACGTATATATATGTGTATATATATATATATATGCGTACATACATACATATATTTATGTATATATTTACATCATGTGCGATGCACATTAAAATTTGGAAAAATAAGTATACACTACACACAGTGGCGAATTAAATATTCAAGGAGCCCGAGCCGTTAAAAATTATTTGGGCTCGATTAAAATAAATCGATGTATACACGGAGTAAAAAATACACTGTCCAAATTCGATTGTACTCGCAAATATCGAAATAATAATAATAATAATAATAATATGATCTGCCATCAAATATTAAATTAAATTTATTATATAATATGAATTTATATTTATCGTGAAGGTAACTCCGCCTGGGTCTTATCGGCCTCGAGAAAACCGACTCCGCAGCCTATGTGTAAAAATCTGACCATTAACCATACAAGAAAATTTAATTAATGTATATGTCCGGAACTTCGCAACGTTATTTCTTCTTCATAAATCGCTTATGAAAATCATTATGAACGCGATTTAACAGTTATTCAGATTACGTACTTACTTATTTCAATAAAATGGTAGTAATAAATTTAAATAAAAGGAAAGTATTCATCGTGCAAAAAATTATTACTCGATTTTTATTTGAGTGTTATTATGTATCTTTTTTGTTCCACCTGTAATTACGACCTACAATAATTTGTGTAATCTTGAATGACCTTGGCCAACGATAGTTTTCTTCATGGCACGTAAAACGCGTCACTTCCGTAAATTCGAAGACATAAAAGATATGCACCGATTTCTAATCATTTAGATAATTGTGTACACACACACGCGCGCGCGCGTGCTCGCACACTACTAAAATAATAAATTTATACTTACAACATTAGATAATTATGTGTATATATATATATATATTCTGTTTAATGTAATTTTAGATTATATATACCTTTTTATATTATACGATATATAATATATATATATATTATACGATATATATATATATATATATATATATATATATATATATATTGTAAAATATATATATATATATATATATATGTATATATATATATGTATATATATATATATATATATATATTGTAAAATTTTTTATTATACTTTTTATTATACTTTTATTATTATACTTAACACTTACATAATTTATTATTATACTTTTTTCTATAATACCTTTTTATATTATACGATATATAATATATATATATATATATATATATATATATATATATATATATATTGTAAAATATATACTATCATATCTTTCATCTATATCTATATATACACACATATACACAAGAAATATATATATATATATAACAATTATAGGTATATATAATATAAAATTCGTTAATTAAAAAATAAAAAATAAAACGATACGATGGATAACAAGAAAAATATTTGAAAATAGTAATTTTACCTCGAAAACTGCTTTATCCAATAATATATCGATCAAGTCCCTTAAAAATTTTTCGTGTAGAATACGATTGGATAAACTCTCATAGTATCCCCCAATCTGATTGGTTTCTTCGTCATTCGATAAATCGTTTGTTAAACGTTCACCAATAACAACTTCTGATCCATTTGAATTTATCGGAATACCATGCAATCCCTTGGACGACATCGTCGAATCATTCGAAAATTTTTGATTTAACGACATACTGGACCCGTTGGTATTATTGTCACTTTGTTTATAAAAATCTGATCTATGTTTCGAGGACTCCTTCAACTTCTTATTTTCGTTCGTCGGCATTACTTGTGACTTATTATTACACAGGACCGAGACTTTCCTCGTTCTGATTCTGAAGTAAGAGCTACTGTTTGCCTTTATATATTAAAGCCTTAAGACCAAGGACGCAAAAACATTTATATCTCCCTCCAACACGTTCCGCAGGTTTATCTCGATTTTCTCCGTATGGATGGTTTCTCAGAATAATGTTTTATCACTTCTCGCTTCCTCCGTCGTTTACTTTCAAAATCTTCGTTTTGGAAAGACTCGAAGAAATCGTTTGACGATAAAAAAATAAAAAGAGGAGAGAGAAAAAGAGGGGAAGAAAGAAAACTTCGCTCAATAACACGAAATATATAAAAGTTTATCACCGAACTCATCTCTCACGTCCCATGAACATCATAGACCGTGAAGGACCTTTCGGTTCGAACGTACGATAATCATATGCGAACTATTAGGAAGCGTTTTACTTGTCGCTCTTATTAAGAAAAAAAAAAAAAAAAAGAAAATAGAACAAAACCGTTTAAACGGAAAAAGAAAAGAGAAAGAAAATTATCAATAATGACGCACTCGTCACGATTCCCTGTCCTCAAATATCGTATTGATTATGTACAATAATTATCCAATACGCCCGTTTTCTCTCTTCACTTGTGTCTCGACGATCGATTATTATTATTCTCTTCGTATTAATCCGACAAAGAAAATAAATCCGAATCTCTAACCTTTTAAAATCGATTTACATCGTCGTCGTTGACGTCGATTTTTCACAGGAAACAATTTCTTTTTTTTTTCTTTTTTCTACAAACAATTTTTCCGTGTCCAATGTATCGTACAAACTTTTAATGCGATCTCCTTATCCGGTCTTTTTACGAACGTTTAAACGTGACGCTGTTAGTCCTAACTCCTAGCTGGCAAACCAGCTATACGCGTTTGACGAACACGAGTGTAATTGTGATCGCATGCGCAAAGGTGTATATACTTAAAAAAAGAAAAAAAGAAAAAAAAGCAAACCTTGTAAGAGAATGGAACGAGGAAAGTCATCTCGTTGGAATTTTGATTATAATAGAATATATCCGTTCGAAATAATTAATATATCTCTAATCGAGATATTTTTCTATTCTTTATTTTTTCTTTTACATATTTATTTCAAATTTGAAACTCACGTGATTGTAAATACGATTCGTTCGTCCGCATCTAATTTTACGTCTAACACACTACTAACGATATTATTATTTACGATATATATATATATATATTTTTGTCTTTTTCTTTTTTTTTTTTCAAAAATGCTAGCGCGGAATTCAAAAATATCGATATGGTAAATCTAAAGTAACGCACGGCCTGCTAAACTTTCGAAGTTGTAATATACAATTCTATGTAGAACTAGTCAACCGTTTTACGTTTTTGCTCGATTTGCTAACTTGCGGCCTTGTATATTGCGATTCAGTAACGAGCACTAGTAACATAAGTATGCGATCAATAACGATCGATTTATCGTTTAATTATACAAAACGAGATTTTTATGAGATACAAAGGAAGAAGGTCCACAATATATATTTATTTTCATTTTCATTTTATTTAAGTTTTCTTATTATTTTCTTTTTTTTTTCAATTTATAAACGAAACAAACGTATTAATTGTTGTATTTTATTGTTACATTGAAAAAAGTGACACGTGCGTAGCATCACAATATTACAATTATTATTATTATTATTATTACTATTATATATACACACACACACACACATATATATATATATATGTATGTATGTATTATTTATCGATTTAATTATTTCTCACAAACTCATTAATTCTTCATCTTAACGGTTTTTATCGGAATTCGCTCAAATGTTTTACGTCCTCAATGCGCAAGGGAATTCCCACATCTACGAACGATCGTACAAGATCTACAAGGAAAGTACGAGCCACTCGTAACAATGACGCATTGGTAACTTTCATATTATATTGACTTCGAATACTATTCGATTTTTTTTTCTTATTTCTTTTTTTTTGTTTTTTTTTTTTTTTCTTTTTCTTCGTCTTTTTATTCTACTTTATTCCCTCTATCTAGTAACAAATGCCTTGCAAAATTCTGTTCTTTTATCAAAAATAAATTTTAAAAAATGCGAAAATAAGATTTATTATCTTTGGTAAATATCTATAAAATCAATTATCGTTCGTTCTCGTATAATACATTACGTTATTAGTTAAACTCTATTGTTACCGTATCACAAGTGAGTTTAAAAATATAACAATTTAATATATTCCAAGTTATGGCCTTATATTATTAGTAATATTATCTAATAGTTTTTGTTATTAATACAGATTTGTTCAAAATGCTCAAAAAAGAACTTTATACATAATAAAGTAGCATGGAATACTTGCATATATTAATTCCATATAAATGAATGTTTATCTCTTAATAAGCATTTTAGAGATTCAAGGTGGTAACGCAAAGTTTACATTTCGTCTAAAGTATTAAAAACAACAAGATTGTATACAGATAGATACTCTTATTTCGTATAAAATTTATATTTTCATCTCCTACCTAATTATGATTTTCAATCAAAACTATTTTCCATTCGCATAGCTCCATTATATTAATCAAAATTGCTTCTTGGAATGCAAAGGCATATATAACATTATCATCTTTCTCTTATTATTTATATTATCATTATTTTTAATAAAAAAAAAAAAAACTGTTGTTTTTTTCTATGAAACAAGTGGAGCAGACATCTTTAAAAGTCATAGGAAACTATTCATATATCCACATTATTAGGCCTACCTTTGTTGTAAACCATAAACTTCTAAACAATATTTAATACAGTAACACATAATTATATGTATTTATATTTGTATATATAAAGCATTAAACTTTTAACCAAAATATGCACCGCAATGAGAACAACGACGTGTCTTTAATAAAAGACAACATATTATTCCAAGTGGAAAGAATAAAATGGCGCATAGTAGACCCAAGCAAGTATAATCATCTTCCATAACCCCTACCTATATGTAAGAAAATAAAAACTTGAATTATATGCCAGCCAATTACAATGATCTTTGTTATTGCGTATGATATCAGAAAGCAATTTCTGATACTTTCCAAATTTAAAAATACTTACTCTACATGCTGGACAACCCCCAACTAGAATAATTTCTGGTACTACAATTGTAGTAGATTGAGTGGCACCATAGGATGGCACCTGATTTCCTTGATTTAATGTAGTCGATGTGCTAGGATAATATCCAGGAGGTGGTTGCCATGAAGCATTTTCTATAGATATATATATACACGTATATATTTGAGTTTACTTCTTTATATTTATTATTATTTATTTAGTTCATACTAAGTTAAAGAAAGGAGAGAGAGAGAGAGAGAGAAAGAGAGGGAGAGAGAAATGATTAAAATCCTATCTCATGACATCATCACCAAAGCGAAATAATTTCATTATCTTATTAACACGTATCATGTAATGTTTCATATATCTGTCAAGTGTGCAAAATAGAATATAAACAAAAGATATAGTTTGTTTCTATGTAATAACTTCACCATAAAATATTATCTAAAAATATGCTTGCATCAAATTTTACAAAATATAAAGAAAAATTGGGAAAAGATTGTTGAAAATTATGTAAAAGTATTAATTATATTTTCAAGCGTAAATAACCTAATTTGTTCGTTCGAATCAACGTACCCGTTGGCGGAATTGTAGAAGAATAAGGAGGTGGCTTATCAGCTACAGAATTAAGTAATTTGCTCTCCATAATCAAAATACACAATATTATATACGATAGTATCCAACGACCAATAATATAAATACAATATTAAATCTTGTGCGATTAACCGATCATACGAATGCAGGATGACCGCCGCCGTCACACTTTACAAATACATATATAGTATTTCTACGTTTAATTGCTTGACAGATAGCGCGCCTGACAAAGAAAAAAGCTACATTAAAAACTTTCAGTAATCTCGTTCTAAAACGAACGATATATACAAAGATAACTATTATAATTAATTATAGAGTGTGTAAGGAATCCTCTCACGTTCACATTTGAAATTTCTATTTTTAATCAATGAAATATATTTATTTATGTAAAAGAAAAACGAAAATGCATTACTTTGTAAATAACCTTTTGATATGTTTGAAATAAATATACGAAAAAAAAACAAATATACTTATAATATTGCTCTCATGACAGATAAGAAGTTTTGAAATTTACAAATTGCAATGATTTTTAAATACTATTTTTTTTATATTAATGTAGTGTATATATATATATATATATATATATATATATATATATATATATATATGAATCGAAAAGTTAAATAAAATTTACATTGCAGAAAAGATATAATAAACAGTATAAAATTAAATAATTTTTTATTTATCAGTAACAAGTGAGTCTTAAAGGGGATTACCCCCATTTTTAAATAAAATAAAAGCGTTAAATTGTAATCATTTGTTTCTGTATAAGAAATAGATCCTTATCAAAAATGTATGATTGGCTTATCGCAGAAATCTTATTCCTTGATTGGTGGAGGTAGAAGAGAATACAGAATTGAATATAGTTGAAAGAAATACAGTAAGAATAATTTCGTGACACAAGGTGCAGTCGCTTGATTTTGTTTTGCTATTATAGTTTCATAATCAATAACAATATTTATGACGGAAAATGTATTACAAAACGGCATGGAGCCTTTTCAGGTATTATATCTTCCTTAATCATATGTTATAATTTATTTATGCGATTACTTTAAATTCTAAGAGGTTAGGATTTCAATATTGTTGAAAAAATATCGTATATTTTTTGTATATTTCACAGAATCCTGATCGTATTCCTTTGGAAGACTTGATATTAACAGTTAAAACAGGTGGAATTCCAGATTATGTTCCTGCCTTAGTAAGATCATTATTATATATCATTTCATAACATTAAAACATTTGCTCATTCCAATTTTCTTTTTTTTTTTTTTTTTTTTTTTTTTTAATGATTTTCAATAATATTTGTTTCTTGTGTAATTTACTTAGTATTATTGTAAACAAAATGTATTTAAGGATGAAAAATGGGTAGAGGAGCGGTATTTTTTGCATTATGAAGTTCCAAATATGTATGATAATAATGGAACTGAAATTATGGGCGCTAAAGAACATTGGATAGAAATTATGGGTTATATGATCGATGATTTAAAATGGGTCCTTACTCTTCCATTTTATAGGTATCTATATGTTAAATAATATTCTATTAAGAAAGTTTTATTTAAATTTATAATCATTTAGAATTAAAACAAATAATCAAAAAAAAAAAAAATATATATATATATATGTATAATATATAAATATATATATAAATATATATATATATGTATATATATATACACACACACACACACACACACATATATATATATGTATGTATGTATATATATATATATATATACACACATATATATATATATGTATATATATATACATACATTGGCATGGATCTTAAATTCCACTGTTATTTATTCAGGTTTTGGTCAAACATGGTATTCAATACTTCAATACTGGATGCATTAGTATCTTTTTTACAAGATGCTCCACCATTTTATGCTTTAGAAAGTTTTCCTAATGATACAGAAATGCAAAATATTATAGAAACTCTTCGTCATCATGTACTTTTGATTTTTACACGTCTTGTTACAAACAAAGAAAGTTCTACTGAATATATGACAGTTCCATTCCTTGGAAAGTTACTGTATGATAATTTTATATTTACTGTACCTATCATTTATGATTTGTGTCAATTATATGGTCGTGAAAATGAAAAAACAATAGCAAGAATTTTAGATAGTCTATTTACAATTCAACCCTTATATAATGATGATGTTGAAAAGTCTGTTCCTTACCTTGTTAAGGTAAATTATTACTTTATTTTTTTATCATCTTCATTTTACACTCTATTATATTGATATTATAATATTTGTGAGAGTAAAATATATAATAAAATATAAAATATTTATAAAAATATTTCTCTTTTATTTAGGCTCTTAATAATGTAGAAACAGGATTCCAGGATCGACCTACCTGTTTGTCAGATGATGGAGTACCTCTTTTGATTGTGCCGATTGAAATTACCAAAATTACTTTGTTCTCATTGGAGGATATGATACTATATGTTTTAGATATATCTTCTACAATTACCACATTTTTAAAAAATTACCCTCCAGCAGTAAAAAAATATCGTAATGAAAATTTTATGAATAAGTAAGTTTATATCTTATTTAAAGATCTATTTAAATGAATTGGATTACTTAATTTTTTTTCATCATACTAGGATAGTTTCTATATATGAAAATACAATACCTGAAATGTATAAAAAACTGAATGAATTAGCATACAACGAAGAAAATTTAGAAAAATTTATAGAACTAAGGCATCGTTTAGATGTGACTAGAATAGAATTACTACAACTTTATCGTACTATAGTGCATGAGCCTGTGGAGAATATACATCAAAAACTGTAAGATTCTACCATAAATCGCTAATTTCATCGCATTTCACAATTTAATGTATTAACTCACTCGTTATAAACAGTGATACATTTACGGAGGAAGAAATAAAAGAACGAGTGGACGATTATTTAAATTTACTAAGTAACGCTATATCAGAAAAAGAATTTATCACGGATTATCATCAGTTTTATCCAGTGGGCTCTGATTTGGAAGAATTATCCAAAATATGTCCTGAACTGTATCCTCAATATAATATTAATACATTACTTTCTAATAATTTTATTCTATTAATATATAAAACTTAACTGTTTATTAGAGATACCATAAAACGTAATTATATATTGCAAGCAGTTTATGCTGCTATAGGGGATTCCCAAATTTCTGTCATTGTCTCTTCTAATAATAAAAAAGTAAGTAGATTGAAGAAAGAAATGTTCTTCAAATTTTTATGGTATATATTAAAGAGAACAATTTTAGGAAGCTGTAGCAGGGCCTAGTAACACAGGAACTAATCAACAACCATCAACATCAAAGAATGTTCCTGTGAAAAATGTAATACAAAAACCAATTCGAAGATCATCCATTGAAATAGCTTCTCTCATTAGTGAAGTGAAAGATATTTTAAGTCATTTAGGAGAAGGTTTTATTCAGGTTGTATTTGATTCTATGATTAATTAATATTTTGTACTTTTCATAAAAACGATATGTTCAATATTATTTTAAAAAATTTTAGATGTGTTTGAAACATTATGATTACAACACTGCAGATGTGATAAATGCTGTTTTAGAATGCACCTTACCTTCACATTTGAATCAATTAGATTTTTCGTTACCATACATTCCACCAGAACCAGAGGTATTTATAATACGCTTAAATAATAATAAATCAAATATTTTCTTTAAACAGACACATTTATTTTGTTAATGCGTCTTTTATAGGAAGCACCTACGGCCGTTGTGGATCATGATAATGGTATCGAAAGATTTAACATATTTGATAACGATGAGTTTGATATTATGACTAGGGATGATGTTGATATGACCAGGGTTCATAAAGGCAAAAGGTAATTATAGTGAAAGATAAAAATCACTTGTTTTTGGTATTCCATGTAGAATTACATATTTTGTATTTGTCATATATTTATATATATATATATATAGGAAAGATAAATACAAGGATATAAATGAGCTATTGAATGATAAATCAGAAATTAAAAAAGTAGCTAATATATATAGCAAATATAGTTTGGTTATGGATGATTATGATGATGAGTATGATGATACATATGATAGTCATGACGTACGGGGTACGACGCAAGATGATGTTTCAGATTCTAGAGCTTTTACTACTCCTCGAGTAAGTTCACATATTATTTGATATGGCTCAGTAATCTTGCTGTATTTCGAATATTGCATATATTAAGGATACAGATTTGTAACTTTTTTTTTTAATAATGATATAATGATGACAGGTGCTGTTAGCGAAAGAGAAAAATATTACAGAATCTGAGGACGAGAATGAATCAGATAGTGATAATGAAAATATATCTAATGAAGTAAATGGGAAAGATAATTTTGTACAAAATCCGGCAGATTTGCGTGCCAAAGCTGAACAACGGAGACAGACAGCACGCGGCAAGAGATCTTCAAACGTTGTTGGTATGTATTAGAAATATTTTCTATATCTAATTTGTTCAATTGCATAAAATATAAAACCGATTTAGATTTATAATATTTTTATCCTTTTTATTATACACCAATCAAAGTAAGTATTTGTTTGTCAAAAAGTTGTCACTCTTCGTAAGAGTATTTAAAAACAAATTACAATTATCTATTACAAACACGTATATCTATATATCTATATATATATATATTTGCATTTTAGGCAAGCCCAAAGGCCAAGGGCAAGATAAAAATGTTACGATTAACAGAGATAAGAAAAATGCGCATAAAGCTACACGGGCTAATCATAATCGTCGCGCAGGTGCTCAATGGAAACAAAGACACGGAATGATACCATCTTGAAATATTTTCCGGAATATTTCTTGTCGAAAATACATATTTCCACAATGTAAATACTGCCAAACGTTTAGCGCAACTTTCGTAAAATTTTAAATGATTTACTTTTTAAGATATAATTCCGTGCAACTTATGTATGTTAAACTTAGCAAGAGATTTATTCGGTTGTAATATAGTTTACAAAATGCCTATATGGCATCCCCAAAGCCTTAAGAATAATTTTATGGATAAAGATAATGGAATTGTTAAAAATACATTTTGCATGATTATTATATCCTAGTCTTTTATACTGCTAACATTTATATCTTTGCAAAGTGGAATCATTAAAATGTAAATTTTTCTGAAGGGGGAAAAGAAAAGAAAGAAAGAAGAATCCGCAACATTAATGATCCTTGACGATCGTTAATCCTCTTATTCTATTAATTTGGCTATTAATCGATTGCTGATATTCCTCTTCTGGTATTGCAGTACTGGGAGATTCAGAAGGATTGTGTACAGGCATCAATTGCGTAAAGAGCCCTGTTGTGTTACCATAATAATCTAATTGTATCATGATTAAAGCGTGTACACTCGGTTTTATATATTCCAGTCTTTTATCAAGAAACATAGGTAAATCTATAAGTAATTGAGCATGTAACGTTTTTAATTCCTTAGCAGCAGCCTCTTCTACTCTACGTTCTCTCTCTAATTTAGCGATATGACTGGCGGTTCTATCTTTCTTTTCTTGCAACTTCTTCACACGATTATACGAATATTTCCAAGCAGTTACCAATTCCTCCCTCTTTGCTATTGCTGCAGCAATCAAGGCAAATTCGTCTCGCAATTTTTTCAAAGGATCTATGAAAGTTTTATGACATAAAGCTGCCATTTCTTGTACAGTTTTACCAACCTGTTACAAGTATAAAAAAAAAACAAAATATGTTTCAATAATTTTACTTTGAATTTATATATATATATATATATATATATATTATTATTATTATTATTATTATTATTATTATTATTATTATTATTATTATTATTGTTATTATTATTATTATTATTACATACTTGTGTAGTAATAGAATGATATTCTTCTACGATTCTCCTGAACTCATCACTAATATGAGTGAGACCACAGGTAGTTAAATTCTTACTTAAATGTTGATCGGCTCTATCCAAATTAACTACAGCTTGAAGATACTTTTTCATTTCTTTTGTTAACTTTCTTATTGTATCTTCAACGCTGTTGAAATAACATTACAAAATTCATATAAATAAATAATAGATTAGAATTTATTTCAACAAGATTTATATATTCTTTTAATAAAGAAAGAAAATGTTTTTAATGCATACTAGATCAGTCTTTGTACCGCAACATCCAGTTCTCTATCTTCGGCATGTGAAAGTAGAGGATGCGCAGGACTGGGTCTCAACGTCAAATGATTCTTTTTTAGCGGGTTCCTATTATTGTAATAACTGTTAAATAAATTATTATATATATATTTTACTTTAATACTAAGTAATTGTATTAATTATTGTTACTATTACTACTATTATAACTATTATTATTATTACTGTAATAATTGCAATGTCACTTACCACGTCATGTTAATTCTTTAAAAAATGAGGTTATCATATTAAATTCGTTTTACGAGGCCTCCTTTACACGAAAATGACGCGACAATGGGATTTCGATGTTAAATACGTCGATAATCAGAAACATTTGGAGATGTTTATCGTTCTCGTTATCGGAACTGAAAACCGATAAGATTTAAGATAATCTTCTCTTTCATATTTTCACAATTTTTATGCACAAGTTCGCAATTAACATTACACTCATTAACGATTGACATTCTTTTCAGGAATTTGAGATGGACGTTGCAATCGATAATTTCTTTTTTTTTTTTGGCCTTCGTACAAATCTTACGCAGTATTCTAACCTATATACTCACGTAAGAAATTCAAGGATGAGAACAGTAGCGCCTGCGCATACGAATTCATAATGACTTTTATAACATTTATTCTTATTTGTATTTAAGAATTCTTCTCATTTTTAAAATAATCTTATTAAAACATCTAATAATCTCTCTTTTAAATTTCTTTATTTTTATTACACATCATTCATTTTATCAATCTACTTATGGAATTGTAAAAACAATTTTATATAATACAGTATATAATATACACAATGGGTTAAAAAAATTCAATAATATTCAATTCTAATCTTTAAATAAAAACCTATTAAGGTAATGAGCCTTTAATATATTTATATATTTAACAAGTTTGTGTGTATTTATTACATTTAAGATTAAAATATTGTTTTATTATTTTGTACTTTAATGATCTATTATAATCAATTCATCGATGCCCCAATCTTCGTAACTGTTATCTGGTAAATATCGTCGAATTACAATGGGAATTTTCCTTTGTTTTAATTCTTTCATAGCGATTTGTAAAGGATCTGTTTCGCCTTCTAATTCAACCATAACAGGAGCGCACATAGCTATCTGTAGCGCTCTTGTCCCTAAAACCCGTGCCCTTTCATATCTACAAAAGAATTTATTATCACACTAAATATCCGTTTTTGAAGTTGGGGTTGTTTTCTTTGTTTAAGATAGGAACAGCAAATGAAATCTCACTTTGTCATGTATCTTGTAGTGATTCTTTTAGATCTCTGTACGCCTCCGGAAGCTTCTCCGGCGGCTAATAATTCAATATTTTCACCATCTTCCTCTTGCGGCTCTAATTCGATATTATCGTCATCATCGACATCGTCGAAATCATCAGCAACCCTACATAAGTAAGATTAAGAGGTTATATTATGGATCAAAATATCTTTCTTAGGAAAAATAAAAGTATATAATATTATAAAATTGTCTTTTTTTCCTTACTCGTCTCCGTCGAAATCATCGTCAGCCATTATCGTTGTCTATACAAAATACGTTTATATAAAGAATATAATAAAATAAATTTTTACAGGAGACACTATCAAATCAATCCTAGGGTTCACGCGTGGTTAAGCAAGATTGTCAAATGAATTCACACACGAGGGAACGCATAATGTACATACACATTATCCTCACTGTCTCTACATCTATGTCACGTGACATGAATTCTGTCTTATGATAGGTCTTAGCATCTCTAACCTAACCTAATCCTAACAACTCGACTATCTTTCAATTCCTTCTTTCCCTCGGATTCCGCGCTCTTATTTATATTTTTCTGTCATTTTCATTTCAACGTAGAGGCGCTTAAATCGCATATTCAAAATCATTGATTAAATTGTTCAGAGATGATGATTGATTGGGGTTATGATTAATGTCCGGAAGAGGTCGCATGTATTGCATCAGTTTTGTAAAAAATGTCGGTAATATAGATCTCATTGAAATTGTTTGTTAAAGAGAAAAAAAGTAGAAATTTGAAATCGAAAATTGCATCGGCTTTTACTAATGGAACATATTTTTCCTTAATTTTTTATTTCTTTATATCGAAATGCAGTTAAAAATTGTTTCGAATAAAAGCATTATTTTACGAGATCGAAGGGTTGGAAAGGATGATTAATGCGAGATGACATCATCGATTATGTCATTCGTAGAAGTTCGTTTTTGTCGAGACATGTTTTCGTTTCAAGGTCAAGGATATAACAGAGTTGTAAAGAAAGGTCAGTGTTCGATGTATCGACCGGTAAATTATTTTTTATATTTTACATAATTATTATATGATTTTAATACCATCGATTTGTTACATATTCATTTACAATATAAGATCAAAGACAGAACAATATATATATTATAATTATTGATTTAAGAACATTGAGATTTCATAAAGTATCTTTGTTTAGCGAATTGATATATTGATCTTCTTAGGCAAGTATGATGCAATTTTCTAACTTATAGTTATTAATAACACAGTAACAGTTGTAATCCATCTAAGACTTTCTAAGGTCACATACACGTGTTACTAACTAACAAATGTTGTTCATGATATTTAGAAAGATATTGATGACACATCGAGCGGTGATTTGAAAGTAAGGTTGCAAAGTTTTATTCTGATATTAGATATCTTTACAGAAAGTAAATCTATGTGTGTATATACGTTTACATATACATACATACATATATATATATACACATATGTGTGTGTGTGTTATGGGGTAAGTTATTGATATCTGGCCATTATGAATAAAACGAGTGTGCAGCCTGATAAATATTTTTGGGTAATTTGATTAAAAAGTAAAACGAAAGAAATCGACCTGTGCATTAAATATTATTTATTTTTTTTGTGAATTATATGAAAGTATTTTAAGAACAACACCCATTCGTATTATATAAATCACATATTAATAAAATAATATGTTTCTAATATGCCTAATCGATCACTCTGTAATAAATTTATTGTAGAAAATTATTTAAAAAGATGACCGATTTTTTTATCGTCATTCATAATGCTAGTATTAATTTTCTTAGTCCAGAAGGTACTGTTCAAAAACATTTCAGTGTTACTTCTTTACTTCTTTCAAGCTAGTTTTTTTTTTTTGTATAATAAATTTATTACAATCTCCGATTTTGCTCTTTTTTATTTCTTTTCTATCAATTGTTCATCGAACTTTCGAAAATTTTCGAAATTCTTTTTATTTTCTTTTCCAGACTGATTCAGTATTCGTTAAAGTCAATTTTGTTCTCTCCTCAAAAGAATATATATATCTTGCCGAGAGAAATTCTTATTTATCATTTATTTATATGAATTTTGTATTGTAATCGCGACAGTGACGAAGATACAATCAGAAAGTTATTAAAAAAATAAAAAAATAAAATAAATGAAAATGTAAAGAGAATCTCCCCAAGCCTAGTTAATTTGGATGGACCCAATAAACGTTTAAGTATAAATTTATCCGTCATTGATCTTAGTCATATCAGCGATGAGTTTAGATGAAACGTAGAAGAATATCATTCTATTGTTATGGATGTTCGTAATAGTAAGTAACATCTTCTTAAGAATAATTTAAAAAAAATCTATACATATTAAAGAGTTTCTTACAGATGTAAAAAAAAAAAGAACGAAAGAAAAGAAGAAATAAATAAAACGGTAAAAAAAAAAAGATTGAATAATCACACAA
This sequence comes from Dolichovespula saxonica, assembly GCA_911387935.1. Classification (NCBI taxonomy): domain Eukaryota; kingdom Metazoa; phylum Arthropoda; class Insecta; order Hymenoptera; family Vespidae; genus Dolichovespula; species Dolichovespula saxonica. Next base: position 15,482,175 of record OU426993.1, on the reverse strand, counting down.
GATCAAACTAAACTCGTCGCGAATGAATTTAAAATTTGATAATAATAAACGTCGTTCGATGCCCTTCTATTTCGCAACTCTGTACGAAGATTATTCATTTCCTTTTCTCTTCACACCAAATCCATATCGTTTCTAATACTGTCGAAAAGATATCGTTATCGTCATTTTGCCCAACCGGATGATAATAAATCGGAACATTAATGTGATAAATTATGTTAAACAAGTGAGATTTATTACAGTAGCTGATTTTGATTTTGATTATTCATAATGACTAGACATTATATAAAACATTAATCATTTAGTCCATAACGTACATTATAAATTCGCACGCACACACACACACACACACACACACACACACACACACACACACACACACACACACACACACACACACACACACACACACACACACACACACACACACACACACACACACACACACACACACACACACACACACACACACACACACACACACACACACACACACACACACACACACACACACACACACACACACACACACACACACACACACACACACACACACACGTACATATATATATATATTAACTACTAGATATGACATAATAAAATCGCTCATTCATCAATTTTCTATTATTTCTTCCAATTAAAGATTAAGATTTCATAATGACAAACGATACAGTCTTTTTATCTGATTTGTATATGCTCTAATAGTACAAGTCTCTCTCTCTCTCTCTTTCTCTCATGGCCGACTTTACTTATAACTAGGATTACTTATATAAGAGTATTAATTTATTCAGAGAAGTGCAGAAATAATAATTATCTACTTATCTCTCTTTCTCTCTCTCTCCCTCTTTCTCTATCTATTGATATCGTTCCTTCTCGTGGAAGGGATTTACTCGTTTACGTCTACTTCTCCCTCTCTTTCTCTTTCTCTTACTCTTTATTTTGTTTACTTTTTATTTCTTTCTCTCTTCGTAACGAGATTCATACAATGTTTGCGCGCTCTGATGACGGAGACTTGGTTTTAATAAAGAAGCTGATGTAGTTGATAAAACCAATAGAGCTTTCAGTCGATAACGAGTCTTTGAGTAATACTCATCGACCAGAAATATTTGTATACGAAATTTGTTTTGCTTTCATTTTTTTTTTTTCATTTTTCTAAGTTTTGTTCGAATAGAGAGAAGAAGGAATAGACTATAAAGAAGAAGAAGAAGAAAAAAAGTTTATATCTTTCATTCGTTTGTAATCCTAACGAAAATATTTCTATTTAAAAGATTTTGTGTGACAAAGTGATCCTTAAACGTGAAGAAATCGTTTTCGATATGTAAGAGGAAGAAAAAAAAAAGAAAAAGAAGAAGAAGAAAAAGAAGAAAAAAGAAAGAAATTTTTTTTACTTCAATGATGAACATTGATATTAAACGAGAAGTATGAGATAGTATTAATCCGTGATGATCGAAGTACAAGTTTGAATAAGGATTAAAATTAGGAACAATTGTTATGTAATTTCTTTTTTTTTTTTTTTTATTTAAAAAATAATACTTTTTTTTTTCGATGAACGACATACCCGATTACTGACGTATACATGATCGTTTTCGCGGTCCCATTGTGATATACGTTGAACTCTCGGAACTTTTAATGATCGCAACCACAAATGTCAAATATACAAATTGAAGATATTTATATCGATCGATCGATGAGAAGGAAAGAAAGAAGAAATCAATATTATATAAATATATTTTCATTGCAATTCACATTCGCGTAAATTGTTTTATTCGATTGCAGAAGATAACGATAAGTAAGATACAATAAAAATTGCATGTGGCTGGAGATGATAAATCAGTGAGATTAAATAAAATCTAATCGTTCTCTCTCTCTCTCTATCTCTGTCTCTCTCTCTCTCTATTTTTATCTATTTTATAATAAACACGTGTAAAACGTGATCGTTCATCTCATTCTATTGATGTAACTATTGAAAATCTTACAAATTTTACAATTAAAGTTCGGAAGGGAAAACGAGGAGAATATTTGAAATATCATGAACGGAAACGCTTTATCGATGGATATTAAGGTACTTATAGATAAATAACTTATTATTTATTATTATAGTCTCAAATAATTGATATTAATTAACTTGCAATCAGTCATATCTACTATATATACATATATATTATATTTATGTATAAACAAATTACCCTCTGTAATATATTCGCAAAAAAATAATGTACTCATCGTTCTTGTTTTTTTCCTCTGTTTTCTGCACGTCTCATTAATTATAAATATTTTGTAATAATCAGCGAGGTCAGATTACATATTTCCATTCTCGGATATTTTATATGCCGCAATGAATAAATTTCTTTCTGTTTCAAGACATAAGTTAGTGAAAGTGAGTGTTAGTGAAGGAGTGATGAATAATTTAGTTAATAACTTCTTTCCTTAAAAATTTTTCTCAATATTTATTTATTCAGATGGAATGGAGGAACGAAGAAGAAATGAAGAAATGCGAGAGAAGAGGAGTGATTTATCAGGTAAGATGAAGAAAAAAGAAAAAAGGGAGGTTGGAGGAAAAGAGGGCAGAGAAGAAATTCGCGATATTGGAAGAAAGAATCGTATGATTACGTTCTATTCCTCGACAAAATTTACATGGATTTCGAGATCGTAGACTCTATAAAAATAAGTTAACAATTAATTGCGCGAGTTTCGGTGTATTGTTCTTTTTTGTTTGATATATTGTCATGAGTCATGAAAATTTCATAACAATGATTCTATCGTCGTTTTATCAATCGAATGAATTACGTTTAATTCATCTTTTCGTAATATGCGATCGATGCATCTTAATCGATCATCGAATGAATGCCTGTTTACGATAAGATAATACGTATGTATATCGAATTTGCGATTACACACACACACACACACACACACACACACACACACACACACACACACACACACACACACACACACACATTCGGAGGAATATTTGTGTACATTATAGACAGTTACAACGATTCCCTCGAATTCAATCTTCTGTTAACATTTCTGTCTTTCCGGAAATATATTTTTTGTTCCAATTTTAATTTCATCGTTAAAGATAAAAATAAGATGAACATCAATTTTGCATACGATCCATAGATTCTTTTTTAAAATACGTCGTAAAAGGATTACTCCGTGAATTTATTATTATTAATTTTTTTTTTTTTTTTTGTAAAATGCACCGTCTGCATTTATAACTTCTTTATCTTTCGCAATTTCTTTTTCTTGTGAAATTGCGAAAGATAAAGAAAGGCAAAATTTTTAATATCTTTATTAAACGTATAAATTTGACATTATTTATTTATTTATTTTTTCTCTTATTTTATTTGTTTATTATCAATATATACTCTACGTTATCCCATTATATTTATATCCACAAAGTATAATTAATTATACTATGCGTTACTTTATTTCTACACTTTCGGTTAGGCTTATGACCAATAACTGCGAAACAGGACACGTTCACTTTCGTTACGAGACATAGCACGGTAAGCATATAGCTTCATTTATATAACTCTTTCCTAAGAGAACCCATGTGCTTATAGTACCATTCAATATGTAAATCAATCGTTGAAATTTCAAGAAATAACGTAATTATCGATCGTTCGATTCATCATCTTTCACGTCTCTCAATCGGTCTTATTAATATTAATTCCTAATGTGATTTAAGACATTTAAAGCGATTTATTAAAATCTTTAGAATTTATAATCGAGAGAGTGAATGATATACGCCTTTTCTTTTTTTCTTTTTTTATTCCAGTTTGATTTTACTTTACTGATTAATTTTAAATAAATAAGTTAATTCCGTATAAATCGATGCATTTTTAATTTTATCTAATAAATATATACGCTCTAGGATCTTTTATTAATAAAATTTACATAGAAATTCAGATTGACTTCTTAGAAAGTATATTTTCAATCCTCTAAATGTCACAAAAAAGAAGTTCTACAAACGCAGCATTCAATCTGTTTAAGATGATTTGATTATGTTCATTAATTTTGTATTATTGCAAAACTCGAACGAAAATGGATTTTCTTTACAAAAGATGTTACATGGTCTCCCTCCCTCCCTCTCTCTCTCTCTCTCTCTCTCTCTCTCTCTCTCTCTCAGAGAATTTATTCGTCATAAATACAAGCCTACACGGAAATATATTATAATTAGTTATTCTAATCGCGTTAACATCTAGCTTTGCTAGCTGATAATTCGACACGGGAGTTACGTCTATGCGATTATGTAAATCGTTATAATTTTTTCTCCATAAATTACTATAATTTTTTTTTTCTCTGGACAATAACAAGTCTCAGCGCAGACATTATTAATTACTATAATTTCTTTATTTTTCTTTTTTCATTTTCAGATATTAATGTGTCTTAGCGCAAACGTCGTGGTACTTGGACCAGCTATGGGATTTGGTTACAGTGCAGTAGCACTTGGACCACTGATGTCTCCTTCCAGTGACGTGAAGATCGATTTTAATCAAGCGAACTGGATCGGTTGGTTCTCACATTTGACGTTTAATTTAAAAAGAAGAAGCTTACGGGCGAGAATGCCACTTGAGTGTCTTTAAAGAGAAACTTAAGATCACTTTTGCTTTTTACTTTTTCTTTCTTTTTTTTTTTTTTTAGTCTTTTTTATTTTTCTTCTTTATTTATCTTAAAGCCACCGCATCTGCTTTGGGTATTCCGGCCGGTTGCGTTCTATCGAGTTTCTTGTTGAGACGAGGCAGAAAGTTAACGTTACTCATCGTTTCGATCGTATCTTTCATCGGTTGGATAATTATCTACATGTCTGACACCTACGAGGAGATATTCATAGGTAGAGTGATTTCTGGGATCGGTACAGGCCTAGGTTCTGTTCCAACGACCGTTTATGCTGGTGAAATTGCTAACGTCAAATGGCGAGGTACTATGGTCACTTGGACTGGAATCTTCATTGCTTTGGCCCTTCTGATCGTTTATATTTTCGGCTGTATATTTAAGGTATTCATAAAAAGTAGGAAAATCTAATTAATATATATATATATATATATATATATATATATATATGTATGTATTTAAATTATAATCATCAAAAAGTTATGTGTTCATTTTATATTATTCTTTATCTTAATAAATCTAATATATGTAATTATACAAATACATTTATTTAGCAATGAAATATTTTTAGGATGACTGGCGAATGATAGCTCTGATGTGTGCTCTCTTTCCTGTTATATCGATTGCACTAATCCTGTTAGTAGTACCAGAGTCTCCTATATGGTTACGAGAACGTGGCCGTTTGGATGAGGCGTTGGAGATATTGAAAAAATTCCGTGGCATACCGAAGGATGATCCAGTAACAATGGATATTCTTTTAGAATTGAAACCAAGGAATCAAGAGGGAAGTGATAAGAAGAACCTATTGAAACACCTATTTACGAGGAACGCACTTATACCATTCATGATAATGTTGATGTACTTTTTATTCCAACAATTTTCCGGTATATTCGTGATGATCTATTACGCGGTAGATATAGTTCAAAGTGCTGGTATTACTTTAGATCCTTATTTGGGAGCAGTTTTTATTGGAGTAGCACGATTGATCGGTAGTTTATTGATCGCAATATTTTCATCAAAATACGGCCGTAGAATTCCTTCGATCGTATCGGGAAGCGGCATGACCGTTTTCATGGTTACGCTCTCAATTTATCTGTTCGTTGTCGATAAAGGATACGTCATAAACGATAACGGTATAATACCGGCCGTTTGCATTGTAATGTATATCTTCTTAAGCACCTTGGGATTTTTATCGATTCCATTCGCTATGATCGGTGAGATTTATCCTAACAAAGTGAAGGATCTACTTTCTGGACTTACTACCTGCATCAATTACATATTCAGTTCGATAACGGTGAAAATTTATCCGAATATGTTGTCATATATGGGGAAACATGGTGTCTTCTTTTTTTATGCGATCGTCTCTTTGGCCGGTACAATATTTCTTCTATTATTTTTGCCCGAGACCAAAGGTAAATCATTGAACGAGATCGAGGATATGTTTGGAAAGAAGTGTAAAAATATTTCGAAAAACGATGATACCGCAGTCATAAGGTACTCCAACGATATTGAAAATATATTGATAGAAAATGGAGACAAAAGTAAGACTTAGATCTTAATAGGAGGGATATATTAAAAGTGTATCATTTTTCATATACCAATCCAATATTTCTGTCATTAATATCACATTCCTGGGTATTCCGCCTCTTGTGTTCAAACGACAGAACCGTGGTATTATAAATGAATGTTTTCTAATTGTTAAAAATAAAAATAATATTAATATGTTATTGATTGAGACATGTTATATTAAGTAAATGATTAACCCGTTACTTAGATGATAAGATAGTAAATATGTATACATATATATATATATATATATATATATATATATATATATATATATATTGTATATATTATATATAAATAAATAAATAAATAAATATATATATATATATATATATATATATATATATATATATATATAGATAGATAGATAGATAGATATAAGAAATTAAATATTTTCAATTTAGCGAAACATTTTTATGACTCGTTGAGTTAACTTTTGCAATTAATTTGATATCACAGTTAATTAATCGCCAATCAAGAAAGCAAATATTTACGAAGGGAGTTATTTGAACGAACTCACGTTATATAGTTAGATACATTCTAAATGGGATGATAAATACAGTATAAGTTTCTGATAAAGATGACGAATGTGCTTTAGAAGACTCTTTTTTTGTTATTATCTAAACCTTTGATAAAATTGTTTGTCTGCATTTTGAGAATACTTGTACGATATAGCGGAGTGCGAGATAAAGGTTTTTTTATTATTCTTTTTCTTCTTCTTTTCTTCTTTACTTTTTTATAACAAATTATACACATTCGTAGCCGGTAAAAGATTGTCACGTTTTATACAAGTTTTGCTAATTAAATGGATGAAACGACGTAGGATCGCGTTGACGGGTGGTCTAGGTTTAAGATTTTAAAAAGAACTTATTACTACGTCTTCGGCATTAGGCTAAAGACATTGAAACGGCGTAGGACTAACGATTAATTACCGGCTTCGAATATGATTTAATATTATTTTACTAATTATTATTATTAGTATTATTATTATCATTATTATTATTATTATTATTATTATTATTATTATTATTATTATTATTATTATTATTATTATTAACTATCATTAAAACTACTTATGTGAAATGATTACGAAAGAATGAGGAATGTCACATATTTTCGTTCTTTATTTTATTATTAAAATCTTAAATAATAAATTAACAAAAGGTCGTAACAATCACGATAATTAAATAACAAACACAAAATAATGTACAATTTAATGTGTTGAAATGCGTTGAGGATTGTGGGAGGTGGTGTGACAGTGGCGGATGGGGGTGGGGAGAGAGTGGGGAAGGGGGGAAGAGGGGGATCAAAAGGACAAGGATGAAAGATGGAAATAGGGGAGAGTAGGAGGGTGTGTGTGAAGGGTGAAGGTGACGACGATACTCGCGAGTACTAATTAATAGTGATGATAATAGCAGATCAAGCGATAATAACGATAACATTGAGAAACGTTAACATTAATTAAAGAGAGTAATAATAATCGTAATCGATAATGTGCCGTTCGCGCGCGAGAAAGTAGTAATAAATTATCTCTTACAAGGTGCTAATTCAAAATCGACGAGAGCGCCCCCTCCCCCCATTTAAGAAAAAAAGAGGAGACGAACGTCAAGACTTTGTCGCACCCCGCGTCATGAAGATTGATCGACGATTTATATGAAAAAAAAAAAAAACAAAACAAAGATGGCGAGGTACTGTGTGTTATACTTTACGGTTACGTTCTTACAAACGCGTTCCCCTTTAATCGATCTTGAATTTGTAATATCGCGATAAACAATGAAAAGATAATTCAATGATCTTTTCTCATTTCTTGTCTTTCTTTGTGTTTTTTTTTTGTTTTCTTTTGTATTGTTTCTTTCTTGTTTTCTTTGTTTCCTTTCTTTATTCTTTTTTTCTTCTTTTTTCGAGACCATCGACAACGAGACAATCGATTGTGTATCTTTGCAATAACAATCGAACGATCGAAATATATTACGAATTTGTAGATTTTTATCAAATTTAATTCGTTTAAGCTTTACGTTTTCTTAATTTTTTCGAGACTTTTTCGAGGCTAACGTTTTGCATTCGTAGATTGTAAAACTACGAGCTTAAGTAACGGTTGTTGATCCAATATATTCGAGAACTTTTGGCTCATTCTGTATCTCCTTCGTGCATTTCTTATTGAAAAGAGATAGATAAAATCGTTTTCGTCGTCGAGCGTCATAATCGTACATTAAAATTTATTGACTTTTCCCCGGTAGACCTTTCTTTTGATCTAAATTCCATAGGAAGGATAAAAGAAACCCTTCCCTTCCGATAATAAAAAGTCACTAACCAAAAGTCGAAGAGCCATCGTAAGAACGTTTCGTCTTGCGAAACGTTATCGAAGGATAAATTCGTATCCACATACGTGACGATTACGTTAAACAATATTAACCATGCCAGGATTTCATTGTCAGGATTGGTTGGCGATTTGGCACGAACTCGACGGGCACGAAACGAGATATCCTTGTTAAAGCGATAATGAACATTCCTCTTTTAACAATGAGAATTGTTTTTCAAAGGACGAATGAAAAAAAAAGGAATAAAAAGAAAAAAGAGACAATAGAAGAAAGAAAGACAAGAAAAAAAGAAAAAAAAATTGGAAACGAAAAGGAAAAAAAAAAAAAGAAGAAAACAAGAGAAAGAACACTTAAGAACAAGCGATCACGATTATTTTCAATCCTCGTATATCAATTTGACGAGACTCGTTTCTAAATTATCGTTTCAATGATCGTGTCAATGACGGCTCGATCAAATTTGCTATCTTAACGATCTAATAATGTCAGTAAAGCTCTCTTGATACCGAAGATCTAATACATTCTTCGTTGTCGATAATAATATGGATTGATCGATGCGAAAATTCTTCTTGTTTGTTGTTGGCTTTTTTCCTTTCTTTCTTTTGGATCTGTAGTAGTCTTAATATCAGTAAAGCTTCGTCGATAGGAAGATTCTTCTCTCGATCGTTAAAGGAATTTCATTGGATCCTCCTTTCGATATTTTACGTCAGAGGAGAATCTTCTTTGGCATCTCTCTCTCTCTCTCTCTCTCTCTCTCTCTCTCTCTCTCTCTCTCTCTCTCTCTCTCTCTTTCTCTTTTTCTTTCACTTTCGAATTAATTTCTATTCTTTCTTTACGAGAGAGATTTGTAAAGCTCATTACTAATTAAGATAAAAGATTCCGATGAAAGTCTAGATAGAATATTATTACGCTTTTGGATTAATTTTCTACCGTCTTTCAACGAATCGAAAATTAAAGGTCTTTTCTGGAAGTGCCAAATTACCGATTGGTACCTTATAACTTTCATTATCGACCGGCAATATCGTAAAGTTTTTCAATAACGATGCAATCGTCGCAAAGCTTATATACTGAACCATCTTATAGCCCATGCACGATCTTCGTCCACCTCCGAATGGCAAAAAGTGTTCCGGTTTGTGAAGTCTTCCGTCACGAAGGAACCTTTCCGGCATGAATTCTTTCGGCGAGATCCAAAGTTCATCGGACATATTCAATTCGTAATTATTTAAGAAAATAAACGTGTCCTTTTCGATTCTATAACCTTCGGGGGGGGGGGGAGAGGAAAAAAAAAAAGAAAAAATAGAACGATGTAATAGAAAAGTCACGTGTTATAGGAGATGTAAGAAAATTAACGATCGTAAATGAAAATTTACCTGCTATTGAACTCTCCTGATTGGCCACGTGCGGTACGATCGGACTTGCGATTAATCTAATAGCTTCCAAGATGATCGCTTCGGTGTAAGGCATCAAACATCTGTTTCCCAAGCCAACAAATTTCTCCTCGATGCCAACCGAATCGATCTCTTTTTGTGCCATTTGTTGGACGTGTTGTCGGGTCGCCAAAAATCCTAAAATTTTCACGAGAAGATTGCCAACGGCCGAGTGACCTCCTATTATATCCTCCAATGCAAACATAGCTACGTCCCAGGTCATCGTTGGCTCTGTATCCGTCTTAACGTGATTTATCAAACAATCGACATAATCTTCTTCCGGTATGAGAGACGTCCATTTCTCCAATCGCTCTCCAATAATATCCTCGTCGACGAAATGACGAATTTCGTGACTCCAATTGGCCATCCTGGTCATATTACGTTGGTGTAGGGGCATCAGGAACGGCATGAAATCAGCGGCATAACCTTGATTAACCTCGAAGAATACTTTGTCAAAATTTTCTACCATCCTGCGGAACGGCTTGTAATCGAACGTGAAACTCTTCGAACAGAAATATTTCACGAATACGCTCGCACAGGTGTGAAGAACTAGTGGTTTGGCATGGACGTTTGCTCCCGAGAACGAAGTTAGATGATCCATCATGATTTCCAACTCGGCACCTATTATGTCGTTCAACTGGTTGTAACGCATAGTAAAGGAACGCGGGAACGTGTGAGCTCTCAGCATCTCTCGACGAGTCTTTTGCAACTCGGACCAGTTGCAAAAGGCAAGAGCTGTAAATAAATAAATAAATAAATAAGAATAAAATAAATAATAAAAGGAAAAATATATATAAAAATCGATTGAAAATTTTAGAGGGGGAAAACTCGTTCCTTCAGTATAGATATTTTCAAAGCTTTTACAATTCTTTATTTACGAGAGCGTAATCGGAGATGGAATCGAAACTTGACATTAAACTTGACCTTACTCCAGAATCGCCGAGTCGATCGGTCGTTTGCGAAATTTCGCCAGTAGAAAGGAAAAATGTGCGTACACGCAAGTGTCCCTCTCTCTCTCTCTCTCTCTTTTTCTCTTTTTCTTTCTTTCGTCCTCCTTTTCGAACGGCGAATCGATCGCAAAGTACGCGGAAATGCAAGGTCGATGCTAAAATAACAGCTAAGCCTTACGTACGAGCTTACTCGGCAGAAAGTAATGGTATTACAATTGTTAGCCGAACGATATGCCAAGCGTGTATTGTAGGTTCGAAATAGAACTAATCGACTTTGAGAGAAAGAGAAAGAGAAAGAGAAAGAGAAAGAGAAAGAGAAAGAAAAGAGAAAGAGAAAGAGAAGGAAAGAAAAGAGACGAGATGAGACGAAATGAGATGAGAACAGGAAGCGTGACCCGGTTTCTAGAGATAAGCTTCTTCGTCCCTGTTAATCGAGTTTCCAATAATCATTTTAAAATCATCTTTGCTTCCGTACCTTCGTAAAATTAAAAAAAAAAAAAAAAATAAAAAAAAACGAGAGAAAGAGAGAGAGAGAGAGAGAGAGAGAATCTCTTCCCGTTGGATATCGAGGAACGTAACATCATCAGCCTTGATCCTGTTTACGAACGGGGAACTCGTTACGAGGCTGGAACGCGTGAAAGTGGTAGCGTGACCTCTAACAGGCAGTGGTACTTGCACTTGGTACCGCTTCGACGGTCGACCTTAGCACGAGTTTCGTTGAGCGTTCGTTCGGGGAGGATCGTCAACGCTTACACACTCGACGCGGGTTTTTACTCCTCGCTGATAGGTAACTCGCGAGAACGCAAACTCGTATGCGTGGAGCGACCGGATCGCTCACGTGTCGCGTACTATAGTAGCAAGGTCGTTAGCATGAGGAACGAGTTTTCGGCTCGTTCCAAAAAGGAAGGTGTCGATGGATTTTTGATTTTCATAGATTTTCGTTGTTTCCACTCTCCTCTTTTTTTTCTTCGTGTTCTTTTCTTTTTCTTTTTTTTTTTTTTTTTTTTTTTTTTCAATCGAAGCCCGAGTTATTTTTATAAAAAAGAGTATGTTTTTTTTTTTTTTTTAATTTAATTTAATTTAATTTAATTCTTTTTTTCTTGCGATTACGACTCAAATTTATTATGCTGTAACAAGTGAACGATGTTTCGCGTTATCAGCGATTTTACTTTTTTCTCTCCTTTTTTTTTGTCTTTTTTCTTTTTTTTTTTTTCTTTCTTTCTTCTTTCTCATGTCACTACGTCATTGATCGATCATCGACGTATCCGTCATCGACGTATCCGTCATCGACGCGTGTTTTCGTGGAAGGAAATTTTTCTTCTTCCTTCCTTCTTTCTTTTTTTTTCTCTCTCTCTCTCTCTCTCCTTTTTTTCTTTCTCTTTTAACTTTCTTTACGATGAGACGAGAATTTATCGTTTATTTTTAATGTGGATGTATCACGTACGTGTTGGAAAATTATTCTTCAATAATTTCGCAAGAAAACTGATGTGAGAGAGAGAGAGAGAGAGAGAGAGAGAGAGAGAGAGAGAGAGAGAGAGAGAGAGAGAGTGAGAGAGAGAGAAAGTGTAAATAAGAAGAGAGATTAAAAAAAAACTCACAATTCTCCTTGTTCCCACAGAATAGTAGATGATATCGAACAAAGTTTGGCCTGGAGTCAAAATGTGGTCCCTTGGTGAAGAGTACTTCTTTAATATTTTCGAGCCCATTGACGACAACGCAAGGTACGGATCCCATCTTGAGCTTGATCACTTGGCTGTCGTAGACCTTGACGAGATCGGCGAAGGCTTTGTAAGGCACATCGTAACGTCCAAGTATATGAAGGGATCCCAAAATTGGCCAAGGCTTTGGACCAGGTGGTTCTGGTAGATACGATCCTTCCGAGTAAAGGATTCTCTCGTTTTTCCTAGCCCTTTCCGATCGTAGATGATCGATCAGGATAAGAATGAAAGCTAGCACGGTGATAGCGATAAGTAAGGAAGTCGTCAGGCTGAGCGTCAGCATGTCTTCGAGATTTTCTCACGCACGATATTTCACTTGGCAAGAGGATTCAAATGGTAAAAGAATAAGAATAAGAATAAAAATAAGAATAAGAATAAGGATAAGGATAAGGATAAGGGTAAGAATAAGAATAAGAATAAGAATAAGAATAAGAATGAGAATGAGAATAAGAAGAAATGTGAAGTATAAGAAGACTAAGAAGAGTAAGATTAGGAGTAAGAGTAAGAGTAAGAGTAAGAGTAAGAGTAAGAATAAGAATAAGAATAAGAATAAGAATAAGAAGAAATGTGAAGTATAAGAAGACTAAGAAGAGTAAGATTAGGAGTAAGAGTAAGAGTAAGAGTAAGAATAAGAATAAGAATAAGAATAAGAATAAGAATAAGAATAATAATAAGAATAAGAATAAGAATAAGAATGAGAATGAGAATAAGAAGAAATGTGAAGTATGAGAAGACTAAGAAGAGTAAGATTAGGAGTAAGAGTAAGAGTAAGAATAAGAATGAGAATGAGAATGAGAATAAAAAATAAAGAATAAGAAGAAGGATAGGAAACGCGTTAGTTCGCCGGCTCGGCGTATCGTGTGTGGCGCGAGTACACTCGTGGACACGTTTCTCTCGGGTTGCGGAGATCTTAGCTTCTGGCAGACCGGCAACTTTTCTCGTCCTCGAGTGATCGTAGCAAGTAGTTAAAGAGAGCGAAGAAAGGATCGGCGCGTTTGTTGTGGTTGCCGTCTAAGGCCGTGTGTGTTGTCCTGCCGGAGTCCGTCTGTGAACGGTCTGCCGATCTGACTCGGTCTGTGGGGATAGGATGGGTCCGGCTATCTTATATAGTCAGCGTAATGTAGTCAGCACATTTGCGTCGCCTGTGCCTCAACCCCATACATATGGATTGGTGTGAGAGACGACGCGAGTGAGGCAGGGGAGGTGGACGGTCTCTCTCGTACACTGTACACCGGATCGCTTGTCTCTTCGCGTACTCGTTTGCTCCCCCGATCGTTGGATCGATCGTTGGATGGATGGATCGATCGATCGATCGATCGATCGATCCTTAAACGTGAGGACAGATTTTGAGAAAACGTCGAAGCGACGCCGATCAACATCCGTGATTTTGATAGATAAGACCGATTATCAAGGGGTGGTGGTGGTGGTGGTGGTGGTGGTGGTGTGGGGGGAAGGGAGAGGGGAGTGAAGGGGAACAAGATTCTCCACCACCCTCTCCCGATCAAAACAAAGACGAGAAAGGAGACGAGAAGAAGAGAAACAGAACAACGAGGAGGAGGAGGAGGTGGAAAAGAAGGAGGAACGAGTCAAGATCGAGGAGTCGTTTGAGTGGGGAGGGCCCCGTAGGGCCCATCCAAGGGACGCTTCTTGCCCTTGACTTCTCTCCTTAAGGTGCCATCGGCTTTTCTGGCAAGGTGGCTCTCGCAGCTGCGACAGTCCATCTCCCCCACCATCATCGCCATCACCACCACCAACACCAACACCAACACCATCGCCATCACCATCACTTCCACCACCGTCACCACCATCAACACCGCCACCCTCCTTCGCCTACCAACGTGCCTCTCGACGTTAATCTTGCTCGCGCGCGTGGAAAAACGGTGACATGCGAGAGAGAGAGAGAGAGAGAGAGAGATAGAGAGAGAGAGAGAGAGAGAGAGAGAGAGAGAGAGAGAGAGAGAAAGAGAAGAGTCAGCGTCTCTTTTCGGTTCTCTCTTTCCTCCTCATCGTGGACCCTTCTTCGGAGGTTGGACCCTCCGGAGAGAATCTCGCGCGGCAAGAAAGCCGTTTTCGGCGCACCTGTAAGACGCCTTGACGATCTTGATGCGGGGTGGAAGGCCGAAGGAAAAGGAGGATGCTTTTTCTTCGAACGTCTCTTCTTTCCTCTCCTCTCCTCACCTCTCTTCTCCTCTCCACTCCTCTCTTCTCTTCTCTTCTCTTCTCTTTTCTTATTCTCATTATCTCTCTACGGCGGATCGTTTACAATATATTTTATCCTGATACGCGATGTCAGCTGTCGATGGTAATTTTCTAATATATCCAGATGCACAACGACTATCCATATCGACCTACTTTCTACGAATTCGAATTTTTTGTTTGTTTGTTTGTTTTTTTTTTTTTTTACTACGACGATTTACGTTCGAAATCATACACGACCGATCATACCCTCGATTCGATCCTCTATATTCGTTTGTCCGATCATAACATAAAGTTATTCTTTTCTTTCTTTCTTTCCTTTTTTATATTTATTTATTTATTTATTTTTTTTTTTTGACGAAGTTACAATCGACGCCCATCGTCCATCTATATACGAGATTCTTATTTCCTTTGCTTCCCTCTCCTCTCATCACCACCCTCTCCTCCCTTCTCCTCTCTCTCTCACTCTCTCTCTCTCTCTCTCTCTCTCTCTCTCTCTCTCTCTCGGATATATTTCTCTTATGTATCTTGAACGAATCGAAAATCGAACGATCTTGAATTCAAAGTCCGCCTTTGCAGGATGTTCAATGGATTATGTAATCGTTGCGATATACGTTAACACATTGCGTACGGCTTACGAGATAACTCATTTTTAGGAAATTGAACGTTGCGATGGGTCACGAGAAATCTCGTTTTCATGTTTTTCTCGATTGAATCACGTTTTAATACGTAAACAATCTTATACAATAAATAGATGTATAAACTATATATATATATATATATATATATATATATATATATATATATATTTAAGAATAATTTATGTGAATATAATACCAAACGCAAACTAGAAATGTGCGTATCCACTTCCTATTGCTTGCCAAGCATGTACTTTTGGAGCGTTCGAAAATGTGCGGGCTTTGAGAGCGAGTTGAACGCGCGGCGCGAGGTACACAATGTTTCAATATTCGAGATCGACGAGGCTTCGTCTTTCTTTAGAAGAGAAAACCGTGACGTCATTCATAATCGAAGGATCGTATCGTGCGATATAGAACGACTTATCAAACCCTTCACTAATAATAATATTCTTGAGCTTTCGAATGGAAAAAAAAATAATAATAAATAATAATAATAATAATAATAATAATAATAATAATAATAATAACGACGATGATGATGATGAGGATGATGACGATGATAATAACAATAATAATGAAGAAGAAAGGAACCATGG
>OU426993.1:15441149-15461149 GCA_911387935.1 Dolichovespula saxonica | reverse complement strand
ACCTGTAACGTGATCAGAAGGATCCATTTGTGTCCCGATTACGACACTTCTTCCGTGTCGATTTCTTTGGCCAAGGAGTTAACGCAACGGATCCTCGATCGTCGATGTTGACGACGATGATAAACAGGATCAAGAAGCAACAACGAACGATAACGACGAAGACGAAGACGAGCGTCTACGAACCGGTTTTCGGTAGCTGGCCTCTCTCGTTTTAATGTCTTGCGTTTAACACTTCGCGATTTAATTTCACCGCGAGGCGCTAACTTTCGCGATAAGGAGAAACGATTATGGTCGCGCGATTATAGCTGTGAATGGTATTTAACGAAAAGGGAAATTATCCGGGGTCAGTTTCAACTCAGACGAGAGAATTCTCCTTTCCCTTGTTCAAATCTTGTTTGACTCAAACTTATTCATCTACTTCTTCTTCTTCTTTCTTCGTTCGTTCGTTTTTACGTTCTTACGTTCGTTCGTTCGTTCGTTCGTTCGTTCGTTCGTTCGTCCTTAGAGCTGCGAGAAAAAGTGTGTCAAGTAAAGGACGTAGGACACTGAGCGAGTCGTCGAGTAAATTTGAATAGATTTATCGGCGCATAATGTCTTTCCGAGGTTCCGCCAAGGCTATTCTCTTTTTCGAATGTCATTGCGAAGTGATGCTTTTTAAACAAATTCGACGATCACTATGAAATCACCAAGTTTTCTATCCCGAGATTTGTAAAAACAACGTAGCAAAGTGGCACGATCGATAGAATACTGATTCTCTTAGCGAAAGATTAAGAGAGAAAGAGGACACATTCGGAGGAGTACGGCGTGTTAGAAGTAATGTTTGAGAAAAAAAAAGAAAAGAAAAAAAAAAAGAAAATGTAACCTTCGGTCCAAGGACAAACAAAAGCTCGATGTATACATTAATCGTAGGTTAATCATAGGTGACGTATCTTTTTTAGATATTTATAAATTTTATCCTTAAGGCGAAACACATTTTAAAGTGAAAAAAGAAACCAAAAAAGAACTAAACCGTGAGGTTTTTCAAACGACCCTCGTCGAGAATTTTAAATCAAATACCAGTTGTTTTCTTGCTTTTTCTATTTCATTGGTATTATTTTTACGAAAGAGTCATACGAAGTTTAGATATTCAATGAAATCGGGTTCATTACGATGCGAGGATAATTTGATTAGCTTATTTTTTTTTTCCTGATCAGATAATCATATCTACATCAAAAAAGGAACAAGAAAAGCAGCGAATTTATGCAAATGATCGACGTTAATAAAATTTCAATTTTAAAGCGAATGGACGTTATCCATGCCTAATTGATAGTAACAAGATCATCGATATCGAACAATTACGTATTAATAAAAAAATAATAATAATAAATAAATAAAATAAAAAGGAAACGTAGCTGCACGAATGACGTCAGAATAAAAAAAAAATAGATGTATAATATAAAATAATCGAATCCCCTTTAGATCGTTCATTTTAATGATACTCTGTCAAATTGAAAATTAAAAGTTTGAAAACACTTGAAGGACATCGATCTTGATTTCGTTTCGTCGTTCCTAGATCGAATCATCGATTATGAAGAAGAACGTTGTAAACGCAACCGGCCGCAACTGCTCGTCGATCGATCCGAGGTCATGACCAAGTACTTGGATCGAACTAGGCGGACTGGTCTTCCGCTCGCTAGTCGCTGGATCTGCCAGAAAAACGGATCGCGTTCAGGTTAGACGAGTCCTAGTCTATTGAGTAGAACTTGGTCCGACAGACGCGCTCGTTAAGAAAGTCCATCGTTTGATCTACGATCGCCGATTTATTCGCACAATTTTACGATCGATCGAACGAGAACGTCTTCCGCATTTTAAACGTCACGTAACGAACGTTGTTACCGGACTAATAACTGAAATAAGTGTCAAATACATACACGCGTATGTACATAGCTTAGTTTAATCGTTATCTCGTCGGGACTATTTTTACATAATATTCGATAGATATTTAACGGAAAAATTTGTGATTTATTATTTTATGTCGAATCGCATTACTTATTGATTATATCGGGAAAGAAAATAGTATTTTCGTTTTTTTCTAAATTATACTTATATTTAATATTTACTTTACATAATATATATATATATATATATATATATATATATATATATATATTTATATATTACATATATATATTATATATTATATTATTATTTTTATTTTTATATTATACATGATGATTTCTTTAAATCGAGACATTTAAATATTAGGTTGTCTCATAAGATTCTTCCTCATTTTTGATAAGAAATAAATACACGATATTGAAAAAACTTAGGGGACACCCTAATATCATAAAAACAACATATTCATGAAAAAAAGGTTTAAATTAAAGATCTAATATAATCGAACATAACAGAATAGAAACGTATTGTACGGAATGGCATCGTCTAGGATCGATCGAATAGGATCGAAAAACAAACGAACGGTACAAATAAGGATAGTACCAAAAAATATCCTTTGCGGATTGAACAAAATAAAAACAGAGTCGTCTCGATACGTCTCGTCGTCTCAACTCGGTTTGATTCGGATCAGCTCGACTCGGTTCGGCTTGACACTATTCATCATCAACTCGGTTCGGCTCGATACGATTCATCATCGGCTCGGTTCGGCTCGACACGATTCGTCGTCAGCCTCGAATCGGCTCGACACGATTCATCGTCAGCTCGGTTCGGCTCGACACGATTCATCGTCGGCTCGGTTCGGCTCGACACGATTCATCGTCAGCCTCAATTCGGCTCGACACGATTCATCGTCGGCTCGGTTCGGTTCGTTTCGAAAACTTGGGATACCTCTAGACACCTCGAACAAAAACTCGAACAAACTTTTGGACAGAACATCGAACAAAACTCCAAACAAAACCCTACAAAGAACCACGTCAAGTCGGACCGAACCAAATTGGTCTTCAAACCGAGCCAGCCGGTCCGGGCTGGGCCGAATCAGGCCGATCCGAACCGAGCCGTGCCGGATTGAGACGAACTGTGTCCAGTCGACTCTGTTCCATATTGTTTAATCCACTAGGATCTTTTTTGATCCTGTTCGGACCAACTCCTATTCTATTCTCAACCTTTTCTCCGTCCATTAGGTCAAATTCTATCCTTTTCTATTCCGTTCGTTTTTTTTTCTGGTCCTATGCGATCTTATTCGTTACAATACAATACAAATAATTCCTATTTGATTCTGTTGGATAATATTTGAATCAATTCGATGTTATTTTATCCGATTTGGTTCTATTTGATCCTATTGATCCTATTCGATACAATTTGATCCTGTTCAATTCTATTCGTTCCTGTTTGATCATTTTTGGTCCTATTAGATCCAATTCGATTCCCATTTCGTTTTATTCGATCTTATTATATTCTATTTGGCCCAATTCGATCCTATCCGATTCTTTTACGTTCTATTCGATTTTATTCGGTGCTATCCTTGTCTGGTCTCATATCGTTTTTTCATGTTTCGCCCTATAGTGTATTTCTACTTGTCGTACATTCTTTTTTCTTTAAGTATGTCGTATATAATACAGCGAAATTACATTAGATTTTCTGTTTAAATAAAAAATTATATTTCTATATAAATAAATAAAATTGACACTGAAATAATATTAAAAATGTCCGTCGGATAAGAAATAAACGATGCGGTTATAGTTGGCCTACAAAATATGTAACGATTGGATATAATTAATAGAACCGGTTTAGACAGTCGATATTATTTAATAAAAATGTTTGTGAGAGATATATTGGTTTTTGAAAAGTATATAGATGATTTCTCTCTCTCTCTCTCTCTTTCTTTGATATATTGAAAGAAAGAAAATGAAGACTTTTTTCTCAGAAACGGCTCGCACGTGTTGGAGTCGTGCGACTGATGGAATTTGCTCACGTGGCGCGATTATCGTGAGAAGACGAAGTAGAAGAAAAAGAAGAAGAAGAAGAGGAGTCTTCAAGGCTCGTATCTCTTGGTTTCCTCCAAAACCTAGGACAAGAGCGAGCCACCGAGAAGATCGGAGTCGCGGTTGCGCACGCGTCTCCTTGAAAAGAAACAATCGTCGAGACCAAGGCTAAAAGATAATGTGATAAAAATTATTCTCGTTCTTTTTTTTTTTAGCATAATATCCATAAAAATAAGTTCGACTATGACGTGGAAAGATGGCGATGTTACTTAAAAAAAGAAAAGAAAGAAAGAAAAAAAATCGTCGAATACTTTCAAACGACATTTCGTCCCGACGGAATATGGAATCTTTTCGTTTCGTTTCGAGATAAAACAAAATAAAAGAAAAAAAAAAAAAAATAAAGGGAGAGGAAGAGCGACGCGATGCAAAAAACGAAAATGTATTCGCCGATTTTTTTCTCCGATGCAGTCAACGCGACGACATATCGATACGATTTCGACGATATTTGCTATTCAAATCCACGTGGTCCGGGTGCATCTGCCTAAATTTAGAGAGACACTTAGCCTCGAACTTTTTGTCGGACAGCCCATGGGAAAGAATAATTTGGAGGTTTTTTTTCTGTCTTTCTTTTCTTTTCTTTTTTGTTTCTTTCTTTCTCTCTTTCTTTTTTTCTTTCCCCTAACGTCTCCTTTCTTTCGAATCCTCGTTCGTTCGAAGAGATTCCATCGCACTTATCAAACGATTTTTGATCTCAACGTGTACCACGTCGTATGTATGTACATAACACTCTTTTATCTTGTCCTTTTGAATTCTTCAAATTCGTGAGGAGCAGAGTTAAAACGAAGTGGGCGTACGATAGAGAATCGAGATACAGGTAAGTAACCTCCTAAAGATGCAGGATTTAGCTGCGTTCGCTATAAAAATGCACATAAATCCCCAATGCCCGGCGATATCCTGATGCGCGGGAGGTCGAATAGAGAGAGGGAGAGAGAAAGAGAGAGAGAGAGAGAGAGAGAGAGAGAGAGAGAGAGAGAGAGAGAGACTTAGAGAGAAAAAGAGAGAGAGAGAGAGAGAATCGTATGTTCTCAAAATCGTACCTACGATTAAATTCGACGAATTCGAATTTTAACCGTCCATTTTGACCCCGGTCCTTGTTGCCGAGAGAACAACAGTACTCACTCTCTAACAGATCGATCTCGTTTCGACTCGTTCTTTTCAAGATCCTTACGTGAATGTTTACGCCGACGGATGAAGATCCTTTTGCAGATTTCCTTTTGGTTTTGGGACTATGGAATAACGATCTTACCTCCCATTTTCGAAGATACCATCTTTTTCATTATTTTTCTTTCTTTGTTTCGTTTCTTTCTCTTCAACCTCCCCCCCCCTCAATTATTTTATCAAATTCTTTCTTTCTTTCTTTCTTTCTTTTTTTTCTCTCTTTTGTTCTCTTCATGGTCATCTCGTATCTTTAGCGAAACTAATCGTACAGCAAATTCTTCGTATTTATGAATTCAAGAGGATGGCATCTCTTAGGGAGAGAAAGAAAAAAAAAGAAGAAAAAAAAAACAGAAAGGAAACAGAACAGTATTCTTCTCATACTTCATTGGCAACCTAGTTTTTCTTTTTATTTATTTATTTATTTTTTTTCATCGATCGATCATCGATCCTCCTCATTCGTTCGATCTAAAATGTTGTTTTTTCTTTTTCTTCAAATCTTCTACTACTTCCTTCATCCTTATTGTTGTATGTCTCGAATCGACAAGAAAACGTGTAGCCTAGGAACACATTCCAAGGTATATACGTTCATGCCTCGTGCACGGCTTATGATCGACGACGTTAAATGACCGAGTTCCAACCAGTCGATGAGACTGGAATGAGTACGGGGGTTCACGTTCGTCCAACGCCCTCGACGGGATTCTACCTACATACGTAGGGGAGAGTTTGCCAAATATTTATCGATCATCTAAAATCATCGTGATCGTCGTCAATTTTCTTCTCTTTATCGCTATATAATAACATTAGGTTGATAGGTCATGTAAATAAGAAAAAATCTATGGACGCGTAGGTGTGGATTAAAATTTATAAAATACGTTTTAACAATTAGGTACGATCGTATAATCTATTCATAAGATTTTATTAAAAATTTTAATTTTATTATATATTTTTTTTTTCTTTTTTTATATCATGCTTTGCAAAAGTATTATAGATTTATTGAAAATCATTTTATACATGTGTTAGAATTATTGTAAAAATGAAGATACGTAATATTAACTTTGATAATTAAAAATGTTTTATATATATATAATATTCTCTTATATATATACATACGTATGTATGTGTCGATTTTAAAAATTAATTTAAATAAATAATATTTATGTCAAATAAGAAATAACACATAAAATATTCGACCTGATACAATTTTGGCAGTTCTTCCATACATATATATATATATATATATACACATATTTTTTTCATATATATATGTATATATTCATATATATATATATATTTTTTTTTTTCATATATATATGTATATATTCATACATATATATATATATATATATATATATATATATATATATATTTATATATATCGATTTTTAATATTAATTTTAATAAATAAAATTCACACAAAATGAAATATACAAATATAAAATAATGAAATCATTGAAAAAATTATAAACATATACAAAGTTGATTTAATACGAATCATTTGAGTGTTGTTTTTGTCAGTTAGCCCGTTAAATAGATAAACGTATGGTACATTACGAACGAAGGAATGTATAATAATTACATAACGATCCCTTATCGATCTTACGTCACTCGTTAGGAGAGAAAGAGATGAATCATCGGCGGAATTCCCCATCCGGGCCCACCCGGAACATTCCACTCGATCCTCTCGATTCTCGTAAGGAGACTTTCTTTTCCAATCGGATTGCATCGGAATGTCGACTCGAATGAACAAACTCGAAAAGAGAAAAAAATGAACTAACGAGTGGACGGACGAACGAACGAACGAACGAACGAATGTACGTACATATGAACGTACGAACGAACGATTCGGTTTCTGTCTTCCATCTTTTTTTCTTTTCTTGTTTTTCCTCTCGAAGAATCGATTTTCTCTCAGCTCGACTACTCGCAGAGTTTCTCTTTGGAACGTCTCTTATTCGAAACGACCGAGATCGATATTCTCCACGGTCGACGGCGCGACGTTCCGGACCCGCGAGAGAGAACTCTTCCGGGGTAATGGCCGTCGACCAATAGGAACGAGGATGACTGGCCTTGACATTCACCGGCTTCGGAAAGAGAGAGAAAGAGAAAGAGAGAGAGAGAAAGAGAGAATCGAGAAATACGAAGAGATATAACGAAACGATCCGCTTACCGAACGTGAGGAATCGTTGATTACGAAAGTTACTGAAGAATTTCATAAAAATGAAAAGCATTCGTTCTCCTCTTTCTCGTGTTTTTTTTTTTTTCTTTTTTTTCCTTAGTCTTCTTTTTTTTCCTCCTTTATTTTCCTTTTGTTTTTCAATTACATATTTAGCAATTTTTTATTCTTTATTCCTTTTCTCTCTTCGTCCTCATTCTTTCTCTTTCCTTTTCTTCTCTCTCTCTCTCTCTATTTCATCTTTTTTTTTTTGAATCTACCAAACAACACAAGTAAAAAGTGTAGGTACGAGCGTTTCGTTAGTCGAACGTACGAAAAAATTCAACGGCGATATATTTGTCATTATCGATTTCGAATGGTTAAGCAATATTACGAAAAGAATTCGTACGACTTCCTATTTCAATAAAAAAAAAAAAAGAGAAACAGAAAAAAAAGGAAAAAAAGGTCGATCCTCTTCGCCTTTCGTAGATACACGGGTTTTAAATATGCTTTAGGTGAAATTGTGTGCGAGTCGTCGTGGCTCGTTAAAAGACTTTCGAAGGAAGAGGCCACTCGTTCAAGCTGACACAGCCTTTTTGCGTGATAAGTGAATGAAGGAGAGTATATAAAACGAACTAAGGAGATGCGGGAGACGATGTTGGCCTTGACCGACCAGGAAGGAAGGGAAGGGATGAACGAGTCCCGATCGTCTGGGTCAGGTTGTGCCTTCGCCTCCTTTGCCATTATATATCCTTCTTAAACTTTTGTTTAAAGTTTCTTTTCTTTTTCTTTCTCTTTCTTTTATTCTTTTTTCTTTTCTTTTTTTTTTTTTTTTCTTTATTATTTATATTTATATTTATATTTGCCTTCGAAAGGAAAATAAACGAAAAGAAAAGAAAAAGAAAGGAAGAAGAGGAAAAAGAAAGAAAAAGGAAAATGAATAAACAAGAAAAAGAGCAAAGGACAGTTTACTTGAATAGGAAGAAAATTCTCCGACGACCCTATCGTCGAGGCAAAATTCGAGGAAACAGCGTTTGATTTTGCTTTCGCAAAGGTGCATACCATTTAAGGGGTGACGTTTCCCTTCTCCTCTTTCTTTCCTTCCTTCTTCTTTTTTCTTTTTCTTTTCTATTCTTTTCTCGCTTCTTCCTTCCTTTTTTTGTCGGATAAAGAGAAAGAGAAATATGGTAACGAGATATCGATGCGTCATCAGATCCGAGTCGGTTTATACGTAGAATCGACTACGTGTCATTTGCAGAGTGGCGCCAGTTAAAGTGGAACATGGAAAAAAGGATGGAGAGGGTATGGGTAACAGTTAGAACGAGATCTCTTGACGCGTGTCGTTCGTACGCTCTTACAATTGTTTATTCGCATATTAAACTTACCTACGTTGGGAGATCCGATCGAAGAAAAAGATCATGTTCTCGATTCGAGGAAGTAATGGTATCATATAAAATGGCCGTATTATTATCTGTCAACGTTTTCAAAGCACCATCTCGCGATGGCGGAGAACGTAAGGGAAAATCATTGGAAACCGTTCGGAAGATGCGATCGTGATGGTCAAAGAGAAAGAGAGAGAGAGAGAGAGAGAGAGATCCGTACCACCTTCTTTTTTCAACGTAAATAAATCATACCTTACCCTAAAAGATTACATCTTTAATTCGACGAGTAGTAGTAGTGTAGTAGTAGTAGTAATAGTAGTAGTAGTAGTAGTAGTAGTAGTAGTAGTAGTAGGACTGTCAACTTGGAATTTGGAACAACGAACCGGACTTTCCAGGCCCTTGAACCTAAAGGAAAGAAAAGAGGAAGAAAAAGAGGAGAGAGAGAGAGAGAGAGAGAGAAAAAAATTAAGGAGAGAAAAAAGAAAAGAGAAGAAAAGGGAAGAAAAGAGAAGAAAAGAAAAGAGAGCGAGTACTTCGAACGTGGTTTGACGTTCGAAAGGTATATCTTCCTTATTCGATGATCTAACAAAATATGATGTATCAAAGACAATATACCACGTTTACTCTTTTGTTTATTTATTTATTTATTTATTTATTTATTTATTTATTTTTTTTTACCGAGATATATTCGATTGACCTTTTTTACACGAATCGACGTACGTAAGCTTTAGAGGATTTATTATCGGATTTCTTACGAACTTTAAAGCGAGAAAGAGAGAGAGAGAGAGAGAGAGAGAGAGAGAGAAGTAATCGCGATTCAACAATACGTTTTATAAAAGCAAAATTCTTACATCTGTTATCCTGTCTCGGTCCACGGTTCGGTTTATTACTTTCTTCTTGGCAACGAAGTTATACTTACCTGGCCATTACTTTCTTCTTCTCTCGCATGGATCTGCCGGAAAGAGAGGCAGTAAATGTACGGAATCTGGGTTCGTTGGACCCCAGGTCGTCTGACGTAATTCGCTTCCAGGTCGTCCACGGGTGGATTTCCTTCGTCGAGAGAGTGCGCGTGCTCGCTCGCGCTTGCCGGGGACTCTTAGCTCGAGAGAGGAGAGTTCCCTCGCGAACGCGAACGCATTCTCTCGAATTTCACCGAAACCTGTTATGCCAGCAACGATGAGACGAGTTTACTACTACTACTACTACTACTAAATGCCATCGTTCTTGGCATCCACCTCCATCGGGGGGAAGGGGGGGGGATCTCGTTCGTTGACTTTTGCTTCTCGAATTAGCATCTCAACGACGATTGATATTTTCTCTTGCGACATCGTCTTCTTCCCTCTTTTTTTTTTTTTTGTTTTGGTTTTTTCTTTCTTTTCTTTTCTTTTCTTTTCTTTTTCTTTCTTTTCGAGAGGTGAGGGGAGTAGCGTGGGGTGGGACGAGGGTGGTAACGCGGTGGGAGTGGAGGTGTTTCTTTTTCGTTCGTTCAATTTTTTTATTTTTTTTTTGCTTTCTTTTCTCACGTTTGCTCGTTTCTTCCTTCCTTCGTATTGTTCTGCTTCGCTTTGTTTTAGTTCGGTTTAGTTCTTTTATCCCTTACCTTCAACCCACGCACAATCGGTTAAGACCATCATTCATCTTTCTCTTCTTTATCTTATCATTGTACTTTTTCACTTGGATACATTGTTTATTATTTATTTGTTTGCGCGATTACGACGAAATCAATCGGTCCCGTTAAGATTGTTAATCTCATCGGTACTCGAATATATTTTCAATATCCCATTTGGATATATTTGATTTTCATCGAATTTCTAACACGATATTGTGCGATCATTTTGTTTTCTAATCGTGCGCGTGTAAATTTGCGCGTTAGGTTCTTTTCATTTCGACGATGGAGTCCGAAAGAATAAATTATTATTGTCGTTATCATTGTCATTATCATTATCGTTATTATTATTATCATCATCGTCGTCGTCGTCAATTCTTTTTTCTTTTTCTTTTTTTTTCTTTTTCTTTTTTTTTCTTTTAACAAAAACTAATTCAGCGAGACGTTCTTTCCATAAGGAATTTGATATTGTAATTGATATATGTACGAGTCCAGAAACGTCTATCACCGGTTAGATTGCGAGAACACCTGTATGCGTGTTAGTGAAGACGCTTTAGCGATCTCAACGAAGGATACGTCGATCACGTTTTCCTCTCTACTATTACTGTTACGTCAAATGACGTCAGACCGACTCTCTCTCTCTCTCTCTCTCTCTCTCTCTCTCTCTCTCACTCGCTCGCTCTTAAATATCCACGACGACTCGGTTGATCTCTCTCATCTTCATTCCTTTTTTTTTCCTGTTTCTTTTCCCTTTTTTCGAAATCTTTTCTCAAGCGGTAACTTTCCATGAAATCTCAAAAGCATCTCTTTTTAATTTCATCGTCCAATCAAAACCACAAGTAACTTAATCCTCGTTAATCCCAAACCACAGAGAAAAAGCCGATTAGATTAGATTAGATGCAATTTCAATGAAACAGCAGTTGATACCGTTACATCCGTTATATTTTTCAAATGCACGTTGTTACGCTGTCGTGGAAAAAAGGAAAAGAAAAAAAGAAATAAATATTGCAAAAAAAAAAATTCAAACCGATGATCATAAATCATTTCATAAAATCAATTATTACGAGTACGTACTTAAATATGTATATATATATATATATGTACGCGATAGATAAATTTTTATGAAAACATTATCGTATAACGGATACTTTTCAACGGGCTTAATATTATATCTGTAAATTCACATATGTAAGGAAAAAAGAAAAAGAAAAACAAAGTAAGAAAGGTCAAAATATTTCATATTTAATTTTTCCATATTAATTCGTAGATAAATGTGTATGTGTGTGTGCGTGTGTGTGTGTATGCGTGTGTGTGTGTTATTCTCAACAGTTCCTATGATTAATCGTTTCCCGTCGATGTTAATAATAAATCAACAACAACAACAACAAAAAAAAAAAGAAAAAACGAGGAAACACGAAGATGATGAGAGAGTGGCAATCATTTAAAAGTCATTTTAATAGTGAGTACCGGTCGAATAATGTCCACATATAGCATGGATACATCAAAGTCGGTATGTGGCCTGTTATATCGACGAATAAGAAGCATAAGAACGAAAAAAAAAATAACGAAAGAAAAAAGAAAAGAAAAGAGAAAAGAAAAGAAAAGAAATGTAAAAGAAAAAAAAAAAAGGAAGAATCAAAGATCGATATACCGTTTGTACGATAACATCCGCTAACCTTCTTCAATCTCCTTGTTGTTTCTTTTCGTCCCGCCGAAGGCAGATATCGAGAGCAACCCAGACACCAACGCTCTTGATGACGATATTCGCATAATATGGAGAACACATCCTCCTATCGTAAGTCGTGCGTGCGTGCGTGCGTCCGTCCGTCCGTCCGTCCGTCCGTCCGTTCGTCCGTGTACTGTCAGAAATTATACACGATCGTCACAAAAGTAAAAGAATAAGAATTGAAAGAATAAGAATAAGCAAGGTGTTTTTCTATGGTTATACATTTAACGGGAAAAACACGTCATTGCTTCTTGAATTTTATGATGCTGACCTTATTTAACATTTGCTTTACAAATCCTTTAGGAGACATTTGAAAATTGTATCTGTGAAATATTGTGAATATTTGTGATCTGTTAGAGAAAAAAAAAGAGAAAGAACGTGAGAGAGAGAGAGAGAGAGAGAGAGAGAGGGAGAATAGGAGATGTTGAGATATTTAAAAATATGATGCTTAGAGAAAGTAAATAAGTAATAGGTTGTCCATTAAAAAAAAAAAAGAAAGAAAAAAGTGAGAGAGAGAGAGAGAGAGAGAGAGAGAGAGAGAGAGAGAGAGAGAGAGAGAGAGAGAGAGAGTGAAGAAGATATTAGGATATTTACAAATACGATGCTAAAAAAATTTAAATATGTAGTAGGTTGTCCATTAAAAAAAAAAAAAAAAAAAAGAAAAGAAAAGAAACGAGAGAGAAAAAGAATGATGATGAAATAATAATGATAATGAAAGACAACGAAGGTGAGAATTAGAGAGGTATATATATATATATATATATATATATATATACATATATATACAAAAAAAGAGTGGTGCAATTTGATGTGGTATCAACAATCGATTAATGTCGATTATAATAGTAAAAGAGGAAGAAGAAGAAGAAGAAAAAAAGGAGTCATCCAAAAAAGCCCGATTCGATCCCAATCTATGCTGATGTATCGTTGTAGCATGAGCCGGGGTCAAACCATGCATAATGAAATTCTGACTTGCATACGTATCCGTCTGGTGAAGCACACGCGAAGAAATCAAAGCGTATTCGGGGCAGGTACACATACATCGATACCGACGAGAGATTCGCGATAGATTATTACCTCCTTATCAATAAGTTCTTTAAAAGCGCGTTTTAAACGAGACGTTCGTTCTGAGGCAAAAAAAAAAAGAAAAAGAAAATAAAGAGGGAAAAAAAGGGGAAAAAAAAAATTGTAATTTGCTCGATCGGTAGAAAATCTGAAATGAGATCGAAAGTCAATGAAATTTTTGTCGTCTTCGGGTTTTTTCATTCTCTTTTGTTCCCGTCTTCTTTTTTTTTTTTTTTTTGTTTCTTCCTCTTTTCTCCCTTTCCTTTTTTCTTCCTTTTTTTTGTCTTCGTTTCCTCCTTTATCATTTCTACTCTCGAAAAAAAAAGAGTTACTCGCGAAATTAGCCTAACATACGCGACTCTACATCATCGATCGATTTTAACTCGACTACACTCCGATCGCGGTTTTAGCTTATCCGTCCTTGAATATTAAATGACGGAAACCCTAGCGTCTGTTACTTCGTTGCGATCTCGAAGAATCGGTCGTCTCTCGGCCGTCTGCATTTTGATCAGTCTTAATCGCTATATTACGAGTATCGTGCTCCCAGTGGCCAGACGGATTTCAAGGGTGATGCACACGGGATAGTTTCTCTCTCTCTCTCTCTTTCTATCTCTATCTCTCTTTCTTTTCTTCAGACCTTCTTCGTCAGACCTTCGAAACGATAGCTAAGTTTTCTCTCTCTCTCTCTCTCTCTCTCTCTTTCTCTCTTCTTTTCTTTCTCTCTCTCTCTCTCTCTCTCTCTCTCTCTCTCTCTCTCTCTCGTTTTCCTGCCTTCCCTCCTCGTCCTCAGACCCTTGACCTATAGTCCCTTGAATATTCAAATATTCAATAGTCTTACTGATCTCGAATACTATGTTGCATTCGAGAAATAACACGAGTGTCGATCGTATATTTATCTATTTCTATCTGTCGTAAAAATTTTCCGTCAGGTCAGTTTCGATCACCATTTAATTCGGTCGGTCGATCGATCGATCGATCGGTCGGTCGGTTGGTCGATCGATCGATAGATCGATCTATCCATCGGATCGATGTACATACATAAGATGCGATCGTAAGAGGAGAATAATTACACGTATGAATAATTTAATATGAATTTTTACACGGATCGAGTGATTTTCAAAAAAAAAATTATTATTCCATTTAATATTAATGCAATTCAATTAATGTTATATACAATCGAAAAATAAATATTAATTATGAAATAATTGAAATATTACATATGGTAGGATTTGTACGTTCAATAATTCAATGTACATATATAGTTTCATTTAATTCTTATATATACCTTTAAGTCAGGTATACATATATATACATCTTCTTTCATTTTTTCATGGTTAAAATTATTCATGAAATAATAGTAGCTTACGTAGCGAACTATTTAACTGGCTTCTAAACTGGGTCTTGGGGTCTCGGTTTCGCACATAACGAGGCAAGCCACCGTATGCGTCATTGGTGGACGCGTTAAATCGGGTGAAAGTTACATGGCAGGTGGTGAGACAGGGGTTGAGGGGGAGGGGCGAGGGAGAGGGGAGAGAACGAGACGGTAAACGTCGACGGAAATTTCGTCGTCGGCGTTATCACCTTTCGCGGAAAAATTATTTTCGACGGAGATAATTCGTCATTTTGTACGTTTCAATTCTGTCCGTTCGATTTCGCGTTTAAAATGGGGCGATCGCGTCATTGGAGAACGTCTTATTCGAGATAAGGTGAGTAAAAGAGAGACGAATAGTTAGATAGAGATAGAGATAGAGATAGAGATAGAGAAAAAAAGAGAGAGAGAGAGAGGGAGAGAGAGAGAGAGAGAGATGCGGGTGAAAGTTTCCATGGTGCGGAAAAACCGCGCGATTGCGCGAACCTCGTCCCCGATTGCAAGCCTCGAGATATCTCGAAATCGGACACCCAAGACACAGACGCATACATCTACACATGTACACATACGTACGCACATACACATACACTTGTTATGCGCGATTAACCGGATTAGGAGAACGTGTTCCTTTTCGAACTTACTACATCTCTTGTAGCTACGTATTTGTAATGATGTATCTCTAATCTAATTCGGGAATGTCCCCCAACCCTTTTTACCAACAAACATTTCCTTTAACATTCGTTAAACTCATTAAGGATTTTCATGTTCGTTATATATATATATATATATATATATATATATATATATATATATATATATATATATATATATATATAACGAGAATGTAAGAATTCCTATCTTTTACGAGACAAGACGGTTTTAATAAACGAACACATGTTCACGTTAACGATTTCACGCCGTTTGATCGTCAGATCGATAGAAAATGATTGCAATCATATAGAATCTTTATAAGTTCATATTGGTTTACTTCGTTTATCGACAAATACTTAAAAAAAATTATCATTAAACTTTTCGTCCAATCGAATATTCATACACCCACTATCCCCTTCTATCCACCAACCGCTCGCCCCTCACCCCACCCCTCTCTTATCATTCTCCAAAACATTCGCAATATCGGAAGTATCCCCTATGTCGTCGCAGTTGTTTTTTCTCGGTCACGACCAAAACTCATCGAGGACCTTTCTTACGTTCTGTCTTTGGTATATTATAATAGTAAGATATTAAATAAAAGAAAAAAATAAAAATGTCTACCTATTATACACCTGTGTAGGTTTATAAAAAAAAGAAATTAGCTTTATTATCTGTATATCTTTATCGAATTACTATCACTTTCTCTTGACTTCGCAAGAATCGCGATCCAACGATCATTTCCTTAGAAAGCTCGTTTCGACAAAAGAGATAAGATGTGAGAAGGACAGACGGACAGAGAAAGAGAGAGAGAGAGAGAGAGAGAGAGAGAGAGAGAGAGAGAGAAAAAGAGAACGCGCTCGAAGAAGAAATTGATTCGCGCTACTTTCGTTACGCGTTATGCCACAATTCGACGCGGTTGCAACGCGCTCGCCGGAATGATCGATCCCGATAGGGCGCGTAAGAGAACGTCGCGAACGCCGCCTCGGTATCACTTTCTCTTTCGCTTCAATAAGGCCAAAGCTGTACAACGATTTGCTCTTTAGAGAAAGCATACGTTATACCTTATCGACCAGGCCGTTTTTTTTCTTTTTTTCCTTTTTTTTTTTTGTTGTTCTTCCTCTTTCATTTTTAATCCAGGATGATCGATTCACGTTTTTTATATAATAAGTATCTTGAAAAGTGAACGAATAGAGAGAGAGAGAGAGACAGAGAGAGAGAGAGGGAGAGAGGGTGAAGGAGGGAGAGGGAGAGAGAGAGGAAAACACTCTTAAGAAAAAAAATTCTTCCTTTGGTTTTCTCTTTTCTCTTTTTCTTCTTTTTTCTTTTTCTTTTTTTGTTTGTTTCTTCTTACGAAATCGATCGAAATACTCGAGTGAAAGAAAATGTTTTGAATTAGATCGTATATTGAAGGATGATTAAGAGATGAGAAAATTTCTTTTGGTTATCCTTGTTCTTTTGTTCGTTTTTTTTTTTTTTTTTTTTTTTTTAACGAAATCAATACAAATACTAGAGATAAGAATGTTACGGATTTGATCGAGAATATTAGAGAATGATAAAAAGGTGAGAAAATTTCTTCTGGTTATCCTTGTTCTTTTGTTCGTTTTTTTTTTTTTTTAATGAAATCAATACAAATACTAGAGATAAGAATGTTTCGGATTTGATCGAGAATATTAGAGAATGATAAAAAGGTGAGAAAATTTCTTCTGGTTATCCTTGTTCTTTTGTTCGTTTTTTTTTTTTTTTTTAATGAAATCAATACAAATACTAGAGATAAGAATGTTTCGGATTTGATCGAGAATATTAGAGAATGATAAAAAGGTGAGAAAATTTCTTTTGGTTATTTTATTTTATTTTATTTTTTTTTTTTTTTTTGTAATGAAATCAATCCAAATACTCGAGGTAAAAATGTTTGGATCAGATAGGATATTAGAAGATGATTAAAAAGAAAAAAGAAAAAATGAGAAAAATTCTTTTCGTTCTATTTTTGTTTTTTTTTGTTTTTTTTTGGATGTAATCGATCCAAAATACTCATAATGTAATATTTTGATTATATAGAATATTTTGATTACATCTAATATTAGAGAATGATAAAAAGGATGAGAAAAATATAACATAAGGAAGAAGCTTCGAATGTTCGAATATTTTTTGAGTAAAAGGGGTTAGAGAAAGAAAAATAAACCGAAGAGAGAAATAGATAGATAAAGAGATAGAGAGAGAGAGAGAGAGAGAGAGAGAGAGAGAGAGAAAGAGAGAGGGAGAGAGAGAGAGACAGAGAGAGAGAAGGATTTCATTTTCCCACGAAAAGAGAACGCACGTGCGTACAAAAGAAAGATAGATGCGCATAAGAGAGAAACACGCGTGCGACGACATAAGACGGAGGTATATACATACATACATACATACATACATATATATATATATATACTACGTCGTTTTCGTTGAGTGCGTAGTAGCTAGTAGATACCGATATATGCCGATACGTAAATCCGTACGAGGGCGAACACGTGGTCCGACCTTACACGTGCTGCTGCTCCTTTAGACTTCGCATCAGCTGATTCGAAACCACGCATCTCGCCTTTCTTTTTTCGCTTGACCTATCAATTCTCTTTTTTTCTCTTTTCTTCTTCTTTTTCTTCGTGTCTCTCTCTCTCTTTTTTTTTATCTCTCTCTCTCTCTCTCTCTCTCTCTCTCTCTCTCTCTCTCTCTCTCTCCTTCCCCCTCACCGTTATAATAATTGTTTTCTTTCCTTTTGTCATTCTCCTTCCCCTTCTATCAAACGCCAAATAATATTGTTAAATGACCAATATAATTAGATATGTCTCATTAATGTATACTCGAGACGTAATTAATTGTATTTCCTCGATCTTAATGCGCCAATCGTAAGATTTATATCTACTTATGTAAAAGTAGGACGATCGAATTGTCGATGTGCATCGAGGTGACAAACGGTGGCTCTGTCAATATAATCCATTCGCGCCGTCGAGAAGAAACGAGAACAATATTATGTCATCAATGGCGTAATGAACGCCGCTTAATACCAAAGGGGGCCGCATTAGCGTCCGCTTTCTCGCAACGATAATACGGCTTATCTTATGGCGATTGTAGAATTTTCAGGACAAAAAAATCTCTTGGATATAACCAACGCTCGAGGCGCTATCGAGATCTAAGGATCTAGATCGGTTTTTCACGAAATAGGTCGGCAATACGATCTTTTTTACTGGAACGATCGAATATAATTGCGAGAGAGAGGTATGTCGACGTCGACGAGGAGAAAGATTGGTCTTTTTTTCTTCCTTTTCTTTTTCGTTTCTCTTTCTTTCTTTCTTTACTTCCTTCCTTCCTTTCTCCTTTCTTTCATTCTTTCCTTTTTTCTTTTTGTTTTACTGGTAAGAAAACAATTTTACGATATAATGCAGAGAGAAAATCGTGTCGGGATATGAAACGTTATTAGAAATAAATGACAGATACGTATAGGTGTGTAAAGAAAAAGAGAGAGAGAGAGAGAGAGAGAGAGAGAGAGAGAGAGAGAGAGAGAGAGAGAGAGAGAGAGAGGTCAAAAGAAGAGGGAAGAAGAAGAGGAAGAAGAAGAAGAAGAAGAAGAAAAGATACGGAATACAAAAGTAGCCGAATGTGATAAGAATCGCGCGGAAGAATAGCGGTACTTTCCTTTTGTTTCTCTGAAGCTTGCCCGTCGTACATACATGCAGGACACGCGTGGATTGCGACAGATTTTTTTTGATTTCGTTCCACGAACCGCGTGCCATTTAATTCCTCCTTTATTTACATAGGATCCGCTACCCCAGTCAAAACATCAAAAACATTCGAGATAAACAAACGCGCGAGATTTCAGGAATTTCCTGACACGGATTTTACTTTTCGAACTTACTTATCGATTTCGAAACTTTCGAAACAATTTCTCGATCGTTCTTTTCTCTTTTTTGTTTCTTACTTTTTCTTTCCTTTCTTTCTATCTTCTTTCGTTTGCTCTTCGAAAGATCCTCCGCGTCCTCCGTCGTCATAATCATGATCATCGCCATGGTCGTTTCGGAATGACGGCCAACGATCGAGAAAATTAATCGAGAATTAGAAGAGGTTGAGGAAGTAAAAGAAGAAGAAGAAGAAGAAGAAGAGGAGGAGGAGGAGGAGGAGGGGGAGGAGGAGGAAGAAAAAGTTGTTCAAAAAAGATAAGTAAGGTAAAGCAAAGAAAAGAAAAGGAAAGAATAAAAAAAAAGAGATAGATAGATAGATAGATAGAGACAAAGAGAGAGAGAGAGAATGGGGATGATAAATTTTTCATATCACGCTAACGAATCGGCCTGCCTGATATATAAATTCAAACGAAGCTTGCCGATGAGTCCAATAGTTGATGAAGCCACCGCGAAGGCAAAAAAGTAGTTGGCCTTACTCCGCGCGTACAGGTGTATCCAAAATTTTACTTCGGTCTCGGCCCTTGACAAGACGCCGCGGACGCCACGGACGCGGACAGTCTCTAAAAATTCCTCGAAGACACAAGCATCCTTTCCCTTCCTTTCCCTTCCTTTCCCTTCCCTTCCTTTCCCTTCCTTTCCCTTCCTTTCCTCTCCTTCCTTCCTTCCTTAAGATAACATAAAGACGAAAATCGCGCCTCAAGTGGCGTTTCGTAATTGAACGGGATATCTGTCGTCTGAGAGAGAGAGAGAGAGAGAGAGAGAGAGAGAGAGAGAGAGAGAGAGAGAGAGAGAGGGAAAGATGTAGACAAACAAGAACAAAAACAAGAAAAGAAACAAGACATAAGAAAGAGAAAAAATAGGAAAAAGAAATGTGCAAAAGATTAAGAAAGAGAAAAAGCAGAGAAAGATCCTTGACGAGAGTTTATCGTTAGAAAGTGATCGATCTAAACTGCGGTAGGGGGCCCGGGGGGAGGTGGGGGGAGGGAGG
>OU426993.1:15403649-15433649 GCA_911387935.1 Dolichovespula saxonica | reverse complement strand
CTCCCCGTCTCTTTTTCTGTCTAATCAGTGCTCGTTGGCTCGTTCATATTTCTTCGAATATTTTAAACGAAGAATAAACCCGCGTCATGAGCAATTCAGAAACGATCGTAATCGAGGATCGCGAAAGTTCGATGATTGTCGACGACGAATTAAAATGCTCAGAGAAGGATGAGTCGACGAAAGTGTTAAAACGCGTAAAGGTACGTACGTGAATGTTCGAGATCATTATTACGACCAGTTCGTTTAATCATTGTCGATGTATCTCTTATATCTTTGTCATTTGATCGATTTAGATCGTTGGAGACGAAGAAAATCGTTCTGATAGGAACGAATCGAAAACCTATCACGAGGATGTCAACGCGAGACCCGATTCGAGCGGTGGTGAATCTAATAAAAAAATTACGACGGACGGAAGCGAGAACGATAGTGATTCGGAGGAATATGCATTGGTATTCTACGACAGTGGATCTGACGTACAAACGGTCATCAATCAGGAGGGTATCATCGAGGATAAGTCGAGTTTTCTAACGGCTCGTGAAAATGCCGATGACGATCGAAAAAAAATGATCTCGGACGTGACGAGAATCGTCGAGATGAATGATCCCACGAATGATGATCCTATCCCGTCGAGCGCAACTCAAAACGACGCAATATTACGTGAAAACGACTCGAACGTATTTAATCGCCGCGATAGTTTCGAGAATCGTTCGAACGATCACATTAAGGACGACAGTTGTGCGAGCATAGATTTCGATGAATTAGAAAAATCATTGGACGTTCTACGGGTCAACGAGGAAGGTACGCCGATAGATATTTCGTTTGATTCGGAGTTGGATAAAATGGTTATGGAGGAAGAGGAAGAGGAAGAGGAAGAGAAAAAGGAAAAGGAAGAGGAAGGAGACGGCAATTTGAAAGGACAAAACGACCTCGTAGAAGTTGGGAAACGATTGGACAAACTGGCCTCGATACTTTTCGAAGATTCTAACGAGTCACGCCTCGAAAGCTTCGAAGATATGCTGTACTACCTCAACACGGAAGACGCTATAAACATAATGAATATGGATAAGAAAGGTTCTTCCGGTAGCGATAAGTTCACGGAAAAGATCGGAAAAGATTTCTATTCCGATTTATCGATCGAACGTCTCGACGTGGAAAACACGAGGAACGACGAACGTGAAGAATTATTGGAGTATTACGATGCTTTGGACATCGACGAATCCAACGTCGACGATGGGAACGTCAAAAGGATGGAAGAAAAATCCGTTGAATTAAACAACGATAATATTTCAAATGACATGACGGAGGTGCACGCTAAAACTTTGGCGAAATTGTTAGATTCCAGCCGTTACAAATCCGAGGTGGAGGTTAACGAAATTTTGAAAAAGATCGATGAACAAAAGACGAAGATAGAGGATTTGAAGAACGAATCATTGAAGGATTTAGCCATAGAATTTAGTCATTTTGATGAATTGTTGACCGAGCAAAAGGCGATCGCTGAAATGGAGGATTACGAATTGATTGGCGTAAGTTCGAAATTGGACGTAGACGAATTCGAGGAGGAGGGGCCTATCGTCGAAAATCGAGGATCTTTATCGCCGTTCATCGAGATGCCATTGACGAAAAACGAGGTCACGGAAAATTACAGGATAAGGGTGATGGAGAAAGATTTTAAAGATAGGATGATAGACCTGAAAAACAGGCCGCCCGAAACGTCGGAGATTTTAAATGAAGGGGATGGTGCATCTCATAACGTGAATCTTGAAACAGAAATGGTGGATGAAGGGATCGTTTCGGAAGGTGTTAAGATCGACATTGAGAGAATGACTGTTAACGAAAGCGAGGAAAAGTCGTTGATCGAATTTATTAATGAAAATTTGATCGGTGACATTATCGATCGCAAAATCGATTCTACGATCAACGAGAAAGCATCGTTGTTGGACGTTTCGAGCGATGCGTCGAAATCGAACGTCGATTTTATCGATAACGATAACACGTTAATGATTAAAAATGGAGAGACCAGGCTCGATAATGACGTCACTGGTCGTGATACCGATTTAGAGAAAGGATCGACCGTGGATCGTGAAAGTAACGATGAATCGATAGGTGCAAATCGAAATGTTATTGATAACAACGATGGTATCATTACGACGACAAGCGTAACGTGTAATACAGAATCGGAGGGGATTGTTCAATTGGAAATCATCGACGATTTATCATTATCGTCGAATGAAAATTCACAAGTTCCGACGGACGAGAACGCCATAGAGAAAGTCGATTCCAACGAATCACTATTCGCCTACTTAAAGGAAAAAGAGAACAGGCCTTACATCAAGGGCAAGGTTTATGATTACGATGAAAAGAAACATGGCGTAAGGTAAAAAAAAAAAAAAGTATTTGTTATACCACAACGAAGGATCATTAGTTTTTGTTCGTATTCGATATATCAAATTAATAATTACTAGAATGACGGAGCAGTTTATCAAGAAACATTGTAGAGAGCACAAGCTTTATCAAACCCCTTGGTTGAACGATGTCCTATATCTACATTACAAAGGTAGATTATAATTAGGATGAGCTTGAATTTGGTCTTCTTTTTTTTTTGTTTTTGTTTTTCGTTTTTCTTTTTAATCGTTCATTCGTACGTAAGGCTTCTCGTTTATCGAAAATCTGGAGAAGTACACGGGTTTGAAGACGCTTTGGTTGGAGAACAACGGGATTCGTGAGATTGCGAATTTGGAGAATCAAAGTGAACTGAGATGCCTGTATCTTCATAACAATATAATCAGTAAAATTGAAAATTTGGAACACTCGACGAAGTTGGACACTTTAAACTTGTCCCACAACATGATAAGAAAGATCGAGAATCTTGGTAATTCATAAACTCCCGTTGCTCACATCGATAACGTTATTACTTAATACTTACACAATGTTTTCAGACAGTCTGAAGTTCTTAAATACGTTGAATTTGTCTCATAATTATCTGCAAAGTAGTACAGACATCGAGCATCTCCGATTATTAGAATATCTATCGATTTTGGATGTATCTCACAATCGAATAGATACAATGGATATCGTCGACGTACGTTGGACCGTTCGATGCGAACAGCTTCTTTTTTTATGATAATTTTATAAAATAAAAATACTTAAGTATAACGTTCAGAGGATTTATTTCAGATTCTCGGCGATATGAAATCCATAAGGGTAATTACATTAATCGGTAATCCGATCATAAAGAATATCAAAATGTATCGAAAGACGATGATATTGAAGTGTAAGAATCTTCATTATCTGGACGACAGGCCGGTGTTTCCACGGGATCGTGCTTGTGCCGAAGCATGGTAAAATTATAAAAAATGATTAATTGACGCAAATTGAGAACTGACGAGTATTATAATATTTTTCTCTTTTCTCTTTGTTTCCCTTTTTTATCATTTTTTATTTATTTATCTTTCTTTCCTTTAGGATGCGAGGTGGTCCAGAAGAAGAGGCTGCAGAAAGACGACGATGGATTGAAGCAGAACAGAAGAAGATCAACGACAGTGTTATGGGTTTGTATTAGAAAATAAATAAGGTATTAGAAATATTATATTGCTTTATAAATAAGTATTGGTTATAAGTGAAGATGCCTAATAAATAATTATTATGGGTTATAATTGGAATACCCAGGTTGGCAATTTTGCATATTTTTTTTTTTATGTAATTTTATTATGAAAAAGAAATATATATATATATATATATATATATATATATATATATATATATTTAATCTTACTGTCATTTTGCTATGAAAAGAAAAAAAAATATACATATAGCATACACAATAGAAAGATATAACAAAATAATATATATATAGCAAGTGTAGAAAGTATTCGTACAGCAGTCGATTTGAACAAAAACTATGTAGAGTTTCGTTTATCACAAAACAAATGTTAACAAAAAATATATATACATACTCTTAGAAATCTCTAAAGCAAACGTTATTAGAAGATTGGTTATTGGAGGACGTACTTAGTGGAGAGAGAGAGAAAAAAGGTATACCGAATACGAGAAAAATAATTTGCAGGCGTCCGTAAAGCATGAGAGATGCTTTATTGGGGGTTGCACGAATGCAAACGGGGTTGGATCTCTTTATTTTATCGATGGTATCACGAACCATGAATTGTATATTGACGTCAATAATGCAACGTCTTCAAGCTAGTGGAAATAAAATAGGATTACACATAACGATTACGTGTTCTTGTAAAATAATGATACAAAGCATAATGTTTACAAATGGATCCTGTATAATGTATCGAATCAATTAAAAATCCCCTTCCCCCCACAGTGTCCGGATTTGAACGCTATAGAACACTTATGGGGTTATCTCGAAGAAAAAATTCGTGATCATCGTGTTTCTTCGAAGAAAGATTTGAAAAAAATGATCACTTATAAAAGTGGAATAATATTTTTAGTACCAAAGACAGAAATTTAGTAAATTCGATCTCATAAAAGTTCAAATCGATTATACAGTCTAAAGGGAATCCCATTAGATACTAAAATTGCAAATAAATAACTTTTTTTTCATTGTTACGTTTACGTATTAAAAATGTATAGGCATTGTTGTAAACGTAGAAATATCGGAATACTTACAGCACGTAAATTTTCTGCTAATCGGTTGAATATTTACATAACAAATATAAATAAATAATTATTTTTTAATAACATTCGTTTAAGAGATTTCTAAGAATATGTATATATATATTTTTTTTTGTTAACATTTTTTTATAATAAACGAAGTTCTACAAAGTTTCTATTCAAATTCATTACTGTACGAATACTTCTTATGCTCGCTGTATTTCTAGCATATACATATATATAAATACATATATATATATATATATATATATATATATATATATTCCATTGTTTTGCATATTTAGTTTATATCGTTTTATTCCAAAAAGAGAAAAAAGAAAAAGAAAACGCACACCACATTATGTTCGCATCATTTTTGCGTGCTTACTTTTAACATCATTTAATCGTACCAAATTTCTTCGCTTATAAAAACGGCACTTATCTTACGAATCGACCGTAAGACCATATGGAAGAGGAAAGAAAAAGAAAAAAAAAAGGAAAGAAAAGAAAAGAAAGAAAGAAAGAAAGAAAGAAAGAAAATAAAAAAGAAAGACAAAAAAGAAACAGAAAAGAAAGAATGACAATCATTTCCCATTTAATGACGATAAGTTGTCGAACTGCTTTCACTCATTTAACTTGTATCGATCTTTGTTTACCTCTCGACATGCACACGATCCGCCCTCGAAAGAGTTGATAAACAAAAGAAAGCTTCGCAAACCGGTCGGTAGGCCCGAAAGGGAAGCGGAGGTAACTAATAAGAAGAAGAAAACGAACCAACAGGACGGCGAAGAAGTCGACAGGGAGAAGTCGCCGATGCGTACGAGCAAGGAACTGGTAAGAACTAGTTTCGTCAAGGTCTGATACAGAATTCGTGCTTCGAATAAGATCATCCTCGCGGTCCACACATCGCGGACTATTTGATCATTCACGTTGCGTGAATCTTGTTGCCTGTATGCCCTGTTGCTCTGCCCTGTTCACTCACTCTCTCTCTCACTCACTCACTCACTCACTCACTCACTCACTCGTTCTCTCTCTCTCTCTCTCTCTCTCTCTCTCTCTCTCTCTTTCTGACGAAGCTTAAGCTGGAGGGGAAGAAAAAGTTGAGCGTCTCATCATCCTCGTCTTCGTCTTCGTCTTCGTCGTCCTCATCTTCTCCCACTTATTCCGATGCCGAGCTGGAAAACGACGAAGAAAATAAAAACGCCCGGCAAAAAGTAATCGAGGAAAGTGACGGAAACGAGCCATTGGCGGAGGAAGAGAAAAATGCACAACGTAATCTCATCGTACCCTGGAAAACTACTCGAGTAATTTGGACCTCTTCCTTCTTCTTCTTCTTCTTTCTTCTTCCTTTCTATAATTTTTTTTTTGTTTCTTTTTTTTTTCGTTCTTCTTTTTCTACTTTCGACGAATCCAAAACAAACGTCCCTTTCGATAATAGACGAGAAGGGGGAATCGAGACCCTCGCGCGCGATCGAAAGTTACTTTAAACCCCGTCAAGATTTTGGATAAATTAATTAACTCCTTTTCGGGCTGGCTTTTATTTTCTTCTTTTTTTTTCGCGGGGGTTCTCTTTTTTTTCTTTTTGGTTGCAGATCGTAAAGTAACAAGCCTGCGAACTCTTTTCACGATCATTGACAAAAACAGAATGAAAACAAAGAAAATCAAAACGAAAATAAGTCGATCTAAAAATGATCGAAGAGGAGTAAATTGATTTATAAGATCGCTTAGAAACTTTTGACTTACCCTGGTATATTTTCATTCGGAACAATATTTATTTATTTATTTTTTCCTTTCTCTCCCTTTTTCTTTTCCCTCGAATATTCTCTTCGAAGATCGTCGATAACGATCGGGATCGAGATGTGAAGAATCGCGAGAAGGAAGAAACTTCGCGTTCGAAGGATTACGTTGCTGGTGACGCTGAGAAAGAGAGATTAGGCGAACGAGTTTTTGATGAACGTAAAAGTCTCGAGGATCCTTTAGGTGGTTACGCTTTGAGCAAAGAGGTCACGAATTATGCGAAAATTATAGTGAAAACAACGGTGGATAAAGCGACCGAGCAGTGGCCTTGTATTTCTGACGAAAAGGAATCTACACTCGATGAAGGTAAGTTATTACCGAACTGTACATATTCATGCGAATGTACATATTTTTTTTCTTTTTTTTTTCTATATATAAATTAATTTTTATCACGTCATTTATATATTCGGACAATCTATTTGTTTGTTCCTATTTAGTTTTCTACATATCTGTTACACATTTGTTTCAAAATATCTCGTCAATATATTTAATTATCACCCATTTAATTGATCAGTATTCTCATTGATTGTTGAAAAATATTTTGTAAAATAAATTTTCAATATACGGAAATATTTTTGGATCGGTACTTGTGATAAAATATCGGTACGTGATATATATATATATATCACTAATTAATACAAATGATAGTGTCGGGATTGCGTTTGGATTTATTATTAATACTGGCCATCTATTTACATAAAACATTGACAAATTATTACATTTATTGATATTTGTAGATTTTTTTTTCTTTTTTTTTATTTAGGTACTGATATTTTATTATGAATATTGACCATTCATTTAAAACATCGATTAGAAATGTTTCAAAATACTGATACCCAATAAATAAGCAGCGTATAATTGTTCGCGAATAGTGTAAAATTGTTTAGGTTTTTCTT
The DNA here is from genome assembly GCA_911387935.1 of Dolichovespula saxonica. Classification (NCBI taxonomy): domain Eukaryota; kingdom Metazoa; phylum Arthropoda; class Insecta; order Hymenoptera; family Vespidae; genus Dolichovespula; species Dolichovespula saxonica. Next base: position 15,426,342 of record OU426993.1, on the reverse strand, counting down.
TCGTATTTTTTGTTTTTTTTTTTCGCAGTAAAGTGACAACATCGATTATTATTTGCACAAATATCCGCGATATTATTACCATATCTTGATCGTTTATTTAACGTGGTATTATTATTATTATTATTTTAGAAAATGAAAATATTCGTGACACGTTACCTGCTACTGCCACACTTAAAGCATCCTCCTACGATGCTTCGAAATATTCCGATGTAGGAAATTATCAAAGAAAAAATAATAAGAATCCGTTAACGGCTAAATTAAGTAGCATACGTCAAGGTATGAAAGATTTTTGCACTAACGTCGATAAATTCGTCGAGGAGAACAATATCGTGATAAAAAATGGAAACGTCGAAGGATTTTGGAAAGACCATGATGGTATTAATAAAAACGACGATAATACGTCCGACGGTGTACAAAATCACGCCGATAACAAGAATGATTCTAATCGAGAAATAATATTCGAACGATCGATTGACGAGGAAAACGATACGAAGGTCAACGGGACATCGTCCGAGGAAGAATTAATTAACGAACAAGATGATCGAAAAATTGTTGAATTAATAAATATCGATGACGTACGAGATAATGAAAATAAAAATGACGATAAAAGTGACGATAAAAACGATCCGTCGGGATCCGAGGGTGTATACGATTTATTGACTTTAAAGGTTTCTCCTAAAATCCTGTTAAACACCGATACGATGAAATCGTCCAAAGACGAGATAAACGAGAACGATAACGAGAGTTATCGCGAGAAATCGAACTCCACGGGAAAGGATGATATCAATTCGATCGAAGGGAAGGACGATTCGACGTTAGAAAAATCCAACAACGTTAATTTGGCCGTAAAGTGTAAGGAACATTTGACGAAGCAAGCTATGACGTTTACTCAAAAAAAATCACCGTTGCTCGAGGAATGTATCAATAAATTGATTAACGAGAACGAGAACGAGGACGATAAAAATGGTAAAAAACGATGGAATTCTTGGTACAACGATTCCCTTACCAATCCGAGATCAGTTTTCACCGAAGCTTTCGAGGATTTTTATAAAGGGAGATCAACGACTCGTCAAAATATCGGCGTTAACGTTGACACGAGCATAGGACGACGATCGCATTACAGAGACGTTTCCGGTGATACGACAAAATCCGATCTATGTGCAATCAGTGATCTCGTGAAAAGATCCAACGAGGAAAGGAAGACGTACGATCACGCGGATCTCTACAAAGAATTTTGCGAGCGTTTCGAGGAATTGCAGAGTAAACAAAAGTACGCCATAATACCGGACTTTTTGAAGAACAAAAGGGAGGACGACGATAAGACAAACGTGCTAACTGGCGATCGAACGAGCGATAAAAGGGCACCACTGATCGAGGATATTACAGAGGAATCGACGAATTTATCCGAGCTCGAGGAAAAAAAAGAATTTTGAAGAGACGTGAACAATTTTGTTTACGAATAATTTCGCGTTTCTCTTTCTTTTTTGTTTTGCTTTTTTTTTGTTTTAATCGATTAATTATCTTATTAGTTTTTAATTTGTATGATCATTGTTTTTTTTTAAAATAATAAATATATAGCATATATATATATATATGTACTTCATGACACAAAGACGTTTGAAATGTTTTGTTTTTTTTTTTCGAATTATAACAAATTTAACAATATTTCAGGTAGTACCCAAGAAGACAAGCCTCCTACTACTACGTACAGTTTATTCTTTTTTATCTTTTTTTGGGGGGGTTTTTTTCTTTTTTTGCTTTGTTTTTTTGTTGTCCGCACTCACATTGATGACATAACGATGAGAATAATGATCATGATGATGACGATGATGATGATGATAAAATTAAATAAATAATAATATATCGATAATAATAACAGTAACGATGATCAATGAGACGGATGTTTGTACTCGATTATAATAATTCATTAATTATTATGTTTAATGTCAATCGTCTAAAAACAAACGATAATTAATTCGCATATGTTTATATGTATATGTACATACATACATACATACATACATACCTACCTACATACATACTTATGTACATACATACATACATATATGTATATATACACATACATATATATATATATATATATATATATATATATATTTGTAAAATCATTATAATACGTATCCTACCATGTACATACGATAGATCATACGTCACTGTTAACATTTTTCTCAAACGTTTTTCGAACAGGCATTCGATTATTTGTGAAGATGAAATAGTTCGTAACCAAGTATGTTTTAGAGATAAATCGATAATCGATATACTTCGTATACATACCGTGTTTTAACGTTACTTATCATTTCGTTTCTCCAATAACGAGTAATTTCGTACTATCATTTTTAATACCCATTAACATAACCATTCAATTATATTTACAAACAAAGTAATAAAATATTTTTCTCCTCTTCTTTTGTATCTTCTTCTTCTTCTTCTTTCCTCCGTATCCCCTTTACCTTCAAATTAATTAACGTTGGAAACGTAAGATATATTTCTAATCGATCCAAATAACGATGAGTTTTTTTGCATGTTCTCACAGTTTCACGATTAGCCCCGTAGGATTCACGTTGCAAATGCGTTCTATTGCAGATGAAAGGTATATTCCTCGTTTTGAAGAAATTTTCGACATTTTTGATTTGAATTGTTTAGAAATTATTTTTTTATCACGACGAACGCAAAAACAAATTTATATATATATATATATATATATATATATATATATTCTTCTTGAAAAATAATTTTTCTATTACGACAAGCACAAATTAAGAAGAGAATATAATATTTATTTGCGAAAAAAAAATAATTTTTCTGACTAATTAGAAAAATTATTACGATGGCATGGGTATTGAATTATTTAGAAATAAATTGTCTTTTATGACGAACACGGATTAAAAAAGTGAGTACTTGCAGATATTCGTGAAAAAAATAATTCTTTTATACGATTTCAAAATCGTGATATACATATAATAACGATCGCGACAAAAGAAGGAAAACGTTCGCGCGAAATTTTTGTTTTTCTCGAATCAACCTCACGACTTTCACGACAACCGATTGAAATTTTCTCGATATTGACAGTTCCTTTCGTCTCCTCCCACCCCCGCCGTCCTTCTTTCTCACTCGCAAGATTTGCGTTTCGGTAATACACAAGATGTGCGTAATAAACTTTTACTACGAGGAGTCTGAACACGAAATTATTGCACGCTTGCGATTGAAAGTTTTATCTAAAAATAAACCTAACAAAGCTCGATTATGAAAACCATCTCTCTCTCTCTCTCTCTCTCTCTCTCTCTCTCTCTATCTATCTCTATCTCTATCTCTATCTTTGCTTTTATAGTAGGTAATTTGCATTTCGCCAGTTTGCACTTATGTCAGACTAGTGCGGTATAATTCAATTGATTCTCATTCGATAATATCACAATTCCACACTTTAATATTCCAACAAGTCGAGTCGATTCTTTATCTTTTTTTCTTTCCCTTTTTCTTCTTCTTTCTTTTTTTTTTTACCGAACGGAGAACGAATGATAATGAGAGAGTCGAACGAACAAAGAGAATCTCGAACGAAAGAGAGAGAGAGAGAGAGAGAGAGAGAGAGAGAGAGAGAAAGAGATGTCGAAGGATAAATGGAAAAGATCATTTTCTTCGGTGGCACACACGTTGGAATAATTTGCATGTAAGAAGATTTATGAGATTAGAGAGAGAGAAGAAAATATGAGATGCGTGTCTTTATTCTAACACGAGACAAAGCAGAGGTAAGGATAAAAATAAAGAAAGAAAGAAAAAATGAGAAAGGGAGAGGGAGAGAGAGAGAGAGAGAGAGAGAGAGGGAAGAAAAGACACGAGTTTGAGACAAAACGATGACATTTTTCTTCGTTCTCTTTTTTTTTTGTTTTCCGGTATTTAAATCGGATTATTTCAGTTAATCCGATCGATTTTTATATCCTTATCGTTAATATTATAATATTATAATTAATCATTATCAATTATTATCGTTAATAGTAATAACAATTACCATTATCGTTATAGTTATATTCTATTTTAATACATTATTACACAATTACTCATACACACACACACACACATATATATATATACATATATGTATATGCTTCGTATATATAAAAAAGTGATGAAATCTTTGTAACTATCTATAGATTAATAGCGAGAACGCGAGCGTCATTGTTAGATTGCGAATCTCTTTTTTTTTTTTTTAAGTTTTCAAATGGCGTTCTTATATCTTTACGATTTCTCTCTTTTATCTTCTTCTTCATCTTCATCGTCCTTTTCCTCTTCCACTTATTCTTCTTCTTAATCTTCTTCCGCTTTCTTTCTCTCTTATCTTCCACTTCACCGGATTTAACGCCGAACACACACACACCCACACCAACTGTTCGCCAACTACAATATTTTTCGCCGGCAGTATAAATAAATAAATAAATAAATATATACTTTAGCGAACGATGATCGTCCAGCAAACAGCGAACTGGTGTTCACTCGGTGGTGAGTGTGGAGAGAGGGTGAAGTCGAGGGAGGGTTGAGGAGGTGTAAGGGGAGGTACCGTTGATTAATTCAAAGCCCATCTGTACGTGGCGTTTGTAAAACATTCGTTAGAAATTCATCAAATATATAATTTATATATATATATATATATATATATATATATATATATTATAGCAGAATTAATTAACCAATTGTCCGGTAAATAAAGCTAATTAATTATAACCATTATTATACCGTTACACATATATCATCGAATAAATTGTTAAAGAGATCCAATATTGGGAGACAAGTACGGAGATCGTGTTCGACTGTTAATGAAAAGTAATAAGTCCTCGAATGGTTCTTCACCAAATTGAGTAACACGTATCCGACATTAAATAAGTACGTATATAACCGCAAAAGTTGATATCTTATGTATGTACTTATGTATATGTAAGTAGTTAACGTACCACTACAATTTTTTTTTCTTTTCTTTCTTTTTTTTTACTATTCGTCGTCGGATATTAAGTCTCATCGGGTCTCGTTGAGATAGAACATAGACATTATTTGAAATAGACATCGTTCCCGACAAATTCACGTCTTTTCGTCGTTAAATCGATTCACGAAAACTTTAATATCGCGCTCCCTTGCGTCACCCCCTCCTTCCTTCTCACTACTTCCTCCTCCTCTTCTTCCTTCAACAACACCCTAACCCTTCACCTTCCAATATTTTGCTTACGACGTCTTCTTCATCCTCTTCTATCCGTTTTATCTTCCTTCCCCTTACGTCTCGTCGTAACTCTTTTTACCTGCACCGACCCCTCCCCCTCCCATGAACCACCGAACTTTCGAAAGAAAAAGTTTTTCATCCGCGAGACAGTCCGACGGGAATTTGAAAATAATTTCATCGATCAAATTTTGTGGAGGGAATACGGGGGTGTAATAAAGTGGGTCTCGATAAGAATACGGAAGATTCTACGAATCGACGATGACAATCGAATGAATAACGAACAGGAGAGAGAGAGAGAGAGAGAGAGAGAGAGACAGAGAGAGAGAGAATGAATGAATGAATGAATGGAAAAAAGAACGAACGAGATCGTAATGGAAAAATAAAAATAGCAAACGATTGACCAACCTTTTAAAACTTAATATATACTTTTCATTCTATAAACAAAATTTATTTCATTTCAAGTGTATACTCATCGACGTATACGTTTAAACTTTTTTCAAACAAAAAATTGTATCATTACGAATTTATACTCGGAGAGGTTTAAATTTATTCAGACGATCGAAGAGAATTTATATTATTTTGAAACTTTTTATAATAAGCGAAATATAAATTTGAAGCACTTCTGCTAAAACGATATTCGTATAATTACAAAATTTATACTTAACGAATTATGAATTTAAATCGTTTCTCCGGACAAAATTTATATAATAATAAATTACGTACTTGTCAAATGTCAATTAAAAGTTAATTTTGTGCAATTAAAAAAGAAAAAAAAAACAAAAAGAAAATGATTGAATAAAAAATATATATATATATATATATATACGTATGACGTAAAAAAGATTACATAATGTTATAAAAAGATAGAAAAATATATATATAAACAGAAAAAAAGAAACGAAACGAAAAAAAAATGTAAATAACGGTTAGACTTTTTCCTGCTGAATTTTTCTTCTTCCTTTTGATATCATGAAGTACACATTTTTATTCGTGTTTCATACGATTAGAAAAGAAGGCATGACATAATAATAATAATAATAAGGGAAAAGAAAGAAAATAAGGACTGATTCCTTGTCTCGTGTTGTTTTTTTTTTCATCTTTTTTTTCTCGCAACTGTCATCACGTACATCATCTCCACGCCATAATGGTGTGTAACCGTCGATACGCCGATACTGTTTCATACTCTTATAGAAAAGAACGAACGAATGATTAGCAAGTTTCGCATACGTATTGTATATTATTTTATATACTCTTTTTTTCCTTTTTCCCCTCTTTTTTCATTTTTTTTTCTTTTTTTTTTTTTTTTCTTTAATTTATATGGACAACGAAAGGTTATTTCTAAAACTTTCCGCTCACACAATTGTTCATCCGCATCGCGTGTGTTATTTTGCGTGTGCGCATGTGTCCCTTTATATACTTTATGTAAGTGTAATATATTTGTTTTGCGTGTTACGTTTGCGCGTGTACTCACATTTATTTATTTATTTATTTATTTAGTTTATTTATTTATTTCTTCCTTGTTGTATCATCATCCTCCGCGACATCTTCTTCTTCTTTTTCTTCTTTGTTCGCACACGTGCAAGTTCACCATGACTAGAGATAGAGTCAACTAACTCGTTCAGATTTAACGTTAATTAATTCACCGACACATCCCCCGTTATTATTTCTTTCGTACTCGTATAAAGAATAAGAAAACAGATTCGCGCACATTTCCGTTCCGTTGGGCATATTATCACGTGTTTCACTCGTCGGGCTTTCAAAAGGGTACAAAAAAGGGTACAAAGCCCGCATCTTTCGTACTGCATATCCATCTATAAGACATTTTTTTTGTTTGTTTACGTGTGGATACCTGTGTGTGCCGTGTATATATATATATATATATATATGTTTAACTCGCGAAATATACAAAAGAGCACGGGGTTATCCGTACCGATCGGTTTTTTTTTGCTACTATACGTTTTTCACCTTGTTCCTTCGCGATTCCTCGTTTTAGTTATTTTTTTCTTTTAATATTGTTTATTATTATCATTATTATTATTATTATTATTATTATTATTATTATTATTATTGTTACTATAATTATTATCTTTTCTCTCTTTTCACTTTTCATCCACCGAATCGTTATCGATATCGTTACCCTCATGCAAAACAAATAAATCGATAATCGAGAGGGAAAAGTTTTGCGTCGAAAAAAAAGGGAAAAAAAAGATTGAAATAGAGAATTTTTCTAACGATTAGTTAATGAAATTATAAAAACGTATTGTTACGTATTTTGTTTTTTTACTTTTTCTTTTTTCATCTTTTATCTTCTTTCTATAATTAAGAAAATCACTCGTCCGTGTACGTATTCTTATACCTGCAAGTAACGGATTTAATTTTTTTTATTTTTTTTTTTTTTATAATTATTACAATAATCTCAACTAAAAATCGTTCTTTTCGTTTCCTCCTTCCTTTCCATTTATTATCTTCACTTCATTAGCGCAGAGTTAAATAAATTATAGATATAATAGTAGTAATGAGAATAAATAACGTTTATACGAAGAAATCGGTCAAATAGACGCGGACACATGACGAAAATATAATATTTACCAGTGACAGATAATTATTATTATTATTATTATTATGGATTATTATTATTATTATTATTATTAAACATTTGTTGAATTATTTCGATATGTGCACGACTAATAAATATAGATGATAAATAACGAAATTCATCGATACGATCGTAGTAAGAAATAGTAAGAAAATTCGCGAGGTTTATCGAAGGAACAGGGGGTTCTCCTGTTTACGGACGGAGACAGTCCATTTTAGCCTGATTTTTCATCGTATAGAAAATATATCAGAGCATGTTGTGCATAGAAGCGGGATTAGTCGAAAAGAGAGAAAGAGAGAGAAAATGAGAGATAGATAGAGACAGAGAAAGAGTGAGAGATAGAGATAGAGAGAGAGAGAGAGTTATTGTATATATCAAAAAATTGATTACAAAAATTGCCGCTCAATAAAGTTTTCTTCCTTTCTTTTTCTTTTTCGTCTTTTTTACTCTTTTTAATAATCTTTTCTGTTTCCTTTGTCTTTCGTTTTTTTTATTTTTTTTTTAATTTTTTTTTATTTTCTTTTTATTATTTTTTTCCTTTTCCTTTTAAATTAAGTTTTTGGTACCCGAGCTAGATTAATGTATGCTTGTATGTAAGTATGCATGTTTGTACGTATGTATGTATGTATGTATGTATGTATGTATGTATGTATGTATGTATGTATGTTGGCATGTGTACGTAGGTATATAACATTTTTATCGGTAATTTGCAGGTCGTTCATTTTGCCTCCCTTACTACGCGCGTCATCGGATTTTAATTTTTCTATTAGAAAAGATAAATATTTTTCTTTTTTCTTCTCTTTCTATCCTTTTCTCTCGATTAGCGTTCCGGAATCCACGTTTTACGTTCGACGATCCATCCCATCGTTCATTCGATCTCTCTTATCGCTCCTTTTATTTATTTATTTTTACTTTTCTTTTGAGAGACTAATTCGCATCGATCGCACCGAGCTAACATAGCGCTCGTCGATCATAATTCGAGTTAGTAGCATCGAAACGAATTTGAAAAGAGAAAATAATTAAAGGTATCGTAGCAATCTTCATCATCGTTATGTGTATTAATAGAAAGGAACGCGTAATAATAATAATAATAATAATAATAATAATAATAATAATAATAATAATAATAATAATAATAATAACAATAATAATAATAATAATAAATAAATTAAAAAAGTCATTAATTAACGATGAATAATACCGGCATATTTGTACCCTAAATGTGCTTAACTATTATAATCGGTCGTCCTGTGCGAACAGAAAAAACAATCCAAGCGAGGCACGACGAAGGTAATGTATGTATTTTTATGTATAATATGTATAAACGTATGTATCTATCTATCTATCTATCTATCTATCTATCTATCTATCTATCTATCTATCTATATATATATATATATGTATGTGTATGTATGTATGTATGTATGTATGCATGTTGTATCTATACCTTCTTTTCTATATACTACTTGAGATATATAAGAAATAAGAGACAGATAAAAAAAAGGGAACATTAAATTTCTTAACAAATGAATAATCATCATCGTATGATGTATGTATATATATATATATGTGTGTGTGTGTGTGTGTGTTTAGTGCACGTATGATTGGTATGCACGTATGCATGTATGGCAGGGAAGCGTGGCCGCCGGAAAGCGATAATTTCTTTTCTTGTTTTTTCTCTTTTTTTCTTTTTTTTCTTTTTTTTTTTTACTTTTTTTCTTTCATTGTTGACCATAATATATCCTGCGGTGTTGAACAAGTGATCGATCATATAACCTCTCCTCTTATATATACTTATATATTAAATATTAATAATTATAAATTACAACCAGTAATATTAATATTATCCATTATCATTAATAATATTATTATTTTAAATGCGTACACAGTTTTAAACACCTATTTTTTCGACAAAAAGTGGACAGTAGAGGCGAAGGGAAAGGTGGTCGAGAAAAAGGAGAAATGTGAAGAGCGTGTGCGTGTATTTTTATGTGTATAGGTGTATATGCTGCAAAAGAGAGAAAGAGAGAGAGGGAGAGAGAGAGGAGAGGGGAGAGGAGAGAGAGATAGAAATAGAGATAGAAGTATATAGGTATGAAGATATTAGAACTACAAATACAATAGAAATCGTACAAAATCGGTAAAGAAAAAATCAAAACGACGAAAGAGAGAGAGAGAGAGAGAGAGAGAGAGAGAGAGAGAGAGAGAGAGAGAGAGAGAGAGAGAGAGAGTGAGTGAGAGGGAGGAAGAAAGAAGGAAAAATGAAGAAAGAGAAGAAAGAGAGCGAGAGAAGGAGAGACTGTTCTCGATTACTCACAATTATTTTTTTCAAACTTATTTGAAATGATTTCAAGACGACCAATTTCCCCATTTGCGTGAGGAGCGCAGTAATTAATTCTTTCTCTCGTTGGAACGACGAAATATATTTTTTTTTTAAAGAAAAAGAACATCGTTCGTATCCTAAAACCCGAAATTGCCCGGCCTTTCATCGATCTCACCGATATTAGATCGAGGATGTATGCTAGGTTAGATGTAATGATATGACATGATACGGAATGATATGAAATGAAATAAAAAGATAAAAGGAGAAAGGAAAATAAATGAAGCGATACGTCGAGAAATGAAAGATTATTACGGAACTAAATGTAAATGAGAAACGTCAAAACGATCTTCCTCTTCCTCCTCCTCCTCCTTCTCCTTCTCCTTCTCCTTCTCCTTCAACTCCTCCATCTCCTCCGTCTTTCCCAACCATCTTACTTTTTCACTCCTCTATCCCCGCCATTTTTATTATTCAAGGCTTTATTTCGAACACGAGAGCACACACTCGTCGATAAATCTTGAAACGCAGAGAAAGAGAGAGAGAGAAAGAGAGAGATAAAAGGTTGTGCTAATGATCGAATAAAGAAATTATTAACGAGAGGAAAGAATCGTCGTCGTTGTTGTAATCTTTTATCTCCTTCTCTTCCTCATCTCCTCTCGTCTCTCCTCTCCTCTCCCATCCCATCCCCTCTCCACGACTCACCCACAAGCCTCCCAAGTTATTATTAATATTCTTCATATATGTTCCATTCGTTCGCGTGCTTTTTCTCTCCTAAAGCGAAATAGTGAGGAGATAAGGGTTTATGTCTGTTCTATAAAAAAGAGATAGAGAGAGAGATAGAGAGATACAGAGAAAAAGAGAAAGAAAGAATGAGAGAGAGAGAGAGAGAGAGAGAGAGAGAGAGAGAGAGAGAGAATTCTATACAAAATAAATAACGTTAAGTCTATAAAAGTAAAATCAAAAATGACGGGTCCAAAGTCGGCGCGCGTGGGCCCATTTTTGTTGTTCAAGAGACGAGAAGAAATTAGCTTTTCGAGGATGATAAGGATGATAATAATGAGATAATGAGACAATGATCGTGATCGTGATCGTGATCGTGATCGTGATCGTAATGACGATGATAGATTAGAAGAGAAGAATACGAGAAGGAGGAAGAAAGAATGAAAGAGGTTGGGTTGATGGTGTATGAATTGATTATCAATTGGCCTTCTCTGCTCGACTCGTTCTCGTTCACTCGTTCACTCGTTCACTCGTTCATTCGCTCGCTCGCCCGCTGTTGCTGCTCTTGTTGTTGTTATAGTTCTTGTTGTTTTTGTTGTTCTTGTTGTTCACATCCCGCACCAGGGCCATGTTTATTATTATTATTGTTATTATTATTATTATTATTATTATTATTATTATTATTATTAATATTATTATTATATTATTATTATTATTATTATCTTTATTATCCTTGTCAAAGAACGTTCGCAATGCAGAGGAAGAAGAAGGATGGTCATGATGATGAGCGATGGTGATAGTGATGATAGTGATGATGACGGTGCTGGTGCTGTTGATGGTGACGGTGATGGTGATGGTGTTGGTGTTGGTGGTGGTGGCATTGTACAGGAAAAACGAAAAATTAAAAAGCGCGTGGTCCACGCGGCGCGAGCCGCCACCGCATCCGTCTCGCTTTTTTTTCTCTCGTTGGGGGGAGGGAGGGATTACTCGCGTGATGTTCTCTTTTGTTGGGTTACTTTTTCCTTTTTTCTTGATTTTTTTTGTTTTATTATTATTATTATTATTATTATTATTATTATTATTATTATTATTTCATTATTATTATTTATTATTATTTATTATTATTATTTATCATTATTATTATTCTTTCGCTGACATTGCGTATGGTATTTTTATTATTTTTATCATTATCATTATCATTATCATTATCATCATCATCATCATCATCATTATTCTTTATTTTTTTTCTCTTTCTCTGTACGTGTGTGTTCTTATACTTTTTTTTTTCTTCAGACGTCCGTGCGCGAGTATCTCTCAGTTCCTTCTTTGTTGTTTTTTTTTCCTTTGTATTGTATTTATTTTTATTCCTCTCCCGTTAATACATTTTACTTGAATTTAATTAAATAAATACCACGTGCGCGTTTGACGGTGTGCGTAAATACATTGAAAACGCAACGTGCGAGATTATCGTGACCTTGGCTGACTCTTGCTTACTGCTTGCTTACTGTTGCTGCTGCTGCTTCTGTTGCTACTACTTCAGCATTTGTTTTCGCTTTTGCACTCGCTTCTGCCGCTTACCTTATTCCAACATAACCGCATCTTCTTTCTTTCTTTCTCTCTTTCTCCTCGTACGTCGACCCTTTGTCCCCCACATTCCAGTACCTTTATCCTATTCCATTTCTTTTACATCTTCATCTTCTTCTTCTTCTACTTCTTCCTCCTCCTCCTCCTTCTCGTTCTTCTCCTCCTCTTTATCGTTCGAATGATCACGCAAGAGTGCGACGATTCATTCATTCATTTATTTATTTATTTATTTATTTATTTACTTCGCTCGTCGCGCCTCGCGTCGGCGTCTTTTGTCGGCAGTGTACACGCTCAGAACCTTAACATTCGGGTGAGGTTATTTAAAAGTTCTTTTTTTTAATATTATTATTATTAATTATTATTATTATTATTATTATTATTATTATTAATATTATTAATATTATTATTATTATTATTATTATTATTATTATTATTATTATTTTCATCTCCTTCTTCATCCTCTTTCTCCTTCGTCTTCTCCCATTTTTGTTTCATCCCTTTTCTTTCTCTATGTATCTTCTTTCTGCTTCTTTTTCTCTTCTATCAATATTCGCTTTCCTTAGACGACCATCAATGTCTAGATCTCGTCGACGATCCATAACTTTTACTTCTTCTTCTTCTTCTTCTTCTTCTTCTTCTTTTTATTATTATTATTATTATTATTATTATTCCATAATCTTGTTTCGAAAGGATCGCCAAGCCGAGAGAGTCAACCGCTGAAATGCTGCTTCCTTTCGAGCAAACCACTCTTTTTCCTCCTCCTCTTCCTCTTCCTCTTCCTCCTCCTCGTATCAAAGGTTTGCATCATCTCGTTGATATCACGCAATGCCCTTGAGAAGGAAGAAACCAAGAAACAAGGAAGCAACGCGTTCTCGCGAGCGAGGGCGAGAGATTATTAGTTTCGAACGACGACGACGACGACGACGACACGACGGACTCGAGACGACGCGAGGGGCCGTCCATTAATGTTCTTCTTTGTTTTCTTTTCATTCTTTATTTATTTATTCATTCATTCATTCATTTATTTATTTATTTTATTTTATTTTATTTTATTTTATTTATTTATTATTAGTTTGTGTTTGGTTCTTTCGGTACTACCTTTCGCAAAGCTCTCTTAATTTATATAAACTCATCATCTCACACCGTTCTCCCCCTTCTTTTCTATTTCTTCGAGCTCCTTCATCCTCCTCCTCCTCCTCCTCCTCCTCCACCTCATTTTCTTCTCTTCATCATTTCTCTTCTCTTTTGTTCCTCTTTTTCCTCCTCCTCCTCCTCCTCCTCATTTTCTTCTTCATTTCTCTTCTCTTTTGTTCCTCTTCTTCTTCTTCTTCTTCTTCTTCTTTTTCTTCATCTTCATCTTCTCTTTTTCTTCTTCCGCTTCTTCCTTTATCTTTTCATTTATATCTCAAATTCGGCATCCGAACGATGGTAATTGTTTGACTTAGAAGCGTTGATACTCGCGGGTAACCTTGTCGCCGACTTTGCCGCGTCGCCAGGTTAAGTCGACGACTATGCGCCTACGGTAGTAGTCTTTTTTACCACCACAACCCAAAACGTTCTTAGAGTCGCTGCTGCTGCTGCTGCTGCTGCTACTGCTACTAATGTTGCCGTTGTTGTTGTTGTTGTTATTGCTGCTATTGCTGCAATTCTTGTGCTTCTTCTTTGTGCCATTATTACTGTTACTGTGGTTGTTGTTTTTGTTGTTGCTGCTGCTGCTGCTGCTTCTGCTGTTGTTATTATTATTGTTGTTGTTGTTGTTGCTTTTACTACATTTGGTTCCGTTACCGCTGCTCGTCGGATATCCAAAATTTCTGATCAGCTTTACCTCCGGTGTACCCGGTGGTTCGTTGACCGATGATGTCGCGACTGCTGGCACGCCGGCTTGCTGCTGCTCCGTGATAAGATGGTGATATCTGATGCTTATATTGTACGCGGACTGGCTGCAGTTGGTTCTTTGGAGGAACGTCTTGGGGTGAGCCCCAAGTTAGTTCCAAATGCGAAGGAACGAATCCCAAGAGCCCGTCGCTACTGCCATACCGTCTTCCGTAACACCAAGGCAAGACACGCGATTGTCATGCCCGGCAAGTATACCTAAATAAATGATTTCGATTTTTCATCAATACGTCATTCATTGTGTTCGTTAACTTCAAAGACAATAATAATGGGACGGGGGGTGGGGGGTGAGCTAATACGTATGCACGACAATTATCAATAATATTAATATCCGATAGAACGGAAGGGAACATTGGCGGGGATAAGTGGTAAAACTATCTGAGAGAAGAGAAGATGTAAAAGAGAGAAGGCCCTAATCAAAAATTTCTTCTCTCCCATTTATAATAAATTTAGATAGAAATTTGTTGTTCTATATGAGAAAAATGATAATAGGAGGTATATATATATATACACACGTACCTGCTCGCTCAGCTTTCATGGAATCCCAAACGTTGCAATTAAAGTCGTCGTAGCCAGCTAACAACAATCTACCGCTCTTGCTGAAGGCTACACTCGTAATACCGCAAATAATATTGTCGTGGCTATACATCGCCAGTTCTTGATCCGCTCTAATGTCGAAGAGTCTGCAAGTGGCGTCATCCGAACCCGTCGCGAAAGCATACCCGTTGGGAAAGAACTGTATAGAAATATGAATGTTTTAACGAATGACAGTGCATAAAGTATAATAACAACGTCGATCGTCGACCTTGTCGTTGATTTTTGTTTTCTTTTTTTTTTCTTTCTTTCTTTTTTGTTCTCCAAAAAAATCCTTAAACCCGCGACAATGTTTTAACATTGATAAGACTTATTGGTTTTCCAACAAGAACGACAAAAAAAGAGAAATATATATATATATATATATATATATATATATATATATATATATATATATATATATGTTTATAATGTTTTACCGTAACAGCATTTATGTCACTCTCGTGTCCAGGGAAAGTTTGCTTGCAAGATCCCTCACGAATGTCCCAAAGTTTAGCGCTGGCGTCGCACGCACCGGAAACGAAGGTGCGCGTATCGGGGGCCAGCGAGAGGGACATTACGTCTCCTGTGTGACCGATGAACGAAGTACATTGTTGACCGGTCTCGATGTCCCATAGAGCACTGAATCAAAATTTCAAGAACGCTCGCTCAAATTCGCCGACTTAGAACATTAGATTATATCACATTACAAATTCTATTCAAGTTTCATATTCAAAATTATATATATATATATATATATATCCAACAAACTCGTTCGAACGATCCCACAAAGCATAGAAAAAAATCTGAACGTTATATTCTTATTGTATTCTTGATTAAAATCGGTATCAGAGTTTTAAACTCCGATCTCTTACCAGGTCATGTCGCCGGAGCTAGTGACGATTTGGTTGTCGTCGTAAAATCGACAACAGGACAAATATCCGGTATGTCCTGGTAATTCTCTGCTGACCCGTACATTTCCTTCTCTTGTTTTAAGGCTATAAATGGAACATATGTTGTCCAGTCCACCGCAAGCCACGTAACTACCCGACGGTGCATAAGCGCAGGTCATAACCCACGAGGAACGTAGAGGTATAGCGTGTACCTTGTTGGTCGTGTAACTGTCCCAAACGATCAGCTTGCCGTCTTGCGAGGCAGATACTAGGTTCCTACGTGTCAAAAAAAAAAAAAGAACACCTCGATTTAGAAATGAACCAAAGAGAGAAAGGGAAAGAAACGGTAGAGGGGAAACAAAAAAAAGACAGCAACAACGTCAATATAACAACGACAAGAACAACAACAAAACGAATTTCTTCGATCGGAAGAGACAAGAGGTCGATCAATCTGACCATACCTGGAATCACTTCCCCAATGCATGGCATAGATTTTGGCCAAGTGACCTCGCAAAGTACGTCTCGTACGCATTTGTATTCGACCGATGGGTTCCAAGCCGGCCGTCGCTTGTTCCAAGTTCGTGTCGCATGCAGCTTTTCTTGCATCCTACGAAAAAGAAGAAGAGGAAAAAAAAAAGAAAGAAAAAAATAGAGAAAAGACAATTATTAAATTTGGAACGAACTAAAAATTCATTACGGTGAATGTACTCATTTGAGAAAACGTACACAGTGTTTTCGATACAGGAAAGAAAGGGGAGACAATAAGGGTAATCCCTCGATGTTGTAATGATTTTTAATGAACGAATCGATATATATGTATATGTATATGTATATGTATATGTATATGTATTCCTGATCAAAAAATGATGAAAGACGAAGAACGAGCGAGGTAGATAGAAAATACATAGAGATAGACAGAGGGAGAGAGAGAGAGAGAGAGAGAGAAGGAGGAAGGGAGGGAGAGAGGGAAGGAGAGAGAGAGGGATGGTGGCGTATTGATCAGAGAAGCGATGGCCATGCCGCGCCCTACCACCACCACCCCACACGGCTCCACCGGCTAGTGACTAGCGTGTCTCCACCACTATACCACCACCACTATACTACCACCACCACCGCTACCACTACTACTACTACTACTACTATTACTACTACTACTACTACTACTACTACTACTGCCACCACCATATTAGAAAGCTCCACAGTGCACGCTATGTCTTAGGATTTTCTCCGCTTAGGAGCCGTGCTTCCGTTATTACGCTACTTCCACCACCCCCTATCTAAACTACCCTCTACAAATACACACACACTCTCCTCCCTCTCTCCCTACCCCTTTTTCTCCGTCTCTGGTTATTCTAATCAACGAGTACACCAATAAGATCGCATAAATAGAAACGAAAGGCGCAAGACGTTCGATACAAAAAATAATAATGTTATCAGTGGAAAGTAAAATTTAGAGAGATCTCCCTTCGGGGAGTCTCGTTTTTAATCTTTAACCTTAACAGTTATCATGCAAATGACGTTGGGATGGAGGAGACAAGGGCAAATAAATAAATATGTATTTACACGATTGAAAAGGATGGGAGCGAAAAAAAAATAATAATAATAAAAAAAAAAAGGAGTTGGCGACTCGTTACGAGATGAATAGGGAGAGGGGGTGAGAGAGGGGGTCAAGACCGTATTCAGTGGGGCAAGTGCACTTCGCCCGAGAGATGCCCGAGACGACTTTTATCTTTTAAAACAATGCAGCGCTGTTGCACGTAGAACTGTTGCTTTGTCTTCGTCGTCGGGAAGCTGAGTAGAATCGGATCAGAGTAAAACAGAACAGAACAGAACAGAGCAGCAAGAGAGTCCATGCGATCCAACGACGACGACGACGACGACGACGAGAGTAAAACGAAAAAAAAAGAATGAAAAAAAAAAAAGAAGAAGAAGTAAGGGGTAGAATAAATTTGCACGAATTCTTGCCGATAAATTTGAAAAACATTGACAGTTTCGTTATAAAACGGAAACCATTCCTTCTTCCCCGTTTTATTAACGTAAAAGTCTCGTAAATTTTTCGACGTTTCTTCTTCTTCTTTTTTTTTTTTTTCATTTTCTTCTTCTTCCTCCTTTTCGTCTTCTTCTGCCGAATACGTTTTGTTCTTCTTTCTAGATAATCTCCAAGTATTTAAGGTCGGCCAATTATTAAAGATCAAAATAAGAGAGAGAGAGAGAGAGAAAGAGAGAGAACTAGAGGAACATAATTTTGATGATATTATCTAAAAATATATCGAGAAACAATTCGAAAGGGATAAAACTTACTTTGGTAATAATACCGAAGATAACAAACAAGCTTTAGGAGGATTCGAATTTGATTGATAGGAGAATCCGAACTTTAGGTCTGCAATCTTCTCCCAGCACGACCGTCAGCGTCGTCAATAGCATTAGACGTCATTCGAGGATGGAAAAAGGAGGATCGTTAGTTAAAAAGGAAGAGAACGGGAATGGGGGGGGAAATAGAAAATAGAGAAACGAAAAAGAAAGAAAGAAAAGCAAAGAAACAAGATCAGGAAACAACATGTCCGGGGAAACTTACTCGAATAGCATTCTTGAGGGTCTCCGCCTCCTGGCGAAGGCTGTCGAGTTCGTTCATCGTGCCTGTCGTGTTTGCGACTTTCTTTACTTCTCGATAGTCCGTTCCTGAGAAAGGGTCAGAGAATACGGCCCCTTTCTATTTGCAAGGTGGATGTAAAATAAGCGAGAGCAGATAGTTGTTAATGACTGTCTCTCTCTCGTTCGGCGCGCGCGAGTTTGCTTGTTTTCCGACGAGGTGGTTGGTAGAGGGGAGATGTGGGAGGGAGGGGTCCGGGGCGATGGCGGCGGCGACGGCGGCGGCGAGGGGGCCCTCGTTGGCCCGATTTTACGCCGGTGTCACGTCGTCGGTGTTGGTTCGTCTTCCGAGGAGGTACGAAACTCGCCGTGAAGTTTCTTACGTTGAACGTTGGACGTGCGAGGAGGAGGTGGTGGTGGTGGTGGTGGTGGTGGTGTTACGGAAATTGGAGGAGTAGACGGCGTTGGGGTAGGAGGAGGCGTAGAAGCAGGTGGATGCGAGGTCGGGGGAGAAAATGGAGGTGGTGGTGGTAGGTGAAGAAGTAAGAAGGCAAGGGCGAGGAAAATAAGAGAGGAAAAGGAAAGAGTCGAGGAGGAAGATCCCTTCTTCTTGCGACGATCGTCCTCCTCCTCCTCTTCTTCTTCTTCTTCTTCTTCTACTTCTTTTTCTTGAATGTTCAGCACTCCCAGTCGACCGGCTCCTCCTATCAGTAGCCTTTCCAAGAGTAATACTCCTGTTACTACTGCTACTGCTACTGCTGCTACAGTTAATGTTACTCCTGTTGCCGCTGTTGCTATCTCTGACCGAGAATAGCTTTCTGCTACAGTTTTTCCCTCGTCTAGTAACACGGCTTCCGGTCTTGCTGCTGCTTTCACTGCTACCACCGGAACCAGAGCCAGGCCAACGCCGACTCGTCCACCCCTCGCGCCACCTTCGACGCTTCCGAGCGAGACCGTTGCAACCCCTGAAAATGGATCGTATTGCTTATTCATTGTGTCCACGCCAAGCTTTCCTATCTCACTCCTATCTCACTCCTCTCTCTCTCTCTCTCTTTCTCTCACACACACACAGACACACACTCTCGCTTTCTCTCTTTAAACTTTAATATATCATCGTGACGCAGCGTCGTATGCCGTCTACGCGCTTACGACACGATGCAATTCCTGTCCACTTAATGTCTTTCCCATCGAACGTTTTTTTTTTCTTTTTTTTTTTCTTTTTCTCTTTTTTTTTATACGAGAGCGCGTACATCGGCAAACTTAGGAACTAGTCAGAAATCGCACGATAAGAGTGACGTCTTTCGCAAATACCAGATATATAAATGTTCTTACTCGAGATAAAAGCCGGCTTTCTTTTTTTTTTTTTTTTTTTCTTTTTATCGCGGCTTTTTCCACCGATACCTCCTCCCACCCACCCCGCCCTACCTCAACCCATTCTTTTTCTTTTTCTTCTTCTTCTTTCTTCCACGTACAAACCATCCGATTATCGTTTATCTCTTTTCTTTTCTTTTCTTTCGACGACGTCCGAATTCGATCGGTGAGATATCATCCACTGGATCCCAATTTCTCATTACTCGAATTTTGCTTTATGGAAGAAGAAAGAAAATACACGGATATGAATTTTACCGTAGTTTTGACTCGCCGTCATCGAAGAAAATTTATGTGGAAAAAAAAAATAGCAATCAAATCCTACGAATTATACGAATTTTACGTACCGCGCTAGTGTTCGATATTTTTTCTAATACCATTTTTACGAATTGTTATTTCTTTCTTGGCTTTTGTTTTCTTCACTCCACTTTGCGTCTCTCCACGATTCTTCTTCTTGATAAAAAAGAAATGAATGATGAAACTACAACTTTATCGGGGTAATCGTTACACGCTTTTTCTTATTTTTTTTTTCGCGGATATAATTCTTTTTTATTATTATTATTATTATTATTATTATTACAACAATCATCCGCCATCCTCACTCCCCCCACCTCCGCCGCCCCCCATGAAGGACAAGAGTTTTTTAAAATCGATAAGAATCTCTTTCGACGTTCGTACGTAAAAAAGTCTGACGGGAGAACACGGGATTAGGACAATACAGATGAAACAGATTGAACCGTGAAGAACGAAAACGAGAGAGAAAAAAAGAAAACAAAACAAAACAAAGAAAAATACCAACGGATGAAAAAAAATTTCACGAAAAGACAAAAGCAACTCGAACACGAATAGAATTTTCACGAAAATTTCGTGCTTTTCGCCGACGAAGGAGGGGAAGAAGAGGAGAGCGATGGCAACGAGCGTCCTTCACCTCCAAAAGGTCTCGCAACCCGGGGAAACCGGGGGTTGTCGATCCAACGCAAGGTGTTCTCATTTTCCGGAGCCGGCGAAATAGTTTCGCGCATGCGCCCTAAACATTCTTGCCGAAATGGAGATGAAAACCGAGCGATTTCTTTCGACGGGAAGAATTTCTATCTATCCTCCTCGTATTTCGAAACGAAATTACTCTCCTTCCACCCCCACCGGCCAACCCCTCCTCTCTCTCTCTCTCTCTCTCTCTTTCTCTCTCTCTCTCTCTCTCTCATGCCGCTCGTCATTCGCTCGATCGTATCACCATATTTTTTTTTTCTCTAACATCTATCTCTCTTCGGATCAGAAGGAATAAAACTGTATGAAAGAACGGAGAGTAGCCACAGTTTCACCTCTTTTTTTCCCATTCGCTTTGAATAAGCTAGAGGAAGAGGAAAAATTTCAAAAAAAGATTCAACGTCTCGATTGATTTTTTTTTTCACTTCAGACGGAAGAAAGAAAGAGGTAAAGATAAAGACAAAAGAAATTGAACATCTCGTTCGATTTTCGTGCGAAGATAGTTCAGAATAATGGTCAAAAATGAGCACGTATAAAAATCTGTTTAAATCGATCGACCAATTGACGACAACTAAAAAGAAAAAGAGAGAGAGAGAGAGAGAGAGAGAGAGAGAGAGAGAGAGAGAGAGAGAGAGAAAAGAGAAGAAATATAGCCGGTTCGATCTTAATTCAAGTAAATAGTTGGCTTGCACAATATCATCGATTATCGATATTCCCATCTTCTTCTCCCGACGTATTCTCGACGAACAACACAACAGAGAACTCCCATATTTAAACGTCACAGATATTCGCAGAATAAATAAGAGAAAAAAAGAGAAGAAATAAAAATAAAAAAGAAAAGGCACTATATCTCTTTCTTGGATTCACACTTTGGTATACAATGAATCCTTTCCATCGAACGCTTTTTTGTGCACCAACAAAATTTATTTTCACGACGAAAATACCAAATCAATCGATTAATCGGCCGATTTGAAGAGACCACGATAGCGTACTTGACCAATCCGTATAATGTTATATCCTTCTTGTGTCACTAAATTGAAAAAATAAAGAAAAAGAAAAAGAAAGGAAATCTGAAGAAAGAGAACGAGAGAGAGAGAGAGAGAGAGAGGAAGGAACGAGAGGAAGCAAAAAAAAGAAAATAAAGGAAAGGAAAACGGGAGAAAAGAAAAAGAAGGAGGAAAAAAACGAAATGGCCGAAAAGAGAGGATGTAGTGTGACTTATCGAACTTACACTCGTCTTCCCTCATTCAGTCCTGTCAGAGCGTCATCGAGCTAGCACGAACATAACCTCCGCGACGAGTGCGACGTACGAAACCGTCGAAGGAGGATGAAGCGGAAGAAGAAGAGCGAGAGGAGGAGGAGGAGGAGGAGGGGAAGTGGGAGGAAAGAGAGAAGGAAGGGGTGTGAGGGTGGAGGAGGAATAGGAAGAGGAGTGAGAAGCGATACCGTGGAAAATATTTGCGTCGTTCGGCGCCAGGTTGCGCTCTCTATCATCCGAAGGAGTCACGGAAGCAAAGAGAGGAGGAAGTGTTCCTTGCGCGAGAAGTACTACTCTGCTACTCCTCCTACTCCCTCCTTCACCGCGTATTTTTTTCTTTTTCTTTTTTTTTTCCTCCTTTTTGCTCGTGCCCCTACCAACGCGACCACCCCCTATTCCCCTTTCCACCCCTTATCCTCTCAAACCCCTCTTTTCTCGCGCCGTTAAGCTTCTTACAACGGCCGGTATGAAAAAAAACAGAATGCGCTCTCTCTCTCTCTCTCTCTCTCTCTCTCTTTATCGCTCGCTCTTAAATCGACTTAGACTTCGACTTCAACGAAGCAAGGTGCGACCGGCTCTAAAACTATTCTTCTAACTAACGCGTGCCAGAACGGACAATCTACTCCGTTTATTGGCGCGAGATAGGTTTCTTTTTAAATGTCACCGTTCACGGAACAGAACAGAACGAAAGAAA
>OU426993.1:15391149-15398649 GCA_911387935.1 Dolichovespula saxonica | reverse complement strand
AGACTTGACGCACGGCAAACGAGCCGATCGATCGATCCAGAAAGAGAGAAGGAGATCCGATCGTTAGTTTGGAAACTGTAACGTTCTTTCTTTTTCTTTTGCTTTTCCTTTTTTTTCAGGCCTTTCTGAATTGTCATCGAATGCTTTGGAAGAAGAAGAAACAAATGTAACAACAACAAGGCCAGCGCAGGACGAACGAAAGAAACGGGACAATGTGGGGTGGGTGTGTTCGTAACACGTCTCCAACGTTGGTTTAGTTTATATTATAACTTTAAAAGATAAAACATCGAAATCATTGGAAACGTATAAAAATAAGGACAGCAAGCATCGTTGAAAAGAGAAAGAGAGAGAGAGAGAGAGAAATTGATCTTTTCGATAAACAATTTTAAAAACGCTCATTACATACGTATTGCGATTATCTCATCGGTATTAAGATAAAAAAAAAATAATAAAAAAGAAAGAAATAGCATTCGTCGATTCGTTGGACGTTTCATTTTTTAGGTTATACTAAAGATAACATCTTCATGGATATTCGCGTGCTTCGACGTTGTTGGAAGTAAAAAAGAGAAAGGAGGGGAAAGAGGAAGGAGGAGGAGGGAAAGGACGAGAAAGAAAAGAATAAAAGAAAAAACAATGGACGCGTGCAACGTATCTCGGAAAGGCAGAAGAAAAAGAAAGAAAAAAAACATGGTGGAAATGGTGGTGGCGACATCGTTGGTGGAATCGGGTGGAGCACCCGGTGGCAGGTGAATGACGTCATAAGTAGGCTCGTGACGTCAGCGACGTATAATCGAAACTCTTTCTTTTTGCGTTTATGTTCGAAATTTGAGATGAAATTGACAATAACAACAACGAAAACGATAACAACGAGAACAACAACGACGACAGTAATAATAATTATTAATATAATGATAATAATAATAATAATAATAATAATAATAATAATAATAATAATAATAATAATAATAACAACAACGACAAATATAAAAAAAATAATAATAATTATTATTATTATAAAAAATATAAAACATGTTTAGTTCCTCTTTTGAATCTCCCACGACGAATGCATCCGCGGAATCTGAGCGGAATCGATAATGTGAAAAAAAAGATAGAGATAGGATAGAGATAAAGATAGATAGATAGATAGATAGATAGATAGATAGATAGATAGATAGATAGATAGATAGAGAGAGAGGGGGAGGTAAAGGAGAAAGGCGCATCTTCGATCTGCGGAGGAAATGCGTTCCATAGCGCGTTTACAAGACTGCGATTAAGACCGTTAAGAAATTAAGATCACGAATAGGAAGAGAGAGATAGAGAGATAGAGAGAGAGAGAGAGAGAGAGAGAGAGAGAGATCGTTTTGCTATTTTTACGAGCCACAGTGTGACGTCAAAAGAAGGGAGCGAAAATGGCAGTCGAATGTTTGGATTACTTAAGAATCTAGAACGCTCGCAAGGAATAATATCGGTTTGCCTGCAGATTAAAAAGAATCTTCAGATCGTTTCGATGGTAACAGATTGGAATAGCGTTTCAGAATAAGCCAAAGATGATTTCCTTTTTGTCGAATCCCATTTCGTTGTCGAATTTATATTTTCAAAAGAGATAAAAGGAGAACAAGAACAAGAATCGCGTGATCGTCGTCCATATTTCTCTTTCGTCTTGGTAAAAATTCGTGGCAAAAAAAGGAATAAAAAAAAGAAGAAAGAAAAGGAAAGATTCTACGCACTACTAGTCTCGTTTCAACGGATTCTTTTTCTTTTTTTTTTTTTTTGCAAAAAGTTCTTCCGTCTACATAACCATTTGGAGTCACCCAAATAAGAAAAATAACTCACACCAATGGAATTAGAAGAAGATAAAAAGAGAGAAAGAGAGAGAGAGAGAGAAAGAGAACTGGCGGCAGGACGTGACCCCGTGGGCGGAAGGAGGGCTGCTGGACCGGATGGGTAGAGGAGAAGGGGGTGTGTATGTAGAAGGGAAGCTCGTCTATACTATACAACTCACATACGTTGACCCTTTGCGGTCAAGTAGCGCGACCTACTATTTGTCCTACGAAACGTTTACTACCGTTTTCTTTTTCTTTTTTTTTTTTTCTTACTGATCCTTCGAATCTGACCTAAACTTTAGGTTTTGTCAATCAATTCCATCAATCGACTCTATGTCATCTCTCTTTTTCTATAACGTATTACTTGTTTAACGTGTATATGTATGTGTGTGTGTGTATATACACACACATATTGTTTTTCTTTCTACGTAATATATATTATATATTTATAATTTATATATATATATATATATATATATATATATATATATATATATATTTCTAATTAATATGTAATGGGGGAGAAATCGATCAATAAAAGCGAAGATCGAACGACCACTTCACGATCGACTTTACGTCACATGCACGGTGTCGTCCTGAATACGATTTCGAATAAGAGCGTAAATGACGGGCGGGGGAGGGAGAAGAGAGAGCGAGAGAGCGAGAAAGAGAGTGTAAAATCTCATGAATCATTCGCCGTGGAACATTACGAATTTTTTCGTCCTATTATCGAGTCAAAGGCATGAAGGCATATACAACAGAGTCCAGTCGCTCGTATGAGGTTAGACAATGACGACGACTTTATATTCCAAAGCAATTAAAGTCGTTTAAGACAGCTGCACCAGCAATTGTGCCGACGACCAATGGCGTTGCCGAGAATGCGAGGACTTAATCGTCTCTCTCTCTCTCTCTCTCTCTCTCTCTCTCTCTCTCTCTCTCTCTCTCTCTCTCTCTTTCTCTATTTATTTTGTTTTATCCTCAAACTTAACATTATTTTCCAAGAAAAATCAAAGTCTCATTTATACACCAGGTTTTCCTCAATTATGCCGATTAAAATACAAATCCGTCTGATAAACTCCTTTTGTATTGTAATAAAAAAGAAAAAGAAAAAAAAAAAAAAAAAGATATTTATTAGCGTTGCCTTCTTTTAACAGATAATCAGAATTCAAATCACCGGCATTAGCAGCCATTTTTCTTAACCTGTTTATTCGTATCTTACGATACAGAGTTATTGAATATATGTTGTCACACACACATACATACATACGTAAACATTGGTAAAGCCGTGATAAAATTTACGCATACATGTGTCGATAGTGAAAAGAGAGGAAATTTAGCGAGAAATGGCCGATTATTTCCATGATAAATCGTTTTAACCCACAAAACGAGAAAGTTCCACCGTTACCCGTAAAACTGAACTCAACGAAAGTAAAACGAAACAACGTTATATTTCGTTTTACTTTTGTACGGCTTACAATCTCTTACATCTGTTCCTTTTATCATCATCATCATCATCATCATCATTATTATTATTATTATTATTATTATTATTACTATTTTTCATTTTGTTTTCAATTCTCATTTCATTGAGCAGCTACAACAACGCCCAGACGTTACCGACGACGAAAAAAACAAAACAAGAAGGAAAAAAAAGAAAATAAAGAAAGAAAAATAAAGCAAGTTTGTTTTCGCGCGAGAGTCTCGTGTCGACGAGATGGTATTATGCAAGTCCCCGTTACTCTAATTGCGTGTAGCGAGATAACCGAGCCGAGCCGAGCCGAAGCCTCGTTAAATAAACGTCACACAGGCGTGTTGCACTGCAAGTAAAAAAATTTTCCAGATCGCTTCTCGACGCCATGACAAACGAAAGAACTAAAGAACGAACGAACGAACGAACGAACGAATAAACAATATTGCTTTTCCAAAGCCAAAAATAAGGAGTAGGAAGGCTGGAAATCGTTTCGATTTATAAGAAGAAGCGGGTATGAATATTTCTTCTCGCACGTGTCATGTCACTTGCAAAAGTTACTGCAAAAATATACGAAATTATGTCGATTTACATGAAACCCACCTTACGTAGGCAGCTTTCATGTAAATTCAAATCTAGTCGTAGATTAAATCGTTTAGTTTTCTTGATAGAAGTGGAGAAAAAAGAGAAAGATAAAGATAAAGATAAAGAGCGAAAGAGAGAGAGAGAGAGAGAGAGAGAGAAAGAGAGAGAGAGAGAGAGAGAGAGAGAGAGAGAGAGAGAGAGAGAGAGAGAGAGAGAGTCATTTTCCGCTCAATTTCAGAGGTTAAATGTCCTTAATCGAGTACTAGAATATTGCAGTTGATCCGTGCCGTTCCACCGGTGTTCGGAATTAACGGACATTACGTTGAGTAATGCTCGTGACGCAGGTCACGTGTTAATTTTCCAGAATTACGAATAGTAGGCGGATAACGCCTCTGTTGTTGTAACTTATGAAATAAGTGTTTCTCTAGAAAGCGAGCATTCATGGGATGCGAAAAAGCACACGTAAAACAGAGATAATAATATAATCCCTTTGTGTTTTCAAGATCCAACGCGTGTCAGCTACGGCTGCACAAAGAATGATATATAACGTTCTTTAACCGAATGTTCTTAAGAACCATCTTCGTTTAAAGTCGATAAGATTTATTTGTAGTGACATGTATACACAGCGGGTTAAAGTCCTACTACGAAGGTTGAAAAAGAGAAAAATTTGTAAAGAAAATAATACGTACGACCATCGTCTTCTGTACAAATATTGTCAATTTGTTCTTTGCTTTCTGAGTAACTTTGATAGGAAAAGAACGGAATGAGATACCAATGCAAAAGACGCTAAAAGGAAGAAGTCACTCCGTACGCTAATATTCGTTTAAACATTTTTTTTTTCCATTATTTTGTATCGATAATATTTCATAATTCCTGTCTCATGGACTTGTCCAATTCTACGATAGGCTTCCTCCTACTTAATGATTTTTTTTTGTAGAGGTGACATTCAAAGGTATCAGCTGAACGCAAGACCGCACAATATTTGTACAATTCCACGAAAGACAACATTCCATGTCACTTATCGCATTTATTAGATCCAAGTACAATGAAGGAGGACGTATTTGGTGGCAATGCCTTTGTGAATGTCAGAAATAACTGCACTAAAACAATCCAATGATCTTTTTGTTATTTATAAGGAATATCAAAGAGGACATCTCGCTAAGGAACTTTTTAACATACAGACGCAGTACTATCAACTATAAAAAAGAATATCTCCAAGTACGAATTTCGAAATACAAGGAAGAAGAACCATGTTACCGCAGTATCCGGTACTGACTCATTTCAAAAAGTCGACGATATAAAAAGAATTCGTTATAACCTAAGAAAAAAAGGAGAAGAAAGACAAATAACAAGGAAAAAAAAAGGAAAATAAAAATAAAATTACGATATGAGAACAAAGTAAAAAAGAAAAAGAATAGGCAAGAAATAAAGAAAGGAAGGAAGGGTATCGTAGATTCATAACGTCGATAGTTTCGGTGTAAAGAAACGAGCGTAAATTTTGACAGCACAGGCCTAGGCAGCGGCCATATTGGCCTGCCGCCGCCGTTTGAGCAGCTCGTTGTATCGCGTAGCGAACGAAAATGACGTTCTAGTATTATCGGAATGAAGAAACGAGAGATTGTTTTACGATGTTAATACGTCGAAGAAGTTTCTTATTCGATAGTAATGATTAAACGTACCTGCAGCTCCTTGATGGAGCTTCGAACACGATCGAATTCCCGGCTCGTCGTCGGTGCGTTGGCCTCTCTGTCCCACCTACGGTTCCGTGCTTCGCTCTGTCTCTCTCTCTCTCTCTCACTCTCTCTCTCTCTCTCCTCTTCCTTCTCCCTCCCTATTTATTCTCTCTCTCTCTCTTTCTCTCACGCAACGGCGGCGAGGTGCCTCGGGGGATTCGTAGACTTCGACTTTCTTCACATCGATTACTACGCACTTTCCTTCTTTTTTTTCTTCCCCACAGGCTCGCAATGTCGAGCGCACTTGATCGACGTAAGATGAAGAAACACCACGCGAATTAGAAAGTATCTATTTAAAAATCGATTTTATCAGTTCCCCACCGTTTAACACGTCTAACGAATATATAATAAACACCAAGAGACGATATATATTAGAAACCGTCACTTATACTCCTTTAAGGTTATAAAACTCGGGGCGTCCACGCGAGAAGAGAATGACTCGGTGAGATGGGCCGTGGCGAGAAGCCGAACGCTCGCGAACGACGAAACGAAACGAAACGAAACGACGACACCACACGACGACGACGACGACGACGACGACGACGACGGCGACGGACGACGACGAGCGAGCGAGCGAGAAGGCGCGCGCGCGCGCTCTCTCTCTTTAACGCATATATATATATATGTATATGTATGTATGTATGTATGTATATATATATTTATACACACACACACACACGTACAAACTGACCACACGCGCGCGATGTACACACACGCACGCGCACACACAGAGGATATACCGAATGAATACACAAACACACGTACAGGTAGCGCACGCGATACGACACGTATATATCGTTTTCAAAAGGGCGAGCAGCGCGGCGCACGGGCGTCGACGATCGTTTTCATCGGAGGAGGAGAGGACGAGGGGCGACGTCGGCGACTCTCTGCCTTTTTGCGGAAGCGAGCGAAGCTGCTGCTGCTAGTGGTGGTGGTGGTGGTGCTGCTGCTACTGCCTACTGCTGTTACCACTGTTCTGTATGATGGCTCTAGTAGCGAGCAGCAGGGCGGGGCTCCCTGTCTAAACTCTCGTGAACCCCGAATCCGCCGGTTCCCGAAGATACCCGAACTCTCTCGTGGCGCTGTCAGTCGTACGCATCGACCGCCATCTTCGAAGCAATCTACTTTGTTCGCATAATTAGAGTTCGATCCTTCGTAATATTTTCTCTATTTTTCTTTTTTCTTTCAATCGTATATATATATATATATATATCTTTGTCTATATTACGAGCTTGTTATTTATTTTTAATTAGAAATTTTGGCATGTCGTGCGAATCGTGTCGACAACGCACGAATTCATATTTCTCTCTTTCCATTGACTCGATCGAAAGAAATTGTCAATCTTGACCGACCGTACACGCGGTCGGTAAGCGCGCGTCGTTAAACGCGTGAGTAATTTCAAGTACACCGTTCGAACGAGTTAATTTAGATAAATGACCCATTTGAAACGTAACGTAAAGCGAAATTGTAAGATGACGCTGAGAACAAGATCGTTTCAACTAAAGACGGTCGGTAATAACAAATTATCGACGAAAGTGGATATATTACGGAATATCAAGGAAGTGACATCTACGGAGTAAAGTAACGAAGCTATACGTTTCAATTTGATTAACGTACTTCGTAAATATATCGATCGACGAAATTTTTAACTAAATTATTCTTAATAGTACATTTAACATAAGCGAAATTACAATGCGACGGTACAACGTGCGAAGTCTTTTAGTCCCAACGAAAAATCAATGCGATCGCAATTTCAAAGGGTGAAGAAAAGAAATAGTGTCACGTAATAAAATATAAAATTAAACGAGAGAAATAATATCCGAAAGATAATTCATATAAATATTTTGAAGTAGTCAAGTGAGCGGGTGCGATTGGAGATATATGTTTTATT
>OU426993.1:15278649-15388649 GCA_911387935.1 Dolichovespula saxonica | reverse complement strand
TCAATTGCCGTATATGACGATCCGTTCGCTTGATTCCCTTAGTTTCTTACGGCTGCTTTAATATTAATTCATCGATTAAATTATCTTATCGAAATATAACGAATTTCTATTTTTTTTTTTTTTTTTAATGGAAAAAGAATTAAACGTTTGTTCGATAATGATGAGTAATTCGGCGATGTATTCAAATATTTCGTCGCGTCGTGCGTGGACTCGATTAGAAAGAAAATTCTTACCTAATCTTTATTGGTAATCTCGTATGTAAAAAAAAAAAAAAAAGGAAAAGGGTATCATAAGTAATCGAGATCAGTGGATCGTTTACGGTGAGAGCGGAACGAACATAGATAGAAAGAGATAGAAGAGAGAGAGAGAAAAAGAGAGAGGTAGAGAGAGAGAGAGAGAGAGAGAGAGTATACAACTATAAATAGATGTTTTCTCGCTTAGAGGATCAGTCTTAAAAGTTAAAGAAAGAAGGAGAGAGAGAGAGAGAGAGAGAGAGAGAGAGAGAGAGAGAGAGAGAGAGAGGGAGAGAGATAGAGATAGATAGACAGACAGATAGAGAGAAAGAGTGAGTTTAGAAAGATAGAGAATACTTCTAAGAAAATACACGCACGGCGACGAACGCGACCTTGTCCGAGTGTCCTTGCTTCGGACGAAGGATCATAAGTCAACAAAAAAGACGGGCAGCAAGGTGGTGCGACCTTTGGTATATCTAAACAACAGAAATAGCGGAAGCGAATCGGATCGAAGTTGGGTCGAGCGATCGAGTCTTCTTGGAGTGCAAGCAAGTGTTGAAGACCAAGAAAACGTTCTCTCAACGGTCAGGGAGCTAGAGTGACGGAAGGAAAGAGAGAGAGAGAGAGAGAGAGAGAGACTCGAGTGAAACTTACAACTCTTTCGGTGACTCTTTTTCTTCTTCTTCTCTTTTTTTTCCAACCATTTCCTCCCCACCCCTCTCTAGCTTCTTCCTTTAAATCTTCATTTAACAAGTACAACGATACATAAAACGAAGAAAATTCGAAAGAGCCTATGAACGTTCTTCGATTTTAATCGATTCGATCTGTACTTGCTTCTTGTTGTTTCTTTTGTGAAAGTTCTTTTTCTTCTTTTTTTTTTGGTTCTTCTCCCTTTAGCATCAAATTTTACTACTCCTTCTTCTTTTACTTCTTTTTTCGTCTCCTTCTTCTTCTTCTTCTTCTATGCAAGGTTCTGCGCGGGTGTGTTGACTTCATTTTTTTTTTTCGTTTTTCTTTAGTGATACAATAGTGTCCGCAGAAGCTGTTTATTACTATTGCTACACAGAAAAGAAAAAAAAATATATATATATACGTGTGTGTGTGTATATATATATATATATATATATATATATATATATATATGTATATGTATATATATATATATATATATATATATATATATATATATATATATATATACATAAACGATAGATATTAATTATCGATACAAGAGGCCTGATTAGTCTCTCTCCGAGAAAAGAACGCCGACACGTTTACGTCTACCCAGATATCTGGGAATCATCCTGAGATGCCTGTTAGACGAGGTCACGTGGCGCCCAGGACAACGATCATCGAGACCATCATTAGGAAGTTTGATACTCACGGTAAGTATCGTCATATTTGTTTTAATTACGAGTATAATATATTCCTTTGGGAATTATTTATACTTTAAAATATTATCGAATAGAAATAACAACTTTTTGATGACGAAACTATAGATCTTTTTTTTTTTTTATTTTTTTTTTTAATTAATTAATTAATTTATTTATTTATTTGTTACAATCGAATTTATCTCATCGCGTTGTTTCTTTCCTTGTCTCATTAGACGAGAGTGTAAAAAAAATCATTTCTGGCAAGTGAGCATCGAAGATGTCAGTTATTTCTTTCTTTTTTTTTGTCCTGTCGCTATAGTTACTCGCGAATAATAATAACAAATTAAAGATAATCGTTCTGCGTGCGAGCGGGCGGGCTCGCGCTCGCGCGCTCCCCTGTGTAAGTACGTATGTATGTCGGAGGAGCAAATATTTTTTTTTCTTTGAACCTCGGAGATCGTTCTCAGAATTAATTATATATATAGATACTGTAATTGTAGGTGATAAAAAAAAGAGAGAAAAATAGAGAGAGAGAGAGAGAGAGAGAGAGAGAGAGAGAGAGAGAGAGAGAGAGAACTTGACAGAATCGTAAACAACATTTGAAAATCAATTGTAATTAACAAAGGGTAAATGTATTTTTTCGAGTAAAAAAAATAAAATCGCGATCAACGCGATGATTTGCGATGAATAAAAATTAAATTTCTGCTTTTCCTATTGATCGTTTCATTTATCCATTCAATTTAGTTTAGTTTAGTTTGATTTGGTTTAGTTTGGTTTATCTATCAAGGGTGTTATCATTAATTGAGCCATTAATTGGCACGATTAAATTTTCATTGAGTTGATCAACGAAATGTCGAGCGTTTCGATTGTCGGACGATTAAGAAGGAAAGCCCCTAAGTGTTAATTGGTCGAAGAAGGCTTTCGTAGTTGATAATCGATTCGTAGAATTAGGTAAAACACATGTCGAAAGTTCTCATACGTAAGACATTAGTCGAATGGCTTGTAACGACTCGTAAACGAGAGAACGGAGCCAAAATTTTCATGTCCGTCTTCTCATACTCCTATTCTTGCGTTTCTATTCGGAACTTATACATATATATACATATACATACATATATATATATATATATATATATATATATATATACACACATACGTACATACATACACATTCATTTCCATTGTAATCCCCCTTTCATGCGTATTTTAACATTCTCATTAACCGTTTGGGCACTAAATTTTCATAATGCTACTTAGAATAAAATTTTCTTTTGTTGCGAATTTCCTACGTTTTCTTTTTTCTTCCCTTTTTCTTCTTTGTTGCTTCTTTCTTAAAAAAAAAAAAAAAAAAAAGAAAAGGAAACACAAATGACCGAATAACAAAACGTTGACAAACTCGCAATGAGAAAAAACAAATGAATCGAGACGAACGTATTTTTACTTTGTTTTCAATATTTTTTTTTTGGCGGAGATATTCAAAATATTAGAGATGGATACTTTTCTAAAGGGGAAGTTAAAAAATAGAAATTATTATCTTTTCTTTTATCTTTTTGATTAAAAAATACTATATACGTATTCTGAAACCTTGAATAGAAAGATCAATGCGCGCGCACGTCTGTGTGTGTGTGTGTGTATATATATATATATATATATATATATATACACATATATATGTATGTGAGTTTTATCCTGAATCTTAAACGAATCGAAAGAGAAAAGGAAATCGAAGCAAGGATAATATTAAAAATGTGTAAATGGATATGCGGTGAGGTGTATGCACGCAATCGCAATCGTTTCCCAGTTTCCTATGCAAATATCGGTATTAACATTGAAAAAAAAGAGAAGAGAAAAAAATAAAAAAAAAAAGGAAGAAAAAAAATAAAGAGAAAAAGTGAAAATGAGACGATTCGTGCAAGGACAAAAGCTTCCGTCGGACATATGTACATACATTTGCAACAAAAATTTATTAACAGGAATAATGTCGCGCACGGGGTCACCGGTGACCACCCTTCCCCCAACCCCCTGCCCTCCCACGTTTTACTCTCCGTTCGGGCCGTTGTAATTATTTGATGTGAAATGAAACGTGATCACGAAATGTTTCATAATATCCTCAATTAAGTAAGTTATCAAATGGGGAAAGGTAAATAAGCGATAGTGTACTTTCGAGAAAATCCATTTCAAAGTTTTCATTAGAGTATTAATTAATGAAAAGTACCTAATGCAATTAAAAGCGACCCTTTTTCATTTTTTCCTCTTTTCTTTCTTTCTCTTTTTTTTTTTTTTAAGGTACAGTAACACATGCCATTTAAACGTTCTGAATATAGAGGTCATAATTCGGAGATAATACTTGTTTGTTCTTTCATTTTTTATTTTTTTGAATTAAAAAAAAAAAAAAAAGGAAAAAGATAAAAAAGGAAAAGAGATTATTATAATTTATGTGCCTCTTTTTTTTCTCCACGTACGGAGTAATATCTTAAAAGAGCGATCTCTATTTTTTCATTTATTTACTCAAATATAATATCACGATGATAATTATAATTCATTCGTCCCATGAGAGTAATATTTGTTTCTCTTTTTTCTTTCCTTCTTTTTGGAGTTAAAAAAAAAAAAAAGATAGAAATTGATTTATTAGCTCAAAGCGAGTGATTATACGACGAGGACCTGTCCCCCTGCCCCCCTCCACTCCCTCGAAAACAAAATTGATCTGTCCCGGGCGCGTTTCAAAAAAAGAATCACTAGATTTTATAACAATCATGGAGGACGCTATATACTTTGCTACGTTCCGCGACAATCGTATGAAATCAACTCACACAACAAGGTACAAATAACAAAAATAAAGCTGGGTAAAAAAAAAAAAAAGAAAATTATTTCAAAATATAGAATGAGACGGTTTATATCGCTCGATATTGGAAAATTCGGCGTGGATATCCTTGACGATCCATTCGGACATTATCAACAATGATCATTTATCATTATACGTTATATTAAATCTATGAGAAATTCGAGTTGATATGCAGGCTGAAGAATAAAGAGAATTAATAATAATTATATATATATATTTTTTTTTTTCCCCGTTTATATGACACATATTAAATATACGTCACACCTTTTTCAGTTCATTAATTATTTTTTGCTCTCCTTTTTATTTTATTTTATTTTTTTTTCTTCTCTCCTGTGTGTTGTGATCACATAATTATCACAACTCACGTTTCATGAGCGTGTTTACAATGAACGCGATAACGTGACTTATCCATCTGTGGGCCAACCTGCCTGGACGTTTAGTCACGTGAAAATAACACGACGTCCTAGAGTCTCGTAATGAAAGCATGTATGTATGTATATAAGCATGTATATACGTAGATATTTTAAATTGAATCTTTTGTTACATTTCGTTCGTTGTCGCGCATCGAAACCCATTTCCCTTTTTATTAAATAAGAAAAAGAGGAAGACGAAGAAGAAAAAAAAGGAAATAGAGAAAGAGAGAGAGAGAGAGAGAGAGAGAGAGAGAGAGAAAATAAGTTATCGAGAACTTCGTTTTCGACGGTTAAAAGTTATTTCAATTTTTTCTCAGCATTCGTTTTAGTAATATCGTTTGATTCTATACAATGTCTCTTGCGATGGAATTCGTTTGAAAATGGATAAACGTTTTCTTATCTTGAATAAAAGAGAGACGAGGAACGAAGGCAGGTCTAAGAGTTACCCGAGTTTTACTTTTAAGGAAAGGACGGTAAGAAGGAATGAGAAAGAGAGAGAGAGAGAGAGAGAGAGATAGAGAGAGAAATTAAGAAATAAGGAAGGAAGGAAGGAAGGAAATAAAGAAAGAAGAAAGATTCCCGGCATCGAGCCAGACATCCATTTCCAATATTATTTAACATATCCAGTGGATCGTAAGACTGTTCCTCTCCAGAACAACTTGCCTGTTTGTTAGATAGGTAGGTAGGTAGGTAGGTAGATAGGTAGGTAGATAGGTAGGTAGGTAGATAGGTAGGTAAGTTGATGTGGTGAGGATGGGTCGGTGGGTGGTTATAGTTAAATGGAAGGAAGGGGTAGTTCTGTCTCGACAATGGGACAATGCACGTCACTGGCAATATCGCTCGAGTAATGCATCAAGTCCTTGCTTAAGAGAGAGGGAGAGAGGGAGAGAGAGAGAGAGAGAGAGAGAGGGAGAGAGGGAGAGAGAGACAGTTAGAGAGAGAGACAGTTGGCGGGATGATGCGAGTGAGTCGGATTGATTGCAACAAAAAAAAGGGAGACAAAAAAAGAAATGTAACAGAAAAAAAATAACAGAGAGAGAGAAAGAGAGAGAGAGAGAGAAAGAGAGTAGGAGAAGAGGAGAGGAGAAGGAAGGGGATAGCTGGCTTTCCCCATCTTCGTATCACCGCGAATATATTGACGTCAAGCTCGAGAAAGATTAGTTCTCTCTCGTATAAACGCGGATGCATCATAACACGCGGCTAGTTATGCGGAATTAACGATACCGCGGTGAGAGATGGATAGATAGTTGGATGGATAAAGAAAAAGAAATAGACAGAGAGAGAGAGAGAGAGAGAGAGATTATTTTTTGTTACGTCGTCGGACCGACAAACAATATATCTTAAGTTTGCACAGTCATCTTATTGGAAATTTTACATTTGAATTTCTCCCCCCTCCCCATTGCTGCATCTCCTTCTCTCCCTTCTACTATCCCCTTACCAGAATTTTGTTTAACATTTACACATTTAATTGATTAATCGTTCATCTTTGACCCGTGAAATTTCAAAAAAGCAAATAGATTATTTAAAAAGATAGATAGATAGATAGATAGAGAGAGAAAGAGAGAGAGAGAGAGAGAGAGAGAGAGAAGGGGAAAGGGTATGGGAGAGAAAATATCAAATTAAAAGAACCCTTTGGAAAGTTTTACCAAGCGAGAAGAAACTCGTTAATGATAAAGGAAAATGGCTTTCGCGTCGAATAGATTGAGCTTCGTTCTCTTCCCTTTTTTTTTATTACTTTTTTTTTTTTTTACTCTTTTCCTCTTGTTCCCTTTCTTCTTTTCTTTTTTTTTAATCTTTTAATATTTTTTCACATATTTCTCAAAAATTGTTTCTCATTTGGTCGATGGCGCATACATATATACGTCGGAAACGTCATCGTGTCTGTTGAGAAGATGAAAATGAAGAAAGAGACAGATAGACAGACAGAGATAGAGAGAGAGAGAGAGAGAGAGAGAGAGAGAGAGAGAGAGAGAGAGAGAGAGAGAGAGAGAGAGAGAGAGAGAGAGAGAGAGAGAGAGAGAGAGAGAGAGAGAGAGAAGATAAAAAATTGATGGGAACAAGCTTTGATATTCTCTCTGATCGGCTTTAAAACGATGCATATATACGTGCGTTCATATGTATGCATGTGTTTACGATGCGTAGGAGAAAGAGTAAGCGCGTCAATGGGAGAGGAGGATAGAAAAACAGACAGACAGACGACAGACAGGCGGATAGAGAGAAAGACAGACGGATTTGCGTTCGAGTTCACGCAAAGAGAAAAGCTAATGGGGTTCTTTGGAATGAGGAAGTAGAAGGAAGATAGGACAAGTGGGAGGGAGAGGAGTGTTATCGTTGAAAAGGCTAGTGCAGAAAGAGAGAGAGAGAGAGTGAGAGAGAGAGAGAGAGAGAGAAATGAAGACAAATAGAGTCGTTTTGTTATACTGTTAAAAAAAAAAAAAGAAGAAGAAGAAGAAGAAGAAAAGAAAAAAATACTATACGTCCGAACAATTTGTACGAGTACGACGTTCCACAATGGCCATTGTGAGTTTTATAACATAAAGAGGGTGGAAATTACTTCTGCGGAAGAAATTACTGCTTCGGCAATGGTTGGGTAGGATTTGTCGGTCTTCCTGAACGATTATCGATTCTAAAACGCGAAGTAACTTTTAATCCGATGTATTTTTCTTCGATATCGTATGGAATAAAGGAAAAGTTAGATAGGCTAGTAGATGGGGTGCGTGGGTGGGTGGGTTTGGTGGTCGGGTGGTGGGACGGAGGGAGGGGAGGAGGCGGTGGTGGGCTTTCACGAATCGCCCGGTTATAATTCTTGGCATAAGGAATTCGAACGAATGCAATCGAACGGAACGAAAATTTTCAAGAATAATGTTTCTTTCGGTCGTAAAAATATTTGCTTTCCTTTCTTTTTTTTTATTTTTTTTTGGTACATCCGAATTACTTGGGTACATTTAATTCGTACAAATGTATCGGAAGCATTGTTTTAAAGTATTGTCGTCGTATAAACCAATAATATCATTGCGTGAAGTTTGTCTAGAGCGAGAAAGAAGAAAAAATTTGTTTTTTCTCTTTTTCCTTCTTTCTTTTTTCGTTCGTTTTTTCTTCTTTCTCATCGCCGCGTCATATTCAATTTCCCTGCGGGAATCGAAATTTGTCATTTTCTACGTCTTGAGGAATTAGATCTTTCTTATCTTTCTTTTTCTTTTTTCTTTTCTTTTTTTTTTTTTTTTCAAACGATATTATCACTTCGATATTATTGACAATAAAAAAGAAAGAAATGTTTGATCGCGTGTGTCAGGTTGTAAATAACTCGTCGATCGTTGCGTTAACGAATCAATTCTCATTGGTAATTGATATTATCCATCGATCGAATAAAATTTTGTTAATTGATATTGTCCATCGATCGAGTAAAATTTTGGAGATTTTGTCGACGTTATTATCTCTCGTTGTTCTTTCTTTTCAACGAACAGAGTAAACTGTTAATCGTCGATCGGTGATTGTTAACGATTTTCAACGTATCGTATGATCGATTGTCAATAAAAAAAAAAAAAAAAAAAAAAAAAAAAGAAAAAAAAAGTAAAGAAAGAACAGAAAAAGATTTAACGGACAACGAGTAAAACAAAATCGGATATATACCGCTTATCGTTTTTCGTAGCTCCGCTCCTATTTCGTAGCGTATTATTGAAGGCTTGTATTAGAAGGGCGCACGGTAATAAGCATTAACGCGATAAATTCTTAGTGAAACCTTTGGAACGCCAATTTATATAATAAAAAAAAATATGTATGCCAGGTCCGTTCGTGGTTTTGCGTTAGTGGCATAGCCGACCGTCCGTCAAGTCTTGGCTTCTAATCTGACGTTCTCTCTATCTTTCCCTTTCCTCTTTACACACACACACACACACACTCTCTCTCTCTCTCTCTCTCTCTCTCCACCTCTTTTTCTTCCTAGGATATTTTCACACCTCTTGGAGAATCACTTTCTCTCGATATCACTCCGTACGTTACGTTCTCTTCATCTGTCTTCTTGTATCGTAATACGAAAAGACGGCCTAAGATTAATCGGGCCTCCACTTATAAATTTTACTTACCGATTTTCCATGGATTATCACCCCTTTCGCCTTTACAATTTATCCCTCCAATTAATATTTATATAAATATTTATTTTTATATTTATATTTATATAAAACATTCATATTTTTCTCTATAAATTTTTTTCTTTATTCGTTCGCAAGTGATCGATCAATAAACAAGCAATATTTTTTCATTGTTATGCCCAGGACGCTCTTTTTTCGTGTTTCGCGTTTAACAAATTATATTGTTGTCAATCTGAAACGACACACACTCTTTAAGGATAAAAGTTAATGATAATTAAATAATTTTTTATTCAGAATCTTCCAATTCGTTTATTCCCTCTCATAGTCTACTTGTATCGCAATACGTCAAAACGGTCTGATTGTGTGTCATACTTAACAAGGTTTGTGGATTCTCATCGTTTGCACTTTACAACTCGCTTTCGTAGCTCTTTTATTTATTTATTCGCAAGTAATTAATTCTAATTGATTAATTAATTTTCTCTAGAGAAATGCGCGAGAGAAGATCGATAGAATTTTCCTTTTATTTATTTATTTTTTTTTTTTCTTTAAGAAAATTAATTTTGCAAGAACTTGATAAGAAATGAAAACATTCAGGAAAGCAAAAAAAGTAATAAATAAAAAACAAAAAAACGATAAAAAATAAAAATAAAAATGGGGAGGGAGTACGAAACTTTCCGGCTTCTCCTCTGTACACAAAATAAATTTAGTTTTCTTTAGGAGAAGTAAAGATTCAAAAAAGAAGAAAAAAAAAAAGAAAAACAAAACAAAACAAAACAAAAAAGAGAGAATATTTAGCCAATCTCAAAATTTCATAAATAATCCATCTCTCGGTGGGTATATGGACCATTGATAAACATAATCATAAGAAATTCTTTCGAAAGTTGAGGAAAAACTATCGCTCGAATAATTTCAATAGTGATGACACAAGGCTGGAGAAATGATTGATGGCCTTTCGAAAAAGTCGCATTTTTGTTATTTTTCTTCACTCTCTCTCTCTCTCTCTCTCTCTCTCTCTCTCTCTCTCTCTCTCTCTCTCTCTCTATCTATCTATCTATCTATCTATCTATCTATCTATCTCTATCTATTCACACTAGAGGCCATAGATTTATCAACGTGTCCGATACATGCGATGACCCTCGATACTCTTCCCGCGTCATTTTCCACGTTAATTCGAAGTGAAACGAGAAGACTACACACACACACACACACACACACACACACACACACACTTATCTTTTTCTTTCTTTCTTTTATGCCTGCGTGTTTAAGAGACACGTTGATGGTATATGATAAAGAGAGATTAAGAGAACTAGAGATAGAAAGTGGGGGGGGGGGGTAGTGAGATAAAGAGCGAAAAAGAGATAAAATGAAAGAGCATCGGTCGGTAAAGCGAAGTGGTGTCCGTTTGCACGCTCGCGGCACGTTTTAAGCCGCGAGACGGACTGAGAGGACCCAAAGCAAACGTATCTTTGTTCCTTTGCCTTCCGCAGAAGAGCTGACAAATTTGCCGGTGCGCGATTTTACCGAGTCGGTGGAGGTCGGTGCACCGTCTAAAAGAACACACCGGGGCTACGGCCGCACGGTTTAAATTAAAAGTCACTCCGCCGAGAAAGGATCTTGTCTTTTGAGATTAATCTTTTGTTTACTCTCTCCCTCTCTCTCTCTCTCTCTCTCTCTTTACAAAACTCTTTTTTATCTTTTTTTTTGTTTTTTTTTTTTTTTTTTTTTTTTTTTTTTTTTTTCATTTTACCTTTCATAACCGCTCGTCCCGTGGCAACGCTAGAACCGTATCATATTATTTCATATTCCAGAGGGGAGAGTAACTTAAAATTATTGGATCATTTGAAATATATATCATAGTTTAGATTTTCTATTTGTTGGATATTTGTATGGGTTATTTCTTGTTTTGTTTTTTCTTTTTTTTCTTTCGTTATTTTTATAATTTTTCTTTCTTTCTTTTTATTTTTTCTTCAAATTTTTTTTTTTTTTTTAAGGTGAATTAATTTGTCCGAAGGGATTTCTTTCTTTTCTTTTTTTTTTCTTTTCTTTCATTCTTTTTTTCTTCTATAAGTATAATCAAATTGCACTCATTAGTTTATTTATTTGAAATGGTTTGTTTTAGTGAGTGTGATACGTCGTAGTAAGGATGTAAAAAAAAAAATATTTAATATATGATAATTATTATGTCAAGTAAAACATAAGTACTTACATTGTATAATCCAAATCGGATTCTTCTTATCAATTTATTTATTTAAATGTGTCATGTTAATGTATAAAAGTTATATGGAATATAAGAAAAATATTCGACTTATAATAATAATAATATTAATAATAATAATTGTTATTATTCATCTTCTTCTTCTGCTTATTATTATTATTATCATTATATGGTAATTTTAAAACATGTTCTTTTTTCTTCTCTCTCTTTTTCTTTTTTTTTTATTCCAATCTTGACATAAACGTCCGAAATAAATTTGCATTTATGGAAATATAAAAAATGTAGATTGATAACCGTATATTAGAATTATTGTCAAGTACATGAATTGGACTAAAATGTGATATCAATCTTTATATCTGATTCTTAAAATTGATTTCATAAATTTTTACGTCTCATTTCTCTCTCTTATTAACTTAATAACATAAATAACTCATTAACTTGATATATTTTTCTCATATCAAATGTCATTTATAGTTCAGCCATAAAGAAGAAAATAAAAATAAAAAGAAGAAGAAAAAAAGGGAAGGAAAAAAAAAGTAATTGATGAGGTCCAATTTAGATGATCGATGTAAGGATAACTCTCCCCCATTTTCATATCTTACCAGAAATTAACAAACAGTTCCATGTTTCGATATAATCTTATAAAACTTTTGTCGGGATAATCTTTTTTTTTTTTTATTTTCATTCATTTTTTCTTCTTCTTCCTCTTCCTCCTCCTCCTCCTCTTCTTCTTCTGCCTCCACAGTTCGAATTGTCGACGAAAAAAAACAAAGAAAGAAAAAAGAATTATTCGACTTTACGATTATTCGTTTGATCGCAAAAGAAAGTTTCGAATTACACGATGAAAGTTGAGGAGTTTCTAAAGGTTATGCGAATTATTGCTGTTGTCTATTAAGAGATTGGTGTCCAGGTAACAAACTTTAAGTCCATCCTAGAATAATGTTTTCTCATTTATCCGAAAGAAACAACTAGAAACGAAGAAAAAGAGAGAAAAATAGGGATAGGGAGAGAGAAAGAGAGAGAGAGAGAGAGAGAGAGAGAGAGAGAGAGAGAGAGAGAGAGAGAAATAAAGAAATAAAGAAATAAAGAAACACGAAACCTGGCACTACCTTTCGTTCTCGTGTCTCAAAACTATTAAACGTCGACGATCGTGTAACATTCCGTAACCTTTGATTGCTTTCAATTATTTTTTTCTCGAGATACTCGTGGTTTTTATTATTTATTCATAACTCGAGATAGTCCGGTTAGTCGGTCGGTCGGTCGGTCGCCGCTAGCTCGCTCGCTCGCTTTGAAAAGTTTTTCAAAGCGTAACAAAGGAAAAAAGAAAACGGAGAGAAAAAAATAAAACAAAAAATATATAATAAAGAAGAAACGCAAAAAAAGAGAAAAGGATAGGAGGAGAATGAAGTATCGCTTTGCATATATACGATTTTCATCATGTGATTCGTCCTGTTCAAAGACAAAGGGATAGAAGGAGAAAGAAATATGATTTATCATATTCGAGTAAAGAGATAAAATAAATGTTCAAAGATAGTGAAAAATGAGAGAAATATTGTACGCAGTAAAACTTATGGATAGATGGATAGATAGGTAGATAGATAAGGATAGAGAGATAGATAGGGAGAGAGAGAGAGAGAGAGAGAGACATAATTTATTTTTATAGATTTTGCCATAGTAAGGAAAATACGAAGAAACAATTACAGGATAACTAAAAATCATGTACATGAAATAAATAGTACGTAGTGAAATAATGATTATACGTATAGGATGGATCAAAAGTTCCAAGGAGATATTATATAAATTGATTATTCCTTTTCGAGACTTTTTAGGATAATTTCTTTTTTTCAGATTATAAAACTACAAGTCTACGAACTTTTAGTTCACCCTGTATAAGACATATATATATATATATTTATTGATGGATAGACAGACAGATAGATAGAGAGATAGACAAACAGACAGATAGATAGATAGATAGACAGACAGGATATGAGAAGGAGGAAGAGAGAGAAAGAGAAAGAGAGAGAGAGAGACAGAGACATAATATTTATTTTTATGGATGTTAGCTTAGTAAGAAAAAATAGAAGATAGCCAAAAATATAATGAAATATATTACATAAATATATAGTACGTTGCATCGTTACTATGATAGTACGAAACAATAGAAGCTAAATAAAAGATAAAGAAATACATGAACATGAGGGTGTATACATGTGTATGTGTGTGTGTGAGAGAAAGAGAGAGAGAGAGGAGAGAGAGAGAGAGATTGAAGTATTCATAATTGAATGAAAGTAACAATAAACTGTCTTATTCGATGACAATGACACTTCGTGACGTAGACGGAAATCACAATAAAGTGATAATCTTTCCAACTCTATACATCCGCCCGTCGACCCTTCCGTTATACAAAAAAAAAAAATAAAAAAAAAGAGAAAGAGAGAAAGAGAGAGAGAGAGAGAGAGAGAGAGAGAGAGAGAGAGAGAGAGAG
Source organism: Dolichovespula saxonica (assembly GCA_911387935.1). Lineage (NCBI taxonomy): Eukaryota > Metazoa > Arthropoda > Insecta > Hymenoptera > Vespidae > Dolichovespula > Dolichovespula saxonica. Next base: position 15,374,994 of record OU426993.1, on the reverse strand, counting down.
AGACAGACACCTTTCGATCTCGCTCTCGCGTAGCTTATGTGACGTACGTGGAGAACATGGTCACGATCGAACGCGTGCGTTCCGACGATAAATTCGTCCAGAAACTTTGGATCTTTGCCAGTATGGATATTTAAAATTCCCCACGGTCCTCCGCGAACCTACGCTCTTTTTTTCTTTCCTTCCTTCCTTCCTTCCTTCCCCCTCTCCATCACCTCTCTCTCTCTCTCTCTCTCTCTCTCTTTATATAGATCTATCTATCTTTCTTTCTCTCTTTCTCACTCTGTCTCTTTTGAACTCGTTAACGCGTCCGCGTTCTCCGTCATTTCGCTTTGTTAGATCTATAGATTCGATAGAGAGAGAGAGAGAGAGAGGGGGGGGGGAAAGATATAAAGAGAAAAAGAGAGAGAGAGAGAGAGAGAGGTCTGTCACGACGAACACGACGATCGATCGGGACTATTCGGGAAACAATTCGACCGTGACGAACGATTATGGCCTCAATTTTCAGTTCCTATCGATTTCTTGTTATTTCAACATTTCGAGTATTCTATATTCAATATTACGATTTATTTTGTTTCTCGATCGGGGATAGGTATTTCGTATATTTCGAAAAAGTGAGAGAGAGAGAGAGAGAGAGAGTCGATGACCATGGCTAATAAGAGCCAGAGAGATAGAATAATAGAGAGAGAGAGATAGTGAGATAGATAGATAGATAGAAAGAGAGAGAGAGAGAGAGAGAGAGAGAGAGAGAGAGAAAGAGAGAGAAAGAGAGAAACATCATTGGCGTTAAACAATTCAAAGATGTATATTAATATATATATGTTTAACATGTATATTGTGTACAAGTATACAGGGTGTTCGCTATGTTTACTTCGGGCACTACCGGTAATGTGACAGAAAATAAATATTTTCTTTTCCTTCCTTTTTTTTTTATTTTAATAAAAAAAATGGCGTCATCATCATTCCTTTTTTTTCAATGGTACCATATAATTTCGTTTATGCGGTTATGAGGATGACGGTACATGTCGTTCAATGAGTTATTGATAAAATCGTTATTCTTATATAAAATAAAAAATTCTGAACAAAGAATCCTATGGGGAAATAAGATTGGAGAACGTGGTGCTTGAAAACGACACGGCCAGTTCGCGTTCAAGACGTGGATCCTCTCGATGAACGAAGAAAATAATTTTCTCAAGAAATTATTGAATGAATCCAAGTATTTATTTGCGTTCTATATCATTGAACTTTTTTTCTCGATGTCGTCCACGATATCCCGTAGAAAAGAAGTTCAACGCTGGCATTTTAAGAAGAAAAAGGTGATCTCGATAAAAAAAAAAAAAGAAAATTATTTTCTCGATTCACAGTTTTGTATTATAATTTGATCGAGTACCAATCAAAAGAAAAAAAGAACTATTTTCGAAATTCGCAAAATCGTATTCTAATTTATCGACGATCAAGTACCGATCAATAACAAAAGAAAAAAAAAAGAAAGGAAAGGAAACATTTATTTCGCTGAAAGTGTCCGAAAAATCATTTTTTTATTCTTTACGCGAATAAACTGTATAACAGGTTGTACTCCTCATAGAGACATCCGAGGAAATATCTCCCAACTATTCGAGGTTGCAAGAAAGTTTATTTAGAAAAAATGCACGTGAAGATTTTCTTTTTTCTTTTCTTTCCTTTTTTCTTTTTTTGATTTATTCGTGACCTTTTCGAGTCACGAAGGTCGATGTAGTTCTTCTTTTTTTTTTTTTTTTCTTTAAAATGGATATCTATAATCTTTTTTTGCATATTTATACAGCCGCGGTCATAGAAATAAATTATTTGCGAATGAAGCAGTTGTATATTTTGACAAGTTGCGAGAATATTATTAGCGGTCCGACGATCTCTTTTTTCTTTACTTCTTTTTTTTTTTTTTTCAAATCGTGACGTGGAAAAGCACTTTAATGCGTAAGATGCTGATTATCTCGCGAAAGATTTATACAGAGTGATTTTTTACTCGGTATTATAAAGTTGATGAGGGACGATCGCTATTGTGTATAACAGATTGAAAAAATAAAAAAAAAAAAAAAAATAAGATACAAAAACAATACGTACCCGTTTAAGAAAAACTTCGTCGACCTTCATAACTGGAATAGGTCGCGAGTAAAAAATAAAAGAAAACAAGACGAAACAAAAAGATGTTCACGCGTTTACATGCACTTTGTAAGCTGCGACTTCAGAACGATGTAAATATTTTTCTTTCTTTTTTTCTAAACTTTCTTGCAAGTTCAAAAAATTGCGAGTTATTTGTACGGACATCTATGGATGGGCGAGCGAGCGAACGGACGGACGAACGGGCACTCTGTGTAATGATAGTTCGTGAGACGAAAATCTAAAGCAAGAAAAATTGCAAAGGATTATTCAACGTAGGATTTAGAATCGCAACAGGAGCACACAGATCTTCTTACTTTTTCTCAAAACAATTGAACATTACTGCGTTACAGTACTGACGACGACGGATCGTTCGTTTGTTTCATCGGATTACACGAATACAGAGATAGAGAGAGAACGAGAGATAGATAGATAGATAGAGAGAGATTGGGACAGAGAGAGAGAGAGAGAGAGAGAGAGAGAGAGAGAGAGAGAGAGAGAGAGAGAGAGAGAGAGAGAGAGAAAGAGAGAGAAAGAGATCATTAATTTCGGAATGTTTTAACTAAGCCAAGATAATCCGGCGATTTCGAGGATCGACGAAAATCAAGGATCCTGTGATTCTAGAAATGGAACTCGGAGAGAAAGAAAAAACGAAACAAAAAAATATAATAAAAGAAGAACTTGGGAGAAGAAGAAAAAGAAAAATAATGCTAGAACTTAGGAGTAGAAGAAGTAGAAGAAGAAGAAGAAGTGGAAAAGGAAAAAGAAAAATAATAAAAAGTAGGATTAGCAGGAAATCCGGTTAAATCGTAATCAAAATCACGTGCCGAAATGATCGAAAACTCTCGATTATCGTTCCAGATCTTGGACTCTTTGAAGAGGCACGTTACCTTACGAAAAGTTTATTATTCTTCCGTGCATGATCCTGACCATCGACTCCGGATCCCTCTTTGAAGATGGCAGCTTTTCGTTGCAACCTCTCCTTGCCACTTTCTTCGGCGTTTCAAACTTTCGCACTTGTGCTCGAACACACACACACACACAACCACACGAATATAAAATCCGGTGCAACCAACCGATTTCAAGGGAAAACGTTGGACATGTTCTGCCTCTCTCTGTCTCTCTCTCTGTCTCTCTCTCTCTCTCTCTCTCTCTCTCTCTCTCTCTCTCTTTATCTCTCTATCTCTCGGGTCACGATTATTTTTCTTTAAACTTAACAGCGACTACGCAGCCGTTTTTTTTCTCGATAATCAAAGCAAACGATCCTAAAGTATTTCTATGAATTTCTTTTATTTTTTCTGTTCCTCACCCCCACTCCTTTTCCACGTTTCTTTTTTTTTTTTTTTTTTCTTTTCCTTTGCTTTCCCCGATTTCCGTTTGAATTTCCGAGAAAGTTGAAATAAGAAAAAAAAAAAAAGAAATAGAAATCAATCGAACGGAATGATTTTGAATTGACGTTTTGAAATATCGCTTATTTTTTATTACCTTACGTCTATTTAAACGATTGCCACGAACGTCCTGACAGATCTAAGTATTTTCATTTGATCGATGTCAAAGTCGTCGCGTTATTTCGTCGAATTTCTATTTTCTTATTCTGTGCTGGTGGACATCGAAGTCAAGGAAGATGTGCATTCTTGGCAAACTCCGTTTTTCTCCCCTCTCTCTCTCTCTCTCTCTCTTACTCACTCTCACGAACGCGGTTAACGATATGCCACGAACTCTGAAAAGTATCGAGAAGTTTTTTTTTTGAAAGCAATTTTCAATTTGGTCCGTACAGTTTAAAGTACAATGCACTTGGCGAACCAAAACAAATTTCTTTCCTTTCTTTTTCCTCCTTTTACTTTTTCCTTTTTCTCTTTTCATTCATCTCTCTCTCTCTCTTTTTTTTTTTGTTTTCAGTTTATCCAGGTACTTAAATAAAACTTTTTCCATGAATGAAAATTTGCATACTCGATGAGAATCCCCGTACATTTTTCCTCATCTTTTATTTACCCGTAGTATCGACGAATACGAGCTCCATTTTTTGTTGCCTTTTTTTTAACTATATTTTCTCTCTCTCTCTCTCTCTCTCTCTCTCTCTCTCTCTCTCTCTCTTGGTTAGCGATATGCTACGAACTTCGAAAAATATCGAGCTTTATGGAAATATTTTTCGATTGATCCATAAGATTTTAACACTAATTCATCGGCTAGTCGAAACAATTTTTCATTTTCTCATTTTTTTTCCTTTTTTTTTGTCTTTCTTATTCACCCAGGTACATAAATAAAATTTGTTTCCATGAATGACAATTAGCATACTCGACGATAGTCCCCGTATATTTTTTTCTTATCTTTTATTTACTCGTAGTGACGACGAACGCGAGTCTCATGTTTTTTCTTTTTTTTTTCTCTCTCTCTCTCTCTCTCTCTCTCTCTCTCTCTCTCTCTCTCTCTCTCTCTCTCTCTCTTTCTCTCTCTAATTATCTCTCGTCCTCTCTATATTTTTTCTTCTTTCCCTCTCAATGGCGAACCTCTTGAACAACCTGGGTCACACAACCGGATCAACGGGTCAGTTCCTACGTTTATATATAGGGTGTTTAAATCGAACAGCGTGAGCGGATTTAACTCTAACGTGACGACAAGGTCGTCTCCAGCTTGTCGCAACATTATACCTCGGACTAACGTCGCTTTACGTGTTATCAACCACCCTTCAGCTATTACCCCTCTCAAGATAGTTGTTTTCCCCATATGATGATGTCTTCTTCTCTTCGATCCGCTTTTTTTCCCCTTTTTCCTCGTTTGTTCTTTCATTCTTTTCTTTGTCTTTCGTTTCTTTTCTTCCCCCCTTTTATATCTTTCGGATGAATGCACACACTCGACCTACGATCGTAAACGGTCATTATTTCTTCGCGCGTTAATATCGCAAATTCCAAAATCACAACAAGGAAGGAGAAAAAAGGGGATCACGAATGTTTTTTTTTTTTATAATTCCGATCATTTCTTTTAAATTGAAAATAAAATTAGTTTACTGGTATTAAGTATCGGTTATTCCGTTTTAACGAAAATTATCTGATGAAAAAAAAATATATATATATATATCTTTAACTTTTTAAAACACAATTCCATTTTGTATATTAAAAAAAAAACATCTCTTTTTTCTAAATAAAAATGCGCACGAATCAATTTGTTCCCTTACAAGACATAAACATAGAAAATATAATGTGAAACGTATGATCTGATGTAATGAAAAAAAAAAAAAATAAATAAATAAATAAATAATCAACTATCAATCAATGAAATAAAACTTAAATCGAATGCTGGCACACGAATTACGTAATAATAATTGAAAGTTACATTAAGAATTTTTCGTGACTCGGTGCATTTTATTTTCCTTGGATCAATCCGTTATCGATCGATTTGATTAATAGATAAGACAATCGAAATCAATTTCGGATCGTTCCGCATAATTCATTTCTTTATTTCCGATTGGTTTTTTTTTTTCTTTTTTTTACTTCCGATTGGGAAGAAGGACTCTTGCGGATCGGTCAAAAAGAAACAGACACACGATTGGATCGTTCGTCGGAGTAAAGCTTTAGAATGTGCCGGAACAAATGGGTTATCGATTTTCGGATTTCTTTTGAAAACGATTACGCCGGAGGGACTTGCGCGTGTCTACTAGTCTATCCAGGTATATGTACACCTACATATATACATATACATATACATATACATATACATATATATATATATATATATATATATATATATATATGTATGTATGTATTTTAGATACATAGATACATATATACGTAAACCGATGTAGCAGCATAATGTAAGCTTCTTTTCAAACCATATTTTTGCTTCGAAAGATATAAAAAGCGTCTACAAAGAGAATGCGATTTGTCAAGAGTTACGAGAAAATAAAATGTTCTTATACTGATCTTATTTGGAAAAAGAGAAAACGTATTGATGCGCCACGTCTGTTATTACGAACAAATAAAAAAAAAAAAAAAATAAAGTAAAAATAAAAGTACACGTAGACATTACAATGAGTTGACTCGGAAATAAGTATATGATAAGAATAATGGTACGATGAAACGGTATTTATTTATAAATCGGCTTAAGTGTATTCTAGTACAATTTAACCAAAGTATATCTAGTACTTACTTATTGAATCATTTATTAAAAACTTTTGTATGACAAAAGGATACTTATTTGTATTATAATCAAATATTTTACAATCAATGTTCACAATTTTAGCACTTTTCAAGGTTACGCATTAAAATAAAAAATTTTTATTTATGTTCCACGAAATGAGACTCGATAAATAATTTTTTATTTATACTCCTAACATAAAACATATAATAGGATTTGAGTGGTATGTGAGATTAGCTTAAAAGTTCAATTCTTATTAAGTGAAAAGTTCTTTCTTCTTTTACATTTTTTTTTCTTTTGCAATAGAACGACTTTATTAATATGATTATTTTATAATTGGAATTTCTAATTTACAAAACTCTTCATATCTAGGTCTTAAATTAAATTAATTGAAAAAAAAAAAATGTTTACAAAAATTATTACTAAATCGATCTTATCGATAATGCATATTGAAATAATTTGGATAGAAGAACAAGATTACTCCGATTCAAAATATTATATATGCGTAGCATATGAGAAGATAAAAAAAATTGTTGTCACAATAAAACAACCCAATAAATATAAATACTTTCCAAATAAGAATTTATGAAATATTATAATATCCGCAATTGGATATTGAACGAAATCAATTCAAAAAAAAAAAATAAATAAATAAATAAATAAATAAAATAAAATAAAGAAAAAAATTACTTGTCGGAGAAATTATTTATCAACACGATCCAATACATAAATGATATATATAATACATTATATATTGACATAATTTTAATAGTCGATCGAGATATCTAAGATTTTAATAGAATATATTAAACACGATTGGTATAGAAAGGAGAACGATGAAACATGTACACGTTAATGATCATCGAGACGTATTTGACGTAATCCAAAGAGATAACGAATAATAATAATAATAATAACAATAATAATACCAATAATAATAATAATAATAATAATAATAATAATAATAATAATAATAATAATAATAATAAATAAATAAATAAATATATAAAAGAAGGAGAGAAGTTGAATCTCTCTCGGGGCAAGTGACATCCTTGGGGCTAAGGGTCGTAGGCTCTGCCAAGTCTAAAGCGTCGCTACGTCGTGTGAAGTCGGCAAAATCTATTTCTAGTGCGGCCGATAAACTCGAGCCGAGAGACGCGATGCGACGCGACGCGACGGGCCGAGTTCGTAAAAAGGAGGCCTGCCTAGGTGGTCTCTCTTCTGCTATGTATTCGTCTTTGCGAATTCTACGTGCACAAGAATCTCTTTTCTCTCTCTCTCTCTCTCTCTCTCTCTCTTTCTTGCTCTCTTTCTCTTTCTCTCTCTTTGGTTCTCTCTCTCTCTCTCTGTCTTTGTCTGTCTGTCTGTCTGTCTCTCTTTTTTTCTCTCCTTTTGCTACATCATCCCCGAGAGAAATCACTGGTACGAGACGATCTTTTCCATTTGAGAGTTTTTTACATTTTATTGTTAGAAATTTAAATGTTATTTCGTATTTTGAAATTTCTTTTTTTTTTTTTTTATCAGTTACCGTAATAACATATTATAATATAACGGGTTTCATAATAATAATAATTTTTGTTATACGACAAGAGTAACGTTTTTGAAGCGTCGTCATTAACACATAAATTTAAGCGTCAATACGATCACTTTTGTTAGTGTGATACGGATAATTATATTATTACGTTGCGGTTTTTTAATTATTATTTTTATCGATTGCGTCGTATTAAGTACTATAGGAAAACAAGTGATGTAATTATATAATTATACAATTGTATAATTATAAGTATAATGACAAGTATTAAGTTATAATGCTGTACTATAAAGCTTGTTAACATCATTAAATTGAAATACCTAATTGTAACGTTAAGTATGACATAAAAATTATATTTAGAATAATTAATATTATAATTCTTTTTGTTCTATAATATTACATAGAATCGAATCGATGGATTGAAATTTATAATATTCCCAATGTATAAATATATATATATATGTGTGTGTGTGTGTGTGTGTATGTGCGTGTGTATATATTTATACAGGATAAAATTGTGGAATAACATGTCACTATATAAAAGTTTTGTCGATCGGGGAAAAATTGATTGTGAATAAAGGGCATACCTAAGGCAATGTCCAATCGTCACGGAATCAATAGTAAATATATATGTTACATTATTCTTGTTTACAGATAAGTAATAGTTTACATATGATTATTAGTTCCTGTCCATTTTCTAAGAAAATAAAGTCTTACGTAAAGAAATGTTATTCAACGATTTCGATTTATTTTCACAAGTATTAAATCAAGCCATCTTGTTATCGTAATACTGCTTTGTTACAATACAATTTATCCGTTGACTTTTATGGGAAATGAGAGAACAGAAAGAAAGAGAGAAATAGAAGGAAAGAGAGAGAGAGAGAGAGAGAGAGAGAAAGGGAGGACACAGAGAGATAGAGAGAGAAAGAGAAAGTGTGTGTGTGTGTGAAAGAGAGAGAGAGAGAGAGAGAGAGAGAGAGAGAGAGAGAGAGAGAAGAATCTCTCGAATAAGCAAATTCGATATTCCCGTCTGGAATGTTTGTCTAACGAGAAGAGAGGGACGAAATAGAATTGAAGGGAGGGGGGGCTATTGGATGGGTTTGGGGTCGGGATTGTGATGGGGGTGGGGTAAGGAGGTGGCCGGTGGTTGGCTTGTGGGAGGAATGGGCTTTCGTGTAACGCCCGGAAAAGTATTTAGTGATTAATCTTCTCTCGGTTGACAGGATACAATGTTTTCCTTCTAAACTGACTAACGTACAATGGTAGAAATAGTACATTATTCACGATTACGATAGAAACGAGATATCCGCGTGGGACGCCGTTTATGATCTACCAAACTATATCTAAATCGAATGTCGTGTACGCTAATTGCCTGACATTCGAACGCTCCTAGGTCGGTTTAATTAGTTTGATCCGTGCGTAAATGTAATGACACTAATGACGAGCCGTTTATTCTCGAATAAACGATTCCATCCGTTATTATCTTGGTGGTATAACAGAGGAAGAAATTAGATTTCTTGGCTTCTATTCATTGAAGTAGGACACACTGGCTATAAATTTATATGACGTTTACTTCGTTATTATCTTGTCACGATACGTATCCAAAGATTTTTCTTTAGAGATAATAAATTAAATTTTGTAACTATTTGTATTCGTTTTTCTGTTTTTTTTTCTTCTTTTTTTATTCTTCGAAATCGTTCGGTTCTCTTTTTTACGTGTTTTTCTTCTCTCTCTCTCTCTCTCTCTCTCTCTCTCTCTCTCCTTCTTCCCTTTTTCTTTTCATTTTCTGTCTTCTATTTATCTTTATTGTTATTATTATCATTTTTTTTTTTTTATTATCTTTCAAGAGGTTCATTAGAAATCTTTTGCACGATATTATATTTATCCCATCAAAACAGGAAATAGGTTCAACCACCTTTTATTTATAGTTTATTAATAGTTCGTATATTCAATCGCACCTGCTACCATAGGGATGGAACATTTTAAATAGAAACATCTAAATATTTCAGTTCGAACGAGATTGATAAATAAAACTTTTTCCTAATAATATCGCTTTTTCTTTTTTAGAGACACATCTAGTTTATTAATAAAACATTTATTTGAGTGTATATTACATATTATAAACATTTATGAGGTTCGAAACCTAACAAAACACTAATTTTTTTTAGAGACACTTCGTATTTATTAATAAATAACTTATTTAAATATTCCATCGCATGTATTTTTTTTTACAGAAACTTACGAGGTTTACAATCCAATTGAAAATTACTTTTTGTTAATAAACAACCTATATAAGTGTCTCACCATGTATATCTCTTCTTGTAGACATTAAAAAGGTTCATAATATAGAAAAAAGATTACTTTTTGTTAAATACATGTCTCGTTCATTAATAAACAACCCATATAAATTTCACTCTCTCTCTCTCTTTCTCTCTCTCTCTCTCTCTCTCTCTCTCTCTCTCTATATATATATATATATATATATATATATATATATATATATATATATATATATCCATTTTATAGATACTAACGAGATTCATAACATAGTAAAAAATTACTTTTTTCTTTTTAGAGACAAATTGCGTTCATTGACAAACTACTTATTTAAATGTCTTTTACCATGTATATTTTTTCTTATGGGCACTAAGAAAAGTTTCACAAAATAATAAAACATTACATTTTTTTGTTCAGATACACCTCTCATATCTCACATATCTCACCCTATATATCTATTATTATTATCATCATCATCATTATTATTATTATTATTATCATTATTATCATTATTATTATTATTATTATTATTATCATTATTATCATTATTATTATTATTATTATATTTCTTTTGTAATATATTCTTCCCTTTTTTTTATACTTGCTAAATTCAACCAATTAAAATAAACTCTCCCCTTACCTCTCTCTCTCTCTCTCTCTCTCTCTCTCTTTCTTCCTATTAGCGATAACCAATGTTCCAATAAACTCGCGTTAAGTATCTATCATTTTTTAAGATTCTTAAATAGCTTTAATCCCGTTCGATAGCGTTTCATAGAATGTCCAGGTAGGTACGTAAGTAACGTCACCGTACGTGAGGAAGATCCTTAAGCACGCCAAGCAGTTTGACGCTCGCGGGTATGACATTTCTAGCGGATTCTGGACCGCTATTACGAGACTTGCGGTGCACTTGAAAGTCGTCGTACATATTAATATCTCGACATGAATGTCGAGCATGCGCTAGCTCTATGGGTTCTCCTTGTGTATTCCTGCCCTATCTATTTCTTTCTCTCCCTCTCTCTCTTTCCCTCCCTCTCTTTCTCTCTCTCTCTCTCTCTCTCTCTTTTCATTTCTTTCTTCTTTTATCTCTTCATCGATCATAACTCGTTTTAATTTCTTTGGAACGTCGAATGACACGACTTCCGATCATTCTATTCTTAATCGGGAAAAGTGGAGAAAGAGATAGAGATAGAGAGAGTGAGTGAGTGAGAAAAAGAGAGAGAGAGAGAGAGAGAGAGAGATAGAGAGAGAGAGAAAGAAATATAGAGATAGACATAGAGAGAGTAAGAGAGAGAGAGAGAGAGAGAGGGAGAATAATCTTGGCGATGTCAGTCGAAATCGGAGAAAACGTTTATTTCAGTAATTCGACGAACATCTTTGAACGTAATGCATTTTCTCGGAGGGACATTATTCTCTCTGTTAATTTAGCTCAATGTTAATTTTAATTCGTTGCTGTCACTTCTTTTATTTTTCCCTTTTTTTTTTTCATAATAATTCGTCGGGGGACGAATTTTCCCTTTTTTGTTTTTCTCCCTTTTCCCTTCTCCTCTTTTATCTTCTTTCCTTTCGTTCCTTTTTTCTTTTCCTTTTTTTTCTCTATCTTTTCTTTTTTTTTTTCCTTCCACTATAGAACAGACATTATATTATTCCGTCCGCAAAAATTTCTGATCTGTTTAATATAAATCACTGATTCGCGAGGTGTCGTCCCATCGAACGTTCGACGAAATGAATTTTCCTTAAAGGGGGCCCATTTTTCTCTTGAAAATTTCTAATTGATCAATGCCATACTTGAACTCGTCTCGAAATGAATTTTCTCGAAGGACTCTTCGGTCAATTTTCTATTCTCGAGTGTCATTATTAAACTCGTCGAAATGAATTCTTTTTTCTTTTTCTTTCTTTTTTCTAGAGAAGACATTCTCTCTCTCTCTCTCTCTCTCTCTCTCTCTCTCTCTCTTTCTCTCTTTCTCTTTGCCTGGAATATTTCGCGTAATATAAATCTTTAATTCATAAGTATCGTTCTACCGAATTAGATGAAATGAATTTTCTCGAAGGGACATTTTTTTTTTTGTATAGACGCATCCAATCGATTAGCGTCAATCTTTTTCTCGACGAAGTGAATTACCTTAATAACTTTTCGAGGTACATAATTTTAAAGAGAATAAAAACCCAAGTTGCACAAAAATTTTTTGTATTTTTTTCCTTTGTAATACGAACCCATTCTTTTTTTTTTTTTTGTAACGAATGAAAAACTTGAAAAAAGTTTAACTTTTGGAGTTGGGTCAAAACATATCCCACTCACCGTGCGTAAAGGGCCAAAGCAAAATGGTGGGACGGTTTTCAATCCAAATCGAACCGAAAGAATTTTATAAAGGACACGTTTTCATTCGTAAACTTCGCTAGTAATTCATTCGTGAAATACCTCCGGCCCCCACCCCCACCGACGGTGTCGTTTTTTTTTATCCGAACGAAAGGAATTGTTCTTCGTTTCTTTTTTTCATTTCTTTTTTCCCTTTCTCTTTCTCTCTTTCGTCGGAGAAAACGTTTTCTTTCGTCCGGTGAAAACGAAAGTTTTCTACGGCGGCGAAAAAGGTTTTTTAAAACTCTTCTCGAATACGCCTTGTTATTTTTTTTTTTTTCTTTTTCTTCTTCTTCTTCTTACCTCATTATATCTTTTCTTCTATTTCTTACAGATCGAAGTTTTTTAGTGGCAAACGCTCAGCAAGGACTATGCCACATAATCTACTGCTCGGACGGTTTTTGCCGGCTGACGGGTTTCTCCAGGGCGGAAGTGATGCAAAGACCGGCGGTCTGCGAATTTCTACACGGGCCGATGACGTCACCGCATGCGGTCGCAGCACTGCGCGACGCTCTCGCTGCGGGCGTCGAGAAGCACTTCGAGATCCTCTACTACAGGAAGGATGGTAAGTCCTTCCCTCTTTTCGAGATTCTTCTTCTTAGGCGACGGCGAGGAGGGGTGGAATGAGAGGGAAATCCTCTTCTTATTTCTTTTTCCTTTTTTTTTGCCTTCGATCGTTCGCATATATTTTATTTCGTAAGAAATCGTTCGACGCAGATACGAATAGTTCTCCATATCTAACCGATGTGCTCGTTTCGACATTGATAGATACATACATATACATATACATATATATATATATATATATATATATATATATATATATATACATATATATATTTTTCCCTCGTTGAATTAATATCTTATCGATATACGTTAAATTTATATCTTCTTTTTTTTTTGGTTTCTTTGATGATATTATTTAAAAAAAAAGAAACAAAAAAAAAAATAGGAATTTGTAATGCGTTATTTTATATGATCGACTAGGAGTATGTATGATTGATTTTTAACGACGTAGATGATCATGAATGTACATACGTTTCTCGTACAATTAATATTTACCGTTAACACTTATTACGATAATATTGTTTTCTATATAAACGCCTGGATATTTTCGTCGTTGTACATTATATCATCCAAAAGAAGAAGAAGAAAAAAAGATAGCGATTTGTAACATTCCCTTAAGAACGATTTGATAAAACGTGCCTGATATCGTTCCAGATAATTAAATATTCTCGATGAGATTTAAAATGACGATGAAAATTTTAATAACGGATAATATAATAGATCCTGCATTTTGACATATCAAACGTATCTCGTTTAAAACGGAAATTTGGATAGCTAGAAACTGGAAATGGTTTCATTTAGTAAGTAAAAGCAAGAAAAAAAAGAAAAAAAAAAGAATTCGTCGTACACCATACATAATAGAAAAATCAAAATGAAAAGAAGGAAAGAGAGAAGGAAGAAGATAAGACATTAAGAGGCAAGTGCACTTGCAAGCACGAGAATTTTCTTAAACGTAATAGGAACAACCTGGATTTGTACAACGCACTTAACGATTCGATCGGTGGAATCCTCAATATTTCTTCGAAATAATAACGAGGCGGGAGGAGGAGGAGGAGGAACTTGCTTTCACGCTTAACCCGTATGATTTATTTTCACGATCGGGAGCCAAAAATGTCGGTGGCGCCGTTCCACACTACTTGAGAACATCCACCGGCAAGCGTTGTTCCGCGAGATCGAAAACCGGACGTACAGTATTACTAAGCAATACGACGAATCGGTTCATTCGCTTTTTGGCAAAACATTTTGCCATTTTCTAAGGACGAAGTCATGCCAATTCTATGTAAATTTTATATATATATATATATATATATATATATATACATATGTGTGCACGTACGTATGTATGTATGTGTGCACGGTACGTACGTACGTATGTGAATTAAACGTGGCAGTTGTGTAGTTACGTATATTTGTCGATTAGAACTCGACATTATCAATGTTCTCGCATTTGAAGGATATTAGTGTAGTACGTAAGTTAGTGTACTACGTGATCTAGTAGGCTAAGCGAGCAGGTAGTATATAAACAAACGAAACGAAAGAGAAATGTTTCATTTGTTAGCTATAGACGTCTTGGAGATCGGTCACGTTTCACCAAAGCCTCTGGCACTATTAATATATTTATTTTATAATTTATTTATTTAATAATAATAATAATTAATTAATAGTAATTTATTAATTTAATATATATATATATATATATATATATATATATAAAATTTTATTGATAATTATAAACGAATTTACATATATACTATTTATATTACATAACATATTTTTAATAATTAATATGATAATATATATATGTATGTATGTAGGTATGTATGTATATGTATATATTATTAATTAATATATATATATATCATAATGGAATCGATCGAACTTTGAGTTTGTCGTAAATTTGTGATTAGAACAATCGGATCGGTGAATAATATTTGTGGAATCCAATCCAATGGTCGGAATCCAATTTTCTATCGTAATAACGGCAAGCCAAGAGAATATTTTCAATGGGAGGACAGGATGATCGAGTTAACCCTCGATCATTCTCGTTCATTCTCTCCTTTCCCCGTTCGCCAAGGTAGGAATGCTTCTCTTTTGTTTAGAGCGGGAAAATTGAATTTATTCACTTAGACTTCGACACACTCTCAGCAGCGGTCGGCTTGGTTTCGATTTTGCCGTAGTGTCTGACCTTAGGCGCGGTGAGATCGATAGTCACTACTGTATAATTTATCATAGTCATAGTTCAAAAGAGAGAGAGAGAGTGAGAGAGAGGGTAGGAGGGAGGGAGTGAAACGGCCTCTTGCCTTTCCTTAACTCACTTGATTCGACTTCTCTGACCTCAGCTGAAACCTAAGGAACTTGTGTCGGTATCGTTTATTCGAATATTCTTTAATTTATCTTTTACATAATTTCTTTTCCCTTCTATCTCAATTTTCGTTCTCACATTAATTTATTTTTCCTTTCGATTAACGTTTAAATACTATTTAATTATTTTTTTCATTTATCTTCTCCTTTTTTTTGATTTTCTATTCTTCAGTTTACTTCTCATATAAATTATTTTCTTTCTTCCTGTTGTTTTTTTTGTTTTTTAATTTATTTTTAATTATCATTCAATCGTATCGCTCAATAAATTAATTACAATTTTGATTCGTACTTTCGAGAAAGTTAATTTAAAAGTATTTAAAGGTATTAAAAAAAATGTTTGTTGAAATTCTTGCCCGCGTGCTTCTGTACGAATCGGAGGTGGCTTCGTTTTTGTCGATTTTATTTGCCAATTATCGATCGAATCGTTAAAAGAAATAATTGGAAAGAAATACCCTTCGTTACTTTTGTATCGTCACGATGGACAGTTGAAGTTGAATCGGTTAAATAGAAAAGGATGTCCGGCACATGATCCCAGTGCATTCTTCATCTCGTTGCTTACAACCATCGGCATATTACATCGATCCGTTTCGACCGAGTCGATTAAAAAAGGTATAAATGGGAGAAAAAAAATTACGTATGAAAGGACGACGAGGGATACGGACGAGGATAACGTAGTTCAGCGGTTAGGAACAATGAGACGGCCTTACGTACATGCATATGTACAATAACAAATCGAATCAACGAAGAGAAATCATAACGTAAGAATTATCGTCGGTGATTTATCGATTGATCAAAGTCCGAATGAATGCGGAAAGGGAAAATTTTTCTACAAAAATTCGAAAAATAAAAAAAAAAAAAAAAAAGAAAAAATTCTCCGAAACACAAATCGTCTGTATTAAATTTCACTTACTTTATTTCAAACGTTACCAATATCCGAATATTTTTGCGACACACTGTACACACACAATAGAGAACATAGATATCTATCTAGGTATTAGACACAAAAGACACGGAGCGTGTTTCATGTTGCATTCGGTACATAGAAGGAAAGAAAGAAAGAAAGAAAGAAAAAAAAAAAGAGAAAAAGCAAAGAAAGAAAAAAAGAGAAAGGGAGATAGAGATAGGGATGATGGAGATAGAAATAGAAAAAGAGTAACGACGAGGAAACACGTTTCATCGGCTTTTAGTTATCGACGCCTAATCTTTGATCGCATAATAGAGAAAGAGAAGGAAATAGAAAGACACGCATAGAGTGAGAGAGAGAGAGAGAGAGAGAGAGAGAGTGAGAAAGAAAGAGATGGAGAGAGAGAGAGAGAGTGAGAAAGAAAGAGATGGAGAGAGAGAGAGAGAGAGAGAGAGAGAGAGAGAGAGACATATATACATATAGAAACATAGGAAAAAGGACAGAGAAATGTGGCTCGAGTGTGGTATCCAGTAAAAGGAAAGAGAAGAGAAAAGAGAGGAGAGAGAGAGAGAGAGGCATCCAATGAGTTCGAAAGGGGCTGAACGTGCGAAACGAGCTGATTGAAAGGCGCTAAACGAACTACTACTACTCTTCATTCCCGACCACCTGCAGGCACCTTCGGGCGGTAACATCAAAACGATGCGAAGCGCGTGTTAAGTCGATGGCGCCTTCTCTTAAAACAACAAACTCATTCTCCGTGCCTTCCTCTTCTCTCTCTCTCTCTCTCTCTGCCTCTCTCTCTTTTACTCTTACGGTCTCTATCATTTTCTCTCATTTTCTCTCTCTCTCTCTCTCTCTTTCTCTCTAAGTCACTCCCTGTCTCTCTCTCTCTCTCTCTCTCTCTTTCTCTCTCTTTCTTTTTCAATCTAAGTCTCTCTCTCTCTCTTTCCCTCTCTCTATCTCTCTCTCTTTCTTTCTCTCTCTTTCTATCTCTCCCTCTCTTGCTTCCTCGTGACGTTGATGGCCACTTGACTTTCCAAAGTAAAGCACATCGAGCTTCCCGGAGCGCCAATAAATGTATTCCTATTGCCTACTATTCGCATAACTCTTCAAACAGATCTTTACGAATGAGAAGGAAATTTATTTATTATATATATATATATACATATATATTGATATATGGAGTTTTCTTTTATTTTTCTCACTTCTCTATTTAATTTTTCGTTTCGATTCGTTTTTTGTACCGTTTTGTTCGTTCCTACCTTGTTTCTCCCGCGAGTTCTCAAGTCAAGTGTTTTTTCTCGTGACACTTTCTTCCTTCGCTATTCGTTTCTTTTCTTTTTCTTTTTTTTTATCTTGTTCTTTTTCGAACAGTGATTACAAGTGAATGGAAACGTCGATAAAGAGTGTACTTGTCGAATCATTGGAATTTGTATTTATTATGTGGTGGTACGTATATCCTTTAGGATTTTCTTGATCTTTTCTATTTTTTGTTCTTTTTTTTTTAGCATTGTCAAAGATCGAAACGGAGACAATGATTTAGATCAGTAATTTTTTTTTTATCATTAAAGAAAAAATGAGAGAAAGAGACAACGATAAGTACGTGTAATAATTATTGCTTAAAAACATTGCATAATTATTAAATGCGCAGTTTTTACAAAGCAAAATTACGAGTTACGATCTTCTAACATAAAATCTTATCTCGTTAAAAAAGATAGACGATAATATGATAAATGATATATAATATACTTGGAACTTAAACATATATATATATATATACGCTAATATAAGATAAGTGTATACTCTCTCTCTCACTCTCTCTCTCTCTCTCTCTCTCTCTCTCTCTCTCTCTCTCTCTCTCTCTCTCTCTCTCTCTCTCTATTCCTCTCTTTTTCTCTTTATCATCTACAATTCGCATACTCATGGTGTACGTGCTATATTTGTGAAACAAAACGAAAAACAAAAAATTGGCGACAACAATTTTTTAAAATAAAAAATTAAGGAATAATTATCAACTAACGCAATCTAATAAATTTTTCAAAACTTTTCCGTGCAATAGTCGAGAACGTCATTGAGAACAGAACCCGATCATATTGAAAATTGAAATAATTTCTACTCTTTTTATATTCTTTAGTTCCTTTCCTTTTTTGTTATGCGAAAAATTTCGGGGACAATCGAGAGCAAGATTTAGAGACGTAAAAAAAAAATAAAATAGAAAAAAGAAATAAATTGGAACGGTTCGTCCAAGTCATTTCTATTTTACTTTTCATTTTTTTTTTGTTTTCTACGCGGAGTTCTCTCCCTCTCTCCTTCTCTCTCTACCTCTCTCTCTTTCTCTCTCTCTCTCTCTCCTTCTTTCGAGTGGCCATTTCGCGCGAGCGACTCCTCCAGAAAAGCTTTCTCGCGTGTTACGCAACGAAAAAGCGAAACGGCGAGGTGAGCGAGGAGACGAGAACAGCGTCCGAAGCAGCCAAGAATAGTTGTGCTCGTCCTCCCGCTCGTTTTCGTACTCGTGCTCGTGCTTTACCTCCTCTCCCCCTCCCTCCGCCCCCGTCCCACACCTCCACCCGCACCTCCACCTAACCCCTTTATCTCCCCTTTCCCCCTTTATCTTCACCACTGATACCCTACCTCGTCGCTCACCCATAACCCTTTTCGCGTATTCGATGACATCACGTACCGCTTGCCAAAGTGACGTCATACAACGTTTCATCCCACCACCACCACCCACCTCTCCCCTCTTTCTCCTCCTCCTCCTCCTCCTCCTCCTTCCGTTGCAATCCGACCGGTAACGACTATTTCAATATTATTGATTCGTAATATATATATATATATATATATATATATATATATACACATAAAATATTTACTTGTCGTGATATTTGAATGTTATTAAAAGGTCAGTTAATTCAAGTATAATAATTTAATTAAATAGATTAATTAATATAGATCGGTTGATTTAACGCGTTCCAGTCGATCAAGGCGCTATACTGTTGGATACCGTCGATGTTTCCATATCTTTTTGAATCGTTTACTTTTAATATATCGCGGATAAATTATTGTTTACGTTGAAATATAATTAAGTAATACACACACACACACAAAACTGTATTGTTGATTAATTGGTAGGTTAATCTCGGACTTAAAATTATATATAATAATAAAATAAGATGTAATTCTCGTAGTGAGTCGATGGAATTATTTGATTTTTATTTTAAAAATAAAATGAATTATATTCGGATATGATCAATCGATTATCGATATAAAAGGATTAAAAATGCAATGAAACATTATCATCGCATTAGTATACGAAAATTAGTCACAAGAATAATTAACACATTACAAATTTATAATTAATTATGAGTTTCATCTCTTCCTATTGTTTTTTTTTTCCTTTTTTTTTTCTCCGGAAACTCTCTCTCTCTCTCTCTCTCTCTCTCTCTCTCTCTCTCTATTTTTCGTCGATAAAATGACAAGTAGGTACGACGACCTCCGTGATTTTCTGCACAAAAAAAGCGATATAAAAACGATCCCCCTTCTCCTATCTCTCTCCTGACGTTTTCTTAGTGGCTTACGGCCGTGTTAAACGGGACCGAAAGAGAATAGGACGAGGTTTCTCAGCGTTAATTTCGAAAGCTTACGTCGCGAAAGCTCGCCAAGATAAGACGAGCTTCCGAAGACGAAGACGACGAAGATGACGACGTCGACGTCGACGACGACGACGACGATGACTACGACTACGACGACGACGAAGACGACGATGAAGACGACGACGCCAGGCGAGAGACGCGAGCTTGCAGTCTCCGCTACGACCGCGTACCGAGCTTGCGAGAGAGAAGCTCAGCTCTTAATCGCGACTGTCATTCGTGTGTGTTTTTATTGTGATTCCGATTGGTTCTTTCACACTCTCTCTCTCTCTTTCTTTCTCTCTCTCTCTCTCTCTCTCTTTTCTTTATCACCCTCTCCTTCACCCTCTCCTTCTGTCACTCTCTTTCTCTCTTTCTCTCTCTCTCTCTCTCTCTCTCTCTTTCTCTCTTTCTTTCTCTATCTGTCTCTCTCGGTCTCTCTCGAAAAAAAAGAACAAAACAAAAACAAACAATGTCAATTGACGATCATTCAAATCGGTGTTCGAGCTTGCAGCTAATGTAGCTTTCGTTAATCGGTATACGATATGTTATAATAAAATAAGATTTTTGTGTTTTTTCGTCGACGGGAAAGTAATACTCATTTCTCGGTTAGGTGGAAAAAAAAGAATTATCTGAAGAAAATATTCACGATCCTCGTGAACGTTTCGAAGTGTTCGAATTTCGTTTTGTTGAAAATAAATGAATATCGTGTATGTATGTATATACGTATATATATGTATGTATGTATGTATGTATATGTAGGATATGAGTCTTGTTAGTAAAGCGAAAGCGGGAAAAGTTTTCGTAGTTGTTGTTAACGCATATTGTCTCGTGCCGTCGTTCTTCGTAGAAAACTTTGACGACCGGCCAAAACTTTAAAATCGTTTTGCTTGCAATCACAACGACCGCGAACAAAAGTATCCAACATCGTTTAGCGCGTCTTTATGGTTTGAAATTATTTTGTTTGATCTTTTTTTTCGTTTTATACGTATGTACATATATTTATACGCACGGACACACACACGTAATTTTTTTTTAGATTAAAAAACTTCGACAGAGACCGTGCGTTTGAAACTCGTGAACGAATTTGTCGTGAGCGTTTCGCGTGAGGAAGAAATTAAAAGACGTAAAATTGCGCAGCAGGAGAGGGCGGGGGGTGGGTCCAGAGCAGAGCACGACAAGGAAGCGGGGGAGAGCAGCGGTATTGGGAAGAAGAGGTTGAAGAAAAAAAAGGAGAATAAAGGTGGAAGGATTAAAAGGATGAAATAAAAAAAGAAGATAAGAAGATAAGAAGAAAAGGAAACTTAAGGAGTTGTTCGTCGGGAACTCGGAACCGGGGGATAGGGGGGAAGGAAGGAGAGTAAAAAGGAAAAGAACACACAAAAAGGAACTTTTACCCGCGTTCAAATATTACCTGTTGAATTATTGCAAAGGGTATTTAACGGGAGAGAGAAAAACGCAACTGGATTTATAATGTCTCGTGAGATATGCGAGAGAGGAACGATGGCGGATCCACTTTTGAATCTTTTATATTACTTATCTCGAAAGCTGTAAGTTCGAACCCGCACAAACGAAGAGGATTCATTAGATTCTCATATAACGTTTCCTGTCTTTTCTTTCTCTCTCTCTCTCTCTCTCTCTCTCTCTTCTCTCTTCTCTTTCTCTCTCTTTCTCGCAGCATCGATTTCCGATTTTTTTTCCAACGAGACTACTACCCCCGAGGTGTTAGAATTCAAGGGAACAGGAATCTCGAGATGAGCTGCGACGTGGAAAGTCCGGAAGAGGGACAACAATGGATACCCATGAAGTCGTACGTTCACTTCATTTATTTTTCCTACTATCTCTTCTCTCTCTTCTTTCTCTCTCCCTCTCTCTCTATCTCTCTCTTTCTCTCCTACTTTCTTCCTCTCTCTCTCTATCTCTTTTTCTCTTTCTCTTCGTCCTGTCGTCGTGCCATCGTGCTAATTAGTTATCCGAACGAGTACCTACCATCTTTCTTTCTCTTTCTCTTTCTCTCTCTCTCTCTCTCTTATCTCTGTCTTTTTCTTTCTTTTCACTACGATTCTGTG
The DNA here is from genome assembly GCA_911387935.1 of Dolichovespula saxonica. Lineage (NCBI taxonomy): Eukaryota > Metazoa > Arthropoda > Insecta > Hymenoptera > Vespidae > Dolichovespula > Dolichovespula saxonica. The sequence continues at coordinate 15,353,045 of OU426993.1, read as the reverse complement.
ATGACGCGCGATTAGCAAAGAGACGCATCGCTCGAGCACTCGACCCACTCCTCGAAATAAAACGGTTCGACGGGTTCAAAGTGCTACTTCTAGACTGTTGTTTCGACTACTTCCATTATGCCAACCTTTACACATATATATATGAAAGATTCTTTACTTTCCTTTTATTCTTCTTCTTCTTCTTCTTCTTCCCATTCGGATAAATTAAATAAATAAATAAATAAATAAAAAATAAATAAATAAATAAAAAATAAATAAATATATATATATAATTAATATGTAATTAATATATATATGTAGTATATATATATATATATACATATATATAAGTAGTTTATATATAGATATTTAGGAATCTATGATAACGTTATAATCTATATATTTATATACATACATTATAGAAAATCTATATCTAACGAATTATGTATTATTAACTTCGGATATTACAAAGATCTTTTATTCAGAATATATTCATGAATACGGTTCATGAATACGAAATAATCGAGAAAGATTGAAACATTACCTACGGAAGAAATATTTTATTTTCAAGGGAGATAGATACATATAAATATAATATATATATATATATATATATATATATATATATATATATATATATATATATATACATACACATATGTACGTACGTACGATAGAGATTTCGTCGTGCTGCTACTGCTTTTGCTTGAGAGAGAGAGATCCACGTCTGGCCGTGACCCCTCTCAGTGACTACTGTGCGAGGAAACGAGAGATAGGGAAGATTTACTCTCGGACTTTTTCAAAGGACATACATACGTCGACACGAGCGTCGAGCGTCGTCGCACAAGAATCGCGAGCATGAAATTTTCCCCCTTTTTCGACCGACATTCCTACCGTCGTTTCTAGCGAGAACGAGGAGACAAGATATTTTTTTTCGCGCGTGACGACGAACTTCTATCTTTAAAGAAAAAAATAAAAAAATAAAAAAGAAAGAAAGAAGAAGAAAAAAAGTAAGAAGCAAAACGTAAAATAGAAAGAAAGATAGATAGAGAGAAGAAGAAAGAGAGGAAGAAGAAGAAGAAGAAGAAAAAGAGGAGGGGCGAAACAATTTTTTTCAAAAGTCTCTTAACGAGAGATGCGACTGTGGGTGTAAGGAAAAAGGAATAAAATTAATCGGACAGAATTGAATTTTCGTCTCAATCGATTCCTAACGTCGGCCGCGTCATTCAATCTCATCCGGTTATGCTGGTAGAAAGTGATTTTGTGATAATTATTAAAAAGATACAAAAAGAAAATCTAGAAAACTAGAAAAATAAAAAATAAAGAGAAACGAAAAATAATAATCGATGAACGGAGGAACACGGTATGTACGCAATATGCGCCGTATTAATAACATTAAACGTGCGATTTGTTTATAATCGATTTAAAATAATACGTTTCGTTTATAGTTTAACGACCATTAAACACGAATTTCTCTCAAAGGGTAAATATTTCATGTTGCAATGAATGATCACCGGTTAGATCGTCAAATAGTATACGTGCCAAATGTTCCAATATGGTGCCACGTAAATCGTTATTCTCTATAATTTTGGAATCGTATGACCGAGTAGTTATAGATTATGGCTTCTTTTTTTTTTTTTTTACTATTTACTCCGATCTGTTCGTCAGTTCTATATTTTTGTATCGGAGTTATAAGATTTATCTTATCCTTGCACAATATGGCATAATTAGAAACAACGAGTGGAATTTGTAATTAAAAAAAGGCACAATTGAATAAATCTAATCTATAATAATAGCATTAAAAGAACGTTCTCCTTGATAGTCGAAAACGATCTAAAATGGCCACGTGACCATTCTCGCTATAGGCCTACATTATTAAAATTGCATTATACACGATAATTATGCATCGGTTGATGTCACGGATGATATTACGAAGCAATTCACATTCGTATTTCATATTACAGACAATAATCACGATTTTTCTTAATATATATATAATATTATATATAAATAAAATATATATATATTTATATATATATATATATATATATATATATATATATATATGTCTATATATAATATGTATTATATAGGAAAATTCGTTGCACGGTACATCGGTGGCTAACGTGGCCATTAATTTTATATTTTTTTGCATTAAGAGAGACAAAAAATTCCGTGAGTTTTGCAAAAGATTTGCAAAAAAAAGAAGAAGAAAGAAAAAGAAATTAACGTTCGATACGGGAGTAAAAGCATCGTTTCGTAAATTATAATTGATATAATTGATGAAGACAATTATCCAATTTATATTACGAATTCGAATGGGTTTCATATTAGTACAATGTTGTTTGAAATCAATCTCGATATTTTCACAATTCAATCGAGAAGTTGAGATCTCAAGGACGATTGTAGGAAGGTAAATTAGTCGATGATATATTAATTGTGCATTAGGATATTAGCGATCATATTTGAGATCTCTCGTATATTTCATAGCCGTTGATATTCGGTTAAAAGCTTCGGATATGTGTCCGAGTTAATTAACTTGCTTATAATTAGGATCATTGAGAATAAGTGATATGTATGTATCTATGCATGTACATATGTACATACATATCCACAAGCGGATACGCAAAACGTGCGTGTGTTTCTGTATGTATATACACACACACACAAGTGTGTTAGTCTCTATATGTGTATATATGTATACATTTCTGCTGGGTATTATATATATATATATACAGTAATATATAGTAATATATATTAATGTATATATAAAATACACACATATATATGTATATATATATATATATATATATATATATATATATATATAATACAAAAATACACATATATATAATACACAATATATATATATATATATATATATATATATATATATATATATACGTATGTATATATATAGGGATATATAGGAGTTGAGTGTATATCTTTCTCGTAGTAATTTATGTTGCATCTTCTTCCTCCTATCTTTTTGTCTTTCAAAACGTTTGACACCACTTCATAGAACACTTTTGTTACAGTAAACGACGTCGTAGTTTCTGCCAATTGTTGTGTTCTAGCGGTCACATTCGCGAAAAGCTTTCGAAAGCTTTATGCTAGGCCAAGCCTGAGCGCACGCAGCACGCAGCTTTGAAAAGGGAGCGAGCACATGAGATGGGTTCAGTAGAAAGAGAGATAGAGTGAGAGAGAGTTAGCAAGAGAGAAAGAGAGAGAGAGAAAGAGAGAGAGAGAGAGAGAGAGAGAGAGAGAGAGAGAGAGAGAGAGAGAGTAAGAGAGAAAGAGGAAGACAGAGAGAGAGAGAGAGAGAGAGAGAGAGAGAGAGTGAGTAAGAGAGAAAGAGGAAGACAGATAGAGAGAGAGAGAGAGAGAGAGAGAGAGAGAGAGAGAGAGAGAGAGAGAGAGAGAGATAAAGAGAAGGTGCGACAAGGACGAGAGGGAGAACTATTTCTGTGCACCGCTTGGCCTGCAGCGCACGTTGCCACGTCACAGGGGCATTGCACTCGGTGACGTCACGAGGGCACAGCGTCATCGACCAATTGGAGGAAGTCGTTAACCCATTAACCAGTCGGCTGCTCGTTCCACTGCGGTATCGTGACCTCCTCGCTATCCACCAATCGTCTCGCCGAACATCGCTGCGGTCTCACGTGATGCCAGGACTTTTCTCTCTTCCTTCTTTCTTCTGTCTGTCTCTCTCTCTCTCTCTCTCTCTCTCTCTCATTTTATCTTTTTCCGTCTCTTCCTCTTTCCTATCTCAACTTTCAACAATGATCGAAAGTCACGAGATCTATACTTTTAAAAATTTAATCTTCCACATTTATTCCTGAACAAATATTTAGCGTATATACGTAGCTCGTACGAATCGGGTATGCGTTCGTAAACGTGGAAGATAAGTTCCCGACTAATAATTTTCTTTCATATGAATGCAAGATGGCAATTTCACATAGAAAGAGAGAGAGAGAGAGAGAGAGAGAGAGAGAGAGAGAGAGAGAGAGGGATAGAAAAAAGAGCGCGTATTCCCTAAAGGGTTGGGATGCTTGAAGGCAGGAAGCGGGAATAACATGCAAAAATGATGAAAGGTAAACTTGAGCGTGGTTACCACCGGTGAATGAACATTTTCTGACAACGTGTTAACAAATTTCGCGATACATTATACAAGATATTCTCGTATCTATATTTTTATATTAAATTGTTCTTTTTTTAAAATTAATAACAATATATATATATACTCACACGCACATATATATATATATATATATATATATATATACACATATTTTTTTCTACTTCTAAATTTTCTCTCTCTCTCTCTCTCTCTTTCTCTCTCTCTTTATATGTCATTCAACCAGTATTGCGAAACCATAGTAATCGTTAAATTAATTCGAAGATATTCGATAAACGTTAGGTAGGTCAGTGACTGTTAGAAAAGATGAATCTTTAGATCGAAAGAGATAGGGAGATAGAAAGAGAGATAGAGACAGAGAGAGAAAGAGAGAGAGAGAGAGAGAGAGAGAGAAGGAGAGAAAAAAGATAAAGGAGACGACGAACGCCATTGGCTCGTCAATCAGGTGAGTCGTATACAAGGTCATTGTGTAACCTAAAGTGGCTGGATCAGGAAGGGCCACGCGTAAATCGGACTCGTACGTGTTAGTGTTAGCAGACTCATGGTATTTTCGGATACGCTTAGTGCACGATGGGGGTGGTTATTTATAGCCTCTGCTCCGTCCTAACGTGTGACGATTTTAGAAACTCATTTGGCTATCTTCGCCTCCTTGCGTATTATCAAATTCCGTGTCCTTCTTTTTTCGCACGCGCGTTACATATACAACTCTATCAATACTTTTATCTGTGTTTTAAACAAGTATATATATGTGTATTTGTGTGTGTGTGTGTTAAACTTTAATGGATAAAAAATTTTATTAGAAATCTTTAATGTTATGGATAAAATTATAATAATTTAATATATGAAAAAGAGAAAGAGAAAGTAAAAATTTATTTCATAATAATAATGATAACAACAATAATAATAACAATAATAACAACAACAATAATAATAATAGTAATAATAATAATAAGAATAATAACAATAATAATAATAATAGTAATGTACATTATTATTATTAAAATAATCAAAAATATGAAAAAAATCAATACATTTTTTTATTTTCCGTATCTACATATAATAATGTCATAGAGAAAGAAAGAAAGAAAGAAAGAAAAAGAGATAGAAAAAACGTAATACGAAACTAGATCTGTATATTAATTATATTTAATTCTCCTTAACACGTTCGTTATCTCAAGTCATAAAATTTCCATATCACTTTATCCGGAGCTAAACTTTATTACATATTACACATCATTTTTATATAGATGTGTACATATATATATATACACGATATTGTACGTTACATCATATTGTAGATATACGAAATGTACGTTACATCAGACGAAATTAGAGGTAGTTTTTCGTTTACTTGTTAGAGTCAACACGCATCCATCCCATTCATACGTTTATCACTCATAAAACATTTATTCTAACACTTTGTTACACTTTTTATTACTTTTAGTCATTCTCACATAGCTCATATGTGTATGTATTATATATACATACGTAAATACATATGTAGGTATGTAACTGATAATAGCCGACGACGTTCAACGATGTTTTCATCGATCGTAACGGTTCTTACTACTGTTCGCTTTCACAGACGTTTTTCTTCGCTCGTTTATCTTCTTTCTATCTTTCTATTTTTCTCTTTCCTTTTCTTTATCTTCTCTCTCTCTCTCTCTCTCTCTCTCTCTCTTTCTCTCTCTGTATGTCTCTCTTACTCTCTCTAATACTATAAGCACGTGCGATTTATTAGAAAACTTTTATTCTTCCTTTGATCACGCGAGAAACTTATTACAAGAACGAATTAGGTAGGTAGATATACATATAACAAAAATACGTTCTCAAATACTAAAAGATTCACTATCTCTTTGTACTTTTCGTATCTTTCAAGACGGATGGTAAAAATGAAAAAAAAGGAAGATATAGAACGGAGATTCTAGAAATATCAAGACGAGTTTATCGGTGTCTGCACGTCGTATTCTCAAAATAGACACAGACTACTAGAATCTCTCTCTCTCTTTCTCTCTCTCTCTCTCTCTCTTTCTCTCTCTCTCCCTCTCACTTTCTCTCTCAGTCTCACTCTCTCTTTCTCCTTCTGTCTATGTATCTCTCTCGCTCGCCGAAGAAAGAACGTAGTCATTTTACGCAAAATGTTTGCTTAAAGAATAATATTAACTTACGGAGTATCTCGTACGATTATTTGAACGTTCGTAAAAATTATCGAGGATATCCCACTAAAATTCGTAGCTTGAATTTATTCGAAGGTTTAGTTGAAAGTAATTCATTTCTTTTTCTATTTCAAAATCTCTTTCTCTCTCTCTCTCTCTCTCTCTCTCTCTCTCTCTTTCTCTCTTTATCAATATTTTTAGGAATAGCAACGTAAGACAGTTTGAGAGAAAAGTTAGACGATAGTTTTTCTTTCCAAAGGAGGATTACTCGAATCTTTCCGTTGAAGAAATTGCTGAAGAAATTCTGGAGATCGAGTTGATCGATATGAGAGTGCATTTGAAAGCGCTTCTTCTTTTCTTATTTTTACTAGAGAAGGAGAAAGAGAGTGAGAGAGAGAGAGAGACAGATAAATAGATGGATAGAGAGAGAGAGAGAGAGAGAGAGAGAGAGAGAGAGAGAGAGAGAGAAAGAGAGAGAGAGAGAGAGAGAGAGAGAGAAAGAGAGAGAGAGAGAGAGAGATAGTGTGCACACTGAACGGGCCGTCAGATCGGTGCGTCCAACCCCCTCAAAGGTTATACAACCCCTCTCTCTCTCTCTCTCTCTCTCTCTCTCTCTCTTTCTCTTCCTTCCTTCCTCTCTTTTCTTTTTTCTCTACTTTTTCTCGAGCTTCCGAATTTGCCTAGAGTGAGAGCCACTGGGCATAAGGACCTAACGAGACTCAGACCACTCGACTGAAACAAAGCGAGTGTCCTCGAGATTCCACGGCATCTCGTCTATTTTGCGAACCATCAACTCTTGCGTCTCTTTTCGATTTGCCCCGATACGTCTGCCACTTGTCTCCTCTCTCTCTCTCTCTCTCTCTTTCTCTTTATCTATCTCTTTCTCTCTATGTCACTCTTACTTTTCACACATACACACACACACACACACCGACACTCTCACACTGTGTGTGCTTTCTCACACTCTCCCAGTACCTTTTTTCTCTACCGGTATAACGGTGTGGCCCTTTCGAAGAGAGGTCAACATTCGTTTGTTCGTCAAGGAGCACTCGTGACTGCATGATTCTCTTCCCACCCCCTCCCCTCTCCCGCTCCTCTATGATACTTGTCTTGCAAATGTTAAAGATATACGAAAAAAATGCAAACAAACAAAGAAACAAAATATTCAAACAAAAACGAATTATCGTACATAATATAATGATCTTATTAGGATTGCATATAACTCTCTCTTTCTCTCTCTCTCTCTCTCTCTCTCTCTCTCTCTCTCTCTTTTACTTTCTTCTTCTTTTTTTTTTATTATTAACCGTGTTTATTGGAGTAGTATAAAAAAAAATTTATGGATTAGAATTAGTTGCTTATCCACTCGACTATTCACCCTAGCTATTCCACCGGTATAGTCTTAATTAACATCATTCCTTCCTTCCCTTCTTTTTTTCTTCTCCTTCTTCGTCTTCTATCCTTTTTTCTTTTCATTCGGATTCCTCGCGACCCTTCTGTATGACCTGGAAGTTAAACAAGGAAGACCTAATGAGGTCAGAACAAAGGGAGAGTACTCGTCTCTGGTACTTCACTCGTGGTTACTTCGTTGCTGATAATTAAGTCGGTCGTTCAAAGGACTTTTGCAGTTATTGTTAACACCTTGTCATTCATATTTCTCTCTCTCTCTCTCTCTCTCTCTCTCTCTCTCTCTCTCTCTTTCTATTTCTTTTTCTCTTTATTTTTACAATCTTTCCTTTACGTTCCTTTACGTTATTTACAATAAATTTAAGCACGAAATAAACATTAAATTCTAATTATATTCAAACGTTTCTCATTATAAATCGTCGTTATAATAATGTTAGATAATTTTTTGTTCACAACGTACAGTAGTAAAATTTTATTTGACGTTATTACCGTGACACCCGTCTAGTTCGGTCTTGTTGTACTTCGGGTTGACTCGTGCGTGTCAACCCCAAGCTAATTACGTTGACGATAATTACGTTGGAATGTTCGTGCGTTCGTGGGTGCGTGTGTGCTCTTGCGCGCTCGACCACCCGCGCGTGCGCCCACGTGCGTTCAGTTCTCCAATACCACGTGAGGATTAATAGAGAGCGTGTTCACGAGGTTGTTTCACTTTCCTCGTAAAAATTATTATTTTATATTTTTTTCATTCCGATCGAAAAGTGGTTGAACGAATTCGAGCTTCTTTTCTTGTCGATATTTTATATGTTTAATAATATTACGATATATAATCCCTCTTTATCCTCTCTCTCTCTCTCTCTCTCTCTCTCTCTCTATCATCCTACTTTTTTTTTCAATTACAGTATTCTCTTTTCTTTTGATCTTTAATAATATTACATTGTCTCGGAGTACAACTTTTATTTTGCTAATTCCTTCTCTCCTTCTCTCTCATTTCTATTTGTCATCCTGTTTTTCTTCTAATTTTTCTTTCTTTTCTCTCTCTCTCTCTCTCTCTCTCTCTCTCTCTATCTCTTCTCTAGCGGTATATCTTGCTATCTATCACTCACACATACGTATGTATTGTAATATATGGTATATGAAAAGTCTATACCCCGAAAAAGAGTTCCTCGATCAAAAAAAAAAAAAAAAAAAAGATAAAAAATAAATAAAAAAGAAAAAAAAACCATAGCCGCTGTTTCCGTTCTTTTATCTATACTCGCGTCGAAGTGGAAAGCTCTGTTATTGGTAATACGGTTTAATGTTCGAGGATTATCGCTTTCCGACGTCGACTTGGAAATGGGCCATGATCGTGGATATCATACATGGCGTCGACCGTGAATCCTTTTTTCCAGAGAATATCGATCTTTCCTCGAGATCGATGATCTCAAATTTTTAAGGAAAAAAAAAAAAAAACAAAAAAAAAAGAGAAATTTCTATCGGCTCTAAAAAAAAAAAAAGAAAAAAAAAGAAAAAAATGGAGAAAAATGAAAGGCACAAGATATAACACCGATGTAAAAAAAAAAAAACTCCAGATGAGAATGAAGAGAATAGAACACGAGGGAAAAAAAAATACGAACGGAGGAACGCGTTTATCAGATTGAACGAAGAAAAAAAAAGAAAACAAAAAAAAAAAATAGAAAGAAAAAGGAGAAAAAAATATTCCGTCGACCTATTTACCATTAATACTTAATAATGAATAATACTCGATGGATGATACTTAATAAAAATACAGGTAAATAAATAAATGTAATTTTCCGTATTATATTTATCAACGATGTAATTTTACATTTTACAAAATTTATCAAACTAATTAAGATTCGTAGAGTTAATCGAGATAACTTGGACGGTGAACGTTGATAACACTTCGACTTATTGATGCAAAAAAAAGGAATATAAATATATTTGTCGTACAGATTTTTGGTGTAATACGAGTAACATAAAAAAAAAAAAGGAAAAGGAAGGGAAGGACAGGAAAGGAAAAGAAATGAAAGACACAAATAATAGAAACAAACAAAAAAGGAAAAACTATAAAAAAGAAAGAATCGAAGGTCGTCGTTCTTACGTGTTCGAAATTTGGTACGGAAGCCTGTTGTCATTGCGTGACCCGTTCCGTGCGTGACTCCGTGAGCACAAAGAGACAGAGAGGAAGATAGAAAAAGAGAAAGAGAGCGAGAGAGAGAGAGAGAGAGAGAGAGAGAGAGAGAGAGAGAGAGAGAGAGAGAGAGAGAGTAGCAAATAGATAGGCATAGCGCGAGAAAGCATGTACGGATCGATAGGACAGCCAGCTGTGACGTTACCACGAAAGATACCACAGCGTAACCCTCGTGTGTATTTCTTCTAACAACTATACCCTATCCTAATTGGAAACAACAGTTAAGTCTATTTCTTATTTTCTTCTCTTTCTTTTTTTTCCTTTCTTCTCTTTGTTTTTCTTCTCTCTTTCTTTTTTCTTCTTTCTTTTTTTCTTTCTTTCTTCCTTCCTTCCTTTCATCGTTCTTGCAGATACTTAAAATGGAATATTAGATCCGCCGAAAGCCTTTTTGTGTTTTATTTAGCATACAATTATTTGTACAAGGACGAATCGTATTTTTATCGGAGAAAAATTTCAAAGGTCTTTTCTTTTCCCTTTTTTCCCTTCCTTCTCTCCTTTTTTTCTTTTTCGTGTTTTGTTTTTTTGGGGTTTTTGTTTATTTTTTTAATTTTTTTTTTTTTTTATTATTTTTCTTCCCTTTCTTCCTCATCGAGATATGGCGAGGCGAAGGAAGATTTTAATATTAGATAATAATAGAAATAAGATAGTTAATTAAATATTGATAGATAGTGTATCATTCGTTTTTATGTTTTGTTCTCTCTCTCTCTCTTTATTTTATTACTTCTTTCCAATAATCTTGATTTGTGCATATCGATCAAAGGTTATAACATCGTTAATGAATTATTAATAGCTAGTATATATTAACAACGTATTATCTCCTATTCTTCCGTTTCTATTTTAATTTCATTTCATTTATTTATTAATTTATTTATCTTTTTATTTCTTCTCTCTCTCTCTCTCTCTCTCTCTCTCTCTCTCTCTCTCAATAAATTCGATCGAACGAAAATTAACGATGTATATGTTGGATACGATTTTATTATACTCATAATAACGTTAAACGATGAAACATCGTAAGAACCGTGCTCGCGTAAAACAACGATATTATTGTTCTTTCGTTTCGTCGACCCCGTTAAAAATGTAAAAAACAAAGGGGAAACTTATCGATAAACTACGATAACAACACAATGATCGATGAGCGTGCGTGTAAGCGTGCACGCGGAGAGTACCCAATCTACAATATGCAGTAAAATCCGCGTATGATCTTTCGATCGCGTATGGATCGTATCGCGAATGTTGATCCTACTCGACGATGACGTTCTCCATCGACCATCCAGGTGGCCGATGGCACTCTTGGCACGCTCGCCCGTGCGATTACGTCGTAACACACAGCAGTGTGTTTTCCATCTTCGAAGATTGCGCAACCTCCTCTTCCTCCTCCTTTACCTCTTCCTCATGTATCTACTCTACCTCTACCTCTAATTCTACCTCTACCTCCACCACCTCATCCACCTCTCAACCTCCACCTCCTTTACCTCCACCACTTCTTTCCTCTCTATCTCTTTCAACTCTAGCACAACCAACACTTTGGATCGAGAATCCGAAGGTTGCTCTGCGAGCCACATTTTCGTACGAGACATACTTTCCTTTTGTCGATCTCTTCTGGAACACGTCCAAGGTACCTTGACTCGTAAACCGCGTACCCAATTAGCTTCTTCGATGAAGATAAAAAAAGAGAGAGAGAGAGAGAAGAAAAGGAGATAGATAGATAGATAGATAGATAGATAGATAGATAGACAGAGAGAGAGAGACAGAGAGAGAGAGAGAGAGAGAGAGACCTGTTCATTCGTGACGTTTCCACCGTTTTCCGTCTTTCCACGTCACCTTCTTCTATATTAGACGCGACACACGAGATCGTGCTCGACAAGCCATGAATTCGACCTTGAAAGCAAGACGACAAGTAGCCGGTAGCAGTTTGAAAAGCTTACGTGTCGACGACCGCCAGAAAATATGTTTCCCTTTGTTGTATGCAATAAGGTTGATACGGATAGATGGATGGATGGATAGATAATTAGATAGATTCGTAGATATCGGGTCGTCAAGGATGAAGTTTGTAAGGGGATAGGCAAGGTTCCTTGATAACTCACAAATTTCATCCTTGCCGATCTATAATAGAAAGGAACGAACGACTGGTACGGACGAATTTTATTCCTCGAAACGATCGACGCTTCGGAGGGTTGGGGTGAGGGGGAGGGAGGAAAGAAATTTAACCCGCAGTTGTGCACACCTCAAATATAATTTCAAGTTCAGCGTTCTCTCTTGAGATGCGATACGTCCCGGGTGTACTTTAGGAACGGCTGTCGTTTGTACATTACCAAAATAATTTGGACTCCAAAAGGAGTACGACTCCGTATTCTTCGAAACCTCGGAAATAATAATAATCAGTAAAATTCGAAAGCGCATTTCCAATTCTGTCATTATGGAAGGCAAACAAATTCCATGAATCGTGCGATGCGCAAATCGTTTTAAATTGAACGCGATGTTGATCCGTAGCGTCCTACGCATCACAGGCACAGTTAGGGTTAATCAAGAGATTTCGTTTGATCTGACTAACGTTCTTCCATCACGTGAATTTTCTTCTTTTCTTTTTTTTTATTGTGATTATTTTTTTTCTATTTCTTTTTTTTTTCATTTCACGCGTCAACTAGAAATATCGATTAATCGGTGTTAATGCGACGACACGCTGTAATAAATTCTAATTTTCGATCGTAATTGCCGAAGTAAAATATACTTGCTTGATTCGCAATCGCGAAGAACCTATCTTCGATCGTCATCTCTCTTTTCCTTTTCATCTTTTATTTTTTTTGTTTATTTTTATTATTAATTCTTTTCTTTTTTTTTTTTAAATAAGAATTTCATTAAAACAAAAGGATTGGATCGAATTGAGACTGGCGAGGTAATGAAACTAAGAGAGAATTTTTCATCATACAGTAGTGTCGTTTTATTTGAATAATTTCCTAACTTACGTATATGCGTGATGATAAATATATATATATATATATATATATATATATATATATATATATATATATATATATATTTATTTATTTTTTTTTTTTAACGCAATCAATAATTATGCACTCATGCAAATAGAATTTTCATCGTTGATATAATAATTTAGGTGCAAAATAAGCTCGGAGTAAGGGCTAAGTAAGCGCATAATAATGATGCAAGGTAAGCGAAGAAACTATGACCGAACTTATTATTAGCATTTATTTACTACTACTCTTACTACATCTTATTAGCAGTATCTAAGCACGATTTCTTAGCGATATTCAAATTGAAATATCTTTTAAACCAATGAAAATATTTTTTTGACGTACGATTAATTCTTCCTTTTTTTTCTTCCCATGAAGAAGATTGTCGACCAACGCTATCGAAAGACATATGATTTCAATGAAAAAAAAAAAAAAAAATAAGTAAATAAAAAAAAAGAAAATAAAAAAAAGTCAACTTTTGTATGTCCTTTACGTGTGCACCTAAAAAAAAAAAGAAAAAATTATTACTATCAAATTACGATAATTCTTCGTGCCGTGCGACATTTTTCAAACGAAATTTCATTATATGTTCAAAAAGAACGAACGTACATACTCTTTGATACTATCAAATTTATATGCACTTACGCACGTATACATATGTATGTACTATGCCTAAATCACATATTGAACATTGTAGCAAAGTTAATATTCTTTAATTAATTAATTAATTAATTAATTAACGTCTCGTATTTGAGTCTCAAACGTCGTATTAATATTTAATTATTAGCCAATAATAGTAAGGTCGTTCGAAAACTTTTTGAAATATTATTTTGAATAAGGGATTAATCGTCGTTATCTCGGCTTCTCATTAAAGAGGATATTCGTTGATATTTTACGAATCCGCCGCAGTTTTGTCGTTCAGTTAACCGCTACTGTGGAAAATACAAAAATCTTTGGCCTACCGCCAGATTCTTTGTAGCGAATTTCAACGTTTTCCACCACTAGGGAGTCGTTTACCTGCAACAATTATGTACGTACATATACAATATGTACGCAAGTATATACGTTTCGAACAACGTATAAGTGTGTACAGGGTGAGTGGGTTAACAGTTCCTAAATCATTTTACAAATCGATTAATTCTTCTTTCCGTGACTTTTTTGGCTAATTTTACTTTTTTTTTTCCTTCCTTTCTTCCTTCTTCATATCTAGATTGTAAAACTGCCAGCACAACTATGAGCCCAAGAGTAATTGGTTTTTAAAGTCATTTAAAAACTTTTCACTCATCTAGGAACTTTTTGTCGACCTTATACAGGGTTTATATTGTACGTGGATATAGATATCGATGTATATATATATATATATATATATATATATATATATATATATATATATATATAGAATTTTCATTATATTATAGAATTTTTAAAATTAAAAACAAATATATAAATTCCATATAAATACACATATCCCATACAGTATATACATACTAAATATATTGTATAATATAAGATATATATATATATTCATATTTATAAATATATATATATATATATATATATATATATGTATGTATTTATATGTATATATATATATAGTATAGGTATTATAATATAGGTGTATATACTCTCATTTTCGGATCGGATATTTACTGGGTTTCGTGCCTATGAAAAGAATGGCTCGTTGAACGTAATCGCAGGTTATTTATCGGGTGCCGCACGTTCACGATATACCTCTGTCTCTCTTCAATAAACGACAATAAGAATCGAGGAACGACGCGACACCAACTTCCCACGGATATAAATTTGTCGACGCGCCGTGCTCGCCGGATTGGTATCGGCCTTGACACGCATTCGATACGGGTCGTCGCCTACGTTGATCGTAGAAAAACGAAAAGGGAAAAGAGAAAGAAAATAAATAGTGAAGAAACGGAAAGGAGCGGAGATAAAAAGAAAGAAAAGAAAAGGAAACAAACAATCGATTAAAGTACGTTCAATTCTCGCGATAGTTTTTTTCGCGTGAAACGTAATTTCGTTAAGAAAAAAGAAAAAAGGAAGGAAAAGAAAAACATGTTCTCGCAAAATTTACTCTTCTTAAGGATCTCAAGAGATTGATATTTTAATACCTATTAAGCTTGAAGAAAATCTGACGAGAGGCGAGAGAGTTACGAGAATGAAATTATTTTTTATCTTTCATGCATCGGGTATACTGAAAGTTATTACATTATGATTCGTATGAAATTAGCTTCGGCGGTTAAAAAGAATTTAACAAGTATGGAATATAGTAACAAAGGACAATAAAAAACAGAAGAAAATGACAAAGGAACGAGGTTCTAAAAAAATAATTAATGGAATTGAATTAATTATATAACATACATACGATATAACTAATATGTATAACGACCAATGATCATCGGATTATATCGACGAGTAATCTTTTAGAAAATTTATTTAATACATTTTAAAAATTTCTTTGGCAATAATTAAAACTAAAGAAAAAAAAAAGGAATTCAAATTGTATCCATTTCTCTGATAAAGGATAAAAATCGAATATAAAAATTATTAAAATAGAAATTCCTTTTTATCTTTTATTTATTACATTGTAGAATTATTATTTGATTACGAATGTTGTAAAAAAAAAAAAAAAACAAGAAATATCATGAACGTTATTATGACTTTTGCGAAATTAATTAATCGCTTGTTAACGAACTCGTCAACATTATTTTTTTGTCCTTTTTCCTTTTTCCATTGATTAAAAACTTTTCTCTGCACTTTTATTAGGAACCAAATTCCTCTGCAGCGAGGTGATAGCATTGATAAGGAGCGAGGTGGACGATATTTGCCTGCAAATCATAAACTTCGAGGATCTGAGTTCGCAGCCTCCACCACAAGCTGCGATTCCACCACCGAGTCAGGCCAACAACAGGCTTGTTACGCGCTGTAAGTACGAAATTTTTTTTTTCTATATCTCCCATCTATCTATCTATTTATCTATCTATCTATCTGTCTGTCTGTTTGTCTGTCTGTCTGTCTGTAATGTATGTTAATCGAATATACGTCGAATAGAAAATATGTCGCTATTTATTCTATCGGTATACTTAAACGTTCGACAAGTATTTTAAAATGAATGATCAATATTTATTAATAGGATATTAGTACGTAATATAAATGATCCCTATCCTGATACATAAATTATTTACGTCGATCGAATAATCATATGTATGTACATATATTGACCATTTATTTTATAAAATAATCGTCACGAATTGATAAAAATACTTATTAAGATAATAATAGCGTAGAAAATAGATATATCTTTCTTTTTCCGAGTAATAGATATATCATTATACATAATTCTCTTTGATTTTGGAAATCAAAATGAAAATAAATTAACGATCGATAAATAAAATAGGAAAGATAAAATAAAATATTAAACTTCGCTGACGATAATAGTATTTCTAATATAACCAAATCGTACTTTCGAGCGTACGCAAATTCAATGTCAAATTCACCAACGAAATTTTCCTTTTTTTTATTTTTATTGTCCATCTTTTGTTCTTAACGAAATATTTTCAAATTCATTGGATTCGAATTCGTGTATCGTCGAACTCGCTCGAAAAAAAATTGCAGGTATTGCAATATCGTGACTTTTTCTTAACAAATGTCGAGATGGCGATTGAGTGAGGGGTAGAACTAGAGGGTAAGCGGGGTAGATTCATCGAGACGAATCATTCGACTTCTATCAAAGCTGGATGACACTATCAAGTGGCATACTCGTCGACTGTCGTCGTAGTGGTAACGATCGTTATTATGATCGAGAAATCGGGGTCAGGATTTAGCCGCATAATGAGTCTAACTGGGATCCTGCGGAGTTTACAAGGGGGTATTCTATGCGAACGTTTATGCTCGCACGCTCTTTTATACATGTAGTATTTAGATAGGTAGATAGAAACATAGACACATAGATATTCACACACATACACACACACAAGCATATATATATATATATATATATATATATATATATATATAGAGAGAGAGAGAGAGACACGGTATATATATACTGTATCTGTAAGTCTGTACACATTTACACGCACACACTACGCGTCTATAAGTATCTACATATGTATATGTAATAATTTTGTACATATATAAGTATGTATATAATAATTTACATAATAAATTATTATGTACATTTCCATAATAATTTACATTATTAAATTATTATTGTAACATATATATATATATATATATATATATATATATATATATACGTGCATATTATTTGTACACATATTGAAGATGCGCATAACACACATACATGTCTATAAGTACTTACACACACACACACACATACACACATATATATATATGTATATATATAATTATTAAATTATTTTTATAATATACATATGTGTGTGTGTGTGTACATATATATGCATATTATTTATAAATTTATTATAGATGCGCGTACACACACGCATATATACACATTTACCGTGTTTGTAAGTGTATACATACATACATACATACATACATTCATACATACATACATACATATATACATACATACATACATACATTCATATCTTTATATATATTATTTGTACATATATTATAGACGCGCGTCTAATCCAAGATAGGAAGGGACACGTCGTCAGCTATTATATCTGGAGTCGTTCGCTAAAACTATTTTTAGATAGCCGCGGTACGGAGTAGTCGGTTGAATGTGTGTGGCACGCCTAACGGTTAACCCTGACCCGATAATAAATGTTATGCCCTCGGATAGGAAGCTATAGGCATAGCTAACGTCGCGTCGCCTCGACAAACTCTTTCTCTCTCTCTCTCTCTCTCTCTCTTCACCCTCTCTTCTTCTTTCTTCTTCGATCTTACGTCGTTTTCTTACCTCCCTATCACAACCCCTTCCCCCTCCTCGTCTCCCATAACACGATGTTGAGACAACGCGATTAATCGATCTATCCTGAATGTCATTTGGTTTTCTTTCTTGTTTTTTTCTTCATGTTTTTTTCTTTTTCGACCGACGTATTCTCTTCGTTAGTTTCTGTCAAGTTTAAAACCAGAATAAAAGTTGGTCTAAAGATTATTCTATTTTTTTAATTTATTTTTTATATTATCAAATAGATATGCATATATAAAAAATATATGAAAAAATTTTGTTCTTTTAGGGAAGATTATCTCTTTTGTTATGTTTTGTTTATTATTACTTATCGGATCCAGTATTTGTAAATGAGTTTTAATCCGTTATTTAAATAAATGATCATTATATATAATAAAATATCAGTACGTTATACGGAATGGTCAAGTATTTGACAAATCAATACAAAAACTGTCGGTTGATTTTAAATATTTTTAAATGTAATAATTTATCGTTATTCGTGTTAATGCTATTTGTTATTTATTTTTTATATAATCAAATTGACATGTATATATAAAAAAAATTGTGTTCTTATAGGGACGATTATATCTTTTTTTTTTGCTTATCATTACTTATCAGATCCAGTATTTGTAAATGAGTTTTAATCAGTAATTCAAATAAATGATCATTATATATAATAAAATGTCAGTACGTTATATGGAATGGTCAAGTATATGACAAATCAATATAAAAACTGTCGGTCGATTTTAAATATCTTTAAAAGTAACAATTTGTCGGTATTTTATATAGACGTACAGTATTTATTAACAAACTCAAACGCAACCGCGACACTTCGTTATTTGTACTGTGTATTTATATTACGTATTGATATTTTCTTATAAATACCGAATCAAAATATTTTTATATCGTCGAGCATTTATTTTACAATATATTTACCATTAATTAATACAAATACCATTTCATATAAACAGACGGTGCGGTCTTTTTCTTTTAATGATTTTCCTTTTATTTTACACGTTTTATTTTATCCGGATGTTTATTTATTTATATATATATTTTTTTCTAAACAAAAACATTTTCTATTTGTTCGTTGAAAGAAACAATCTTTCGTTCATTGAAAATTTAAAATGAAATTCATCGTGTAAACAAAAAAAAAAAAAAAAGAAAAAAAATGAGAATTCTTCAAGTAAAGAATTCATAACGCGAGGAGAACTCATATTTCTCATATGCGCGATATATATAATATAATACGCGTCTCCCGTTCCTGGCAGTTAATTTCTTTTCTTCTTAAATCGAAAAGCTTGAATAATGTGTTGAATGTAAAAGAAAAAAAAAATATAATAAAAGAAAAAAAATAAAAAGATAAGGAAAAGGACGAGGAGGAAAAAATCTGTCAATTAATTTTGAAAGTCGAGAATCAAAAGTGTACCCACTCTATCGGGTACGGCGCATCGCAAAATTCTATCTTAAAATATGGTTGAAATGATATATGCATATATATATATATATATATATATATATATATATATATATGTGTGTGTGTGTGTGTGTATATAGAGAATAGTAGACAGTAATGATTTTCTTTTAAATTATGCAAATACAATAGACGGCAGAATCGAAAGTTTTCGAGATATGATAATACCATAAGTACGATTACATGTATATATATATATATATATATATATATATATATATATATATATATATATATATTCTGTTGCAGTACTCTAATTATATAATTGATTTTATCGTGCCAGTGCTATTTCGTCTATCCAACATAGAAAGCGTTTGTCCTTCCACTCGAAACTGCGAGCATTGCATCGTGATCGATCCTTCGTCGAGGCGTCGCATCGAGGCGTCCGATAGAACTCGATCGATATCATTGTATTTCGCTAGTTTTCCTCATTGCAGCTGCTTCTATATATAATACAATTATATACACGCGTATATATATATATATATATATATATATATATATATATATATTATATATACGTACAGGATAGACCTAAAGTCTGTAGAAGGGTACAAAAGTTTTCAGATGATTCAACAAAATCGATCACTATATTTTTTAGAATATATTATATATTAGCACGTTGTTCTTTCTTTTCTTTTCTTCGTTCGTTTACAAGCCTAATTACGAGCCTATAAAAGAGTAATTGATTTGTTAAATCACTTTGGAACTGTTGGCCCATCCTGTATATACATATAGATACATACATATCTATGTATCCAAGTAGTACTTTGTCTTGAAAGATTTGTGTGATCGGCTATCTTCGAGAAAGGAAAAGAATAAGAAGGGTGCGACAAAAAAAAAAAAAGAGAAAGAAAGAAAGGTAAATAAATAATTAAAAGTGGAAAAAAAATTTCAGGTATAACGTTGGTTTAAGACAAAGGTCGCAGCTGTTGAAAAAGTTTATTCGAGAAAAAAAAAAAAAGAAAAAATAAAGGAAAACAAGGTCGCAAAAATACTTTCTTCCATTTTCTTTCATATTTGATTCATTGATAGCAATTATTGGAAGCGAGGCTAGACACCATCTTATCGGACACGATAAAAACCATTCGCGTTATTCTCAACTTACAAGGGATATCCCGTTGGGAACTATTTAGAAACGAGCCAATCAATCCAAAGTCTCTGTCGTTAAACAACGCGCGATATCTTTAATAACTATTGGATAACAGAAGAACATAGAATATATATATATATATATATATATATATATATATATATATATATATATATATATATGACGTTTAATAAACGATCAATATAATACCTATATCTTGTTGCTCGTAGATATATAGATAGGAGAGAGAGAGAGAAAATGAGACAACCTATTATTATCGAATTTCTTTCATAACTTTTATTATTGCCGTTGCTGTTATATAATGAAACTAGAGAGAATCGTTGGGATTGGTCTTTTTTTTTCTTTTCCTTTCTTTTCTCTTCCTTCTTTTCTCCTTCTCACTTTCTTTATATTTAACTTTTTCCTTCTTCTTTTTTTTTCTCCGGATCGTTCGACCATTTTTATTGAAATATATATATATATATATATATATATATATATATATATATATATATATATATATTATAAAACAAAATAAGAAAAGAAAAGTACGAAATAAAAAGAGTACGATTGTTGATTTTTTTTTGTATTTATTTTCTTTCATTATAAATAAAGAAAATTGGCAAAGTTGAATGGGGAGAGTGATGATGGTAGGTGGGTGGACGTTGGTAGCTGGTGCGAGGGGAGGGAATCAGATATTTATTGTATCTCTTTAACGTTGACCGAGAATTAATTTCAATCCTGTATATAATTTCGTCCGGGTTATTGTATTTTTACGTAGGTTCAGTGACTTTATGCTTGGCGCGATATCAAATGTGAATTTGATTTTCCTCTTTGCCAACATTTGTTCGTTCATTCGTTCATTCGTTCGTAAGCGTGTTCTGACATATTCAGAATTTCGGGCCACCGACGATCGTTACAATTTCTCGCCCACGTATCCACCCAGTATCCGCGATAAGAGAGTAGGATAATACTGGCCAACGTTGAATAGTTTTTCCTACGGTTCGTTTAATCGACAAATCGCTACGAGACTATTCGCGACGAGAGAGAAGTTTTAAGAAGAAAGAAATATGTATGTATGTTTGTACATACGTACGTATTTATGTATGTATGTATATATGTATGTATGTATGTATGTAGAAAGAGGATACCCTGAAATAACACGCTAACTACTCGATCTATTGTTACGTACAGGCTGGTCCACGTAAATATTAACTTTAACGACGAAGTTGCAAACGTGCGCGTTGCGTCATTTCAAGGGGGAGAAAAAGGATAAGAAAAAAAGCAATCGAACACCTCCCCACCTATAACGTATTATTTAAAATATTATTCACCATTTCTAACCTCTTTCAAGGGACTAAACTTATCGACTATCCCATCTCTTTTCTTTTGTTTTTTTTTTCTAATTTTTTTGTTTGCTTTCGTTTCGGTTTATTACGTGGAACTTTGCTTTATTAACACCATACGCAACTTGAATGATATACAACGATCGTCTGCGTTTTTGTTTTTTCTCTCTATTTTTTTTTCTTTTTTTTTTTTTTCATTTTACAAAACACCCAATAACGAAATCGTATTTACTTTTTTCTCTCTCGCCTCTCTCTCTCTCTCTCTCTCTCTCTCTCTCTCTCTCTTTCTCGTCTCTCAATACCTACGTTATATTAAAAAAAAAAAAAAAAAAAAAAAAAAAAACAGATATAAATAACGGGAAGGGATCGTTATCGAATCCGTGGGGGAGGAAAAATTTGCGCGAATTAAAAAGTAAAAGATAGAGAATGGAAAAAAATGTCGTACGATCGATCGATAATATAAACGTAACGTTTGATTGTTAATCGTTGAAGTCAATATTTCGGTTATTAATTAATCAAAATGATATGTATTATTAACGTGGAACAACCTGTATTAGAGGCCCGTATTACTAACAGTGACTAATGTAATTCAATGACGTTGACTCGAGCAGTCGACAGGGCAAGGGCGTCCTTTCGCGCTGGCCTCTCGAGGACCGGTGTCGTTGGTCCACCGAGGGTCAGAAATCGGCCAAGAACAACGAGCAACTTACCTCATCGAGTCGCGGATGGGACCATCCTCGACGAGGACGCCTCTGAGAACTGGTAAGTCCTCTCAGAAAACGACATATTTTATAAGCCAAAGCTTCTTCTTCTTCTTCTTCTTCTTATTCTTCTTTCTTGTTTTTTTTTGTCTTATTTCTTTTCACTTTTCTTTCTACCTTTCTACCTACGCAGGGTGACTCGTTTATCTTTCTCTCTTGTTTTTTTTTTCTTTTTTATTTTTCTAACCAAATATCTCCGATCCAAATTGATTTTACGAACGAACGTTTCGAATGGAGGTTAACGCTTTAAAAGTTTTTGAAGGGTTGATAGTAGGGAGAGGGAGGAGAGAGATAGAGAGGGGGCAGAGGGGGAGGGAGAGGGAGAGAAGACATTTAATAGCGGTATCGCAGTTATCTCTTCGCAAGGGGGTTCTGTTACGGAAGATACGAAACTCGTGAATAATTGTTTCTTTCTTTCTTTCTTTCTTTCTTTTTCCTTTTCTTTTTTTAAATTTTTTTCCCTCTCTTTCAAGGAAAATTTCAATTGACATTGCAAAGTCGAACGAATATATATCGGTACGAGTCGAACGTACGCCTACGAGGCATAAATCTTCATTGTAAATTCATCGACGCTTTTAGTTTCCATCGAAGTCCAACGGACCGTGACTTAATCGCAATTTTTTTTTCTCGTTAACACACTTGACGATCGATTTTACGATCGGTCGGTGTTTTGTTTTTCTTTCCTTTCCTTTTTTTTTTTTTTTATGTATATACATTTTTTATTTTCATCGCGTGCACTTTCGACGAAGCTTTAATCATTCGTTCAGCGCCCACGAGGAACAAACAATGTTTCGCGATTACGTACGTACGTACGTACGTTAAACCTAAATCGTTAAACCTAATCAAGGCGTCGTAACTCGACGAAATGCCGAATGAAAGGATAAACTGCCCAATTACGTTGCATTATCGTTGTATTCGCATCGACGTACCCTATAAATTTTCTCGTTAGGCAGGCTACATCGATATACGTTAAAAAAAAAAAAAAAAAAAAAAAAAACAAAGAAAAAATTATTACGACTTTCGTATCGCGACACGAGAGCCATCGTCTATAAAATGGCCTGCGATACTGCGTATTAAATTATTTCTTCCCCTCTCCTCTCCCATCTCCAACCCTCCCTCATCTCTACTCCTAATATCCACGCAAATCAACACAAATTTTATTCGAAACTTTTGTTCATAGGATCAATAGGATATCGGAGATACTTCAACTTGTATAGTTTCTTGAAACGATATTAGTTAAATTATTATTAAACCCGTATGGCCTTTTACACAGCGCGCGCTTAATTACTATAGTCTTATAATCACATTTTTAATATTTCGTTATCTCATCTTGAAGAATTAGAATTGCTACGTATGCTATTATATGTGTGTATGTGTATGTATGTATATATATATATATATATATATATATATATATATATATATATATACACACACACACACACGTCGTTCCTTTCAATGTAGATAAAAGTATAATCTTAATAACTAACTCGCTAGAGTGACATAGGATTTTTTTTCACGTTTTCCCATGTGTATGTCCAACGTATGTAAGGCTGCAAAATAAAACATAAAAACAAACACAAACACAAGCACACACACACACACACACGAGAACAAACATACGTATACACACAGAAAGAGCGAAAGACAGATAGACGGATAGATAGAAAGGGTAAAATCATAAAACAAAAGGTAATCCAATTTTCTACGGTTGTGTGACCTCGGGAAAGTTTCTATCCCTTTCCAATCTTTTTTTCTATCACGAAGTTCCGTTTCCCCCTCCCCCCCTCTTATCAATCCTCACTCCCCAAAACCCTACGTTATCTCGAAATAATAATAATATCTATGACGAATCGTCGACAAATATTTGACAGGTTCGTGGTCGGTGTTAACGATGATCGTAGATTTGTTTTTAATAAAAACGTCGTAATTTTTGTCGAACGGATAAACGTCATTCTAACGTACATATCTACGTTACGTTAGAATATAAATTTTAAACTAAGGATATTTCTAATTACGTTAGAGTGATCGATGATAAATTCGAGAAAGCTCCGAGCTAGAAGATTAACTCGTCTCTAGTTCTCGAATGAAACATTCGATCCGTATTATTCGATATGTAACGCGCGTAGAACGAAAATTGCGATTGGATTTTGAAATGAACATTGAGGCCTACCGAGCTAGAGAACGGGTGGGGTGAGCTTTTGGGAGCTATCGAGCTACTATACGAACCGGGATATAAAGCCACTGAAAACTTAAACCAGTCGTTCTAATTTTCACGAGAGTCCTAATTCCGTACGAGAAACGTGCTCGGTACAATTTTAAGAAGTGGCGGGGACGGGGGCAACGGATGGAGGAGGAAGAGGTGCACGAGGAAATGGAGGAGGATTCGAGAAAAGAAAAATTAACTCGACTGCAAAATAAAAGGGCCGGGGGAGGGTGGTAAACGTTAACGTCTGTGTACTCTTATCTTTTCTCTCTCTCTCCCTCCCTCTCTCTCTCTCTCTCTTTTTTTCTCTCTTTCTTTGCTCTTTTTTCTTCTTTTTCTTTCCTTCCTTCTTTCTCCCTTTTTTTCGACGGATAAAACCAAAGGCGATGAGGGGAGGGGCAGGGGGCACGGGGCAAAGGGCCAGGGGGTAGAGGGGGAGTCGGAGAAAAGAAAGAAATTTTAATCAAGCAAATTGCACGATCTAATTTTTTTCCTTTTTATTCCAGTCGTGATCGAGGTTCGATCGTAGGTGTATTACGAATCGACGTTTTAATTAGATTTATTTTATTGTCGAACTATGAAAAATATGATGGAAATAGGAAGAAATCGAAATGTATCAAACGTATCAATTGTTAGCGTCGAATATCAAATGAATGAATTAAATTTTTTTTTTCGTCATTTTCAATTTAACATATTGAATTACACGAAATGGATAAATCAAAAATGATTTTACACGTGGAATCGGAGAGAATTAATTTTTCATTTAATTTTGAGACGTTGAGTACTGTAATAATAATAATAAAAAAAAAAAAAAAAAAAACAGAAGAAAAGAGAAGGAGAGAGAAAACAACACCTTCGAGCCGAATTTATTATATCTCGATTTTATTGTACAAATTATCGATTCTGTTTTCTATACAAATAAGTAAATAAATAAACCGGTGTGAAATTTTATCGATGAAAATTATCGATGAAAAAATATTTTTCGTTTATCCAATGCAAATACATATATAATACCGACGAAATACGTAGAGAATTTTTGATCAAATCGAGACGACATTTTTATTTTTTCTTCTTTCTTTCTTTTTTTTTTCGCTTTCGGCGTTCTTCGTAATACATTTTTTACTTGTCGATTTCGAAGCTCGCTAACTGACGCTAAGAATCTCTCTCTCACTCACTCTCTCTCTCTCTCTCTCTCTCTCTCTCTCTCTCTCTCTCTCTCTCTCTCTCTCTCTCTCTCTCCCTTTCACTCTTTTTCACAGCCAGTTGAGCCTTTGTGTCTCCAACACGATTCTTCGTTCCGCGGAACTAATTTCCGTGGAACGATGCGATTGATCGATCGGATATTCTTCGTTCGGGAGCAATTCCAAATCCGTCCATTGTGCAAGAACGATTCCAATCGAGCGAGCAATCTAACCACTACTGACCTCTCAACTTCAACTATCGCTTTTCTATCCACTTTATCCTTGCGCGCGATTCTTAAACTTTCGCGATCGTTTGACCCTTTCCACCCCCTTACCCTCTCCCTTTCCTCCTACCTACTTACCTTCGGTATCATCACCTTTTTTTCTTTCATGTTTTTTTCTTTTCTTCTCTCTCTCTCTCTCTCTATCTCTCTCCTTCTGTTCCCTTTTTTTCTTCATCTCTTCCTTCCTTTCGTTATATCGATCAACGAAAATATGCTTTGTAATGCATCTAATCCTCGTATAATACGTTTCGATAAATTGTATAAACAACCCTTTCGACAAAGCGTATATATGTACTTACATACGTACGTACATACATACATACGTCATTCTATTCAACGAAAATATTTCCTCTTTCGAAAAGGAAATAATGACCAATTAAAAGATTACAAGTATTAATTGTTACGTTTCAATTAATATTGTATCGTATGTATGATGTTCGATCGTTAGCAAAGAATTAGATTGGATCTCGATTTATATTTATATTCGAAAAAATATTTTACGATAGCGCGTTTACGTTCGCATTAGAATAGAAAAATAAAAAATAAAAAATTCGTCGATTACGCTTGTTACAATTCGATTTTATTACTTTTCTTTTTTCGATCGAAGGATTCGATTGGAAATAATTGATTATAATTAATAATAAGATCGTTTAACGAGCTTTGAACTTCGAGCTATTTCATTAATTATTTGAGAACGTTCTAAGGGGAAAACGATTTTCTATATATGTTTTTTTTTTTTTTTTTACTAAATTGTTATTTTTTTTTTACTAATTTGATAATTATTGTAATATACACGAAAGTGTAATGAAGAAGAACAAGATCTTTCATTTTTTTTATTTCTTTTTTTTTAGAAAAAAATTTTCTTATAGAACTTTTTCGTAGATCTCTTGAATATTATTGAGAAGATGACTCTCTCTCTCTCTCTCTCTCTCCTTCTTTCGATATATATATTTTTTTATATATTTTTTTTCTAAACATCGACAATTATTATACATAAAAGTGCATGCAATAAAAAAAAACAGGAGAATTCAATCGATGGCCAAGCCAGACGATAAAAAATAGATACACATCCATCGTAAATTTCAATATGCCAAAAGAACGAATCTTGTTTACCGTACTGTTGTGTTCGTGTCGAGTAGAATAAAAAACATGTTTTCGATGGTATCTGTTGTTTCAATAAAGGACACGTGGGATATATAGTTATTTTGAAAGAAGGATTTAGGCGAATGATCTAAATCCAGGGTTTGAACAGTTTCTTCTATCTCGTGGGTTGTATCATCCTCCTCATCAATCTCTCTCTCTCTCTCTCTCTCTCTCTCTCTCTCTCTCTCTCAATTTTCTATTACATATTTACACACGGAAAGCTAAAAAAAGAAAAAAAAATTGATTTTTCATAAATATTTTTCAGTTGATATTATTATCCCTCAACAAATTCACTCACGCATGACGCCAATTGGTGAAATTGTTTACGTTACCATGACGCCTGTGACGTCGTTTGATCTCGTCGATAATATCAAATGTATAAAAAAAAATTTAATTGTATTTGTATAAGTATTTTTGTGTGTGTGTGTGTGTTTTTTTTTGTAGACGTAAAGAATGCGTTAAAAATATTCATTAGAAAATTTCAAAAAATTGACGAAGCCAAGTCGGCTTCTCTGGATTCAACGACCAACCCCCGTCCCATCCTCTCTCCACCCTCTGGGAGTTAAACTTTAAACGCGCTCGTACATACCCCTTTAATCTAATGGTCGTTTGATCGACTGACTAATTGGTCGATTTTAGTGTAGCATAGTAGCTATATTAGTCTCATTAGAGTGGGGAAAAGCATAGAACTCGTGATGTATGATGGTGTCAAATGGTACGGATCGTCTTTCACAATCTTACAGTACCGGATAACTAGTGTCCCAAGGGTTTTTAGATCGTTAGATAAAAATGGGGAAAAATGGGATGGTAGTTGAGGCTAAAATAATAGTAGTAATAGTAGTAATAGTAGTAATAGTGGCGGTAATAGTTAGGATTAGGTCAGATTAGAGAAACGACGAGACGTATCGAAAGGTATAACTAATGTGTCACGTGATGCAAGTACGTAGGATACATGAGCGGTTACATCGGGGTGACACTGTCTTATGGTGTGGAGGATTGAATGGGGAAAGGGTTAATGCGACTTCAGGCGTATCCAAGGTGAAATAATTTTCCTGGCAATCGTAAAATGGTTAGGGCCGTATTCGCGCTCCCAAGTACTTCGATCCGTGCACTCTTCTGTCCTTGACAATCAAATAAATGATATAATGATTCTTTGTTTTATATATAATATTTTACTTTGCCCAAGTGAACGTACACACAAGCATATTTGTTTGTTTTACCTCGCGGTCGTTCGTTCGGCTTAATATTTTCTCTCTCTCCCTCCCTCTCTCTCTCTCTCTCTCTCTCTCTCTTTCTCTCCCTGCACGTCTTTGAAAATAGTCGACTGGTAGCGAAATCGCGAAACGTTGCCATAATCTGACATATTTGAGAAACGAATAATCGTGTACAAGACGACACGATGAAAGAGAAAGAGAGAGAGAGAGAGAGAGAGAGAGAGGGAGAGAGAGAGAGAGAGAGAGAGATAGATAGATAGATAGATAGATAGAAAGAGAGAGAAAAATAGAGAGAGAGAGAGAGAGAGAGAGAGAGAGAGAGAAAGCAAGCGACATAAACTATCCTCGAAAGTGGAAAGCACGGAAAACGACAGAGAGTAATGCGATGCACTGTCTGGTGGATGACCTTGAAGGGAGACAGCGACTGCCGAAGACAGGATAGTTCCTCTCTTTCTCTCTCTCTCTCCCTGTTCCTCTGTCTCTGTCCTTCTACCTGCCTTTCTCTTTCTCTCTTCAAGGTCAATTTACCGCTTCTCTTCTTTAGCCTTTACACGCGAGAACGAAACGATCGAGGTTTGGTATCACGAACCTTCCCTGCGAGTTAACTAATCTCGATGCGATCTTTTCATGGGACAAAAAGCTGATACTATATTATAATCGTCTTTCGTAATTTTTTTTTTTTTTTTTTTTTTATTTATTTCTCTTTTCTTTATCTCCTTCCCCTTTTTCCTCGCCAATTATTCCCGAGGGTCAAACTAATTATTATTATTATTATTATTTCTCTTTTATTTTTATTAGGTTTCCATCCTTTCAAGGACATATTAGGAGTATATGCAGGTACATTTATAATTTTTCATAAATGTCGTACGTGTAATTGGTCACGCCTTCCATTCGATGTTGTTTTTTTTCTTTTATTTCATTTTTTTTTTCTTTTGGATATGCGGAATATCAGCTGTTGAAGCTGATGCAATTGAAATGTCTTTTGCAAATTTTTTTTTGCACATCAAAATTGATATATATATATATATATATATATATATATATATATATTTTTTTTTCTTTCAAATTTTTTTACCGTTCAATACATTTGAAGGATATTATTTATAATTTTTGGAATATATCAAATATCTGCAAATCCGTGTAATATGCGTCCACACGTCTTAGTAAATGTTATTTATTATTTTCTTTCGTTTGTTTTTTCTATATTTTATAGTCGATTTTGTATACTTGTCGTTTTCCTTTTTCCTTTTCTTTTTAAATACACTTTTTGCTTGTCAAACTTATTGTATTAAGTTTTTTTTTTATTTTTAAAGAACATTGATTGATACCTATATAATATATATATTTTTCTTCATTTATCTGATCTTGTTTCGATTCTTTTTAAATATATAAAATGAATATACATAAGATATATCCACACACACTATATCTATATGCGTGTGTGTATTGGACACGCAAATATTAAATTTTTTTTTAGGAGGTTTAAATTTAACATATATTGTTTTTCTTACGGGGATGACGGTTATGAAGGATAAATCAGAATATTTACGAGAAGGAAATACGAGACGGATATCTTAAATTTTTCCCAAGTCAGGGAGAAACGATGCGTCATCGCGCTGAGTAACCCAAAACTCCATTAAAAACGTCGCAACGGCGACGAGGAAGGAACTTTCCGCTTTCTGGCCCGCGTTTCAAGGCGAGCCGCGTGATAACACGCAACGTTGCACGATAAAAACTTTTCATTGCTGGTAACGACTTCGACCTGTCAACGAGGATCTAGTGAAAAGAATTGTAGAAATTTATTTTTCACCAATCCATAAATAGAATCATATATTAATTTTCATTCCGACTATTGAGAAAAAAAATGTAATTTTAATATTTATTATAAAGATTAATAAAATATATAAAGACCCAGGGAGAGATATATTGAATATTCATATTTGACTAATTTATTAGAGGCATAATATGAAACGATGAAATAGAGATACAGAAAAAAAAATTTATAACGGAAAATAGTTTATCTCAATCGATCTTTCGCATACAATTTATTTATTTATTTATTTATTTATTTATTTATTTATTTATCTATTATCTTTTTAATTCTTCGATTTAATTAATATTTCATTTTCAATTACCATACGGAAATAGGATTCATTTTAATTTTCGCTCGTGATTATTTTGGAAACAAATGGATAATCACTATTTGTTATAATAATAATGAGATATATTAAAAAATAAAAATTAGTGAAAAAGACATATTTGGCTGATTGATTAAGGGAAAACCATGGAACAATGAAATAATATTTAAAATGAAGTTTGTTAGTAAAGCTAATTTATGTCAGCCTGTCATTTATTATTTTTTATTTCTTGAAATTTAATAAATTTTTTTTTCAACGTATAGCGATATTAATGTCTTAATTAGCGTAAATGAAATATCTTGGCTTATTTGAAAATGATTTATTATGATGTTACTTATCATCATCATCATCATCATCATCATCATCATTACCATTATTATTATTATTATTATTGTTGTTGTTTCTTCATGGAAAATAATATCTACGAGCTCGGTTATCGCTATAAATCTTTCATTATATAATCTTCGGAGTATTTATTTCATGTACATACGTACTCAATCTCGTCAAAAAGTTTGTGTATCTCGAAAAAAAGTGGAGAGGTCTGATAGTAAAGAAATAATTTCCCTTCTTTTTAATTTCACTCTGTATCCTCTCATCTTCGTTAAAAAGCAGACTATTCGATATCTCGAAAAAAAGGTGGGCTTTATTGAAATCTGATAAGCCGAGGTGGCTCCCCGTCGAGATTGGCAACGTTTCGTTCTCGAACAGATTATAAGGAAATCTTTTGGTCCCCAATCTCTTATCTTCCTCGAGTAATACATACTCTAAACTTTTCGAGGTTAAGAGGAAGTGGGTAGTGGAATGGGGAAAAAAAAGGAAAGAAAAGAAAAAAAAAGAAAGTTGGACCAACGAGACACGAAGGGTTTTGAAGAAAAAATTCGATCACTTTGTGCCCTCTAAGCCTGACTGACGACTGCGATGAGAGAAATAAACAGGAAAAAAGGAAATGAAAAGAAATGAAATAAAAGAAAGAAAGAAAGAGAGAAAAAGAGTGGAAAAGAAAAGAAAGAAAGAAAAGAAAGAAAGAAAATGAAAGAGAAAAGCCTTCGAGCTTCCCGTTGTCGGAAGGAGATAAAATTCTGACTTTGATTCCGACCATTTTATTTAAAACACGGTCCTCCATATCGTTAGGATTTAAAGAATAATTTAAAACAGAAAAGATAGGGGGGGGAGGAAGAAGGGGAAAAAGTAAAACTGAGGATAATTAAAAGGAAAGGATATACAAAAATGTTGAGCAATAAAAGAATAATGAAAGAGGAACCGAGTGGGAGGGATGGAGGGAGGGAGGGAGGTACAGTTTGGTAGGAGGGTCAAGTGACATACGAGCGTCATTTAGTTAAAAGCCATGACATTTCGAGACGCAACCCAATTTCCATGTCTCGGAACGAACACTTTTGTAATCTAAGCGAAAACGCGACGTAGTCGTGACTATAATGTTTCACGATAGAAAGTTTATATTTCTCTTTTTTCTTGTTTTTTTTTTTTTTTTTCTTCTACTTTTCTTTCCTTAAAGCAACTAACAACTTTTGCATTACCGCAAGTTCGATCGTATACATACATAAGTAACATATAGCTACGTTGTATGTACATATAATACGTACGTATTATAAATGAAAGAGGCTTTACTTTAGAAATCAGACACGTTCGATTTCAATATCATTTATTAACATGTTCGCTGTCGTAAAAAATTTTATGTCCACTGTTATCTATCCGTAACTTCAATATTTTATTTTTACTAGAAAATGAAAATTATGGATTCTTCTTTTTTTTTTTCGTAGACGAGCTTTATACTATCCTTGTTTTACATTGTAATACTGTAAAAAATGTAAATATCAGATATTTGACATCGATCACGTCCAGTTATTCGCTTTGTTTTAAATTGTCTTATTAGATGATATTCGCCATATTATATAGTAATTTATTCTTTAAGATTATTCAGCTGATTCGCAGTGTCATTAGGAGAGTAAAGATTTTATTAACATGTGCAATATTTTATAATCATAATCCATAGTTTTACACTATTCCCTAAAGTGTATTATTTTATATGATTATTAGATTAATTCACAAATAATATATTCTTTTTATTTGTAAAAAACACACGCGATGATCATTATGCGACAGCTACAATCAAATTGAAAAGAAAAATGTTTATTAAAGATTACAGATACAATATTACGTTCACTCATGATTCTATGCATGAATACATAATTTAATGGGACAATTTAATGGCGATTAATTTCTCATACTTATGTAACATTGCATAAGCTCACATATGACACTATACTATTATAATTATATCGTAATAAATTCTACTTACTTGTAACATCAAATAATGGCCGTTATAAACAAACTGAAAAAGATAAACGATAGTAAGGGTTAATCGTTATAAAAGTAAACAAATTTATTAGAGACGTAAGATTACGTTTACGCGTGATTCCATAAATAAATACGTTAATGCATACACAAACACTGTACATACATGAAATAATTATATTTTAATAAATAACCCCGTTGATTGTAACATCACGTGCGTTATGTCGTTTCTAGAACGATACGTAATACTAAATCTACGTAGAACAATTTTATTATAACAAATTTAATCGTGATACAGCACGATGATTATCATGTAATCACCGTAATCAAATCGCGAAGGCAAATGATAATAAGTGTTAAGTACTCCATTGCAGTTAACCTTTTAATTAGAGAAACAATATTACGTTTATACATGATTCCTCGCACACAAACACACACACACACACACACACACACATACGTATATACTTAACTGGTTATACATACAGTACAGTACGTAGAACAATATACAGGAAAGTTCCAAGTTTCTAAGGACGTTGAGAAACGTTTAGAGATAAGACATCGAGTAGCGAGATGACAGCAAATTGCGTAGGGATATGTGGAAGGATAACGGAAGAGATGATAGTAATAGTGGTCGTAGTGATGATAATAGTGATAGTGATATTGGTAGTGGTAGTAGTAGTGGTAGTAGTAGTAGTAGTAGTAATAATAGTAATAGTAGTAGTAGTAGAAGTAGTAGTAGTAGTGGTTACTGTCATGCTGACAACGGAACTTGCTTTCAAGGCGAATGCGAACCCAACGTATTTCAGGGTAAGCTTTCTGAACACGCAACGTTTTACTACCTATGCTTGGTCTGTTGGTGCTATGCGCAAAATTCTAAACCACGAATGACAAAGGAAACGACCGATCGAATCTAATTAATGGAGTAGTCCGTTTCGAAACTTCCTAATGTTGTTTTATGATTGAAATCGATAGAATCTCTGAACTAATTCCTCTCTCTTTCTCTCTCTCTCTCTCTCCCTCTTGATACTCTTTCCCTTTGGATCGTTAGAATCGATTAGAAAATTTATACATTTTAAGGATACGCGATATATCTTCGTGTGATGTTTCGTTTAATACGTTTAGTACTTTTTTCTTTTTCTTTTTAATATTGAAATAAAATGATGGACATTTTTTATTGAGTTTGATTAGTTGAGTAACGTTCGTTATTAGAGAAAAACATTTGCATTTGAAAATAATAATAGTTATTTGTTGTCTCCGTTCGATCGTTGCATATACGAAAATTCGTATGAGATTGCGAAAAATGATATTTATATGGAAATTTTCTTTGTTTTTTTTTTTTAATACATTCGCCGATGAGATTAATATGTATGGATAAAGTTATTGTTAAAAAAAAAATTAAAATTAAAATTAAAAAAAAAAAAGAGTAAAACCGGAAAAAAGAACATAGAAAAGAAAAGCGTGCATCACAAAAGTATGATTTAATTCTTTAAACGTTGAATTACCTGCCACACGTAGACGTATTATTTAATAATAATAAATGTAGTAATTCATTAAACACTTTGTCGTGGGTATAGAGCGAAGCGCGAAAATATTTTTATTTAAAAGACAAAGAAGAAACGATATAAATATTTATTATATATTTATCGTTTAGATTATATGTTATACATATATACACATATACTGCGTGAACAAAACGAAACGATATTTGTATGAAAATATTCTTCCTTTTTTCTTGTTTTTCTTTTTTCTATTTTCCATTATTATTATTATTATTATTTTTATTATTATTATTATTATTATTATTATTATTATTATTATTATTATTATTATATTTAATCATACGTATCGAGGGTTTAATATGTACTGAATAAACGGAAGGATCGATACTCGTTATGCAGATAGAAAAGTGATGCATCGATCGAATTTAAATGATAGCGAGTGACCATCGTAAGAACATCGTGCGATAGGATAATCTCCGTAATCGTCGTAGTTATGTCCATAGTTCAAGGCTCTTATACTTGATTGTTTCGAGTTGCGACACGTAAGGGACATGTAGTTACTTACACGAGGTTGTTCTCTTTGACAAGAACAACGTAAAGTATTTACCTATTTTACTCAACTCTTTAAAAATCTATGTAATGCATTCAAATGGTGTGTTACCACTAACGCACGTATATACTTACTATTTCTATTTTATATTACTTTTTCTTTTGTTTATCACTTTTATTTACTTAGTTCTTTTGCCAATCTTATTGTCTTTAACTTATTTATTTATTTATTTTATTTTTTTTTATTTTTTATTTTTTTTTTAATATATACCCCACGAACGTTGATAAGTTAATACGCTCGTATCTACACGCGTCTATGTATTTTTAATTTTTTTAGATTAAAAAACATTTCTCTTTTCATTCTCTATTATTCTTACGTGAAGCAACCACGACATATAATTTTGAAATTTTAATATACGATCGTATGTAAGATACGAGAGATAATTTATTGAAGAAATTTATTTTAAAAATATTCAAAAATAAAAAACCTTTTGTTCAATATTTCCCATCGTACCTCATTATATTTTCTAACTCGCTTCACGATTTAATATAGCATATTCGTTATATAATAATATCAATTAATAATAGTAATCAATAATAATACTTAATAATAGTTAAACGAATAATAAAAATATATAATGATATTAAATACAAAATATATATATATATATATATATATATATATATATATATATATTATAGTATTATTGAAGTATTAATCTATTATTTTTAATATATATTACCAATTGTCCCATAAATTTAATATTTCATAATCAATTAAAAACATCAATTCATTTTTATGAAGATATGCTCATCTGCTTAATTATACGATCTACGATTAATCGTATTTAAGCAGGAGGTATTCGAATTCCATTTAGTTTTCCTCTTTTCCGGGTAAATCGAACACACCCAACGTTGGCGTGCCACTCCGGGAAAAAGGATAATCTATTTTCCGTCCATGCAAATCTCGATCGGTCTATCGTCTCTCCTTTTCTCACCCTTTCTCTTTCTCTCTCTCTCTTTCTCTCTCTTTCTCTTTCTCCCTGGAGAATAGACCCTGGAGATTCAACTCATATTAAGCCAATTAATTGATGCCGACACCATCGTTGTAATTCAATATTTCTGAAACTCATCGAAAGGACACGTACGAGGTACTCCATTTTGCCGCATTCTGGTCATGCAAATTCTATGAACCCACCCTATAATGGCGTGCGCAAAGACAGAGACGGAGATAGAAACAAAGATAGAGATAGAGATAGAGAGATAGAAAGAGAGAGAGAGAGAGAGAGAGAGAGAGAGAGTGAGAGAATCTCCATCGTGATGTAAAAGAAAGTGAGAAAGTGAGAAAGAATAAAAGAAAGAGAAAGAAGATGGAAAGAGAAGGAAAGAAAGAAAAAAGAAAGAAAGAAAGAAAAATGGCCGTCCATTAGGTGGGATCTATTTGTATTACGAAATCACTTTGTCAACAGGGTAAGCGAGGAATCGATGTCAGGGTTGCCTCGACATAGCTCGTTCTAAACGTCGATAAATCCTTCGGTTCACCGCGAACGTTCTCCCTTTACCATTGATCTCGTTCACCGATAAAATATAAAATTCAAATCCCCCCTCTTCTCACGAACGTATACCGCACACGAGAATACAAGCGGAATAACGATAAACGGTAAAGAATGTCGATAAAGAGAAGTGATAGCTTATTTTTTTACATTCCTATAAAATATTTTCGTGTTTATTTTATATGAACGATAATTTCTCTCTCTCTCTCTCTCTCTCTCTCTCTCTCTCTCTCTCTCTATCTCTCTCTCTTTTTTTCTCATTTCAATTGAACATTCTTTTCGTTTAAGAAAAGAATGTTCAGGGAATTTAAAAATCGATAGAAGTAAAAAAAATAGAGAGAAAAAGAGAGAGAAAGAGAAAGAGAGTAAATAATTACCTACCGACATGAATAATTCTAAACAAATGTGTATAATTATTATACTGTAAGCGCATATTTTATTATCGTCACAATGTTAATAATATATTAGAATATTTTATCAATTTTTTTCTATCTTTATTTCTTTAATAATAAGATAAGAGCATATCTTATTAAAAAGAAATTGAGAAAATTATCGTTATAATATTTTATGATATATTGTAATATTTTATTAGATCTAAGAGTTTATTTTATTCTTTTTTTTTTAGACGTTACAATTTTTTATTATAAAAAAAAAAAAAAACAAAATATATTATATCGTAACGTCAATATCGATGTAACGATGTTTTTTTGTAAACTTCTGTTTTTTTATCGTCTCGGATTTATTGGAAAAAGAAATAAATAAATAAATAAAATTATAAGGAGTCTTAAAGAGAGGGAAATAAAAAATTGCTCTTATTGATTAAGAAATAAAGTGAAAAGATAAAAGAAAATAGCGAATAAATGGAAGAAAAAAAATGAGAAGAAATTTTATTACAATTTTGAATAAATAAAAATGACATAATTAGTTGATAACATAAAAGACGTATTTTGTGGGTTTGTAATTTCTCAAAAACTCCTATTATTTCTGCCCAATCGACATGAAATTTCGTATAATTGCTCTTTATGATCCGACGGAAAATTTAGGCTACTTAACTGACGGAAATATTACCTATAAAACAGGCTACGAGGCTTTAAACGAGTGCAATGGAGAGAGAGAGAGAGAGAGAGAGAGAGAGAGAGAGAGAGAGAGAGGGAGGGAGGGAGAGAGAGAGAGAGCAAGAGAGAGAGAGAAGGTTGGTATACGACCGACGTAAAATACGGACCGAGAGAGACAAAATGAAATTTTGAATTTAGTTACACCAGAAATGCATTGATTGAGTGATTTACGATTGTGACTTGTGATCTATGTTCCATGTTCCGTGTTTTGTATTCCGCGTTCCCTGTTCCGCCTTTCGTGTTTTCGCGTTCAGCGTTCCATATTCCTTGTTCCATATTACTTCTAAGAAAGAAAGTACAAAAATGTTTTTTTCTTGTTAAGCTCGTCCGTGATGCTTCACGAAGTAACAACAAGTAATTACTAGTGGATATCGTATAATATATGTACATCTAAATGAATATATAAAAATATTAAACAAAAAAAAAGAAAAAATAATGACATAAAATATATATATATATATATATATATATATATATATATATATATATATATTATTGAAATTAATATACCTGTAGAGAGAAAAAACAAACAGGCGAAGGAAAAAAAAATGAGTATGAGGAGGGGGTTAGGGTAGAAGGTGCCACCAGAGACACTCGCAGCACTTTTCTATTGAAACACGAAGGAATGAAAATCTAAACGATTCGTATCAATGAGTTCAAATTCGAAGAAACATAACGTGTTCATCTCTCTCTTACTCTCTCTCTCTCTCTCTCTCTCTCTCTCTTTCTCTCTCTCTCTCTCTTTCTCTCTCTCTTTCTCTCTCTCTCTCTCTCTCTCTTTCTCTCTCTCATCTCTCTCTCTTACTCTGTTTGTATTTCAAAGAACGTCAGCAAGTTTTCCCGCAGTACGCTGAAAACGTTTCGAAGGCCGGAACAAAACTTCCCCACCGTCTCTCCCCTCTCTTCGCTCCCTTTCACTCCACCCCTCATCCATTCCCGAGACGACGTTCAGCAATAAAGAAACGGAAACGCCATTATGAAATTTTTCCGGATACCGGACACGCTCGAACGAAAGCCGAAAGCGAGTTTTTCGACGGTCGAGCCTCTCTCATCGTTCTCTTCGTTTCCGTAGATGCAATATGCTTCCATCTTCCCCCACCCCACTCCCACTCCCTCTCTCTCTCTCTCTCTCTCTCTCTCTCTCTCTTTCTACCTATCTCTATCTTTTTCTCCTTTCTACTTTAATTTTTCTATCTTTGTACTTTTCGGTTTCTTTTTTCTCTCTCCTCCTTTTCTTTCTTCTTTTTCTTTTTGTCTATTTGCCGATGTTAAACGAATCTTGTGGATCGATTCAACTTGTATCGTTTTATTCGACGGATCGTATTTTCCTTTTTTGTTTTCTATCGCGACGATAATCGATTGTAATTTTTATAGAAATGCGTTCAAATCAGCAAGGATTGATTTTATCGTTTAAAAAGAGACATTATTTTTTTCTTTTCTCGACTACGATAGACCACTGTAATAATCTAATCAAATATATGTTTGAGTCGCTTACTTCCCAAAACAACTAAATCCATAAATGAAAAAACGGAGAAATGTGATGGTATAATACAAATTAACTTTTTAAAATTTCCTTTTAATATATAAATTCAAATAAATATTGTAGAAGGTATAAATGCAGATCGCAGCTTTCATCTTACTACATATAAAGTGAGTAAGATAGAATAGTATTGGAATAATCGTTATTACTGAAAGAAACTTTATTTTTTATTCAACGGCTCAAAAAAGTGTTTGATATTAAATAATTGAATGGTATTAAATAACGTAAAATTGGGGAAATTTATTATGAATATGAAGAGTCAGAACGACCATTGAGTGCCTCGACACTTAAATATAAAAAAAATTTTAAAAGGGGAATTAATCGATTTGACTTCGTGAACGGTTAATATGTATAATAGAAAGTAAAAAATTTACAACTTTTCAAGAATACGTCACGCGCACACACATATATACAACGTAATTTACATTTACATTCACTGCACCGTCATAATGATTCGTCAAGTGTCGCTCGCTTGAAAATTAACGATGGAATATTTAAAATATCGGAACGTTTAAATTCCAGTATGTAACATCAAATACATCCCGTTTATTGCTATCATGTTGATTAATTATCATTTTTATAGAAATATATTTTATCGGATAAAGATTAATTTTATTTTTTAATGCAGCCAAATTTTGTTCTTCTCGATGACAATAAACTACCGTAATAATAATATAATAAAACAGACGTTCTTTTTGACGTTTGGATTTTATATTTACTTTTCTTTTTATTCCTAACAAAAGATACGGTAAACTATATATATATTATATTGTCGTATATGAAATATACAAATATATATATATATATATATCTTTTTTCTTTTTCTTTTTTTTTTAGCAGAAAATAAAACATTTACCTCTTTACAAGAATAAATTACACGCTTATACAACATTATTTACACTTACATTCACCGTACCGTCATAATGATTTGACAAGTGTCGCTGGCTTGAAAATTAATGACGAAATATTGAATATGTCGTAAAGTTGAAATACATACCATACGAAATAACGTCGAAAATATATCTTCGAACGTTTGATCCAACATCCACACGATCTCATTCATAATTATTCACTTTAACCCTATTTGTGCGCACATCAAAGTAATTTCAAGTTGTGCGCTTGGAGTGCATTACAACCCAACAGGCACTTTGAACGGCTGTCATTTATACAGAACGAACAATCGTTACTCGAACAAAAGTACTGTATATTCTTTGAAGCTTCGAAAATAATAATCAGTAGGTTTGAAAACGCATTTCTCAATTCTGTCATTATCAAAAAGAAGAAAAAAGAAATGCATGAATCGTGCTACAGGTAAATTGTTTTAATTTGAGCTCAAAGTTGATCTCGGGAAGGGGGGCTTGGTATCCTGCATCCCACAGGCACGACTAGGGTTAACCATCAGTCAGCTTCACTATCTAACGTTGATTTAATTCGATTTAAACGCTTCAAGAACTAACAAATCATTTCGATCGAAATTAAGTACCAATCGATTCTATTAGCGTATTCAGATTGTCGGTGGTTGGGAAACGCGCAATAAAGAAAATAATATGTACATACATTAAATAGCAAGGGAGATCGAGCGCAACAGTGGTGCTTAACAAAACAAAGTCGCCATATTTACGTTAGCGGCGGTGTACACACAGAGAGACGCATGGACGTCTTGTTTCTGTATCGTGTTCTGCGGGTTGAGGTTACGTATCGATTGTCGAGTCTGACCTAACACTGACACACTTCACTCGCGAGGTCTGACCTCTGTTCCGTATCGTGTATCGACCATTACCATAACCTTAGGATTTATATAAGTTTATCGTCCACGAGCGCTTCCACGATCATTCCTAACGAGCAAGCAATGATGGCCACCTTATCTTTCGATTGCAACGATAACAAAAACGTTTATATCTGTCCCATTATCTGGATTAAACCGTCTCGTACACATGTAACGTCAAATTTTACTTTTCTTTGGAAAAAAGAAAGAAAGAGATAAAAAATAATAAAAAAAGAAAGAAAGAAAGAAAAAAAATATCGTTAATAGGTATTATAATCATCATCATCATCATCATCATCATCATCATCATTATTATCATCATCGTCATCGTCGTCGTCATCGATAACGATCTTTTTCTAAACTTTGGAAATAAAAAGAAATTTTCTAATTTGTTTTCATTTGTTGATTCTATTTGTTATTTTTCTTTCCTTATTTCTTTTGTTTTAAACAAATATTCGACGAAAAGTGTAAATACGTCGACAAGGAATAATGTGATAATGGAATAACTCAAAAGAAAAATATACTTTTAAATCGGCATTCAACTAAACAGT
The DNA here is from genome assembly GCA_911387935.1 of Dolichovespula saxonica. Lineage (NCBI taxonomy): Eukaryota > Metazoa > Arthropoda > Insecta > Hymenoptera > Vespidae > Dolichovespula > Dolichovespula saxonica. The sequence goes on along the minus strand of OU426993.1, from coordinate 15,311,583 downwards.
CGACATATGTATGTACATACGTGGGACATGAAATACGTGTGGGAGGAGGGGCGGGAGAAGGAGGGATTTTAAATTAAAAATAGGGCGATATTAAAAAATTTCGATAATCCTATATTTCGTCGGGAGAAATAACGTTAGGTATTTCTACGTATGTTATTACAGCCCGCTAACACGTGGCTCGCATGCCGAAGGAATAATAATAATAAAAAAGGAAAAAAAAAAACAAATGTCGCAAATTAACCATCCACCACGGGATTACAGACAGTTGACATGTGTGATACATGGAGGAGTTAAAGAAAAAAAATATATATATTTTTCCAATGGTATCCGTCGGCAAAAAAAAAAAATAAAAAAATAAGAAAATAAAAAAAAAAGAAGGAAAGAAAAAATTAATATCATACATTTCGATATGTTATTGCAGCCCGCTAACATGTGGCTCGCCCACGATGATGGAATCTTGGGGTCCAGGGAGGACTGGTACGCCACCACCCTCCCTGCCGGTACCGCCAGCTGGAAGCAACAATGGCGGTGCGGCATCAGCGGCGAGTGCAAATGTACAGCCGAGTACTACAGCTCCTATTGCAAGTCCCGAGGGTGTAAGCGACGTAAGTACAAACTTTGAAAATCCCCAGTGTTATCTACGGTGTTATATCCTAAGAGCCCGATATTCTATGTCCGATAAGTAAAATGCTATAACTCTGATCGAAAATCGTACCCTTTAGGCTAATAACGATTCGTCGTGTCTCTTTCCGATCTTTTTCTTCTTTTTATATATATATATATATATATATATATATATATATATATATATTTATGTACAGAAGATACACATATGTACCTTTTGTAAATAATCTCTCTGAGAGAACGAAGAAAATGACGCCATTAAACCGTAAGATACTTCGAGCTTATGTTAAAAAGTTTATCGTACGAAACATAAACGAGTCGTGTTAACAGCATGATCATATATAGAAACATTTAAAGATAGAGAGCCGTTGCTACGTACATACGTACGTGTTTACATAAGTACATTGAAATTAAAATCTCTATTCGACGAGATTTGGTCAAAAGTAGTTATTAGGTTATTTCATGGTTAAAACGAATTACTCTCGTTCGTAGACATTTCAGATTAATATTTAACTCTAAATCGCATTTTTTTTTAACAATCGGAGGAAAAGAAAAGTAATCAGTTCGTATGATCATGGAAAAAGAATAAATCGATTTGTAAAATTATTTTAAAACTTCTGGGCTCGTTAAGAAATCTTCGTTTCACCTTTGTGTTGTTGAAAAAATTAATTTACGAACGGTATTATATGACCCTTTTATGTTGGATTAATGTAGAAATATGTGTGTAGTTTCACTGTAATATAAAGTCTTTTTAATATAACGACTTTTGTTTGTGATACAGTTTTAGCACATCGTAACATTTATAGTATATATTTATTTTTATTTTACGATTAAAAATATGTTTTATATATATATATATATATATATATATATATATATATATATATAATGCGTTGAATCAAACAAATTTTACTATAGACAAAATTCTCATATATAAATTTTTTTTTTTCAAAACATTCTTTCCTCAATTCGTAGAATATTATTCGTATTTAAAGGAAAATTAATTCGGCACTCTAATCAAGTAATTACAAAAGAGGGCGAATAAAACTTTCGATTCTAACACATCGAATTTTTCGAAGATTCTGTTTATTTAAAAGTATGGTAACACAATACGCTATCGGGTTACATATAGTGCCTGGCTGCCATTAGGCTCGCCCAGGTTCCGAGAATTAACTTGATGAAATAACAAAGAAACAAAAAGGAAAATAACGAAACACTCGGCATGTCCTTGGATAAGTCAGTCGACAATTAGCGATCGAGCAAGTAACTTCGTACTTTACGTTAGACCTTTACATTTTTCGTCTTCGAATCTATATTAATATTCATTGAAATTCTATCGGACATAAATACGATCTTCATTTATCTTCAAATATAAATAATTCTACGGAGAATAACGACGATATAACGAATACAAAAATTATTCAATACCTTCGAAATATGTACGGTCGTTGTTAAAATCCATTGAAATTCGATCCAACGTAAATACGATATTTAATTATTTATTTTTTTCTTTATTTATTTGTATATTTATCCTCGAAACATAAATAACTTTTTGAAGTAAAAAATATATATATATATATATATATATAAACAAACATGAAAAGAATTATATATGCGATGGAAAGAAAAAAAAAGGAACGAACGGTTATTCAATCGATAGAAATATTATTCGAGTTGATAGTATCGTTAGAAAAACAAAAAAAAAAGAAAAAAAACAGCTGAAAAATTTCCATGTTCGATTTATCGACCACAGGTCTCCCAGAAGTCGGGAATATGGGAGGGTCCGAATTCGTCGGCCGGTGGGGTTACGGAGGGAGGACCTTCTCGGAGTGTTTCTCACGCGGCAAGTTTAGACGCAATTTCGAGAAAGGCCGTAAAACCGGATACGGCGAGGGCGCCATGTCGCAGCCTAACCTGCAGCGTTTGTAAGTAAATCTTAACTGAGATCTTATATTACCCTTCCTTCTCTCTCTCTCTCTCTTGCTCACTCTATCTATTTATCTATATAACTCTCCGACTCTATTACTATCTCTTTTTCTACTTCTTTTCTCGGATTTATCGTAGCTCGTTCTTAAGTGAGTACTCATGTACTCACTTACTTTTCATTGTCTCTTATTATTAGCGTAAGCCTGCAGTGGTAATTGCGATATTATTCTATATTTTTTCCTCTTTAGCGGATAATAATAATAATAATAACGATAAAAATAATAATAATAATAATAATGAGTATGATAATGATAAATGATAATGATGATGATGATAACAATAATGATACGTATGTATATTCTATGGTAAATATCGCTATTCATTTGTATCGCTCCTCTATCCGTACGTTCGCAAGACTTCTTGACGCCATGGCATTCTAGTTCCGCGACTCGATCGATATCTGCCAGATACCGAGAAGAGACACAGGGACTGGGCTGAGCATGAACAGGCAGATTACTTCTTCGGGAGTACACCATAAATAATATTTCCCATTAAACCGTTCCCGATATATCTGTACATACATCGAGTTACCTCGTTGTGAATATATCCCTTTACACCCGCATCCGCTCTCCCGCCTCGCCCCTTCCCCCATCCCCATCACCCTATTTCCTTCATCTCTGCAAAACTGTATTTTGACGTAGTAAAGTTATGCAATCAATTTTTATCTATTTCCCTTTTCTCTTTTAATCTCTTCTTTTTTTTACCTTCTTCTTCTTCTTTTTCTTCCTTTTCTTAATTCGCTCGACGTAGAGTGCAAATAAAAGATCTTAATTTTTGTTTCGTTTTGCTTCTTTTCTTCTCTTCTTTTCTATTTCTGTTCTTTTTTTGTTTTATTTTTATCCTTTCTCTCCTCCTCTTGCTCTGTTTTTTCGAATTTTTATTTTATATGATATGGTCATGTAAATGTAGTTGTAATTAGATTTAGAATGATCGTCGAACTTGCGCGAGGAAGATGACGATTTTATTTTCATCAACTCGCGTCTACCATAGACGACGATAATATATGGTTTTGTATGTTGTATGTAATACGTCGAATAAGAATATGTATATATTATACAGAGTTACCCGTTAACTTGGCTATCATATACATATGTTAATATTATCGCATGCTATCTTTTTTATGACACAAATGTTGACGGTTAAGCGTGACCTTTCGCCTTTGAATGTCGTACAATCTGTAATTGTATTTTGCCATCCTTTGCTTCAAGAAAAAAGAAAAAAAAAAAAAAGAAAGGAAAAAAACCCATCGAAGCGATCGAAGTTATCGAATTTTTCTGTATGATAGTAAGAGAGGCTGGATAAATGCCCGTTCAAATTCAAATAACCCGCCAAAGCTGAGGCGAGAGTTGTAGAGAAGAAAAGGGGGAAAAAAGAAGGAGAGCGCGAACAAAAATCGATCATCCTGGTGGAAACGAGAAGATCGTTTTTCTTTTTCTTTTTTCGTCTATGTTTTCCCTCTCTTTTTCTTTTTTCCCTTCTTCGAAATTCTTCTTCGTTCGTTCCTTTTTCTTTTGCGCGTAGATTTTCGACCATTTGTATCTTCTTTCTTTCTTTCTTCGTTGCAGTCATTTTTCTTCTTTTCCTCTTTTTTTCTTTTCTTTTCTTTTTTTCTTTTTCAAATTAATAACGTTTCTCTATTCGTCTCTATCCGTCTATCTTTCTCTTTTTTTCTCTTTCTCTCTCTCTCTCTCTCTCTCTCTCTCTCTCTCTCTCTCTCTTTATTTCTTTATATCTTCGCCTATGTTATAATTATTAATAAAAAAAAAAAAAAAAAAAACGCAAATCTCCCAGCCTTAAAAACAATCAACCAATCGATCCCTCATCCTCATTCCCTCATTCCCTCAGCCTCATCCCTTCTTCTTCTTTTTCTTTTTCTTCTTCTTCTTCTTCTTCTTCCTCCTCTTCCTCCTCAGCATATAAACGTACAAATTGTCAAAATCAAAAGTCAAACATCGGAAAAACTATTTTAGTAGCAGGCAGAGGTAGCGAACACGTCACCCTCGAGCGAAGGCCAGCAACAGTCGATAACCTCACCGAAGGTAAAACAGGAAGGGGCAGGATAATCTGCTCCATCTTGGTTTTCATTTAACCGACCGAGCCGAGCCGGCGAGTTTGCACCCCTATTTTAAAACTTACCAACCGCTTGCGGCTTCCTTTTTTTCTGTCATGAGCTTTCGAGAGATAACGTTACTCGTTGTCCGATCGAGCTTTCATAGGCCTGTTTTTATTGCTCACCATCTACTACTACTACTACTACTACTACTACTACTACTACTGTACTACTATTACTACTACTACTACTACTATTACTATTACTATTACTACTACTACTACTACTATTACTATTACTACTACTACTACTACTATTACTATTACTACTTATTCTATTATTTAATACTTACATAAAACTATCATTTTAATCCGACAGGAGTGCCACTTTGCCGATACTCTCAAACCGTATTACATACTATATTCTATATATTATTATCAAACGAGCACCGTAGCCTCGCTCGGCCAGCCACGTTTGTGCACCAACACCGCTAACTTCAAAATGCTTATTTATCGATCATTAACATTCATCGATGACAAAACATCAATCTACTTTATCGATCGAGAATAGAAGAATATACGGGGTGTTTCCGTTCATATTTAAGTGCTGGTAAATATTTCTCGATCGATCGAAGTTATCAGGAAGACTTATTAAAGGATTTATATATACGTTTGACGGTGTCGATAAAAATTGAGTTATCCGGAGAATTTTTCTTTTTTTCTCTTTTCTTTTTTTTTCTTCTATAAGATAGCAAAATAAATCGAAAAACTGATAATACCACGTCGTTTCTTTGGCGTTTGACTTATGCGATTAAAACTGTTTTTTTTTTTTTTCCAATTTGATGACACATTAACACTGTAATCTGCAGTCGCTTCGATCAATTCCTGCACAGGATAATCCTGGCGGCGTCTTTTCTAACTTCCCGTCTGTCGAAACACAAAATTATTAAAAATTCATTACCGTCTTGTAAATTAATTAGTTTTGATTCAGGACTTACGTCTCGATATTTGTATTTAAAATTTTTTATTTTTGATTTTTCTGTTTTACCTTCCCGTTTGTTTTCTTTTATTTTCCCGATAAGTTGAAAGATTTCATTGGAGAGCCTACGTGTCATTAAATTGGACAGAAACAATCTTTTGTATACAAACAAAACGTCAAACAACCACATGGATTTACTTTTAATTAATTTTTATTTTTATTTATTTTTTTCTAAATGACTTTGTAACTGACTCAGAACCGTTCGATGATTCTCTCGTACGAATATTCTTGTAATTTTCATCAATCGCGAGATATATTTGCTCGGGCATATTTATGAACGAACGCACTTTAAATAAATTTCGTCATTTTTAAAATGCGTCACTTCTGACCCACGTCGAACGAACGCTTCGATTTCGTCCGTAATATCGTATTTATCGGATTTCGTCATATTTCGGTTAATTTTATCCAAAAAATTAAAAAAAAAGTAAATAAATAAATAAAAAGAAAACAGAAAAAAGAAGGAAAAGTTAGAAAAAGAAAAAACGTTCGGCTGGTCGAGAGATTCAAATTCGTATTTTCACGACGAAGGATAACCGGCCGAATTACTTTTGGCTCATTTCAACAATACCTTTCTTACGGATTTTATTAGAAGAATATAAGTCAACTATCCCCACTGATATAAATGTGTGTGTATATATATATATATATACACATATATATGTATATATATATATATATATATATATATATATATATATATATATATATATATATATGTTCCTAATAACGTGACACGTGTTAGGAACATAATGCGAAATTGAATGTTTAACCGCCATAATATAATCATTGTACAAACCATAATCGAAAATTTTCACGTACATTGTTTCAATATCTACGAGAGTTTGACATATATGTACATACATACATACATGCACATATATATACATATATATTATTAAATATATTATATATATATATTATTATTAAAAAGTATATCTGGATATCTATGTATATATATTATATATTATATTATATATATGGATATGTGTGTGTGTACGTGTATTTGTATATGTGTGTATATATACGTATGTATGTATGTGTATATGTATGTATGTATATATATATATATATATATATATATATATATATGTATGTATGTATACACATACATATATTACCGTAGAGGTTATCGCATATTACCATCTTGACAAAAAAAAAAGAAACAAATTAAAATGAAAAATAAACATAAAAAGAAAAAAAAAGATAATTCACATCGTTTTTCGTCGAACATTTAAACGTTCTTTCTTTCACAGGTATGCAGCTTTTATAGTGCCGATTGATTAACTCATTTACTGACACACTCTTAATGCTTTTAGATCGAGATATAGGCTCGGTTCTTTGAAGTTCTTTTATTTATTTATTTATCTATTCACATTGATCGTAGATCTACAAATGTTTTTCACCATTTAGTCTCGTACCACTTATCTATCAGTATGTTGTATTTCGATATTATTTTATATGAGAACTATCACATCTTCGTTTTCGACATACATAAGTACGCGATTAGATTGGCCGTAAAATATATATCATGTATTGATTATTATTATTGGGCGTCACTTTTCTTTTTTCATTTTTTTTTCTTCTGTTATTTTTTTTCTTTATTTTCTTTTTTCTTACTTTAGCGCTACGATTCGTACGATCTATTTATGTGCTTTATTATACATGTACGTAATCATCGTAATTTATTATTTTAGATTAGTTTGATGGGTAACGTAAGAGCAGCAGTGTCGTAACACATACATTCGTGTATACATATAAAAATAGAAAGAAAACAAAACAAACAAAAAAAAAAAAGAAAGAAAAAAATAAAGAAGAAAAAAATATAAAACCAACCATTCGGTACTTCTTTTTTCAATCGTCCGATCATAAATGTTTATATATATAATATATATGTGTGTAACGGTATCTAATATGCGATACAATTAATGAAAAGTACATTAAATAAAAATTCATTTGATTTTTCTATCGAGAGAATAAAATGTCGGCAAATAATTATTTTTTTTTCCTTTTTTTTTTGAAGGTTTAATTGTGTCCTTGAAGCGAGTCGTGTACGAAGCGTTTATTATCATTATCGAAGCGTTATGAATTTGATCGAGCCTGTATTTCGCACCTCTAGAGTTTTAGAATAACAAAGTACGTTTTACTACGAGATATATATCTATATCCACATACACATATACACACACACACACACTAATATAAATATATAAATATATAAATATATATATATATATATATATATATATATACATATATATGTGTGTATACATGTATATATATAAAATTAATCGATTTTTAAAAACAATGACGGATAACATTGACGTTCCCTTTTTTAGCAGCGAAACATTCGAAAATCTTCCCGGGTGTTGCTTCTGAAAGCGATCTACAAAAATGGAGAACGTCCAAGGATCGAAAATCACCTTCTCTCAGCCAAATGGGACCGGATTCTATCAAACACAAAGTAAGATAGTGTTTATATTTATATTGATTTATAATATATATATATATATATTTATATTATACATACATTTTATATAAATCGATTACAAATTAACGGTCTATTTGAATATCTCATTTGTGTTTAGGAGCAATAGAAAAAAGAAAAACGAAAAAATATATTAAGAATTAAGAAAAGTTTGACTATTTCGTTTGTACAATATTTTAAGTTTACATACGAATTAAAATACCCAACTTATATTTAAACCGGAAGTTTAATGACATCTGATTTTTGTTCTTACGAAGTATCTCGTATATCTTTTAATTAATTAAATATTTTCGTTATTCAATCATTTTGTTTTGAAATTATTAAACTACTATATTGCTTAAAGTTAATAATCAACGAATATTAGCTTGTATAATTTAATATGATCAACAATATATAATTACAAATGTTAAACAGTCTTGGGAGACCATGAAAAAAATGAAAGGTCATAGAAAACAATCTTATAATAAGTTTAATTACTATATTATTGAGGATATTAACTGAAAAACGAAAAAAGAAATTTTTTCTTCAATGAATGATCGATTTCATTGTGTTTATTATTATTGTTTCTGTCTAGATAGTATACCTCACACATTAATATCACGTTGATTAATCGACATTAGGACTATAATTGTTTAATAATTTTTTTTTTTGTAAAGATAATCGATGAAAATATCTAATTAATTAAAATGATAGAGGATATTCCATAAGAAAAAGTAAAAATTATTGAATTTCTAGTCTTACAAGAAGTGGAATATTTTATTTCGTTTTCTTAAAATATTTGGCACATGAAATTGTGAAACTTTCCTTAATATATATGTATATATATGTGTGTGTGTATCTATGTATAAAATGTATATATTTATATACTTTTTTTCCTATATATATATATATATATATATATATATATATATATATATATATATATATATATATATATATATACACTTTTTTTTACTATTGTTCCTAACAATACAAATATTTAACCGGATCTTAATTTATAATAAGCCAATATATACAGAGTATGCCAAAATTCCTTAGATGAGTCGAAATTACCTACGTGATTTTAATCTGTTAAATGTCCTATCGTGCCAGTGCTGTAACCATGTCGAACCGTGCCGTGTCTTATCCTATTTTGTTCCATTTTGTCCTGTTCTGTCTTGTAATTTTTTTTTCTTTTATTCAAATCGCGTAACTACAAGTCTAATTAAAAATTTAAAATCTATGGAAAGAGAATAATTGTTTTTTTAAATCTCACGTAAGAATTTTCAGCCCACCCAGGGATTTTTGGTCAAACCATGTATTTCATACAATACAGATATACCGATGTATGTAATTTATATATATATATATATATATATATATATATATATATATTTATGTATGTATGTATGTATATGTGTGTAATATTTAACTATACATACATTTTTATTGCATATATATCTATATACGTCATACTAACGAACGATAAGGAAGAAAATTTATAGTTGTCTCTTATTTATAATTTTTAGTTCTCTCTGCAGGACAACGGGTCGGCGAAATATTTTCAAGGGGCCATGCACACGCCAAATATGGGTGAAAAAGTTGCACAGGTAAGGCTAGCCAATTTTTATCGTAACATCGCCATATTTATCTCTTTAAATATAAAAAGAAAAACTTTAATACAAGAGAGTCAAGGATATAACTGTTGTACTTTTTCTTCGACCTGTTTCGATAAAACATGACTTATGTGATAATAAATATATATGTGTATATATATATATACACATACATATAATACCATAGTTAGTGAATTGCCTTCAAAGTTTGTTCGCAGAACTTGATTTTCTTACATAATAGATACTTCTATATTATACATACATACACATTAAGAAACATTTTTACGTTTATAATGTCTACCTGTAAGGTGGTATTTATCATCGACATTGTTGGTATCTTTTCCCGCGATTCTTTTACTTGATCGATGAAAACCGATAAAAAAAATTCATTGAAATTTAAACGACGAAAGGACGATTGACAATAATTAGTATTGTTTCTTTCTCCATTTCATTGGAATAACATTAATACGGCCCTGACTGGCGCCATTCAGGCTCTGCCGCAGTCTCGTGCTTGAGAGAATTCAAGCGCAGCTTCGAATTCTTTTAAAACATGCTAAGAATTGAAAGCTCCCTTGATTTTTAGGTTAGGGATGCGTTTTATGGCGAAGCAATAGTATCTTTTCGCGAAACATATGTGTATATATATATATATATATATATATATATATATATATATATATATACATATACATTTATATATATATATATATGTTTTTTTTGTTTATATATATAATATGTAATTTTTTTAATTTCATCGATATTATTGTACACGATATATACGAGGTGATTTAGAAGTTCTTAAATGATTTTAAAAATCAATTATTCTTTTATCGACACTTTTTAACCTAATTTTCTTTCTTTCTTTATTTTTTAATATTGCAAAAAAATCGCAAAGCTCGTAGCTTTACAATTTGAAAAAGAAAATAAGAATAAATTGGTCCTGCAAAAGACTGGAGAAAAGAGTTATTGAATTCTTTAAATTCACTAAGAGAACTTTTGATTCACCTAAGAACTTTTGGACCTCTTTATGCGAGATTATCTACATGTTATTATTTTTCTATATATATTATATGTGTGTGTGTGTGTGTGTGTATACACATATTTACACCGCATATCCCATATCAGGAAAAAGTTGGTACACGACTATAAAAGAAAAAAGAAAAAAAGAGAAAAAACATCTGATTAACCTTTAGCATCTCTCTTATTTTTTTATATTTTGGGAGGGTTCGTTCTATAAGATTCTCATAAAAGTTCAAGTATCGACACGCCCTTTGAGCTTTCTCTCTCTCTCTCTCTCGTCTTGTCATTCTTGTCATCTAAAAAGGGAAAGAGTGGGAAGGGGGATGAAAAGAGCTTTCCAAGTAAGACTCACTCGATACCTTTCCTTAAAGTGAGGTACCGTCTTTAAACAATTTTCGCGTTTCGTGCCTTCGTTGAAATACTTATGGTCGAAGAAACTTCGGGTGAACGTGCATATATATATATATATATATATATATATATATATATATATATTTATATGTATATATATATATATATATTTATATGTATGTATGTATGTATGTTTGTGTTATGTATGTATCTATGTATACACCTGTACGCATATAATCTATTTTCACGATGTCCATACGTAGATGTGTACACGAGCGAGAATATCTCACGACTGATTGAAGTTACAAGAAAGTTTAATAAGGGAAATTAGTTTGGCTCTGAGTCTAGCAATAAGGTAACAGCACGTAAAAAACTTTTTTTTTCTTTTTCCTCACCTTTACGAGCTGGATAGGACAATTTAATTTTCTGTTTTCTTTTTCTTTTTTTTTTTCTTTTCTTTTCTTTTTTTCTTAATGTTTATCTAACAATAATCACTTGGGATGAATATCACATATATAGAGGAAAATAATTGGACTATTTTTATGCATCGTTTCAAGGGGATAATTGACATTTTAAGTTTCAATGTATGTAGTCGATTATTTTCATATGAGAATTTGAAAAAAAATAATATCGTCGATTACGTCGAACGACGTCGTTGATCTTCGACGCTTTCAAATACACGAACGATTGATTGATTTCTAAATAATGTATTTGTATACGACGGAATATGAATTACGGTGGAGTACGAATACATCAATCAATATTTAATATAACGATTGTCTTTTAAACGACGCACAGTTGTAATCTTTTACGAAATATAATTTTCGACTGAAAATTGAGGCGTCTCTGTTACATGAATTATGTCGAAAAAATAAAATTATGGATATCAATTTGGAATATACCATACAGGTCTCTCCATATAGATCGAAGAGGTCGCGAGATAAAAAAAAAAAGAAATTATTTTCATACTTTAAATTCATAGATGATTCAAGACTGTGCGAATTTTCCTTATTAAACTTTCTTGTAACTTTAAGTAGATGCGAGATATTTCCTCGCATACATCCATGGACGGTCAACTTTTTATGAGTATACATATAATAAATAAATATTGTATATATAAATATCTTAAAATATATTTTATACAATATATTATATATAATATATAATATATAATATACATATACATATATATTTTTTTTTTTCAAGTTGGCTACGTCGAACAGGATATGTGCGCGCGCTTGTGTGTATTTGCCATCATCCACAGATGTATCAAAAAATTCTTGTTTTAAAACGTTTAGCCGATGGTGTTAACGTTCGAACGATAGACGAACGTCGTTCTTGTTAAACGAACCAAAACATAATCAAAACATTAGTATCGATAACCGATAGTAGACACACGGCTGCACCACAATTTTTTGTTTTTCTTTTTTTTTTTGCGTTATTTTTTCTTTCCTCAATAGTTTCGAAGAGCATCACCGTGTACGTGATGGTCGGTGGATTAAAAATAAAACGCGATAGAAAAAAATGTTGATAAACTTTCAAATTTATACCTTAAGCTGAGACCGCTATATATTTCGCGAAGAGAAAACATGGTTGGGTATATGTACTTGTGTGTACATAGCAGAAAGGGAGTTAGGATATACAAATATTCGAGAATTATTTAGGTTCGTCGTTTTATCCGAGAAAAAGATATATATATATATATATATATATATATATATATATATATATATATATATATTTGGGATGATGGGATCTGACCGATTTTATGGGAATTCGTAAATGTTTATGAAAATATTATTTCAAAGAAGAATGAGAAGAGGGGAGAAAAAGGAAAATAAGCAAATACAAATCCATGACAACGGAATTATCTTTCTCTTTCTACGTCGTTGGTCACGTGACAACGTCTTTTCCGATAGAAGAAAAAAGGCGGGATAATCGTATAACGATAAAGAGAGAAAGAGAGAGAACGCTATCGGCCGTAGTGATACATCGATTGGAATCGGAAATAAACTATGCTGATAAAAGGGGATAACGTTTTTCGATAACGTAGAAAATCTTTCGCCGAATATTCGTCAGAAAGAAAGAAGGAAGGAAGGAAGGAAGGAAGGAAGGTAGAAAGGTAGAAAGAAAATGTTTCATAAGAATGAAGGGAAAGTATGAAAGTATGAAAGTATGATGGAATGAAAGAACGAAAGGAGGAAAGAAAAAGAGAAAAATAGAAGAAAAACGGGAAGAAAATAAAAAAGACGTTCTCGGAAATTCGTCGATTGGAAAGGAGAAGTCCATTGGCGAGTTGCCTTCGGCAAAGGACCGAACGAAAAAGCGAGAGAGAGAGAGAGAGAGAGAGAGAACGAGCGAGAGAACGAAAGAGAAAGAGAGAGAGAGAGAGAGAGAGAGAACGAGCGAGAGAACGAGAAAGAAAGAGAGAGAGAGAGAGAGAGCATGTGAGAGAAGGAGAGAGAGAGAGCATGTGAGAGAAGGAGAGAGAGAGAGAGAGAGAAGGAAGGAGATGCGCGCGCAGGTTGTGTCGCTAAACGGATGGAGCGAGGAACGAACGGTAGTTTCGTATCCTCGTCGACAGGCGGCGTGCGGGTCAGTGTCGCAGTGTCCCCCGTCCTGCCCAGCAGGTTACAGAGCGTCGGCACTCCGTCCACGTCGTCTCCGAGGGAAGATTCGCATATGTAAACGGTATCGAAGAGGGGTAGAAGCATTATGCTTCTCGGGCACGTATACGTTAAGAAAGATAGGGGAAAAAGGAGGAAGATATATATATATATATACATATTTTTATATACATAAATGTATGTGTATATATATATATATATATATATATATATATATATATATTTATATATATAAATATAAAGAAAGAGAAAGAGAGAGAGAGAGAGAGAGAGAGATGATGATGATGATCGAACTATAAAGAAAAAAAAGGAGAAAAAGAAAAAAAAAATAAAAAAAAAATAAAGGAAATAGTTACGCATTAAATAGCACGCGATTTTCTTCGAAGGAAATAGGAGGAAAGAAAGAGAGGGAGAGGGAGAGAGAGAGAGAGAGAAAGCGAGAGAGAGAGAGAGAGGTATTCGGTAGGTCGTTATTATCGTCGATCGAAGGCGGAACGTTGCAAAATGGATTTTGACCTCCTCGTCGCGCTCGCGTCTCGTCTTCGTCTTCGTCGTCATCAGTGTTAACGTGTGCTACGCCGCGACTGAAAACGAACGCGTTATTACTTTCCCCGATTTCTATTTCTTCTTTTTCTTTTTTTCTTTTTCCTCGTAAAAAAAGCGGCTTTCGACATTTGGATTGTCGCTGCTCCTTCAAAAGGTGTTTCCTATTTTCATTTTTTATTTACAACGATCGTAATATTGTCTCTGTCTCTCTCTCTCTCTCTCTCTATCTATCTATCTATCTCTCTCTTTCTTGCTTTCGTTTACTTTTTAATGAGAGATAGAGAATGAGTCAGGGGAAGAGAGAGGGAGGGACAGAGAGAGAGAGAGAGAGAGAGAGAGAGAGGGTAAGACAGCGTCGATGAAATCGATTTCGTCTTGCGATAGGTCGCGGAGTCGTTGGTGTGGAATGATAACAACAATCGGGAAAAAGGATCATCGTTACTGTTGTCCGTTAAACCGGTGATCGTCGATCGATTCTCGAATCTCTCTTTCTCGTTCTTTTCTTTCCTTTTTTCTTTTTTTTGTTTCTTTTTTTTCTCTTTTCTCGTTTCATATACCGTTCAGTGGTATATAGTTTGGGGGATGGAACGTGAGGAAGGGATAGGTGGCGAAGGGGGTTAGGCGGGGTAAAAGAAGCGCGAACTAATCGAGTCGTGGTCGGCCGACGGACGCGCGGAGAAGCCCCTTGTCAAATGAGCGTTAAAGTGGTGTTTTCGACGACGTAATGTGTGTTTTGCGCGGGAGAGAGAGAGAGAGAGAGAGAGAGAGAGAGAGAGAGAGGGGATGATAGATGGATAGATGGAGAACAAATGAACTAGAGAAAGAAAGAAAAAGACGTGGCACGTTCATTCTACCTTATCGTGCATCGTCATCTTGACGGGACAAAGAGGAGTGTCGTGAGGAGGAGGGCGAAGGGATCTAAAAGTCTAACCTCGTCCTAATATTCTTCATTTGTCTCGGCCTTTCTTTTCTTTCCTTATTTTTTTTTTTATTTTTCTTTGTTCTTTCTTTTTTTTTATTTATACGTAAAAATTTTTTTGAACAAATTGTCGTCGTGTGAGAGAGAGAGAGAGAAAGAGAGAGAGAGATAATCCGAAGTTTTAAATGTTACGATCGTAATAATAATTCGCTCGATCGACGGATGGATTAAGATCGTCGAAAAATTAATTTTAATTGCGTGACGGTTAAAAGTAAGTTAGTTCGTTGGAGGGATTGAAAACCACGTGCGCTCGAGAAAGCGTGTAGTAGCCTCGTTTACGCGTGTAGCTACGTAAGTGTACACATGGACACGTTCGATCGCGGGTGCATATGTGTGTGTGCGCGCGTGTGTGTATATATATATACACATATATGTATTCATTTCTTTGAATTTGCGTGCGCGCAATAAAATTGAACGGATAAATAAAATGGCGACGTAGCTCGCGCCTACCCCCTATACAGTATGTATCTCTATCATCTAATTTATTTTATCTTATCGCGCGAGAGGAGATTATTAAAATAATTATATGGTAGGAGTCGTTAAATAAATAACGTCGGTTAAATATTATTTTTCCGTGTTTTTCTTCCTTCTTTCATTAATTTTTTCTTCTCTTATTTCTTTTATTTTCTTTCCTCTCGATTTATTTATTTACTTTCTTTCTTTCTTTCTTTCTCTTCTTTCTCTTCTTTTTCTTCTTTCTCTTCTTTACTCTCTACACTCGAAATGAAAAAAAAGAGAAAATTGATTTGAATTATTTATTCGTGTGAAACAACGGTGGTTATCTCTAACGATGAGAGAGAGAGAGAGAAAAAAAAAGAATTAGAAAGGAAAGTCAGGTCATCTTTATTCTGTTAGATCTCGCCTTGTAGATAACGATGTAAATATTTCGATAGATCGATAGATGGACGGAGAGGCGCACACAATTATTATTGACGCGGTCGATTTTAAAACGGTCGTGTCGATTCTGCACGAACGTATGTATGTATGTACGTTTCTAAAATATTTCGTATCAGTCGGTCAATATTTTTACAATTCCAACGAGACATTTTCATTTGCACACTCTTTACGATTAGGGAAACTAGATCGGAGGGAGGGACGGGGAGGGAAACAACAAATAAACAAAAAGAACAAAGAGAGAAAAAAGAAGAAGAAGAAGAAGAAGAAGAAGAAAGATAAAAAAACAATGGATCTTATGTAGCGTTACATCAACCATTGTTATACCGACGAATCGATCCGATCTTATTTCTTTTCTCATTTCTCGAGTAGCTTCTCATTAAAAAAAGTAAAAACATATATATATATATATGTATATATATATATATATATATATATATATATATATATATGTATATATACACATATATATAGAGTAGGGAAATTTTTCGACTAAACGAATAGGTAGAGAGGAAGAAGAAGTAGAGGTAGAAGAAGAGCAAGAAAGAGAAGGGATAAGGGAATAGGGAGTAGGGAGTAGGACCGGTCCAACTTGTGCCAAACGTATCAGCAGAGCGAGAGTCCATTTCTCTTTTTATCGACAAAATCAATGTGTGTAGTAGTGGTCTAGTGAAATGGTGTGTGTTTCCCTCGTGAAGCGGGCCACCTGCCAAAATATTTCCTGACCTAGAAGGCATTCGTAAGAGTCGATGAAATGGGGTAAGACAAGAATTTGGAAAGGGAGAAGATAGAGATGGAGATAGAGATCGAGATTGAGATATAGATAAAGACGGACAGGAAGGTGGATAGAGAGATATATAGATAGATAAATAGATAGATAGAGAGAGAGAGAAACTCGAGTGGGAGTGACAAACGAAAATCCATAGAAATTCGGACGTGTTCCTGCTGTATCTTTAATCGTCGCATTCGTAATCGAACGTACACGGAGATAGGATCGTTTCGTCGCGAATATTTTTATTCGATTTTAAACGAGTAAATGATCGCAAGTTAAAAATCGTTTATTTGAAATAAAGTGAGTTTTTTCTTTTTTTTTATGTTTGGATAGATTTGAAGACGAAAGAGAGTGAAGGAGAGGTGGAGGTGTAGGGGGAGGACGGGAGTAAGGGAAAGGGTTGGGATTGTTAACAGGGACATTAAAAAAGAAACGTTTTGGTGTTCTATCTCTTTCTTTCTTTCTCTCTCTCTCTCTCTCTCTCTCTCTCTCTCTCTCTTTCTCTTTCTCTTTCTTGCCTCGGCCATTTTCTTTATTGCAGTAAGTCGTCGCGTTGTCCAATTAATCTTACACGACCGAGTTGAGCCCATAACGATTACAGTTTTTAGAAAATAAGTAGCGAAGCTGGACTTTAATTGCTACGTTTTATCCACCAACTAACGATGACGACGACGATTATGACGATTACGACGATTACGACGACGACCGACTTGGCTTAAACCTTTCTAATTATAATAATAAAAAGGAAAAAAAGGGAAGAAAGAGAGAGAAAGAATTTTCTTTTTTTTTTTTTTTCTATGATCATTACAAACAAATTTTATTTGAAAGTAATATTAAATGGCATTATAAGTGCGGTATTATAAAAGTATTAAGAAAAAGATAAGGTAATAAAATTAAGAGAAAGGATATAGATTTTTTAAAAAACGTTCTTTCTTTCATCCGATCGATCTTATCAAAAATTATTACATCATTATTATGATTATTATTTTATTGAATTTCACTTCGTTAATTTTTTATTTGGTTCCTTTAATTTCACACTAATATTTTTATTTTTGGTTGATAGAAAAAGAAGAGATAATAAAATTAAAGGAAAAGAAATTGATTTAAAAAGAAAAATGTTCTTTTCCTTTTTTCAATAATTCTTATCAAAAATTATTACATCGTCACCATCATCATCAATATTATTTCATTATAATTTTATTCGATTGATTTGAATTTTGTTCTATTAATTTCAAACGTTCTATTAAGTTTCCAACGAACATTTTTCAACTTTATATTTTGTTAAGTAAAAAATTTATTTATTCATTCATCCATTTATTTGTTTTTTACTTTTTTCCAATAATTTTGTCGATAAATATACTATATTTCAAATCAATACACACACTTTCACGCAGTCGATTTCTGTGTAATTTAGTTTCTACATAACTGACGAAGGTCATAGTCACAAAGTGATCAATGAGCTACGTCCTTGCGTCGTTCGGCGTCGTAACATAACCTATAGACTTCGTTCTCTCTCTCTCTCTTTCTCACGTGCGGTCATATGTACGTACTTTCTTTAATGTTCTCTCTCTTATACACGAACGTGTATCTCTTTCTCTATCTATCTATCTATCTATATTTCTCTCTCTCTCTCTCTCTCTCTCTCTCTCTCTCTCTTGACGCGCCTTCAACATAATGCGCTTCCTCCTCGAACGTTAGTCCGCAGTCCGACTCTCTCCAGTCTTTACGAACGAATCAGATCGCTCGACGTTTCACGGGAAAATTGGATTGCCCGAATTACGCGAATCATTTCGATAATATACATACATACATACATATATATATATATATATATATATATATATATATATTATATACATATATATATCTCAGTGAGTCAGTAACTATTATCACCTCGATTATCTTCGTTAGTTTTGGTTTCATGAAAGAAAATGTTGAGAATGAAGTTGCATTATTTCGACGTTGTACCAATTTGACAATGGAAAGAATTTTTATCTCAAGGTCATTATTTTCCTTTATTCCATTTAATGTTCTCTCGCTCTCTTTGTTTTTTTTTTTGCGTGCGCGAAATGCCAAGGTCATCGGTAATTTTTTTTCCTTCAAACGGAACATTTTTTTTTCCTCCTTCATTTTTTCTTTTCTTATTTATTTGTGTATGTTTTTTTTTTTTACAATACGATTCGATTCCACATATTGTCATTCTGCATAAATGGAAAAGAGGAACGAAGTGTTGGAGCAGACAATGTCGGGAAAACGAGATCAGTTCGCTAGAAATTTCTTTTTTCTTGCACATTTTTTTCTTTTTTAATTGCAATGAAAATAAAAAAATAAATAAAAAATAATATACACGCTACCTGTATCGTCAGACATTTCTACAAAAGTATCCTGCGGGCTAATAATTTTTTCGCTATTTTGGATCTAATATTCTTTTTTTATATTTTTATTTTATTCGAAATGGCTTGAGGAATCGATTAATGAAAATAATAAAAAAAAAAAAAAAATCGTAGTGTTCCACCTAAAAAAACCACCAATAGCAATACAATAAAATGGCTTTTCAGAAAAAATTCTTTCCAGTATCAGATGTACCCCGTTGAAATAACGTGTAACTTTTTGTCTCCAATATTTTTTTTTCTTTTTTTTTTTTCATAAATTCAAAAATAACAAAGATATTTTAGGTTGTAATAGTTATCGACTCATCCTGTATAAATACATTATTATATATATATATATATATATATATATATATATATATATATATATATATATATATATATATAGTATAGACGCAAATTGATCGAATAGAAATCTTTTGGTATCTTAATAAAAGTCTTACGAGACGTCGATTCTCGTCTCTGTTAGATTCAGCGAAAAAGTGAAGAAAATAATACGGGGGATATTGCTACCACGTGGGGATTTAGAAGTCAACAGTGTTGAAAGCATTGTTTAAAAGGGGACGAAATTATAGGTGTAAAATAAAAAAGAGGGACGATAAAATAGGTCGTTGAAATTTATCTCGTGACGATGATGCGTCATCGTCAGGATCTTTGGGAAATCCTTTTTGGAGAGGAAAAAAGAAAGTGGACGAGAACGATGGAGGATGAGGAACAACATCGACGATTAAATAAAACGAGAGATTTGTCGGAATAGCGTTGGTTACACAAACCAGGGCGAGTTGTCAAAGGTGAAAGAAAAAGAAGAAGAATAAGGAGAAAAAGAAGAAGAAGAAGAGGAAGAAGAAGAGGAAGAAGTAGAAGTAGAAGAGAATCGATTCGATCGATCGATTCTGTTACGAATAATTTACTGCCTAATAATGGAAAAGCAACGAATTTATACATTTCTCTTTTTCAAATTATCGTCTGATAATCCTCTTTCTTTCTGAATCACATTATTTATTTATTTATTTATTTATTTATTTATTTATTTATTGTTGCTCGTTATATTTCCATCACCGTCAATCATCAATACTCGCGACTTGTTCTCTTCAACAATCGTCCAGATACAAAGTTAAGAAGATAGAAACTTATAAATAAATAAAATAACAAAAAGGAGCGATAATTAAGGAAAAAAGGAAGCAAAGAGACAGAAAGAGACAGAGAGAGAGAGAGAGAGACAGACAGACAGAGAGGAACAGAGGGAGACAAAGATAATAATAATAATAATAATAACAATAATAATAACAACAATAATAATAACAATATAAAAATAAAATAAATAAATAAAACGCAAAAAGCATAAAAAGAAACAAAAAAGGAAAGTTGTCAAGCTAGAAAAGTGCGTAAATGCCCTAAATGAGCGATGACGACGAAAGGGTGATAACAGGAGGCGAGTTGTATTTGCGTAAGTCACGTTGGGAGGAAGAAGCGAGAAAAAAGGTAGAAAAGGAAAGTAAGGGAGAGGAGGAGAAGGTGGAGGAGGAGGTGGAGGAGGAGGAGAAGGAGGAGGAGGAGGAGGAGGAAGAAGAAGAGGAAGACGAGGAGGAGGATAGCGAGAGAGAAGGTGCAGAGGGTGAAGCTCTCGACTCCTGTGAACTGGCGCCCCACAGTGCAATGAGTGTGGGGGCTGGCAGGGTCGACTCCCCCAGCCCCCAGGATATTAGGCTCCTCCATGATCTCGTCGAGGACCTTGCCAAGGAACAAGAGGAGAAGATCAGACCGCGTGCCGAACAGGTGAGCCTAATACCCATCGATCGGATTCAATCTTATAGCGTTTCTAAATATCTACGTATTTTTACATATGTGTATGTATCTATGTATATATGTATGTATGTATGTGGATACGCCTTAAGATCTTTACTTTATTCGAGAGTTTCGAAGTTGTTGAAGCTCTTTAGAAAGAAACTTTCTCTGTCTCTTTCTTTCTGTCTCACGAGAGAGAGTGTATGTGTGTGTGTGTGTGTGTGTGAGAGAGAGAAAGAGAGATCGACAATAACTTAAGAAGATTTTTCTCCGAGTCGCGTTTTAATATTTTTCTTTTTTTTGATTTAATACTACAATATGATACTGTTCTTTCTTTCTCCTCCCGCTCCCCCCTCTCTCTCTTTCTTTATATATATTAAAATGGAGAAGGAATATAGAGGAGGGCGGAGATTCTATGTGATGTAATATGTATATGATGTAGTTGAATACATACATATATATATACATATATATATATATATATATTTATATATATAAATTATTTTTATAGACATATTTTATGTATATTTTATATATATATATATATATATATATATATATATATATTCATATTACATATTATATACATTACATATGCTATATATATTTATATATATATATATATATATATATATATATATATATATATATATAATATATTAATATTTACTATTTAACAATTTGTATATATAACATATAATATAAATTATATATATATATATATATATATATATATATATATATATATATATAAATCTGTTAAACGTTTACTTAGGATACAATAAACATCAAGAAGAGAAGTTTGATTGATAAGAACGTGAGAAAAGTATGAAGTTTGAAGTAGCCATTGAGTCGAGGAGAGTTAAAAATGGATCGATTCTTTCCTACACTTAACCTTAAAAGTTTTTCGTTTTCATTTTCTTTTTCTTTTTTCTTTTCTTTTCTTTTCTTCTTTTTTTTTTTTTTTTAATTAAAAAAGAAAAGAACAATCGGGCTTATCGACGATCTGATATTCCTATCTCGTATCACCTTAACGGAAACTAAGAAAATTAATAGTGGGACAAAAGTTTATTAATTAAAGATAGTCGAAGTGAACGCGTTAATCGTCTAATAAAACTTTGGATACGTACGGTGGTATCTAAGAACTTTCAATTGCTATTCTTAT
Source organism: Dolichovespula saxonica (assembly GCA_911387935.1). Classification (NCBI taxonomy): domain Eukaryota; kingdom Metazoa; phylum Arthropoda; class Insecta; order Hymenoptera; family Vespidae; genus Dolichovespula; species Dolichovespula saxonica. Next base: position 15,289,276 of record OU426993.1, on the reverse strand, counting down.
ATACTTATTTGTTTCACAGACGAACGAAATTTTCGAATATTGAAAAGAAAAACAAAAAGAAAAAAGAGAAATCCAATACAATCCCAATGGTTGTAAAATTGTAAAAAAAGAGAAAAGAAAAGAGAAAGAAGAAAAAGCAAAACGGTCGTAAGATTTTGTCCGAATGATGCTTAAATAAATAAGTAGTATAAATAGTTAGTATTAGTAGCGGTAACAAATATGGTACAGTTAGACGACGACAATGCTTTAAGGTACATACGATATAAAGTAGGCACACATTTCTTCAGTTAATATTGCGTTGTGAGAACAAAGGAAAAAATAGGAGAAGAATAGTTGTTTGATGAATGGATCGATGGGGTGGGGTCGAGGGGGAGTGGGCGGGATGGAAGAATTGCGAGGTTGGGTGACGAAATCAAGATAATTACGACGATGTAACGATCAATGATGGGATACGTTCGTAGATCTATTGTAGATCATATCTCGCGAGAAAACATGTCAAAAGGGAAGGTAACTTGCCACGATATCTCGACCGATAAAGAAGCTTGAATATCAACGTACGTAAGTACGTATGTACATAGCTGAAAGAAGGAGAGAGAGAGAGAGAGAGAAAAGGAGGACGAGTGGGGTGGGGGAGTGGAAAGGGAGTTAGACAAGAATGAGGACAGAAGGAGCTTATCTAACATATACTGTTATATTTCTTACAATGGAAAAGAAAAGAATGGATATATCTTGATCTCTAGCAAATAGCTTTTTAAATCTTTATCGCGCGAGTTTGTCAACAATTTCTAAATACGATATTTCAATCCGGATGAATGGCGCGAAAGTTAGAAATGAACTGATAGACAAATGAGTGAGTTAGAGAGAGGGAGAGAGAGAGAGAGAGAGAGAGAGAGAGAGAGAGAGAGAGAGAGAGAGAGAGAGAGAGAGAGATGTGAATTCTTTTACGGATATTTGCTCTCGACAGGATAGAAATTTATATCATCGGGGAATGCATATAGAAAAGTCGTGAAGGAGAACATGTCCGGAAGTTTGACCCGGTTGTTGTTGGCTCGCGAAGCTACGAACAGACCCTGATTTACTCGTAAATCATTGATTAGCTTAGGTAGAAATGGAATCGAAGAGAAATGATTCGAGGAAACTCCGTACGTACTTCTCTCCATAGATAGGAGTCTCCTCTTGCTTGCTTACTCGCTTGCTTTATCGTAAGCAATACTCGATTTATTTTATTCGCTCGAATAAGTCTAGTATTATTTTCTAACTTTGTTAGTAATCGAAAGAAAAAGTATAGTATGTTAGAAATAGTGAGTGAGTGAGTGAGAGAGAGAGATGGAGAGAGAGGGAGAGAGAGACAGCATGTTTTTATTCGTTTTACTTACGACGAAGTTATTTTATTATCGAAGGATCTAATATGAAAATTAAGAAAGAAATTATATATATATATATATATATATATATATATATATATATATATGAATTACGAGAAACGTATAAATAATATAAAAATAGAAAATAGATATAGGAATGTAGGTGTACGTATATATAAAAATGGGAAAATTATTTGGACACAGGACAAAAGGGGTAAAAAGAAAGGTGTTTCATCGTAGCAAAATTTAATAGGGAAACTAACGAGAAAATGTAAATATATATAACAAATAAATTGCAATTTTAAAAATAGTAAAGAAAAAGGCGAGAAACAAGGTCGAAATACAAAGGTGTAATAAATCTAGGGAGTGACGGAGAGGAATAGATACTTTTATTATAAAAAAAATTGTATAGGGAAAATAACGAGAAAATGAAAAAGTTAAAAAAGTAATAACTATGGGGCGATAATAAAAATAGTAAAAAAGTCGAAAAATCAAAGTAGAAATACGAGGGTGATATTACCTAAAGATTAAAAAGAACGAGTGAGGGAGAGGGGGGAGAGGGAAAGAGAAAGAGAACGAGAGAGAAATAGACACTTTTATTATAGAAGAATTTAATATGGATATTAGCGAGGAAATGAAAAAATAAAAATATAATAAATACATGCCGATAATAAAGGTAGTGAAAGGATCGAAAAGTCAAGATATTCAAAGATGAAATAACCTACAATGAGAGAAAGAGATAGAGAGGGAGAAAGAAGAGTAGAGAAACTTTCATTATATACAAAAGAATTTAATAGAGATATTAACGTGAAAATGAAGATAGTAAAAATAAAAAAATATAATAACTAAGTGACGATAATAAAAATAGTACAAAAAGTCAAAGTAGACGTACACAGACGAAATAATCGAGAGAGAGAGAGAAAGAGAGAGAGAGAACTAAATGCTTTTATTATTCAAAAATTTATTAACTAGATAATTAGTTAAATAATCTAGTTAATTAAATTTATTAACTAGATATTAACTAGATAATGAAAAAAATAAGGATATGATAACCGATCTATAATCTCGATAAATAAATCGCGCAATAAGAATAGATAATACGTAGAAAGTAGAAATTGTTATAACTAGAAATAGAAAAAGAGAGCGAGAGAGGGAGAGAGAGAGAGAGGGAGAGAGAGAGAGAGAGAACTAAATGCTTTTATTATTCAACAATTTATTAACCAGATAATTAGTTAAATAATCTAGTTAATTAAATTTATTAACTAGATATTAACTAGATAATGAAAAAAATAAGGATATGATAACCGATCTATAATCTCGATAAATAAATCGCGTAATAAGAATAGATAATACGTAGAAAGTAGAAATTGTTATAACTAGAAATAGAAAAAGAGAGCGAGAGAGGGAGAGAGAGAGGGAGAGAGAGAGAGAGAGAACTAAATGCTTTTATTATTCAACAATTTATTAACCAGATAATTAGTTAAATAATCTAGTTAATTAAATTTATTAACTAGATATTAACTAGATAATGAAAAAAATGATATGATAACCGATCTATAATCTCGATAAATAAATCGCGTAATAAGAATAGATAATACGTAGAAAGTAGAAATTGTTATAACTAGAAATAGAAAAAGAGAGCGAGAGAGGGAGAGAGAGAGAGAGGGAGAGAGAGAGAGAGAGAGAGAGAAAGAGAGAGAGAGAGAGAGAGAGAATGGTGGTATAGTTGGAATCTAGGTCGCGGCCTCGGGGAAAATACGGGGGCGACGAAAGTTGGACGACTGAGAGGGATGGTATGATGGGTGGTGGTTTAGCCGACAGAGCGACGCCAGGCGTCGTTCGAACAGACTGTACGTCGTCGTCATCCGCGTCGTCGTTGTCGTCGTCCTCGCCATCCTCGTTCTCATCGTTCTCAACATCATCGCTTTAGTCGTCTTCGTCGGGCGTAAATGCCAGCCGTTTCCGTTTAATTTCGAAACATAGCTTTAAAAAAAAAAAAAAAAAAAGAATTAAATAAAAAAAAGAGAAACATACGTAATAATATTTCGATCGCATTTGGGCTCGGGTTGAATTCCGCGCGAAGTCTCCGTCCTCGTCGATGGTTGGCGATCGTCGGTTCGGACGCGTTGCCTCTCGTGGCGTCGCAGGCGCAGAATAGAAGGCTTGCGCGTTCGCGCCGAATCAATAAGAACGGAAACCAGTACAGGTGGGTCGTCGTCGTCGTCGGCGTCGTCGTCGTCGTCGCCGTCGTCGTCGTCGTCTTCGTCGTCTTTGTCATTGTCGTCGTTTTTGTCTTTGTCGTCGTCCTCGTTGTTTTTCGTCGTCCTCGTCGTCCTCGTTGTCCTCGTCGTTTTTGTCGTCATTCTTGGCGTCGTCGAGGACTGTGCGCGTTTCTGTTCCCGCTATTAACGCCGAGGCGCGCGTATCGAGAAACCCCAAGAAGGAGAGGGAAAAAAGGAGAGGGAGAGGGAGAGGGTGGGAGGAGGGAGGAAAAGGGTGAGAGAGAAAGAAAGAGAGAGATAGAGAGAGAGAGAGAGAGAGAGAGAGAGAGAGAGAGAGAGAATAGTAGTAGCAAGCAAGCACAGTGAGAAACGACCGGAAGGGACGCGTCTTTTCGCGCGCGCGTCCGACCAATTTAAAGAGGGAGGGAGAGAGAGAGAGAGAGAGAGAGAGAGAGAGAGAGAGAGAGAGAAAGAGAGAAGTGAGAGAATGGAAGAAAAAAGTTAGAAAGAGAAAAGAAAATAGAATTTTTCTAATTTTTCACGAGGTTTTCTTTTTTTTTCCTTCATTGTTCGGCCCTTCTTGTATCGCGCGCTCTAAATCCTGTGTGCAGTCGTGTCTCTTACACTCTGTGTATCACTTCTAAGAGAGATAGATAGAGGGAGAGAGAGAGGATCGTCGAAAATATTCGACCAAGAGCGAGTGAGCGCGCGAGCTTGCGACACATACATACACTTATACGGAAAGAGAGAGAGAGAGAGAGAGAGAGAGAGAGAGAGTGAGAGAGTGAGAGGTAATGTCTCGCCCTGCGAAGCATCCGCAACGATCCAGACCGATGGACGCACCCCGAGACTCGCGTGGCCAGTGTCGATAGTGCGCTCTTTTACACGTATCTACACCACTTATACCAGTTATTTACTACTCTCCCGCGATTTTACATACGTAGTTACTTACGTTCGTTCGTTCGTTCGTTCGTTCGTTCGTCTTTCTCATCTTTGCCGTTATCGTCGTCGTCGTCGTCATCGTCAGCAAGAGCTACATCGATTTCTCTTTCTCTCATGAGCTCTCTTTTTCCCTGTTTCGCTCAAGGTGAGAAGAAGATACGACGATATTCATGACGCACGTACGTAATCACGAATAAAATAAGAAGAGAAGACAGTTAACTAACGAGGATAGAAAAATTCCATTACGTGAAATAGTTACGCCGTACTCCTGGATTATATATATATATATATATATACATTTTCGAAGTGGACAAAGTGCGAAACGATATAAAACATTATTAATACGTGTATATTTATTTTATACGTTAACGCGAGATAAAAAGGAAAAAGTCATTGTAATAATACGTAGGAGGAGAATGGGGGATGTTAAGGGGGTTAAAATAGAGTGTTACGTTAAGTAAACGGCAACACAACACGGACATGGACTAGTCGCCGAGCGTCCTCGGTCTTCTCGTCCTCTACGTCGACCCTTTGTGTTCCTTCGGACTATCGTCCGTCCAATTGTTATTTTTATCGTCGATCGTCGAACTCGCGGAATCGAGCTCTTTAATCGGATAGTGGGAGTTTGTCATCGTTTATTATTCATCGAAAATATCAACTAATTAACCCAAGGTCGATAACTATTTGTCGGATATTTGCGTACGAACGGAATACGCAGTACGTCGTACGGGATAAATCGAAGATCATCGATTGTAAAAACGATCGTTCGTTCTCTATTCTCTTTTTTTGTTTTGTTTCAACGGAGAAGAGGATACGTAAATATATACATAAAGCAAGGCAAGAGAAATAAAACGATTAAAAGAATTACGATCGAAAATAAATAAAACAACACACATGAACAGACAAGAATAAGTGCTTGTTCAAGAAATGGATGCTTTGCGAGCTCGAGTGATATGGACATTTTGGGTTAACGATAACGTTACGTTGATCGATTGAACGCCAAACAGAGAATTAAGCTTTGTGTTTGCAAGAAAGAAAGAAAGAAAGAAAGAAAGAAGGAAAGAAGGAAAGAAAAACGAAAGAAAGAAAGACCAAAAAAAGGCAGAAAAGAAAAGAGAGAGAGAGAGAGAGAGAGAGAGAGTGAAGGAGAGAGGGAGAGAATGCGATTGTCGTTTCGATGAAAGAGAACAGAGAGAAAAGAAAATAGGACGTTTTTCCTCGTTCAATCTCGTCCAATAAGATTTGTGATTGACCGAAAGGACGCGTGTCCCTCGTCTCGATTCTCCCTCCCACTCTCCTTATCTATCCGCCCACCACCCCAATCCCTCGTCGAGAGCTCTCACTCTCTCTCTCTCTCTCTCTCTCTCTCTCTCTCGATCACACTCTCTATCTCTCTTACGCTTTTTCGCTCTCTCTCTCTCTTTATCTTACTCTCAGAGACACTCGCTCGTACGCTCGTTCGCTAGCTCGTTCGTTCACCATCTACCATAGAGGAAAGAAGAGAGAGAGAGAGAGAGAGAGAGAGAGGGAGAGAGAGGGAGAGAGAGAGAGAGAAATAGAGAGAGACGGTGAGGTTCGTTCGTTATCTTTCGAGATATGAGAGTAGAAGAGGATGATATACGATCGGGTAACGAGTTGCGCATCGATCGAAGATTATTATTTTAGTATTAGATCGTGCCAAACATATATATATATATACACACACATATACACACACACATATATATATGTGTATTGTATGCATTTATATTCGAAAGATTCGATGGTAACGAGTTTATGAATTTTTTCTTCTTTTCTACTTTTTTTTTTGTTATTCAAATAATCGAAAAGAGAGGGAGAAAACAACAAAAAAAGGAAACAGAGAAAAACGGGGCAAAATTAATTGTCGAACGGGAGAATATCCGTGATTGATCGTTCTGCAACATCGCATCACATTTATTTTCCGATTTGCCAATAATAACCTTTTGCCTTACGCGTCTATCCCGTTAACAAATCCCGCACTCCTTTCCTATCTCCGCTCCACCCCTTCTCACCGATCCAACCCCCACGTCTCTCTCGTTTCTCTTATACTCCGGGCACTGTTTTTCGTTGTCTCCTAACGTCTCGTTCGTTATCTCGCGTCTTGCAAATTTAATCATACAACCACCCATCCACTCGCCTAACCAACCTTCCAACCCCCCCCTCTCCCCCCGTCTTACACCAACGACCCACCTACCTTCCATCATCAGTGTAGCGAACGCCCGCCTCCCCCTTTTTTGCTATCTTGTTATTTTGTCAAGATTCGCGAGAGATAGAGAAAGAGAGGAAAGAGTGGGCGAGAATACGAGAGAGTGACAGAGAGAGAGAGAGAGAGAGAGAGAGAGAGAAAGAGAGAGAAAGAGAGAGAGAGAGGAAGAAAAGAGAGGTCGCACGATCCTACTTGCTTCTCTCGTAACCGTTCTTGCGCATTGCGCAATATTTCCGTTAAAGCAGCGCGATAAAGGAAGAGGAAGGAAGATTTATAGGGGTGGGTACGGAGCATATGTGGGACGGAGAGGACAGAGGAAGGCGGCACACACACACAGACATTCGAGAATATAAATTTTTTCGAATGAAATAGAGGGATAAAGAGAAAGATAGAGAGAGAGAGAGAGAGAGAGAGAGTGAGAAAAAGAGGAAGAGAGATAAAGAGAAAGAAAGAGACACAGATAAAGATAAAAAGAAAGAGAGAGAGAGAGAGAGAGAGAGAGAAAGAGACAAAAGAAAATAGACGAAAGACATACGAATATTATAAATTAAGGAGGTAAGAGGGTAACAAACGCAAAAAAAAAAAAAATAATTGTGACGTTCAGACTGACATCCAGAAAGTTACTTTTTTTCCAACTGAGACTGTCGTCGTGTTCCATCCATTAACTTTATTACTAATTAACTGCTAAATTGCTAATCAATCGAATACGAGAGAGCCCCCGTCTCTTGGAGAACTCGTTGAGCGTCGTCGGACACGGGAGTACGTTTAAAGGAAGGAGAGAAAAAAAAGAATAAAACAGAAGGACAAAAGAATTCATCAAAGATAACAAAAGTAAAAAAGCGCAAGAAGAATTAACGAAGAAAGGAAGAAAGAAGAGGAGAAAAAAAGAGAAGACGTGGAGATTAAGTTTAAGTCAACGACCCTTTTATATTTTATACCGATATTTTATGAAACGAAAGAGATGTATCAAGTGATACGTATAATCAATTGAAAGAGAGAGAGAGAGAGAGAGAGAGAGAGAGAGAGAGAGAGAGAGAGAGAGAGAGAAGAGAGAGGACTTTTTCAAGACTCGTTACAACCATAACGCGGAAACGTACGAGGTGAAATAGAGCGGGAGAAAGTTAGAAGAAGGAGGCGGGGCACCGTGTGATTTTTACGAAATTTAAAATTCTATGTTAACGATTAAGCCACGAGTAAAAGGAGTAAGGGTTGCTTATATTATTGCAAATAAGTGTATAATGTTTAACGTTTAATATTCATCATTTATCGATAATATCCGTTTTGCGATAGCCACACGAACGGAGAAATATTATCAGCGCAAAGCGAGAGAAAGAGGAGAAAAGGTTAAAGCGATTTAAAAGAAAAAGAAAAGAAAAAGAAAAAGACAAAAAAAGAAAGAAAATAAAAAAAAACAGAACAAAAAAAAATAATAATAATAATAACAATAATAATAATAATAATAATAATAGTAATAATAATAATTATTATTTAAGGGAGATACTTGCGAACATACACGGATTACGCACACGTTTGATAAATGTAATCATTTGCACAATTAGGGAAGCACAAAGAGAGAGAAAGAGAGAAAGTGATAGAGAGATCATAAGGAAGTTATAAAAATCGTAGGAACGAAGTCGTCGCTGATTGTTTGAGAATATTAAAGAAAAAAAGGAAAAGGAAAAGAAAGCAGGAAAAAGAAAATAAAAAAAAAAGAAGAAAAGAATATATCCAGAATATATAAGAAAAAACACCAGTTGCAATTATTCGACGAGATATTTACCCAACTGTCTTTCAAAATCGTCGCAAAGCTCGATTTAGATTTATTATACAGATCGAGGTGATATAATCGATTTTTGAAATCGATTCTAATCGCTACGGCCAAGTGGCGTAATTATAACGAGAAAGTAAAAGAAAACGAAGAGAGAAGAAGTGTGTCTAGGATAAATAAATAAATAAGTAAATAAACAAATAAACAAACAAACAAACAAACAAACAAACAAATAAATAAATAAATCGGTGATCAAGGAATTCCGCCAAAATTCAGCTCTTCAAGGAAAAACTGTCGAAGTCCCAGCCTCAGGGATCGTCGTCGAGGGAGGAGCAAATAGCTCTGAGATTGGTAAAGGGTCAATTCGACGTGACTGGTAGAACGACGAATCGGTTACCGCCTCCTGTGATAATAAGAAGGAAACATATACCGCTAAAGTCGGGTAAGCAACAGAGCTTGAATATTCCGGATTCGAGTATTTCAGACGAGGGTCCTCAAAGCATAGGACCTGATTCCAGCGACACCTCCGAACAAACTCGAGATCGTCCTAAGCTCCGCGATAGATCTCGAGGAGGAGGAGGAGGAGGAGGAGAAGGGGAAGCAGGAAGAGGAAGAGTAAGCGGAGAAGGTGGAGGACGAGGAGGAGGAGGAGGAGGAGGACGAGGAGGTGGTGTTGGTGGTGGTGGTGGTGGTGGTGGTGGTCTTGGCAAAGGTGAAAGTGGAGGAGAAGGAGGAGGTCGGGGACGTGGAGGTGTCGTTGGAAAAAGTGTTGATCGAAGTGTTCGAGGTGGAGTAGTCGAAAGCGAAGGGGAAAGAAATTTATCCGAGGAAATATTCGTACGGCCGCGTAAGAGAACGTTGGTTTCGAAGTCGGCCTCGGCTAACGGTAACGCGAGATTATTTAGGGGCGATACCGCGACGATTTCGACGAGTTCGTCGTCGTACGAAAGGGACATACAGAGTTTTTTAAGCCGTCCTAGCGAGAGTAGCACGTCGTCAACGTCGGACGTAATTCGTAAGGAATCGAACGTAGTAGGTACGTGCTCGATAATAAAGGACCCGACGGCGAACAATCACGGAATAATCGGGGGTATTGGTAGAGTTAGCGATAGTACGTCCTCGGATCTTCAGGAGGAAAGCGAATTGTCATCCGAGGAAAGGGACGCATTGATCGAGGGTACCAGAACGTGTTTGAGCATCCATCGTAACAGAACTACAACAGGTAGTAGGATCGGTGGTAGTAAATTTGGTGCACGGAGAAGAGTCGTTGGTGGTTCTATGTCAAGTACTTCCTCGACTTCCTTTCAACAACGTCAACAACAACAACAACATCGTCAACATTCGTCGGTAGTTGTCGGTAAAAGTGGTCCTACGGCCTCGGCAACAACAACCGCGGCAGCGGCGGCGGCGGCGGCGGCGGCAGCTGCGGCAACTTGCTCGATATTAAAATCGGCAACGGCCGTCGTTGAAATTCTCGAGAACGATCGCAACGAGTTAAGGGATATATTTCCGTTAAGCGAACAAGAGCCGACCTCTGCCCCAACGACTTTGTCGCTCGGTAGAAAATTATCATCTTGGACTAAGGAAGGTAAAGATCTTTTGGTGAAATCGGTATCCTCGGCAAACACGCTCGCCCCAACTACGATGACCTGTATAAAGTCCCCTCGAGCGATGTCGGAGCATCTCTTGGGGCAACTCGAGGTACCGGTCGCCCCTACGGTCTTGGGTGCCCTACGCGTTAAAGGTGGATCTCTTAGAGAGGCCGAGAGAACCGAGAAAATGACCGACGTACCGCGTCAAAGATGGAGCAGCGTAAGAGTCAAGGGTGGTAGCACCAAGAGTCTTTTACTGGAGAACGGAGGACCACAGCCGCCACCGCTTAAGGGTGCACTTAGAAAAGAGGTATTATTATATTAATGGATTAGACAAAAAGAACATTTCTATTACTTTTATACGTTTTTCTTCTTCCTCTTCTTTTATTATCATTGTTATTTATTTTTTTTTTTTTTTTTATAGTCAGTCATTATATCAGACCGATTCATAATTAATAAAATTCCATTAGAATGAAACCCTATATATATATATATATATATATATATATATA
>OU426993.1:15261149-15276149 GCA_911387935.1 Dolichovespula saxonica | reverse complement strand
ATCGAATATAGCAGATAATTCTCGATTCGATAATTTTACTGGATGACGAAAACTCTCGATTCGGATGGATGACGCTTTTCAATAATATTGAAAGGATAATAATATTATTGAAATTAAACAAATTAATTCATAGGAGTTTATATAATATGCCAACGCACTTTAATCTCTTTTATTTGTTTATATTAATTTGTTAATTAATGTTGAATTGTTTATATTAATGTATATACATATATATAGACATTATTTTAATTGTTAATTTTTATTTGTAAATGATATAATTAATCATTGTCATATAATGACCTTGAAAGTAATACCTGTGCACTGTTAATTTATCGAAAACAAAAAATGTTTTTTTTCTCTCCATTTTACATATTATCACAAGTTGATCTCGCACGTTAGAACACTTCTTATTTAAGAAGAAAAAAAAGTTAATTTAATCCTGCGTGTTTTGAATCCTCCGGAGATTTGCTGAACGTGTTCGGTAGGGTGTAAATTAATAACGAATGTATTAGCAGGATCTTACACGCAAAAGTGCATGCCTGCGTGTATATTGCACATAAATGCACGAGATATACGTATATAGATAAATAATGTATGAGACCTTTAAATATGAACAACCTATATAATTTATATTGTTTATTTGATAAATAACATTTGTCAGGTGTGTTTGTACAGGATGTGCTAAATATTTCTCTTAACTAATCAAAAATTCCCTAAATGATTTAACAAATAAATTACAATCTTTCAGGCTGATTATATTATTTTATTTTTATTTTTTTTTATCAGATTTTTTTATCAGAAGAAAGATAATTAAAAAAAAAATACTAATTGATCTTAAATATTATCTAGTTAACAAACTATCGCGGTCCATCCTGCATTTAAAATGCATCATTCTGTTGTATGGTTAGATTACTGAAGAATATTTAATGAAGCGTATAATTAGAGCCGAACTAATTAACGGATGTAATAGAAAGAACCATATAGTCGTCTCGATCGATGCTCCACTTACAATAATTAGAATACTTACCTAGTACACATTCGACCATCGCAAAAACACATTATGCGTTTTATTAACAATGTTGGAAAGAGACATATTTATTCGTCGAATCGAGCATCGGTAAAAACTGTTTCTGAAATTGTTGATTTTAATAGAAAAAAAAAAGCCGGGTACGTCTATGAGAACGTCATTTCGTGACAGATATCTTTCGAGATAATTTCTCATAGATCTCTAGTAATTTTATTTGCGATATAAATAATGCTATTAATTACATATTTCGATATTGTTATAGTATTATTGTACTAAATTATTGATAGAAAAGAATACTTATTTTTTCTCTTTGTTTCTTTACTTTTTTTCTTTTTTACAGAATTTTAAGTATCCTTTTTTCACCGTTCGGAAAAAATAACGAATTACGATCTTCGTTCGAGTAACTTTTTAGAAGGTATTAAAAACGACATTAAAAAATAAAAAAGATAAAAAATTATGGAACGATACAATAGTAAAAGAAACAAAATACTTAATATTCAAAATCATTGTCATTATCGTTATGACTTCATTCCTTCTTCAATTATCCTCTCTATCTTTCCAATATTTCAATCTTCTTCGCATATAAATAAATTACTTTCGTACCAATTCGCGAGTGTCTTTCAAATATAATATTTCGTTGAATCTATTTAAACCTAGTTGTGCACACCTTAAAATAATGTCAAGTTGTGCACTTGAGGCGCGCTACACCCCAGGCATTCTTTTTTCTCTGAACAGCCGTCGTTTATACGGAATGAATGATTCTGATTCCAAAAAAAAAAAAAAAAAGAAAAATAAACACCGTATATTCTTTGAAGCCTCGGAAATAATAATCGGTAGGTTTGAAAGCGCATTTCCAATTCCGTCATTATGAAAAAAAAAAAAAAAAAGAAAAACTTATGAATCATGCAATGCGCAAATTGTTATAATTGAGCTCTCAAAGTTGGTCTGGCGTGGTGTCCTACATCCCTACAGGCACAACTAGTGGGGTTAAGTTAACGAATCTCTTGTTTCATATTTCCCGAGAGTACTGGGAATATCCGAATTTAAATTCAAAGTATCAAAAATAATATCTTTTTCTTTTCTTTTTTTTTCTCCAAAAATCGAACATCGTAATTTACGTATCAACTTATTTAAAAATAATGAATACTTTTGTATATAGAAATTAAAATAACGGTAAAAGAATAGGTCACTTTTATATTGTAGAATCATTTTGGCGTATTGTCAAATCGAAATTCGTACGTAAATTTTTTTTAAAGATTTCGTTCGTTCGTTCGTTCGTACGAAATTTGGGTTACGATATTTTGGTGCGAGAAGGTTTTGCCGAAAAAGCAGTCACGGAAAAGTGCTATTTCCAGTAATGGCCGGCTGAAAGCACAGGAAAAAGTACTCTGGCGAAACGTAACACGTGCTTCTTCGACTAATTATATTTTATGGCACTCGGTATATAAGCTTAGGTATATGTATTTCTACCTTCGAGGAAATGTTACCGAGTTATCTACGAGTTACTTCTTGGACCATGTTACGTTGAGCTAAGCTTGTTAAAGATTTCTTTTACGAGCGAACTGATCCGAAAATCAACATCCTTTCGCCTCTAGTTTTGTCGTTCAAATAAACAACCTTTTACATGTTTCTTCATTGCCATACGATTGGTATAATCAATTTGATTCGATTTAATAGCTAAAATATCCCGATCTACGTAAAATCGAAAATATTCATTTTTATTCGATGAACAAATTTTATTCGTCCCCCGTTCAAACGTTGTGTTCTTTATTTTGTTTTTTATTTATTTATTTATTTATTGTTTTTTTTTTTTTTTAACACACGAACCAACAGTTCGGTCCAAGTCCATAATATTTATTCCGGTTTGAATTTATTTTGACAGGGGTATGAATTATTTAGAAATTATTTTTCTACAGTGACAATTTATATTAAAAGGATATATTTTATATTAAACATGCTATTTTTGAAATTTGTTTTAGATTTGTTTAGATAAAACAAAAAATTCTCTCTCTCGTGAATATAAATATTTACATAAATATACTGTTTTTGTCCTGGTCATTATTAAAAACAAAAAGAAATAAAAGAAAAATATAAAACAAATTAAAAAATATTGTCAAATAACACAAAATTAAATATCCAAATATATATGTCAATAAGAAAAATATATGGCTTATAATTAGGCCACATTTATAATTACAGGCACGTCATATATGTATATATATAGTTTGTACATATATACACACACATAGAGTTCGTTGTGATATGTCGTACGACGAAATTTTTTTTCTTTTCAAAGGAAATTCGAAAATACCATTTTATCGAACAAAATATAATAATTCATTCCTGTCGTGTGAAATTCTCATGTGAATATCTATTTAGATATATGCATACGTGTTTGACGAAATATCTACATCGCTGTGTATCTGCTTACACACATACATGTTCGTGTTCCTAGACTAACATGTCTCTCAGTAAAAATGGATTACCAGTGTCAGTCATAAAATGTCGTCAATGTATATATGTATATACATATTTACTTACTTCACACGACCTTTTAGATAGCTGAGTCTTCTAGAGCTCTACGCATACACGCGTTCGATCGATACTTTACGAGATTAACATCGTCCGATGATGACCCTGTTTAACGATAGAAAAAGAAACAGAGAAAAAGATAGATAGATAAACACAGAGAGAGAGAGAGAGAGAGAGAGAGAGAGAGAGAGAGAGAGAGAGAGAGAGAGAGAGAGAGAGAGAGTGAACGATTTTGAAAGTACTATTGTTTCATCCTTTTTCGTCTTATTTATTAGAGGAATAGATTGCAAATCTTTTTTTTTTTCAATTATATTACAACATATCGAATTCTTTTTCTGAATTTTTTGATTTTTTTGGTATACGTCAAAATTTCTAAATATATTTTTGTATTCGTAATGTTAACATGGTGCCTGTTAAAAGTTTAGAAGTGTTAAATGATAATGATTCGTTAATATTCTATGAAAATAAAAAATTGTTCAAATCTGATGATCGATATTTGTACAAAATAAATTATATACTTGTTATAGTACAGTTATATATACATAAATATTTATGGACGTATATATATATATATATATATATATATATATATATATATATATATATAATTTTATTAGCTAATATATTGTTAAATTTGCATGTAAACCAATTATTGTTACTTCATATTCAAAGATTAATGTAATACTTGTTAATATAAATTATATTTATTATATTACAGTATACTTAGAGATTTTATTGGCTATTATTGGGTATTATCTTTTCTTTCTTTTTTTTTTTTTTTAGAACAATATTATCGATTCACACACCTTAAGAGTAATGTTCGCTAAATATCAAATACAAAATATAATTCATTTCTATAATTTATTCCTATAAATATATTACAGTCATATACTCATATATATATATATATATATATATATGTATGTATGTATATATACACACACAGGCACACTATAATGTATTACCGTCATATATTATCTCTCTCTCTCTCTCTCTCTCTCTCTCTATATATATATATATATATATATATATATATATATATATATATATATTACAAATAAACATAAGAACAAACTCTTATCGATGATCGAAAGAAATCAAAGAAACATGATAGAAGGGTAGAATCGTAAGAAGGTTTAGGGCGATGGAGGGTAAACGAGGGTAGGGGATGTTGGCAGAGAAAGAGGATAAGCGAGAACATAGGTATTAGAGTAGGGATAGGAGAGGGTAGGGAATGATGAGGTTTACAAATGCGGCAGACACGATGACTCAAGCTTGACGCCGGGCCATGAAGCGCCCGTTGTTGGGTTTCGACGGATTTATTTTTTTCCTGTGCTCGTTTTTTCTTTTCTTTTCTTTTTTTTTTTTTCTTTTCTTTTGCGTATACTTCTTAAACATACATCTCTGAGTTTCGACATTCGTCTAATATTATGTATTTAATCGTTCAGATAGTATTAAAATAATTTAATCCGACTTGAACGATTAAATCTAATTCTCGTTGTCTTCGCTCTTCATTTTTCATTATTATTATTATTATTATTATTATTATTTGTGGTGGCTGTTGTTGTTATTATTGTTATTGTTGTCGTTATAAGTTTGATGTCATCGACGATGCGATTATGCACTTAATTACTTACGTAAGTAAACACATAAGATATACCATCTAAGTAATTTTATTTAAATAACTACAAGCGATATAATCTATCGTCTTTTTAATTCTTTTCTGAAAGAAAGGAAATCAAAGGGAGGGGGGAATATCCAGAAGGTGCTTACACTAACTCGTTCCAGATAGTGGGGGCAAATGTTTTTCGAACGCATCATCCGGGCTCTGCTTGGTGGTGTACAGCGACTCTTCGAGGCTGTTAACTGAAACAGGCCTCCTATCCTGTTTAGTTTTGCCGCGCGTTAGCGAGCGTACGGTCACGGAACATTCGAAAGTTAACAGCGTATGTATGTACGTGTGGGTGTGTGATGCGTATGTATGTGTGCGTGCGTGTGTGTGTGAGTGTATGTATGAAAGAGAAAGAGAAAGAGAGAGAGAGAGAGAGAAAGAGAGAGAGAGAGAGAGAGAGAGAGAGAGAGAGAGAGAGAGAGAGAGAGAGAGCTTAAACTCCCTGTACGAAATTAGATCGCCTCGTGAGATCCGTTGGAATTCGTCTTGGGCCACTTCGCGATCGCGACAATTCTATACTACCGTATCTCGATCGTATCTTCGAAAGAAATTTTTGTTCTGAATAAAAAATAAAAAAAAAAAAAAAGGAAAAGAAAAAAAAAGAAGATTCTTATTTCTCTTTCGTTCGTTCGCTTGTTTGTTTGTTTGTTTGTTAGTTCGGTCGTTCGTTTGCATTTCTTCGTCTCTTTATTTTCGTGTTTTTATACAACACACACACACACACACACACATATATATATATATGTATATATATATATATATATATATATATATATATATATATATATATATATATGTCGAACGCGTGTCGAGTGTTACTTTTTATTTTTTTTTTTGTTTTTTTTTTACACACGTTCTTCTGTTGCGGCGGAAATTATTGTTGGCGGAACGCTGTTGATTGTCATATATATATATATATATATATATAATACCTTCAACGGAGAGTGCAATTCTATTTATTTGGGAATGGTGTGGTATCAGGGGAAAGAAAGGATAACAATATAATGTAAAGTTCGACACGTGTTTTTACTTATTTATTTTTTTATTCTTTACTTTTTTTCTGCCCACGTTTTCTTCTTTTCCTCTTCTTTTTTTTTTCTTTTTCGTTTTTTTTCTTTTTTCTATTTCACGTCGGAGTTTTTAGATCCTTATTATTTTAATTGCGAGTTATTTTATGATAAACGTTAGAGTCACTGGTTACGTGGGAGAAAATCGAAAATCGGATCGATTTCTTCGTCCAATCGTTTTATATGTATGCATATAGGGAAAAAATTTGGATGGATTATTGATTGAAATAATTTTTTAGGCTCGACCGATCGATATTAAAATCCCATATGTAATTGTGTTGTTTTTATCATTAAGAAGGAAAAAAACAAAGTTGAATTGAAAACGACGAAATACTATCGGACAAGAGAGAGAAATTCGTTGGGTGAGGTATAATTTGAAATATTTTTTTTTCTTATGTCGACAAAAAGAAAGAAAAATTTGGAAAAATCTCAATCGAGAAATTTGACGTAGAAGATAATTTAAAGAACCCACGTCTATTCCGGACGATGTCGAACGTCTTTTCAAAGAGATTCAAATTTAACGATGTTGCGAGCAAACGAAGGTCATAAACCGAAACAGAAAACAGGTGGTTCTCCGTCCCGTGTGTTTTCACATCGACGTGTGTTCGTGTAGCACGAGCACTGAGAATGACTTTAGCATTTTTCGTGACAATACCGGCAACCATGATACGATCTTATTTCTCCAAAGGGAAGAAGCAAAAGTATGGCTCGACGTTGTCTACGGTAATCTCTTTTAAAATATGCGTTAATACTTTAATACGTAAATCTTTTTTTTTTTATTATTTTTTACTCAATTTTTATGAAAAAAAATATGGGTATATAATAATGATTTTGTCAATTTAATATATTCAAGAATTTAAATAATAGGACAATATTATATTATTATTATTTGTTGTTAATTAATACTATTTGTTGATTTCGTATATAATCCAATATTTATTCGAAGGATTAAAATTTTATTTAATTGGTTAACCAGAACACATAACTAGATTTTATTATATATGTATATATAATAAAATTTAATTAAAATGTATATAACCGATATTTACAAAATATATAACCGAAAAGTATTTTGATTATATAGCATTTAATATATATATATATATATATATATATATATATATATATATG
Source organism: Dolichovespula saxonica (assembly GCA_911387935.1). Taxonomy (NCBI): domain Eukaryota; kingdom Metazoa; phylum Arthropoda; class Insecta; order Hymenoptera; family Vespidae; genus Dolichovespula; species Dolichovespula saxonica. The sequence continues at coordinate 15,268,720 of OU426993.1, read as the reverse complement.
TATGTATAGAATAAAATTGGTTATATATATATAAATAAATAAATAAACAATTACATTATTTATAATATATAATATTTTATATGTATATCGAATTCTAACAAAAAATATATAATTAAATTAATGATTTATATTATTATATAATCAAATTTTATTATATATGTTAATATATAATCAAATTTAATTAACATATACATATATAATCAATATTTATCAAATTTATAATCACAGATATTTTTGTTATATATATATATATATATATATATATATATATATATATATTGAATTTATTATATATATATATATATATATATATATTGAATTTATTATATATATATATATATATATATATATATATATTGAATTTATTATATATATATATATACACATAATAAAATTAGGTTACAAAGTATATAATACGCAATCTTTTATATGTATAAATAATTTCTATCAAAAAAAAAAAACGTAAAATAGGAAAGGAAGAGAACAAATTTGACAATAATATTCATTGAAAAAAAGAAAGTTCTACGCCTATGTTATGTACCAAAAGTCGTCACTGTCGTTGCTAACTTTGTCGTATGCTACCCTTTAAGTTAGCCGTAACCCATCACCGTAATGCTTCCAATCCAATAGCAAACGAAGTGTGGCACATGCGTTCTAATAACATCTCAGTTAATCTATATAAAGCTAGAAATCCGTTCGACGTTAAATCGGACACATCGATTGTCTCAAAGTCACGAAATCATTACTCGTTCGATATTTATGACGCAACGAGGACAACCAGATGAGCTTTCTGGTTGTCTATTTATCTATCTCTTTCTCTGTCGTCCCCCTCTCTCTCTCTCTTTCCTGTTTTCATGACACACACTACGTATACACATTATACATATACACACGTCATATATACAAACATACGCATACCACACATACCACATATACACACCACAGATAGATACACGCGCGCGCGCACGCACGCACGCACACACACACGCGCGCGCACAGATACGCGTACTCACTTCAGAGAGGAAAAGGAGGGATACTCGTCGTTTCGACGGAAGCTTTCTCGCTATTAAAACGGATTATACATCATTGAAATCGATGAACGAACGAATATCGATGCTGCTGACGTGACCCACATTCGAAAAATCACGCGTCTGTATGAAAATTAAATTGAAGGAATATAGAAAGAAAATGTTGGGGTTCTGGAGGGATGTACGAGGAGGTGTGTGATTAAAGGTGGTTGGTAGGTTGTCGTGTTGGGTGAGAGAGAGAGAGAGAGAGGGAGAGAGAGAGAGAGAGAGAGAGAGAGAGAGAGAGAGAGAGAGAGAGAGAGAGAGAGAGAGAGAGAGTGTTCATCTCTCCATGTGAGAGTAAAAAAGTCAAACCTCGAGATACTATAAATGATGAAAAGAGAGTATTCCAAAAGGAATACCTCTTTTTTTCTTTTTACCACAGTCCTTGTGTCTTTCATTTTAGTTTTTCTCCAATAATTTTGTATATCATTAACTAGAGAGAGAGAGAGAGAGAGAGAGAGAAAAACAGAGAAAGAAAGAAGTTGATATATTCGAAACTGTCCTCAAAAGATCTCGGTGTTTTTATTTATTAGGATTGAATGCAAATTTCATTTTAATTAATGCCATCGGCACAAATTATTGTTTATTTTTTTTAATTAATTCAATTAAAAAATTATTGCAAAATATTTGTGAAATATTAAATAAATGAAAGTGTTAAAATAATGTTGAATAATATTAAAATATTAATCGAATCGAAACGTTCGTTCAGCGTTAAATATCAGTTATTGTTTGTTTTTTCATTTAATTAAATTTTTTTAAATGACAACAACAAAAAATATATAAATTACAGTAAGCGAAGAGTAGAGAAACGAATTGTTGAAAGAAACGAATGAAATTTTGACGAAACAAATAAAATAGGCCGTTAGATCGTTAATTCAAAATTGCAAACCGCTCGTTAAATAATATGTTATCGTTTATTTTTTGATCGAGTGACTTAAAAATTTAAAAAAGAAATAAAATTAAAGAAAGAAAAAGAAAATAATAACAAAAATATAAATGTAAAATATTTTTCAGAAAATTAAGTAACAAGCGATGTTTAAAAAAATGATTGATACTTCGACAAAACGAATAAAATCGAAGGAAATGAAATAGAAATCGATTAGATCGGTAAATTAGAGCGTTCGATTTACACGTGCGTCGAGTAATACTTTGTTGTTTGTTATTAATTTTTTGCCGATTAAGCGAATTAAAAAAAAAAATAAAAGGAAAAAGAAAGAAAGAAAGGTAATTCATAACAACGACAAAAGTATAAAACGAAATGGTTGAAGAAGGGTTAAGAAACAAATGTCAGATAGAAATGAATGACATTCCGACGAAACAAATAAAATAGGCTATTAGATTTGTAAAGTGGGTTAACGCCTCGTGCTTTTGAATTTAGATCGGGAAAGAAAATAAATGTTTGTATGGAACAGATCCATCTTACGAATCGGTGCCGATCGATGTTTGGCATGTTTCCGGATCAAACGATTCTCGGATTGCTCTCTTGATGCCTTCAATTTTTTTGGCCGAGTCGAAACGTTTCCATTGGTTCGCAACCAACATTAATCTTGCCAAATGCGACTGCTAGTCTCGCCTCGCGTTCGAACTTTTTATTCCTCGTTGGAGGCCAAAACAAAAAAAAAAAAAAGAAAAAGAAAAAGAAAGAAAATGAAAAATAAAGAACTTCCGTATGAAATTTGACCTATAGATCGTAGGATGAATCAACACATTCTTGGGGATTGGCAATGCGATAATAGTAACGTTTCCAAATCGTTTCGCGACTCTTCTCGTTTCCTTTTTCACATTTCTCCTTCATTTCTTGGGCGTTAGTTTTCTGGACGGAAGATGAGAGAAGAGAAAAAGAAAAGACATAAAAAGGTGTATTAGTCGAAATGTCGATAAACGATAAATTACATTGATATAGAAATCTTCCGCAATTTTATTTTGAAGCATGGACCCACGGGGATAAATGGTAATAGAAATTTTGTCCTGAAAAATCTCCGATGAAATAACATATTATCGTCGTATGTAAATTCGAACCGAATTGGAGATAGCTAAAAAAATAAAAAAGAACGAGATCGAGAGAAGATAAATGTGGAAACGAGCATTGATAGCGTACAAATAGAACGGTTTACACAAATATGGATAAGTTTTGGGGTTGAGGGCAGTCGGGTGGGAGGAGTAAAAAGAAACCTACTACCAATAGGGTCAGAAAATTCCAACTGAAATGGTATATTTCGCGAACGTGAAGAAAAAAAAAAAGACAAAAATACAATGAAAATGTTGACGTATTAGAATCGTTTAATAACGATTAGATCCAAGGATCAAGAGTCGACGGTTCGGTTATCGCACTTGTAAAAAAAGAAAGAAATTAAAGAAACGATAACTCATAACACGTAATCTAAGCGACGGACGATGAGAGAGTTGTGAGGTAAAAACGAAAGAAAGAAAGAAAACACAAAGAAAAAGTAAAAGTAAAAGAAGGAGAAAAATAAGACGAAGAGGACGAGGAAGAAGAAAAAGAAAGAAAAAAGAAAAAGAAACGGAGGGGAAAGGAAGGATAAGAAGTTGAAGACACTTCAAGAATCCTTTTTAAGCTCATTAAAGACTTTTCCACTTATCACTTGAGTATGGAAATATTGCATACGCGCGTTAACGTCACTTGGATAAATCAACATTTGGCTTTTTCATCGTCAAAATGTATGTACATACATATATGGTTATCGGTATGGTAGTATTCACTATATACCATTATAACAGAGGTAACTTAGTTAATTCGGCCGTCGCACATCCATCCCCCTTCGTTAGAGTAACGAAGAATTTTTAGATGTTCCCTGGTGTACGGGTCATTGGAACGAGGTTGCCAGGTCACGACCTCGGCCCAGAGTCACGATTTCTTTTTCACCTGGTGGTAGCAGCAGGTGTATGAATAAAACATGGAAACTTTGATTTGCATTTTGTCGGCTTTTAATCGTCGAACGAACGAATCATCTCGGACAGTTAAGTTTAACTGTTCTTATTGTTATTGTCGTTATTGTTATTGTTGTTATTGTTGTTGTTGTTGTTGTTGTTGTTGTTATATCGTGTTGTGTCATGATCGGTGAAGTGTATGAGTTGATATAATACGAGTATTATGGTGTATGTGTATATATATATATATATATATATGCAAGTCCTTTAATAGCTTCTTTCTATCCTTCTTTTCCTCTCGCTGTGTTGTTGTCCAACACTCTTTAAGTATAAGACCATGTGTTTTCCAACAGATCGAGCCAGATAATAAAGAATCGATCGAGGAAGCTAAGGAAGAGAAGAGGATAGTAGTACATACTACTACTATTACACCTACCGACTGAGTTATTAGTTCAGATTAGATGCTTGCCGAGCACGAAATCCTTCAGAGTTGTTATTGGTCTAGGCGAGGTCGCGGGGCAACCAAAGGTCTATTAGTCTAATAGGGTTAACCCTCCTTACTTTACTTGGCCTGTGGATATTCACATCGAGAAATGTGTGATGAACTAAGGGTGTGGACGACAAGAGTCGTCTTATACAAAAACACACACATAAGTTTACACGTATGAAACGCGTACGTACACATGAAAACGTACACGTACATGCACGCACACGTTTACGTTCGGACGCACGAGAGCGCTTAGTTCTCACCACTCTTCTTCTTCCTTCCTCCTCCTCCTCCTCCTCTTCTTCTTCTTCTTCTCTTCTTCTTCGTCTTCTTCTATTTCTCCTCCTCCTCCTCCTCCTCCTTCTCCTCCTCTTCTTTCTCCTTCTTCTCTTCCTCCTTCTCCTCCTCTATTCCTCCCTTTCGCACCAATCGAACACACCTCCCCTTTCGCGGCCTGCATTGCATCAGTGTGAAGCCAGCGCTCGAGCAGGACTCTTCGTCCTTCCCCACGCGTGCTGGTCTATCGTGTAAACAACATTCCAGGGCTTCCTCCCTCTGAAACGAGACTCTATACCTTCTTCCAATCGATAACGCTTCCTTGTTTCTTTTTTTTTGTTGTTGTATCATTGTTGTTGTCGTTTCTGTCTCTCTTTCTCCGTTTCTCTCTCGTTTTCATTGGTCCAAAAGGCATTTTTTTTATCATCGAAGAATTCGAAGGGACGCGCGTCGTTAACGTCGTTTCTTTTTCTTTTTTTTTATTATTTCCATTGTATATTACCGATGAGAAAAATACTAGCGTTGATATAATTTTTGGATATTACTTTTACGTCGATTAAAAATAAAAGAAAACAAAAAGAAAACAGAACACAAAAAAAGAAATGGTGATTCGCGTGTGAGCCGTAATTATTATTATTGAAAAAAAAAAAAAAGAATAATTTTCGATGATACGTTAATGTAATTTTATTAAGAAAAATTGTTGACCCGTTTCCAACGTTTTCCCTCTCTTTTGTACGATCAGAAAGGGTGTGTTGTCTTTAGCACGTTTATATATATGCGTGTGTGTGCGCGTGTGTACATGTATATATATATAGCACCCTCTAGTAGTTAATATAAATATCAATTTTCAATAAAATCAACGGGAGTTAATTTTGTTATTTATAAAAATATATCGTACAAACGAGTGTTCAGATATTTGAATTAAATTGTTCATGTGTGTTCGTCGTGTGCGTGCCTGGTTACGTGATCGTACAAAAAAAAGAATAATGATTGGTGTTTCGACTTATTATGTGACGACGTATTCTATAAAAAATATTTTGACAGAGGGATAGAAATTTTATGAGACATTGATTTCGATACATGCGAAGGGAAAATTTTGCTTGGTGTTATCAATTTGCGATTTGATGCAACTTTTTCTTGTGGTGACGGCGAGGGAATCTACGCGAGCGTCTTAAATGGCAGAAAGTCCAATTAGCAACTCAAAACGCTTTTGTGCTAGACAGGTCAGCGATTAATACTTTATATAGTTTTATATAGATACATATCGGATAAAGTGTTTCTAAGAGGATTTATTTTCTCTTTAATTCAATTATCTTTTGAATCTGACAACAACAACAACAATAACAACAACATTATTATCCATTGCAACAACAGCCAAGGAAAAAAAAAGGATTGTTAAATTATTAAATTGATAAACATTTATTTTCGGAATGTGTACTAACGATTGAAAAAGTGGATTAAAAATTAATATAGGGTGGTTCGAAAATTCTTTTGGGTGGTTTTCAAAATCAATTATTATTTTTCGAGATTTTTTTTAGATCAATTCTCTTTTTTTCAGTTTGTAAAACTACAAATTCAGAAACTCGTTTAAAATCTGTAAAAAGTGAAATTAACCTAAACGGTCTCGGAGAAGGGGTTAATTTTTATTTAGGCTTTTTTTAAAATCACTTAAGGAAAATCAATTTTGTCTCGCCTTATGAATATATAATATAAATTTGTGAGATATACAAATTACGTAAGGTGATAAGAGGGATGATGAAAAAGAAAAATCAAAAAGAAAATAATAATAATAATAATAATACTTCGTAAATTAATTGTTTGAACCATTAATTATTATTTGATGAGTATCGTGTAAATATTAATTTGTGAAATTTAAATACCATGTGAGATGATAAAAGGGGATTATATGAAAAAGAAAATAAAAAAGTGAAAATAGAAAACAAAAAATAAAATAATAATAATAATAATAATAATAATATTGAATTTATGAATTAATTGTTTGGCTTATGAATTATCGCATTAAATGTTTCATGTAAATACATACATGCATATAAATTAGTAAGATTTAAATCGATATATGATATGGTCACAGAGTTGACAAAGAAAAACAATGTAAAACAATAATAATAACTACTTAATTTATGAATTAATTATACGGATTATTAATCGTATTATTTTATGTGTATCACGTAAATATATGTGTATACATAAATTAATGTAAGAGATTTAGAATTTACGTGAGACGGCGAAGGAGTGATACATACATATATATATATATATATATATATATATATATATATATATATATATATAAATATAAAGAAGATAAAATTAAGAGAAAAAAATAATAAAAATAAAACGGAAAAATAAGTAAAGAAACAAAAGAAAAAAAAAAACCAAGAAAATAAAAGAATAAAGAAAAGTCACGTTGATATACGAATTAATTTCTTTTACAAATTAATTATTACTTCAGGTGTTGTCCCTCGGCGCGGACGTCCTTCCCGAGTACAAACTACAATCGCCTCGAATCCACAAGTGGACCATATTACATTACTCGCCCTTCAAAGCGGTCTGGGATTGGGTGATACTACTTCTCGTAATGTACACAGCTATATTCACGCCGTACGTCGCCGCCTTCGTGCTGTCCGAGCCGGATTATAACAGCAAGAAGAACAAGAAGTACGGTGACGACCCGATCGTCATCATAGACTTTATAGGTAAGTTTATACATGTAGACAAAACCATACCGTTACATGGATAACACCATATCCTCTTTATTCTCTTTTTTTCTTTACTCCTTCCCCCCTTCTCTTTTTCCCTTCCTTATTTTATATATTTTCTTTCTTTCC
>OU426993.1:15221149-15256149 GCA_911387935.1 Dolichovespula saxonica | reverse complement strand
AAAACGTGGATGGAATGTTGGGGTGGTTCGGTAGGATGGTGGGAGGGTAGTTGGGGTTTAGAAGAAAAAATGTGGGAAAAAAATAAGGAAAGAAGAAAGGTAAAAGAAAACGAGCGAGGAAAAATTAACGTGGCGCAGCATCGTTGGGTACTTCGTGGTATAAAAGATTTTGAGCCTATTTTTAACAACGTCTATCTAGTGCTCTAGTGCTACTGGCGTCGTCGTCGTCGTCGTTAGAAAGACAATAGAGCAAAAAATAAGGACGACCAACCCATTGCCCGTATGCAATTTTTGTAGAGAAGGAAAAAGAAAAAGGAAATTAATTTTTTCGTTGATGCGTTAGAAATACGTATGCGTTTGTTACATACGTATTTGATCTCGATCGATCAAACTTAGTGGATTTCTTTTTTCTTGTGCGATTAGATCGTTGCCAAAAGAAAATTCTTCTTTTCTTTCTTTTTTCTTTTTTTTTCGACGATATACAACCCAGTTGGTATAGCAGAAACAAATATCAATTGCTAGATCGTTCTTATTTGCAATTCCTTTCTGCCTAACTCTAATGTTCTATCACTCCTACGCGTAAGAGATATGTCGTATAAATTTTTCTTTTATAATTTTTTGTACTGTTATTTTTTTTTTTTTGTTACTTTCTCATTTACGTGCATTCTTCTTCGCATAATTTCTTCGCACAAGAATGGATTGATTACGTCCCAATGCGAGGCGATGATATTAGAGATATTATAGAGTGAACGACATCCTTCCTTTATAAATATATATATATTATATATAAACTAATATTTGCTAGATATATTAGCGAATGACTATTAGATGATTGTCCCCCTAACAATTATTGCATTGAAAACAATATCTTTGCATTGAATTGAATTTTCGTCTTATAAACCTTTTTTGTTTTAATCTTTTTTTATTTTTAATTTTATTTTACAATTAGTACCGAATAGTTAGAATTCGTAGTAGCTATTTCTTTAGAAAATTTCCTTTGGAAGAAAAATATGAAGAAATTTATATCTGGTATTAATATTTCTTAAGAATAAGTATTAAATAAATTACACACACATGTATATACATACATATATATATATATATATATATATATATATATATATATTTTATAGTTTTCATTTAGTAGTTAGTTAGCTTACGATTTTTATAAAATATGAAATTACGATTTATTCGTTTCGTCCTTTTTTTCCTCTCCCGTTACGATACAGTCAACATTTAATGCTTCTAATTTATTAAAAACGCCGTGAATAAAGAAAATGCTTTTAGATCGTATAATTTATTATTTTTATTTTTATTTTTTTATTTCTTTATTATATATATATAATATATATTTATTTGTTACTTTTTTCAATATCTCAGCTTTCGCAAATTTTTATAATATAACACGATAAGCTAAAAAAATGCTTTTCTTCTTACTAAACCTCTTTTTTTTTTGGAGAACTATATGAATATACATTGCTAAGTATTGAAAACAGATAAATAAATAAATAAATAAATATAGGTATATGTTAATCCTTTTAATCGCTTGATAGGGGTTGCAGAGTTTTTGCAAAGCTTCTTTACGAGCGTTTCGATGCATCCGTCGTTTCTTATTGTACCGATACTCTCAAGATTAATTGATTTAAATTAAATCTGTTATTTCACGGGCACGCATTATATCGCACGCTTAACGAATGGAAATTATTTTTCTTTGCGATGCACGTTCTCTGTTTATTTTTTTTTCTTCTTTCTTTCTTCTTCATCTTCTAATACGCGTTTTACAACTTTCTCGTGACGAAATTTTTTTAACGATAACGGAACACTTAAATCTTTACGCCAACAGAAATGAAAAAAATTAATGAACAAAACATTTCTTTTCTCTTTTATTTTTTTTATGTAATTTCGAAAATATCCACTTGAATTATTTTGAGTGACGAAATGCTCGTAATTAAGAAACTATATATCTATAGGGTCGTTTCTCTCTCTCTCTCTCTCTTTCTCTCTTTCTTTTTTTCTTTCTTTCTCTCTCGCTCTCTCTCTCTCTCTCTCTCTTTTTCTCCATTGTTTATATTTTCGTTATAATCGCCCGTGCGAACGTACACAAGAACTATGCGAATAATAGCGCGTGCGCGCGAGTACACATGCACACGAAAAGACGTATTACACCAAAGACACAGAAGAGACGCAGAGGGCCAAAATAGAGATACAAAGCATCCAATAGGAAAATTTAACAGCGGGATTTTGAAACGATCGTACGTAAGCTTTTGCCGTCTTTTCTCTGGATATCTCTCTTTTATTCTTTTTTTTTCTTTTTCCCCAATTTTTTCCGCCCTTTTTTATCTCTTGTTTTTTTCGTTTCAAGACTACGTCGATCCTTGATCTTACTTTATCGAGCTTTTTTTCGTAATTTTTCCGTTTTCTTATGCTTTTGTTGCAAGCTGTACAAAAAGAAAAAAAAATTCGTTTGTGAAACTGATCCAATAAATCTAATACCAATCGATCTAACCGTCCTAATCCCGATCCTAATTCTGATTCTTTTGATCCATTGACACTTTTGTAAATATGCTGAATATTACATTGTGGTATTATATTACATATATGGGTAGTTCTAGCTTATTATATCTATCTATATATATATGTTCAAAATAAATAAATTAATTAATTTCGTTTAATGAAGATTCGCATTTTTGATCGACTTCAACGTACTAAGCGTGTTGTCTATTCCTGAAATAAAAGAGTAATTTCTTTTTTGTATATATAAAAATATTAATAATGTTAATGGTGATAAAAAAAAACAAAACATTTTTTTTGTGTTGAGAGCTACCTGTATAAATATTATATACTACGATTTATGTACATATAATCAATTCGTGTATAAGTGGAATGAGAAACGCGTGCGATTTGTTCAATATTTGTGCAATATGAAATATTTTTTTTTTATTTTTTTTTTTTTAATTGACATAAAAAAGACCACAAAAGAAATAGAAAATAACTTTGATCTTTGACATCGAATATATTAATCACGCGAAGATAATGAAATTCTAAGCACGCGTTTCGTATATATATTCTACGTATACATCGAAAAATACTTTATTGTATTATACACGAGCATATATATATATATATATATATATATATATATATATATCCATATACATACATATATAATTGTGTTACTTGTGTCGCTTGAACGCTTCATCTTTCCAACTACGTATAATAATCTGCCTTGTATATATACAAATTTGTATTATTGTCCATATGTATGTGTTGAACGAATATATTATGGATTTGCATGCGCTGAAAATAAAATAATGTTTCTTATTAAGAGAACAATTTAAATCGAATATGTACTACTTTTTGGAACGTACACACAAACATATATTCATATGTATCTGTACGATTTGTATTTGTGTATATTGTACATGCTACATACATATGTATATATGCATATATATATATATATATATATATATATATATATATATACACACATACGCGCGTCGTTTGTGTGTAGAAATACATATATGCGCGATTTCAAACGTTGAGAAAAAAGAATTAGTGCCCGAAAGTTTCGAATTTGGCGCGTTACGTCACGTGACTCGTTCATATCGATAAATCGTGTATCATTTTTATAACGTCGTAGTTTGATGAAAATTTGAACGCGATAGAAAAGAAAAATGGATATTACTCGAGAATAAATTTGTAAATGAAATTTCGCAATTATCACTGATCGATCAGTGACTTACTACGAAAGATCGATGGATCGATCGATCGATCAATCTATCTTTATCATTGTCAATCAGAACAAGGTAGACGTATATTACGATAATTTCAATTTCTATTCAAATTCTTCGATTCGGAAATTGCTCCTAGGAGTTTCGTATCGATCTATTCGCAGGTAAGGAATAATAAGAGGGAGCATGTAAATAGAGACCTCTTATCTCATTTTCTTCTTCTTCTTCTCTTTTTTTATTCTTTTTTTTTTCTTCCCCCTATAGGATTTATCATACCTCAAAAAATGAATACATTGATGGTGATATATAACGTAATTTTCTAAAAAGAAAAAAAAAAGAAAAACAGAGAACGTTACAATCGCTCGACATAAATTTCTTTTTTATTAATTTTTCTTTTGGTTTTTTTTTTACTACGAAGGATCATTTCTTAATGTAATAAAGTGATAAATCGACTTTATTACATATGTGGGTCGGTTCGATATCATACATACATGCATACATACATACAAACATAAATATATCGCAACCGAGTAACGATCGAGGTAATGGTTAAACGCGAATAAAATTCATCTTCCTCCATAAAATATAGAAGTGAAATTGGCTAGGGGAGGGGGGGAGGGGGTTAGAGGAAAAATAAAAAGAAAATAGAAAGTAAGCAAAAAAAGATGTTAGAAAGATGAGAACGTACTCTGACATTTCTTGACGGTCTCTCTATAACGTACGTTACTTACATTTAAATATTGAACATTGTTCGTCCCGTACATGACTTTTTCCGCGAATATAAAAAGGAAAAGAAAAAAGAAAATAAAAGAAGAAATAAATATAAAAGTAAAAGAAGAAGAAGAAGAAGAAAAAGTTGAAAAGGATAATATGTATACCGATCGAATTTTCAATAACATCAAATGCTCTTGTAGTTCGAACGTGTTATTGCATGTTTAATTAAAAGCATTATTAATTTATCGATTACCTCGGTCGATTATGATTCTCATTGGTGATTTTACTTAATTATTTATATTAATTAATCAATTAATTTCATTGCTCTCGAGCTATTGAACGTTCACCTCTCGTTCGCTAACGATCGGTAGGTAGAGAAAGAAAGAAAATAAGAAAAAAAAAAGAGAGAAAGAGAAAGAAAAATAAAAAGATAAAGAAAGAGGGAGAGAGAGAGAGAGAGGGAGAGAGAGAAAAATAAAATAGAAAAGAAAACGATAGAATTGAAATGGTCGGTCAGCCGTGTTAGATGGACAAAATGACGCGTTCTTTTCAGACGACGACCTTGATCGGACTTCTCAAGACCGCACGTCTTCTACGCCTGGTTAGGGTGGCCAGAAAAATCGACAGATACAGCGAATACGGAGCCGCGGTTTTGCTCCTTTTAATGGCCAGTTTCGCCCTCATTGCACATTGGATGGCCTGTATATGGTAAGTTAGAGAAAAAAAGAATGAATAAAAAGAAAAAAAAAATTGGGCCTCCCTTCCCCAACAAAAAAAAAGTTCTCGTCTGCATTGTTCGGGGATCCGAACGACTATATAAGTTGTTGTACATTAATAATTGATGAAAATAAATTAAGTAATTTCTTTTATCTCCCCCAAAGGTATGCCATAGGAAATGCGGAAAGACCGACATTGAAGAGTAAAGTCGGCTGGTTGGATATTCTAGCCAACGACACTCATCAATTTTATTTTCATAACAATACAGGCGGACCGAGTATAAAGGTAAACGAAAAAAAGTAACAATAACAAAAAGTAAACAAAAAAATGATGAAAAATCTCCATACAATTTCATCGAGAAAATTTAATTTACTTAATTGTCCATACTATCATGTATTTCGTTATTTTTTCAGAGTCGTTATATAACAGCACTGTATTTCACATTCAGCAGCTTAACGTCCGTGGGTTTTGGTAACGTTGCACCCAACACAGACGCCGAAAAGATATTTACTATTATCGTTATGCTGATAGGATGTAAGTATATGAAGTTTTTAATCGGATATGTCGTTATAACGTATCATTACAAGGATGACGTTGTTTAGCCGAACAATTTTTTTTCCTTTCCACACACTTTCTTCTTTATCTTCTTGTTCTATTTTTTTTCTTTTCTTTTTTTCTTTTTTTTTCTTTTTTTTTTTTTTTTTTTTTAATATAGCTCTAATGTACGCCAGTATCTTTGGCAACGTATCGGCGATCATACAAAGATTGTACAGTGGTACAGCAAGATATCATACGCAAATGCTCAGGGTTAGAGAGTTCATAAGGTTTCATCAAATACCAAATCCACTTCGACAACGTTTGGAAGAATATTTTCAACATGCCTGGACGTATACCAACGGGATTGATATGAACAGCGTACTCAAAGGATTCCCCGAGTGCCTTCAGGCTGACATTTGTCTTCATCTTAATAGAAATCTATTAAACAATTGTAGAGCCTTCGAGAGAGCCAGTCCAGGTTGTTTAAGGTATATAATAATTTTAATCGCGACGAACATATATATATATATATATATATATATATATGTACATATACATATACATATACATATAAGCCGGTCACTTGCCAAATCGATTGACTCCAAAAAAAAAAAAAGAAAGAAAATAAATAAGGAGTGAAAAAATGCGATGAAATAATAATATAAGCAGCTCTTTATAATTCCCTTTATAATATAAATTCGAATAAACGTTACGGAATGTATAACGAAAAAGTCTTACCGCTACGTTTGAATTGCGAATTATCGCAAGGATTTGCATCAGAGCACGGAATTTATCAGATTGCTTTCTGAGATAAATTCTTTTTTATTCGATGGCCCGAAATAAAAATTTCGTCATTTAATGTTATTTAAATGACCTATTTAGAAATTAGGGAAATTTATTACGAATACGAAAAGTGAGAACGACCATCAAGTGCGCTTTTTAACACTTAATACATGTAATATATAGAATTATTCAAAAAGTGGAGTTAATCGATTTGGCTCGTGATCGGTTTGATATATCGATAAAAGAAACAAAAAAAGTGATATCAATTTTCTATTAAACAAAAAAATAATTTCGATCTTCTTTTTTTTTCTCTTTCAATTTAATTCCCTACGCAGAGCATTATCTTTAAAATTCAAAACGACGCATGCACCGCCCGGGGACACATTGGTCCATCGTGGAGACGTCTTGACGTCCCTTTACTTTATATCACGTGGAAGTATTGAAATATTAAAGGACGACATCGTAATGGCCATACTCGGGAAGGACGACATTTTTGGTGAAAATCCTTGTATTTATCCAACAGTTGGGAAGTCCTCGTGCAACGTTCGCGCTTTGACATATTGCGATCTTCATAAGATTCACAGAGACGATCTACTCGACGTTTTGGCGCTATATCCTGAATTTTCAAATCACTTCAGTCAAAATCTAGAGATTACATTCAATATGCGAGATGTAAGTCGTGTTAACACCTATAACGAGGTATTGTTGTTCTTTTCTTTTTTTTTATTTTTTTTTTTTTTGTGTTTGTAGTCGAACCGCGGCGAGATTCTTCAATTCTGTTGAAATATGAAATTATTCGTTTGATAGGAAGAACAAGCCGGTGTCGATCCAATGTCAGCAAGGTTTCCTGTCAGCACTCCAACCGACGTCGACGTCGACGCCAGGAGATTCGCCTTCCGTCCACCAAGATACCGTCGAGGACCTGGAGGAGGTCCTGGCACCAATCTTATCCCTACCGGTCGACAAGATTCCTTGCAGGACGATCAAGAAGACTAGTAATTATCCTTCTTATCTTTTCACTTTCTCCTTTTCTTTTTTTTTTTTCTTCTTTTAAATTCACCGACGTAACTTACACCCCGAGGAAACATTACACGTATTGAATGTAATATTTATATTTACAGCGACAAAAGTAGCGGCCATGGTATATTAGAATTTAGTACCGACAAAGCCGGTCAGGATGTAACGCCATTAAATTTGGAATTTGATGAACCCAAGCAAAGGAGTTCAACATTGAACTCCATTACCGGTGAGCAAGTCCATCTCGTCATCCATATTATATACCATTAAGTATTTTATTATTCAAAATCGACTATTCAATTTTCATGCCTGTCTTTTTCTTACTGTTTGAGGAATGTGGTTTACTGCACGATAATAGATCCCCCCTCGATCGATACGGATATTCTCATCTCTCGATTCGCCCCCCCCCGTTTTTATTTTATTCTTTATTTTTTTTATTAGATCTCGTTCTTTTTTCTTCCCTTCTTCTTTTTTTTTCTTTTTCTTATTTTTTTTTTCTTTACCTTTTCTTCTTCGTTCTCATATTGTACATTATATCTTGGCGTTTGATCGGTCACTTGGTGACATATCAGGCTGGAAAAAATGCGTGCGAAGATTTTTATTCTTTTTTAAATACCCGAACGATTGAAAGTGGGATCTTTCTACTAATACAGATATATCTTAAGCGTTTTCATTTTCTTTTATGCTTTATTATTTCATTTATATATATATATATATATATATATATATATATATATTTTTTTTACTTTTTTATATATTCTTTTCTTTTTTTCTTGTTTCTTTTTTTCGTTCACATCCCTGGTAAATCGTTCGAAAGTACGTTTGACTCTTTCTCAGCTGGACATATTATATGACGTTTCGGTTCTACTATTACCGAAATAATTATACTTTGACCAGGCCCCCTCTCTAGCCCCCCCCCCTTATTCTATCTTCCTTCTTCTTGCTTGTAAAAGTTTTACGTAAGTTAAACGAGTGTGTTACGCTTTGCGGTTGAGTTTGGTTTTTTTTTCCCGAGTTCGTTAACACCTTGAAAACATGGTTGTTCAGGCATGCTAACCCATCTCAAGCGCAGTATACCGGACCTACGTCAGCACAAGATTCATCTGCAGCCTCTAACGAGTCATGATTACCTCGCCAAACAGAGTAAGTTGTTTTAATCGCAAGTAGAATCCTTCTTTTAATGCTGAGATCAATTGGGTCAGTAAGCCCGCGCACCGTTTTGTGTTTATGATACCTATATTATTAGAAAAAGAGAGAGAGAGAGAGAGAGAGAGAGAGAGAGAGAGAGGGAGAAAGAAAGAGATAGAGAGAGAGAGAGAGAGAGACAGATTAGAAAATTATTATTATTATTATTATTATACGAAATCCAGACTCGAGGTTGGAAGACATCATTACGAGTATATAAAATAAGTTAAGGATCGATTCCGCTTTCTAAAGTGAAGTTACAATCAATAGCTTTGTCGTTTAGAGCATTTAGCTGTAATATATATATTTATTAAACGACCATCATTGTATATACATGATCATTATTCGTTATCGAGACAATTAAAATATCCCCGTATATGAGCGCGATTAATTCCTTTACATATAAAATATCTTATTTTTTTTTATCAGTGACGACGCCATTGACAAAACAAACACGTAGGAGTTCTGCCACCGGTGAAAGCTGCCTCAGTCAAAACGCTATACATCCAACGTCGACTACATCGAGTCACTATACGACCCCCTCGCCCCCTCAACATCCTCATTCTCATGGTATATATATCTACTGCTAATATCTTTCGATAATTATAACATAATTCACGTTCTCGTTTGATATTATATATATATATATATATATATATATTTTTATATATATTATATATTGATTATTATATATATATATATATATTGATTATTTTCTGTACGATTTAAGGAGACTTTCAAAGTGGACCCGGACGACCTATAGAAGAAATAAATGCTAGGATAGATCAATTGTCGAAACAAGTGACGTCGTTGGAACACTCGATGACGGGTGACATAAGATTGATACTTACGTTGCTCCAACAGACGCTTAATTCCTCGAGGGAGAGTTCTAGCATAGAAATGATGCCTGGAACTGCGCCAGCAGGTTCGGCCAGGCAAACCGGTAGACCACCGGCGCTCGTTCAAAGATCAGCCAGCGAGCCCCAACCGCCAACAACTCCAGCCATTTCGAATAATGGAAACGGAAAGATCCAACCAAGCACGTCTCATGGATTATTTAGGTAAAACAAAGATTATTCGAGAGATTGAAAATTGGGGGGCGGGGGAGGAGAGGGAGGGAGGGAGGGAGGGAGGAACCAAAAGAAATAAAAAAAGAAAACAAACCCTTGTCGCGACCGATAATTATTCTTAAACGTTTTTATAATCCGTCATATTTAAGTCCACCCTATTATTAGATTATTGTTGTTGTTATTATTATTATTATTTTTATTATTATTATTATTATTATTATTATTATTATTATTATTATTATTATTATTATTATTATTATTATTATTATTATCATTATTGGTTAGAAATAATTTACCCTTATAGGGGGAAGTTTAAAAAAATGATTAAGTAGATCATCAGGATATATTTTCACAGTAGTTTTCTCTCTGTTATTCTTTTCTCCCCAGGAAGTAATCGATATATATTTTTTATTCTTGAAAAGCTTTCTTTCGAAATCCCTGGATCAGTTGCATTTGATTTCGGCGTCTTTTATTTTGGAAAAATTGGACAAGTTCCGAAGGTGACCATACTCATACTCTTCTTTCAAACCCCTCTTCAGAGCAGTGTTGCGCAAGTCGATTGAAAGAATTATTGGATTGATCACAAGGATACGTAATAATTTCAATCTTAAAGTCAACAATGTTTTATTCATGCCTTTTACGGATTGGAAAGGTACGACAAGAAGAAAGCAAAAGCCAAAAACGAAAAAAAAAAAAACAAAGAAAGAAAAGAAAAACAAAAAAGGAAAAAGAAAAAAAGACATTGTTTCCTTTTATCCCTTATTTCTGATACATAATTGAACGCGCGACATCGATATTATCGATAGGAAACGATGCGTTTAAATCGTATTCTTTCAATCTAGATTTCCAACTAGATTTAGAACGGCTCAATTCTATTTTCTTTTCTTTTCGTTACTTTTCCTTATCTTTAGTTTCCTTTTCCTCTCGAATCACTTGCATTCTCTTCAATAATTTTCATTTGGATTCTCTTCACCGCTGCAATCGAACATTTTCATTAATAATAATAGTAATATATATATATATATATATATATATATATATATATATGTATATGTATAAATAAAGTACGTATTTTCATTAATAATAATAATTTAAGAAAAAATATATATATGTATGTATATATATATATATATATATATATATATATATATATATATATATATATATATATATATATATATAAATGAAGTACGTATTTTATGACATGTATTACATAGTGATTGCGCTTGTTGACAAAAGTTGGGAAAAAAAGTTGGGTGATAGGCGTAAATGATGATGACAACATAATAGTCTCCGCATAATAATAAAACATCTCGCTTTGTTTTGCCAAACAACAACAATTTCACACATGCAAACACATATATTCGCAGTTCTAGCGTTTCACGAAGGATTTCGACTTTTTGGATTTGGAGAAACAAGCAACGTATCTTAAAAACTGCCGATGGTGTAGGAGACTTTCGACACGGAAAACTTGTGTGGGTATCACGGGAATTTCTTTCATTTGTGTACATAACGTCTCTTATACGGGCTTCTTCTTGTGCTCCTATGAATTTCTTTTTTTCTTTTTTTTTAATTTTTCTTTTTTTACCGCTTTTCTTCCGGTGTTTTAATTTACTTTTGGAATCGTTTTTTCAACATTCTAAACCAAAGCAACTCAAATCATTTGTATATATACATATATATACATATGAGGATTCAAACGTATATTCATGATTATTTTCTTAAGTATTAAAAATGTAACAAAGAAAAAAGAATAAAAAAATGTAACGAGATAAATTTTGTACGGTGTCAATGTGGGGGCACATAGCGATTGTAATTATTTGACGTAAATACATCGAGTTTCATAGGACTCTACAAAATCAAATAATCATCATCGCGATATATCCCACTTGACGCCATATAACATTCGTTAGAAACATTTTTTTCTTATTTATATATATTATTATTATTGTTTTTATGTATATATATATATATATATATATATATATATCTTTAATACATAAGAAAATAATCGCGTGTATGCATTTAAACCGAGCATAGTATGTATATGTATACATATTACATAAATATATATAAATATATACGTTTATGATGATCGACGTAACGTTTCAAGTTTTCCGAATAATTTTTATTTCGTGTTTATGTTCAATAATCTTAATCGTTCTTTGGTGAAGTTCACTCTTTCTATGGATATTCTGAGACACGTGTTTTATTTATCCGTTTATATGTTTATTTTTACTTTCTTTTTTTCGCTCCTTTTTTATTTCTTTTTTTTTTCTCTTTTTTTTTTTAAATTGGCAACGAGATAATTTTTCGGAACGTCAAAAACAATAACGACGACGATTCTTGTTCTTGGCTCGACGGACATCATCCGACTGTTATGATAAAACGCGAATACAATTACAATTTTGCAATAAATACGTTAGATCGGTCGCGAGTATAAAAAAGAAAAAAAAAAGAATGAGATAGGAATGGAGAGAGATAGATAGAGAGACAGAGAGAGAGAGAGAGAGAGAGAGAGAGAGAGAGAGAGAGAGAGAGAGAGAGAGAGAGAGAGAGAGGTAGATAGAGAGAAAGATAGAGATAAATAGATAGAGAGAGAGAGATGGAGGGAGATCATGCATGTACTTATACTATCTTATTATCTAGACACGTAGAAGAAGATTTCGTTGATGTCACATCCTTCTTTCGATGATAAAGCTTATCTTCATCCGAGCTTGCTTCAACATATCGTCGAGCCGAGTGATTCCATCACAATACGTTATTTTATATTATTTCCTTATTTCTTTCTAAATCCTTTATTACGCTCACTCCAAATCCATTCACGTAAACAACGAAGAAATAATATCGATATTAGTGTAAAAAGTGCATATACTATGATATCGTGCATGGGACTGATTGATTGCACCATTTTATTCGCGAAGCTGATTCTTCCTCCTTTTCGAGATTTCTATGAGAAAGAGAGAGAGAGAGAAAAAACAAAGAAAAAATAATATATATATATATATATATATATATATATATATATATATATATATATATATATATATACATATATATATATGGATTTTAACGTTGAAAAATGTTGGTGATGGTGATTGCGATAGAAGGGAAGGAGATGAGTGGAAGTAAAATGTTAATTAAAAAAAAAAACAAAAAAAAAGTTGGCCAGATTTACACGCGACTCCTTCTAATTTATCTTTATTTATTTATTTATTTATTTGTTTGTTTGTTTATTTATTTCCTCTTATCTCCACTTTCCTTCGTTTGTAGCACGTATGTATGTACGTAATTACGTGTGTATTATGTACGTATATGTGTATATATCTATGAACCGTTCACAAAGCCAGATCGATTAACTCCACTGTTTTAATTTTTTTTAAATAGTCCAAACTTTTCATATTCGTAATAATTTTCCCAAAATGTCTGTTATTTGATACCATTAAACGAAAAAATTTGGTTTTGGCTATCGAATAAAAAAGAATTTATTTCAGTGATAACGATTATTCTAAGACCATTCTGTCTTATTCACTTTATATTTCGGTAGATTTAAGCTACGTCTGCATTCATGCATTTTACAATGTTTTCATTTGAGTTTATATTTTAAAAGAAAATTTTAAAACGCAATTTATATTATTTCATCACATTTCTTCATTTTTTAGTTTTATGGAGTTCATCGATTTGGCAAGTAAGACTCATATATTCATATATATATATATATATATATATATATATATATATATATATATATATATAGATTACAAATTAAGGGTTGCTTGAATATACCATTTGTTAAAAGCTATAGAGAAAAAAGAATGTATTAAGAATGTTTCATGATTTCATGGATCAAATATTTCAATAGTACGAAACCGCGAAACACTCGTTCACATGGAATCTTTTATTTCTTACTTTAAAAATATTTGATACTTTCCATAAATTATGAAACTTTTCCTAATATACATTTTTTTGTCCGTTGCTCTTAACAAAGTAGACATTGAACTAGATCTTAACTTAAAATCAACCTGTTCATATATATATATATATATTACACTAATATATATATATATATAACATAGTATGTATATGTGTGTGTGTATATATATATATACACACGTATACAATATTCACAACAGAACGTGAAAACAAAAGTGCTTTACATATGACAGTGGAGTATATATTTTATTTATTTAAAAAATCGCTTGGAACATTATATTTTAGAATAAGTCCTTCCCCTTTAGTAGTTAAAATTAGTGTGTCTTGAAAAAACGTATCAATCATTTGAGATGCTGCATCAAATTGTTATACATATTTATTACACACACACACACGCTATGTATATATATATACATATACATACATATATATATATACATATACATACATATATATATATATATATATATATAGTGTGTGTGTGTGTATATATACACGACTGATAGCAGAGCAATAAAAACGTAGAATTGATATGATTCATTCTTAATAGAGCACTAATGTAAACGACAATGGTTTGATCGATTTATTAATTCGAGGCTAACATTATTCATACGCATTATTAAAAAAATTTCTTCCATCTCATGGTAATTTTCATTTGTCAGCACACATGTGTATGTACATAAGTAACATAAGTACTCATCTGTACGGAGTACAATTTAGACGGATAGAATGTCGTTGTCGATGATTGATTGAATATTTCGGGAAGAAAGAAAGAGAGAGAAAGAGAGAGAGAGAGAGCAAGACAGAGTGAGAGAGAGAGAAAGAGTGGGAGAGAGTGATAGAGATATCGATGCTAGACACGTGGTCACGGGACACTGCTCTGGATAATTTTTAGAGAATTTAGTGGCCAACCAAATCCCATTGTACATAATCACGTGCTTAAAGTATCTTTATCGCTGACATACATCCCCTAGCGGTCTCGAGAGTTATTACTATTTGTTTGAAAAGAAAAAAAAAAAAAAAGAAAAAAGGATAATGAAGAAAAAAGAACGAAAGAAAGAAAAAAAAAACAAATTCGCATTCATCAAAAAGAAATGACTGTCCGGGTTACTTTCGCAGTAGACCACCAACAAGGGAACCTATGTCGACATCATCGGGAACATCGAGACTTACAATGACGTCGGATACATCGGCCCTGGCGACGGCCCTGCAGGCAGCATTGAACGGAAGAGCGGCACCAACGAGATCACAGAGTCAGCCGGTAGACTTGGCAGTACCTACGACCACCCAACAGGCTCATCAGCCACACGCTTGGCACAGCCAGCCTGCGGCATTTAGAAGAGGAGAGTTTAGGAGCGGGTATGTGTGCATTTATGCGTGTATGTGTGTGTGTGTATATATATATATATATATATATATATTATACGAAATGTCCCGGGTTTTAATGTCAAAACTTTGTCAGTACGTTCTATGTGCGCTAAATAAGAAAAAAATTTTATGGAAACGTAAAATACGGAATACAAGTAATAGTAACAGTAACCGACTCGCTGTTAATGTATAATCGGTTTCCTCATAGATGGAGAAGTTTTGGTGGACCAATCTGTATTGGCCACCAAACTATCTGTTGGGGTATTTTGAAAGATATATGGTATCAAAGACGAACAGATTCACGTAATGAATCGATAATAATGATTAATAATGAAATAATTCAATTAAATGAAAACGAAATTCGCACGGTTATAAATTCGATCTTTGATCGCTGCCGATCGTGTATTGTCAATAACTGTAGACATATTTAAATGGAGCATTAATTAAGTCTGGAAGTGACGATCGCAAATAGTAAATACGTTGATCTATTCGAGCCAATAATCCCTCATGGTAACACCAAGTTGGTCACCACTACTTGTATTTCGTATTTTCGTTATAACTTTTTGATAAAGCTTTACGTGACAACTATGTTTACGTAACATTTGTTTTCAGATTTAATGACATAGAATATACTAAGTTTGAACGTTCAAACCTGGACACCCTATATATATATATATATATATATATATATATATATATATATATATATTATTATGGGAATTAAGAGGAAAATAATTGAATTTGAATGATCATAATAATAAATGATGATATATATATCTAATGAACAAATAAAAAAACCTAGTATTTTCGTGTCCGAAGTAGGTACAGCTCGTTCAACAAACGATCCGAGCCGGAAGGCGAGGATCCTTGGACTTGCGTTGTTTCGTTACAAGAGCCAAGGGGAGGAAGTTCCCAGAGACCACGTAGCGGTGACTCACGTAAGGATTTATCCTCGAGTTATCGCTGTACGAACGATCAACAACAAAGGGGAACGGAAAATGGCGTTAGACATGTAATGCCGACATTACCAGGAGTTACGACGACGACTACGCCGACGACGACGACAACGACGACGGCAATAGGATTAGGCGGTGTTGGCTTAGGTCAACAACAACAATCGACCGGCGGTGGAATAGGGGGAGTAGGAGGTGGTACGAATGGTGGTAATGGACAGGATGGCGTCGTCGTCCAGTCGGCGAGTCAACGTCAAGAATCGTCGAGGCAAGCCAGCGAAGATATATCGTGGGAATTTACGATAAACGAGGCACCAATAGCAAGACTGGAATCGTTGGACGAGCTCGATCAAGATCACGGTAGTTAAAGGCTAGGAATATTAGATGAGGGAGTAAATAATACAATTCGGACCACGTAGAGAAGAAGAAGACGACGACGACGACGACGTGCTGTTATCGATCCATGAAGCTCTTTGAGCTTACAACGCGTGTATCAACGTGGAGAGAAAAATAGATGGAGATAGAGAGATATATAGATGGATAGATAGAGAGCGAGAGAGAGAGAGAGAAACAGAGAGAGAGAGAGAGAGAGAGAGTGAGAGAGGGGGTGGAGGAGGAAGAGAGAATCGCGTTCCGGTAATTCGAAACTCACTTCCGGTTTTTCTCACCGCTGACGAATATTTTACGAATGACCGACAATGAAAAAGCGCAATGGCAAATAATAAATATTTCTTTTCTGTTTTTTATTTCTTTTTTAAAAAGAGAGAGATAGAGAGATATTTTACTTATTTGTATCTCGTTACAATATGGCTTTCTGTTCTGTTCTCTTTTTTTTTCTTACTCTCTTTCTTTATTCTTCTCCCGCTCCTACTCTTGTCTCTTATCTCGTCGAAAATACTCTCTAATCTTCTCTTTCCTACTTTGGACATAATCCAAATTCGATCGTCGTTATAGAGAAGAGTCTCTCTCTCTCTCTCTCTCTCTCTCTCTCTCTCTCTCTCCCTAATGCTATTTGCCATATCATGATCACACTTTATAATGCCAAGATAAACGTTTCAGATAGTTAGTATATACGTACATATGTATGTATTAATGTATGTTCGCGAGAGAGAGAGAGAGAGAGAGAGAGAGAGAGAGAGAGAGAGAGAGAGAGAGAGAGAGAGAGAAGTAGACGGAGAGAATGTTTATCTAGGATAAATAAAACTGATCGTCGAGCGTTTTATCGTATTCACAAAGGATAAATAATATAGTTTATAAACCAAAAAAGAGACAGGGAAAGAGCAGCAGAGAGGTAGAAAGAGAAAGAGAGAGAGAGAGAGAGAGAGAGAGAGAGAGAGAGAGAGAGAGAGATAGAAAGTGAGTGAGAAAAAGTGGAAGAGGTAGAGAGGGAGAAGAGAAACGAATGGAAGAAAAATGTAAACGTAAACGGCACGTCCTTCAAAGGAAGTACATAAAGAATATTGTTAATATATATATATATATATATATATATATATATATATATATATATATATATACTTACGTAAATATGTAGGTACTTATTACTTACTTACTTATTTACTTACCTATGTACTTCCAGTACGCAAAAGTCAGTCAAACGAAATTAGTCGTCTAGTATAAAGACGAGAAAGAGAAAGAGAGAGACAGATAGATAGAGACACAAGAGAAAGAGAGACACAAAGAGAGAAAGTAAAAGATTCGATCTGGCATAGAATTTATTGGAATTATTTTCGAAGGATTTCTAAGCGTTTCTAAACCTTCGGATAACTTCTATATCTTCAGCAAAAGTTTTTTATTATATAAAGCGACACAGCTGCCGAAACGGACACCTAAATCGAACGGGCGACGTTTTTATTCTGTCACCACGAGCGATATATTCGTGTATTAATTACACGTCGACGTACATACGTACACGTACACACGTACACGTACACATATATACACGTACACACACACACACACACGTGCACACACACACACACACATTGACACGCATTAACACAGATATACTAAACGCGTATACGCTATACACGCTTGGAATACCAAAAAAATATTTCAAAGGAAAAAGAAAGAAAGAAAAAAAAACAGATAAAAGTAAAAATAAAAAATAAAAATTAATAATAATAATAATAATAATAATAATAATAATAATAATAATAATAATAATAATAATGATAATGATAATGATAATGATAATGATAATGATAATGATAATGATAATGATAATACAAGAGATACAAATGAAACGCAGAATACACTGAGAGGAGACAATGAAGATGAGGAAGAAGAAGAAATAAATGGTAGAGGAGGAAGAAACGTGTGCGCGAGGCTTAAGAAAAATGAAAGTATACAATATATGTAATATCCTGCGAGTAAGGGATAAGAAACAAGAAAAAGAAAACAAAAAAAGACAAAAGATGGAAGCGATGGCGGTGGCGAAGGAGGAGGAGGAGGGGAATGATGAGGAAGAAGGAGTAGAGGGCAACAAGTATAGGACATAGTCTTTCACCTTCCCCACCCTCAAAAAAAAATAAAAGCGCGTATTTAACGAGTATTTAAGAGATATCACGAGATAAACATAAAAAAAAAAAATAAAGAAAAGAAAAACAAAACCAGAAATTAAACAAACAAATAGATAAAACAAATTGTTAAATAAATAAATAAATTAATAAATAAATAAATGAATGAATGAATGAATGTATAAATAAAGATACGGTAAAAAGCGTAAAGTTACGACGACTGACGATGATTGGTGCACCTTCTTTTTTAACGCTTATAGGCGACATAATGGAAGCATGCGCGGCTGCTTCGCAATATTATTATTATTATTAAAAAAAAAAAAACGTCGATGAAAATAAATATCACATAATGTAATAAAATTATTAGAGAGAGAGAGAGAGAGAGAGAGAGAGTGCATTGCCGAATAAATGGTGATTTGGATGGTGATACGTGGTGGTAATAAGGGGGAGGGTGAGAAATGAAGATAAAATTAGATACCAGAACGATCTAAAGTACTAACATACTTACTTATCGCACGACACATGCATTTTTCTCGGTTACGAATCGAATGAGATGGTGATGGTTCTCCATAAGAAATTCATTCGGAGGTAGGAGAAAGAGAGAGAGAGAGAGAGAGAGAGAGAGAGAGAGAGAGAGAGAGAGAGAGAGAGAATATATAAAATGGCGAATGATAAAGAGGAATGGGGAGAGAAGACAAGAAAGAAAAGAAACAAAGAAAAAGAAAAGAATAAAACGGAAAAATAGAGCAGACAAACGATGATTATTTATAATATTCTTAATATTATAGTTGATAATTATTCTTATATTTATATCACGGCGTTATTACTATTATGATAAGGATAATGATGATGATGATGATGATGATGATGATGATTACTATTATTATTGCTATCATTATTCAAATTATAGTTACGACATTGTTTTTATTATCTCGTAAATAAAAAAAAATGGCGGAGAGGAAGAGGGGGAGTAGAGAAGGGAGAAAAAAAGAAGGATGATGGTGATCATTGAAATTATGCGTATACATTTGTATACACGTATCTGTGGATATGCTTGTAAGGTTTATTGGGGAGGAGGCGAAGAAATTATCATCGACGATTTTTATGTGATATTACATGTATGTGCATACATATATATATATATATATATATATATATATATATATATATATATATATATAGATTTGCATGTATATACATATGTATATTCGTGTAAGATGATGCAGAGAGATACATTAATATGGGTATACATACACGCATATATATATATATGTATGTATGTATGTATGTATGTATGTATGTATGTATGCATGTGTGTATGTATGTATGTATATATGTCTCTATATACGTGCTTTTTTAATCGCAAGTATGTATCTCGCCGTATCTCTACAATTATCATCTCTGCTGCCACTCTTTTACAGAGTTAAGCGTATATGAATGTTATTATATACTCACACACACACACACACATATATATGTATGTATATATATATATATATATATATATATATATATATATATATATATATGTACGTTGGTTATTTTCTTCCTCTTTTCATTCTCGTCCTCTCGATATTATTACTTTATTATTTCGGTCGTCACGATTCATGCTCGTATCGAGGATGGATCGAGATGATCCGTGATCGATGATCGATGATCGATGGATCTTCAGAGATAGGAAAAAGAAAGAATAAGAAATGTTAAAGAGATAAGATAATGGTTACACGGGATAGATGAGGATAGGAGTTAAAATGAAGAACCGCCGTCCCAATCGTTCTTTGCTCGTTCTCAGTATTTTCGACCAAAACTTGTAAACCAACTACCGACATTATTCAATGTACGTAAACAAACGTTGTCCGTAAGTGACTCTTGTATAGTTTGTTACTTTATAAACCAAGACGAAAGGAGAAGAAAAAGATTGAGTGGAAGATAAAAAAGAAAAAGAAGAAGAAATTGCAGGGACTTTACGAGGAAAAAACGAACAAGCAGCTTTTAATTACATACAAAAGATAGCGAAACCTTAATTATTCTACCGTAGTAGTACGCAGCACACGTGGATTTTCGCACTTAGATATACGGCGAAAGAACCGTTTAAATGAGAAAGAGAAAGAGAGAGAGAGAGAGAGAGAGAGAAAGAGTGAGTGAGTGAGTGAGAGGGGAGGCAGATACGAAGAGAGAAGAGGTCAAGCGTAAAAAATAAAGAAAGAAAGAAAGGAAAGGGAAAAGAAAGAACGTCTTTACCGACTGAACAACGGTTAAAAAAGTACAGGAAATGAGTGAAGGGAAAGATAAGAGAGATAAACATATAGATAGATAGATAGATAGATAGAAAGAGAGAGAAAGGGAGGGAGGGAGGGAGCTAGAGAGAGAGAGAGAGAGAGAGAGAGAGAGAGAGAGAGAGAGAGAAAGAGAAAGAGAGAGTCAGTTCCTTCGAAAGAAAATAAAAAGAAAAAAAAGCAAAGAAAAAAAGAAAAGAAATATATTTGTCTCTTCGCGTTTTTCCTAAAAAAAAAAATTTTTCTGCGATATGTTCACCTATAGCTTTCGGAAACCTAATCTATCGAACCTTTCTCCTTCCATATTTCCGGTATGTAATTTGCTATGCTTTTGAAAGTATTCACGCGAACGGATATGCGTATATCGTAAGGATGAAGAAAAAAAAAAGATAAAAAAATATATAAAAAGACAAAAAAAGAATGAAAAAAGAAAAACAAAAAAGAAGAAGATAGTATTGGAAGGAATGACTACGAATGAATATTTTTGGATATAAGTGAGGTTGAAATTGGATTGTTAATAAAAACGAAGAGAAAGAGAGAGAGAGAGAGAGAGAGAGAGAGAGAGAGAGAGAGAGAGAGAGAGAGAGAGAGAGAGAGACGTTCATACGCACTTTTTCGTCAGTTGCTGCAAATCGTAGGAGAAAATTGCGACGAGTTTGTTTTTTTCTTCTTCTTTTTTTTATTATATATATACATATTTATTTATTTATTTATTTATTTATTCTGTCAATGTCTAATCGAAACGGCAACGCGTGTATTTAATGTACTTTCATTGGCGTTAACCCTTTAATGCATAATTTATTTTTTTAGAAGATTTGTAAAAAAAGACAACAGGTATAAAAGGAAAAGCAAAAAAAAAGAAAGGAAAGATCGAATTAGCCGTTAAGTGAGTATTAATGCAGAAGCGCTTAGATGAATTGTCGCGTGATTTTGTTTTCTCGCAAAATTTAATCAATGACTTATTGCTGTATACTTTTAGGTACATACATGTTATATATATATATGTATGTATGTATGTATGTATGTATATTTAAATTTATTAATATGTTGTATGATTATCTATAAATATCATATGTGCATTTAAGGGTTAAATATTTTATAAAGGATATTAATGGTGTTGAGAAAAAAAAAAGAAAAGAAAGATCGTTTATAAAGTTCTTAAAACGCTATTGGACGATACTCTCGTAGTATGAAGAAGAATCGACGAATGATGATACGGAGTTAGGAGAGTTAGCCAATCACAGGGACTCGTAATAAACAGTGCGTATCGACAGAGAGGTTATATAAATGCATATATATATATATTGCTCAATAGAACGAGACCGATACTCTCGTCCTATTTTTTTTTAGCTCGGTAGGGTTTGTTTTAGAAAGCGTGCTATTTAAGGTTTATCATTTCGCCAACATATTTTTATATATATATATATATATATACATATACATATACATATATATATTATATATAGTGTATATATATGTATATATATTATATATATTATACATATATTATAATATATATAATAAAATTAAATTATGTAATATATATATATATATATATATATATATATATATATATATATATATATATAAATGATATTATCGGTACAAATGCGACTCTGCTAAGTTTATAATATCGCGTTAGTCATTTGTAATTTTAAAACGACACTTATGGTCCAATGATTATATTATGTAAAACACATATAAAAGAGAAAAAAAAACAGAAAAAACCTAGTCATCGTAAACTATAAAAGTTTTTCAATCACGACATTACATTAATGAATTATTTCTCGATAGATTAATTAAAGGTTCCCATTTTTATTATTTACTTTCTGTCGATGTTCGGACTACACAGGCACGATAAAAATGGAAAGATGAGTTATCAAGAAAAAAAAAAAAAAAAAACAAAAAAAATAGAAACAAAAAAAAATATAGACAAAAGACCATGATCCTTCTCTTTACCAACAAACTTTTCTTCTAAATAAATTCGCCATTCGTTCGTCGTCGTTCTTTAATCGTATTATTTTATTCGTTGTTTTTTTGCTCTTCACGAATTATAAATTACGGCAAGAAAAAGTTCGCAAGAAGATTCGCCTTTCGTTTTTTCTTTCACTCTTCAATTCTCTTCTTTTCTTTTTTTTTTTATTTATATTTTTATTCATTCCTTTTTATTTTCCTTTATTTTTCGAGAATAATGAACGAAAAGACGAATACAAGGACAGTGAGAAATAGGAAGGGATTAAAATTTTGTTTTGTTATTAAAACATTAAAACGACTCGCTTCGTCTTTTATTTCGTTAAAAGGAACGTTCTCGAGCGCGCTCTCTCTCTCTCTTTCTCTATCTCTCCTTCTCTCTCTCCTTCTCTCCCTCTCTCTCTCTGTCTCATTCTACCTCTCTTTCTCTCTTTCTTAATATCCTAGATTCGAAGCTTTTTTTAATGTCGAAAGGGTGAAAGAAATACTTGTTTGTTATTATTACGCATAAGATATTCTTAACTTGACATAAGTCGACCGGTTCTATTCGCGTTGTTATTAAAAATACAAACGTTACGATTACGATAGTTAAATAAATGAATTAAAAAGGAAAAAGAAAGAAAAGGAAAAGAAAAATGTAAAAGTTCGTGTGTTCGAGAATGGTCCTCTCGGAAAGATTGTTACAATTACTTTCGTCTTATCGAATTATTAAAGACATCTTTCCAGTAATTTAAACACAAAAGCGAAACGAAAGTTAAGAGCGAAGAAGAAGAATAAGAATAAGAATAAGAATAAGAATAAGAATAAGAATAAGTAGAAGCAGAAGCAGAAGAAAAAGAAAATGAAGAAGCACATACACATACATACATAGAAATCCTAATCGCGAATTTAGACGAATTTTTCTCGCATTTTTCTCTTATTATTACGCAATTTCAACGCAAATTGTCCTGTATATACGTATACATACACACACGCATATGTATATATATATATATATATATATATATATATATATACACACGTATATGTGTACTATATATACAGGGTGAGATATCTTATATGTTTGTATAAATTTGTATAACTTTGAAATTATGACGTACCATATGAAAAATTTTGTTTGTGTTAATGTTACTTTTAACACAACTTATCAATCCTTTTATTTATTTATTTATTTAACACCATCAATGCAATGTCATATATTTATTTTTTCTGTTTACATAAAAATTGGAAAGAACGTAAAATTCTGAGTAAAAAATGTATTGACCTTTATCGATCTTAAATTCAAATTAATAAATTGCAAACAAAATAATTTGTTCAATATTTCTGTAAAAATTTATTTTAAAAATTTCAATCGACACAATTAATAATGTTCATTAATTATACAATGTTAATGTATATATATATATATATATATATATATATATATATATATATATATATATATATAAAATTAGTTTATCATAATAACTCATAAAAATTCAAGGTTATTCGTAATGTACACGTCTAAAGTTTCACCCTGTATATATAATACGATTAAATGGAATCGTACGTTTAATTAAGATAAACGCATCATTAGTTCGTATCGCGTAAGATGGAAGGATTATGGAGAACCAAATAAACTAGCAAAAGCGAAATTATGTGAAAGCGAAGAAGAAGGGAGATATGTAGGTGGTGGTGGTGATGGTGGTGTGCTTTCACGAAAAAGTCGTGTTGTGTATTTCCAAGTTTTCATATATTACATAAAATATGTTTATTATACATATTTTCACTATGCTCATACGCGTGTTCATGTGGTTCACAAATTTTTAACCTTTCCCGATCAGTTAATATTATTTATTTATTTATTTATTTACTTTACTTTACCTTTTTTTTAAATTCGTTCATCGTTCCCGCCGCCCCTGTGCCTCCGCACCTCCTATTAGCGCTTCGTGAGTGAGAAAAATAATAATATTAATACTAACAATAACAACAATAATAATGATAATGGTAAAGATAATGATAATGATAATGATAATGATAATGATAATGATAATAATAAAAAAACGATACGAAGAGAATAACAAGAGAGAACAAAATCTAATATTTAGAAAAAAACAACGAGGTAACTTCTAAGAATTTTGATTAAAATAGGAGAGAGACAGAGAAAGAGAGAGAAAGAGAGAGAGAGAAAGAGCGAGAGAGAGATAGAGAGACGCATATAAAATATAACCTATAAATAGGTTAGATCATAATAAGATTTGAAATGATATCGAGGGATATACTTTTTTCTCAAGAAGGACATACTATATACATAAATCTTTTCTTACGTAGTTGCTTACATTTGTATTCCAGCAAGAATATGATTAAAGCTACGTAATTAATTTTTTAAAATAACAAAACCCTTTATTATTTTTTTTATTAATTTATTTATTTTATTTACTAATTTATTTATATATCTATTTACGTCGACATACCGGCGCAACGGAACAGTGTTTTGTGTATAGAATTTCGTTTTGACAATTTTTATGTACAAGATGAATTATAAAGTTATACAGGTAAGTTGATTAAAATTATATATTTATGTATGCGATATATATATTTTTATTTATATATACATATACATATATACATATATATATGTATATACATGGATATATCATACATATATATATATATACATGGATATATCATATATATATATATATATATATATATATATATATATATATATATATATATATATATATAATTTATTATTTATTAATCATAGGTGCGGTAAAATAATAAGGTCGTATCGCATGTGTGTGTTTACGTGTAAATAAGATCTTACTTTGTCCATTTTTTTCACTTTTCATCCTTTCTATTTTAACTTCTTCCTTTCTTTTTTTTTTTTTAAATACATTTGTCGAAAGGAATGGACTCGTAAATAGAATTTAACATCTTTGGATACGCATGGAACGAGATATAATATCTTTTTTCTTGTATTATTTTTATGCTTCAACGAATAAAAAATTAACATCAATGTCCTCCATTAAGATGATAAAAAAATACAAGAAAAAATACGTCATAACAAATTTCAATCGGAAAATTAATTTTATTAATAAATCGTTCAAATTTAATTAAATTTAATTAATACGGACAATTTTATTAGTACGAGAAGAAAAGTCAAGATATGTGTCTGTGTATATATATATATATGTATATATATATATATATATATATATATATATATTGGGTTGGCAACTAAGTGATTGCGGATTTTAAAGAAGAATCTATCGACAAAATCATTTAGCTGCAGATTTTGTCGATATATATATATATATTCCACAAGCACGAAGGATATAAAATAGCGATTTAACGTATGTGTTTTGATTGGGGCAATAATTGTTAAGTTCGTTAAAATTTTTATCATGATATTACAAAATTCGTATTATGATATAATACGCCTAAGAATTTTGAAGTGTAACTTAATATACTTCGGTTATTAAGTTACTTTAGTTATATTATAAAAATATGCAAACATATATATTCTTATAACGGCTGGTTGCAATCTGCGTATTGTAATATTAACGCTGGTACAAAGTTTGATATAATTATGATATATCTTCGTCAAAAAGAAAAAAAAATAATTAAAATCATTATACACGGTCCTATCATAAATAGTCACAAGTAAGATATTATCAACTTTCTTATTGCTCACGTAAGATTATTTAGATATTAAGTCATATTAATTAAAATACATATATAAATTTACGTTTAAAATTGATCTACCTTTTGGTATATATATATATACATACATACATACATACATACATACATACATACATACATACATACATACATACATACATACATACATACATACATACACATACATATATACATTTTGTTCCTTTTTTATTCGAAATTTGTACGGGGAAATTAACCACTTCGGTACTAGCGTCGACTATAGTCGACAGCCAGAGATGACCGCAAACAGCCGAGTGTCGACTATAGTCGACAATCAGGAAATTCATCTTATCTCCGGAATGCGGTTTGCACGCTCACATAATAAATGTATTACACCAAACAATAACATTTATTGTGGTATTTAAAAACTTACAATATAAATAAAATAAAACAATAATTTTAAGTTAAATTTTCTAATTTTTCATTTATCAAAATAAAATTGTCAACATTTATAAATATCGTAATAAAAACATGCGATCTCTTGATTTACATTACAAGTAATGTCCGCCTGTAATGTAAAACAAGCTTTCAGTGTTTCAAAGCTTATCTCGTCACAGATCTGTAAAAGATCAAAATGGATTTACTATCGATGAACGAGGCAGCGTGCGGATGGTGAGTGCAGGCTGTGGACAAGGTCTCGTGGCCGATGGGCTCCGTACCGAAGTGGTTAAGAAAAAAATAATTAAAAAATTACGAAAAACAAAGACAGAAAACAACTGATAAACTTTATATATGGTCCGTTTATTTTGAAAGTGGTGTGTCCTTTTTTAGAAAAAATGAGATATGACGTAATTTATGCTTAATTCAGTGTAAACTTTTTGTTTATAACTAGTTAGTATTTAATATCTTAAAAAATGCCAATGCTTTGTTCAATTTAAAATAGGGCGGTAAAAGAAATTGCGTAACCATTGATTATGAACATTTAATTTTCTCGAAACAAAAGAAAATGGACTTGCACCACTTTCAAAATAAACGGTCCATATATATATACATATGTACATATATATATATATATATATATATATATATATATAAGAATATACATATACATATATATGTATATATATACATATACATATATATATGTATATATACATATATATATATATAACTTATATACATATATATATACATATATATATATGTATATGTATATATATATGTACATAAGTATATATATACATATACATATATATGTATATATACGTATACATATATATATATGTATATATAAACATATATATATATATATATATATATATATATATATACTTATGTTCATATATATATACATATACATATATATATATATGCACATATATATATATATGTATATATATATGTACATATATATATACATATACATATATATATATGTATATATATATATGTATATATATATATATATATATATATATATATATATATATATATATATGTATATGTATATATCCATGTGTTTGCGCATCTGTGTGTGTTACGAATACAGCTGCGCATGTTAAATTTATCAATACATGGTACTTACTAATTTATGCAACTGTATGGGATTTATTTTTCCTTCTTCTTCTTTCTTTCTTTTTCTTTTCTTTAAAACAAAAAAAAAGAAAGAAAGTAAGAAAAAAAAATAAGAAAAGAAGAAAAAGCAAATTGTCATACCACAAGTTTGCCTAGAAAATGATATATAATAATGATAATAATAATAATAATAATAATTTCGTTTATATCATTGAAGTGAATCGCCCTTGTGTTTCCTCATCATAGATTGACAAGTGTCTATACTTAATCATTGACAATACGGAAGAGTGGGAGAGAAAGAGAGAGAAAGAGAGAGAGAGAGAGAGAGAGAGAGAGAGAGTGAGAGAGGAATGGAGAGAAGGAAAGAAGTGGGAGATAAGATAGAAAATTCTCTTACCGGTCTTAACTTCCGGTTTTTAATACCAAGTATAAAAAGGTTGATGAGGAGCTGGCCTAGGTGGTTGTTGGAAAGTTTGAGCTGTGTAATGACTGGCAAAAGCTTGATGAGGATGAGCGCCATGTGCGTGCGGTTGTTGTAGAGTACTCGGGGGACTGGATAAGCCAACTCTCGATGAAGTCGATATAGGTAAGTTCCAAGATGACGGGGAAGCGTTTCCCTGATTGTTTTGTTGCTGTTGAACAGGAGATCCCGATGTCAATGGTAAATCCGAGGGAGATATTTGATCGGACGTAGAATTCGCTGAATTTCCCGAATTGGGTCCCATCATCGATACCAATGAATTCGGTGTGGGTGGTAACTGATGACCGGTTGTTGGTTGTTGATACGCTGACGTAGCCGGTACAACCGAGGATACCTGATGACTCATATGAACCGTTGTAGTAGACGAAGTAGGTGGAAGCAATGTACTTGGATACGTCACCGATGTTGGAAGACTGTAACCTGGCGTTGAGGATGGTAATCTCGTTGAATCCCCAGTCAATTGATGGGACATACCATTCCCGTGATGGGACGAATAGATCTCTGGTACTGTAATTCATCGATTTTTATTTGGAATTAGAAAGTGATTTTATTAGCACACACACGCACGTACGCACACACGTATAGATAATACGTTTAACTTCGTATGATTGATTCTGAACAATGAAGACCGTCCAGTTAAATATTTCAATCGAAATCTTTATACCGTGGATATTGCCAACAACGTGACATGACCGGGCAATATTAGATCTCTCTGACACAGCGAACTGTCGTAGAAAATAGTGAAAGAGAGAGAAAGAGAGAGAGAGAGAGAGAGAGAGAGAGAGAGAGAGAGAGAGACATAGCTTCCTTTATTTTGTATCTGTGCGCGCATTTTCTTTTTCTTTTTTCTATTTATCTTTTTTTCCTCCCCATTTTCTTTCCTTATTTCTTTTTTTTTCTTATCTTTTATCTCTCTCTCTCTCTTTCTCTCTCGCAAGATTCTCGTCGAAAGACTCCTTTTACGCGAGGCACAAACTTGAGGCTCTGAACGGAGTGACTCGCGTGCTGTGGATTCTTTCGATGTCCCGCTGTAGTGGCCGCTCTCGTCAAACGACTTCCGGTAATCGTGCTAGCAGCTCGTACGATGCCGCAAAAAGTCTATCTGGGTGAGGACCACCTGCCGTCCTTCGACTACTTTCACGAGTCATTTTTTTCCTCTCTTTCTCTCTCTCCCTCTGTCTCTTTCTCTCTCTCTCTCTCTCTCTTTCTCTTTCTTGTACCCGCGGAATGCACGATTAGTAGCGCTACGTTAAACTTACATGTTAACTTGAAATTCCAAAGAGATGTTCCACGTAATTCATGGAAATACCTTCGTAATATTTGTCAAGGTCGAATAGACGATCCAAATCCAAAGTACGAAAGAGATTCTACCTTTTTATCTATTTATTTGTCATATTAGTTTTTCCCCCAACCCCCCCAATAAACATTAATCTAACAAA
Source organism: Dolichovespula saxonica (assembly GCA_911387935.1). NCBI lineage: Eukaryota > Metazoa > Arthropoda > Insecta > Hymenoptera > Vespidae > Dolichovespula > Dolichovespula saxonica. Next base: position 15,226,229 of record OU426993.1, on the reverse strand, counting down.
GAAAAATCGCAATTTTTAAAGAAACGAAAGATTCACTATTCAAATAACTATAAATATTTAACGCGAAAAATGAACTGGCTATAATTTGAATATTAAAAAAAAAAAAAAAAGGAAACAAAAACAAATTTAATATTCATCCAGAATGTAAACGTTTAATGATTAAAATCTACATGAAGTAACCATTAATTCAAATATCGAAGCAAAAATAATCGAATTATCGTTTAATCGTATTGCGGTGACGCGTCAATCGAACGAAGAAAACAAAATTCTTTTTTTTTTTTTTTTTTTTTTTTTTTATTATTCGAAAGAAAAAAGAGAAATTCCAACATCAAAGTATCCAGTTTGAAAATTTATCATATTGAAAAAGAAAATCTATCATCTATAATTTCTATAATATTGTCGCGAGTCGAAGAACAAAGCGGATCGTCGCGTGCGACGAATCGACGAGGGAAAGAAGAAAAAGATAGAAGATAAAAATAAAAGAGAGAAAAAAAAATTACAGAAAGTAAAAGAAAAAAAAAAAAAAAAGAAGAAGAAGAAGAAGAAGAAGAAGAAGCGAAAGAATTTGATATTTACCCTGACTAGAGGAAAAGGCAGCATCCGGAAGTGTCTGTCCGTGTGGATGTGGATGAGGATGACTCGGTGGTACAGCAGCGGCGCCACCGTGCGGATGCGGTGCCGCAGGTGGATGAAGAACATAAGACGCGGTAGGATAAGCGACGGTCCCTACGTATCCGCCGGACGTACTAGAAGACAGTTGCTTTCTCAATCTTGCTCGCCTATTGCTAAACCAAACTTGAATTCTTGCCTCGGTCAACTTCGTCCTTTGTGCTAACTCCTCTCTCGTATAGATGTCAGGGTATTGCGTTCTCTCAAACGCCCGTTCTAATTCGTCCAATTGATGAGCGGTAAATGTCGTTCTACTACGTCGTTGTTTCCTTTTCAGCGGAATCCCTGGCTCGCTCTCGCAATCGGAACCCGAACTGGCTTTAACTGAAAATTTGAAAAGTAAAAAGGAGAACGGAAATAAATGAAAAGAAAAAAAAAAAAGATTGAAAATAAAAAAAAAAAAAAAAAACAAGAGAGGAGGAGAGAGGAGAGAGGAGAAAAGAGAGAGAAATCAAACATATTTCTATTAATCTCACTAATTTTAGCAATTTTATATTAAATAATGTTCAGTGCCGTTAAATAAGATGCATTGAATTTTATCCGAATTATTTAATGCATCACATATGGTTATATCGTCGCTATTACAATATTAAGGTTAATGTTGAAATAATTTTATTGATTACATCTACACTTTTGTTTGCGCGCTCGCGCGTGCGTGTTCTACGTTTTAATAATATATGCATTAGATTTAATGATACTTGGAAGATTATATATATAGATATTTTTTCTTCTTTTTTTTTTTTTTAATAAAATTAAAGTCTATTGTAAAATGTATGATAATATCAATTCTATTATATCTTTTATTTATATGAAGTTTCGAAAGATATTAGATAATTATATTTATAGATTTATATAATATTGTATCGGTAATCAACGTGTTGATGCTTAAAGATAATTATTAATAATTTTTTTCCAATAGTATAATATATATATATTTTTTTTTAAATATATCATATTTAATTATATTAATATATATATATATATATATATATATATATATATATATATATATATACACATGTATATAATATTAAATGTCTTACGATATTCTTTGTCTGTCACTGAGGAAAAGCAGAACAAAAAAAAGAAATAGGTTTATTTTTTGTTTCTCTCTTTATCTCTCTTTATCTGTCGCATCGTAACAAATCGTGCGACGCTCGACGTCCCGACGCCGAGACGCAGCGTGTTTAACGCGAATTCGACACGGATTCTATTCTCAGATGAAAGAGATGAAGATAGAGAACGAGAGGAAGGGAGAAAAAAGAAAGGAAGAGAAAGAGAGAGAGAGAGAGAGAGAGAGAAAGAGAGAATCCTTTTTTGATCTTCTTTTTTTGCATCTAATAAACTCGCGATATGAAATTCGCAAGTACACAATCTAAATATATATATATATATATATATACATAACCCTTTCCGATATATTATTTTCTCCAAAAAAAAAAAAAAATGAAAAGGAAGAGGAAAAAAAATATTCACCCTATCACGAAATAATTTGTTTCTACTTTCATTCGACGAGATAAAGTAGGCCCAAGATAAAGCAAACGGGATGTGACGAAAGGACGCTTCGATCGAGCTCGTACCACTTAATATAGGTTGAAACGCGTAGGTTAATATAGCATGTTCGAAAGAACAACTTTAAATTACAAGCTTCGCGTTAGCGTTTAGTCTTCGGTGGTATGCAATTTTTTCCCCAGATTTCTTCACCGAACTGCAACGTGGGACGTACGTTGAAAAAAAAGGAGGAAGCTACTATATAAAAGTTAATGAGTAAGGGAGATAGATAGAGAGGGAGAAAGAGAGAGAGAGAGAGAGAGAGAGAGAGAGAGAGAGAGAGAGAGAGAGAGAGAAAGGTATTGAAGATATTACAAATCTTTCTGAGAGCATTCTCCTTTGCGATTTATAAATCAAGCTAGTAATATATTCCTTCGATGTTCAAGGCCAAACGATAAATAAATGATTCACGCGCTGATAATTTTAATTGCTATAGTTCTCCTTGGATCGGCACGCGCGTCTTTTACAACACCGGTTAATTACAATAAAAAAACACGAATCTATGGATGTTAAATTTGCATACATTTTATTGATGCCGATAAGTATCCGAGAGATGTTAGGTCAGGCATGACCACGCTTTTAGATCGATTAGAATCTATTCTAATGTATACGTTCGTACTCTGTTCTTTTCTTTTCTTTTTTTTCTTTCTTCTTTTAAATAATATTTCAATAACAGAACTGTCCGTCCTAATTCGATTGCAATCGTATAAGCCTTTTAAAATGTTTTTTTTTTTTTTTTTATTTCGTTTGTCCCGTTATAATTATTTTAATGAAATTTTCAAGTCTCTCATACTTCGATGGAATTGATAATTTCACTGTAATAAATCAATTATCTGGTGTTCCGCTTTTTTTTGTCACTCGCTTTATTTCTTTCTTTTATTTATTTTTTTAAATATATATATATATATATATATATATATATATATATATATATATATATATATACGGCGTTCATTTTATTAATTATCCTTCTCCATATTTATTCATAAAAGTTTCAGAAAGGTGGATTTGCACGACGGTGAATAAAAAAAAAAAAAAATAAAAAACGAGAATGAAAACAATGTTGTCATAACATTCGAACGATTCAAACAAAACAATCATTAATATCTATTATTATTTTTTTATCCCTCTCACCTACGCGCTTCATCTTTCTACGCGGTGCATATTATTTATTTTTCTTATAAGTTCCTCTTTCATTTTATTTTTCCTTTTTTGGTTTTAAGACGAAAGCCGACCATCAAAACGATCGACTTACCCGGCTTTGGTCTTTCTCTCTCCCACATATACATATTCCTCTTTCTCTCTCTCTCTCTCTCTCTCTCTTTCTCTGTCTCTCTCTCTTTCTCGCTCATTTCTCGTTGTTCCTTCCTTTCATCTTTGCCGGCCAACAGCCTTCGAACGATCCCACGACGGCCTTCGGTCGTCGTACACATTTCATTTGTCTTGTCAGGAGGGTGCACACGGCACAACCCCCCAAGGCGCCGAGACTCCTTGTGCCACCTTGCTCGAAACCCCTCGCCCCTCCCCCCTACCCCTCCAAGAATAAGCAGCTTCCGTAGCTTACTTATTTTTTTCATTTTCTTTTTTTTTCCCTAATCAACAAGATTGAATTGTTTATTAAACTATCTGAAATTTATATATTTTATCAATATATATTTTATATATGTATATATATATTTATATATGTGTGTATATATATAACATATCGTTACGATGATTTTTACTTTCTCCTCCCCCTTGACGCCTCCTCCAATCCTCCTCGACCCCTAGGCTACCCTTCGCTACTCTGTGATATCGAACTATTAACTATCTTCCTGTTTGCTTTTTCCTCTTTTCTTTTTTATAAAAATTATAAAGAAACGAAGATAGAGATACAGATAGAGAGAGATGGATAGAGAGAGAGAGAGAGAGATAGATAGATAGAGAGAGAAGTGAAGAACGAAGAAGGACATATGAAAAATGAAGTTTGAAGTTTGTTCCTCCATTTCTTTTTTTTTCTCTTACGGAGGACAGATGGTCGAATTTCTTGCAGACTGTTGTGTCCATGAAGTAAGAAAGAAATAAATATATATATATATATATATATATATAGAGAGAGAGAGAGAGAGAGAGAGAGAGAAAAGGTTAGAGAGGGAGAGAAAGAGAGAGAGAAAGATATATAGAACGATTACTGGCGCGCGTACATTTACGCGTCCACAAGAAAACACGTGGGCATGTACAGGGCGGCAAGAAAATTACAGAGCCCCAGGCCGAACGCATGGCTACCGACCGACGGCATTGCTGATCCTTCGACGTTCCGAACGAGAGAACCGGTAATTTCTGAGATCGAGAAACGCGCGGCTGATTAATGCGCGAGCATTTAATTTATTCATTCACCGTTTTCAGATCCAGCGTGCTACTGCCTTCCACAAGACACCATTTCCTTTTATTCCTCTTCTTCGTCTTCTTCTTCTTCTTCTTTTTCTTCGTATTCTTCTTCGTCTTCTTCTTCTTTTATTTCTTCTTCGTCTTGGTAGGTCGATCAGATGATCACGAAGCCTGAGCAATGTGCCCGGGAAATTTAAATCTCGTTCGAGATACTGCTCACCGTTCTCCTTTTGAATTTTTGTTATAAAACAAGTAATCGTCGATGAGACCAACTACCCTAATGGAATATAGGTGTGTGTACCACCCTACTTATCCTACTACTATCAACAACATTCGCATAGCCTCGGTATCATTATAATCGAATTCCCTTGAAGGGCACTACTCGGAGAATGGTTTTGCCGATTCCCACGGATCATCAATCTTGTTTACGACTCAGAAAGAGAGAGAGAAATATAGGGATAGATAGAGAGAAAGAAAGAGAGAGAGAGAGAGA